>CM060391.1:108714093-109954798 GCA_030545235.1 Helianthus tuberosus
ATCCGGACATCCAAAAATTTATGTAAGCACTAAAATATTTTATTTTAGTGTTTGGCATAAGAAAAACCCATTCGTCGCGCAATTTGGATCGTTTTTCGCGCTTATGCGCATTTCGTCGTAATTAAGCGAACATCGCGATCGTACGACCAAACGAACCAACATCCGAGATTTTTTTGAGCATGTTTCATGTCCACAATGTTTAGGCATCATTTTAGGGCCTTAAAGATGGCCTAACGGGCTTTAAACATGTCGGAAATGGCCTTAAACACCAACAGGGACTGAAACTGTCATTTTTGAAAACCTGTTTCTGACCAGAAGGGCCAGGCGGCCCGCGTGAGTGTTGTGTGCCCCCTTACGTGGCCCGTGTCAGCTTCCCAGATCAGATTAATCTGTTTTAACAGCTGTTTACAGCTGTTAACCACTCAAAACTCACCCACACTTGCCCTTTCCTGCTCATGAGGGGCCATTTTGAGTTACCACAAGGTTTCAACAAGTGTATGGACAAGATCAAAGCACGTTATTCGATAAACGATCCTAACGGTTTTCCATTTACTATAAATACCCAACCCCATTCAACTCAAAACCCACAAGAATCTGATCTAAAAGCTCTAAGTGGAAGCCATTGCTTCATACCTGAGCTACTTGGATCAAGATTAGCTTTCGGGGACCCTTTGTAAGTGTTCATTCGTTCTTTTATTCTTTATACGATGGTCAATGCAAATTTCGTTTGAACTTCATAACGTGAGTGTGATCACGATGGTTATAGTCCCTAGTGACTATACCTACTGATTACCACGTTATCTAGGCTCAGTGACGACTCGTAGTTTCGGCCAAAATGCGCATTCTTGCGTATTTTGTAACCAAACTACTCTTAGGTATCAAAACCGTTTGTTTTGATACCAAACCTATTTTTTAAACTTAGTTAAGCAACTTTTAACATGCTTAGCTCGTCACTTTTAGTTTAATGCTTATATAGGGTCGTAAGGTAAGCGATCTAAACAATCTCTTATACTTTCGAACCCGACCCGTTTAGTCAATCATTAGGATCCGACCAAACACATTAGGTGACCATAGTTATATAGGGAATAACCTTCCGAGGTTATACCTTATGGTTGCTTCGTTTAAGTAGTTGTATGATAGGTAGTTTATATGCCTTAGGTAAATTACCAAAATGCCCTTTTTACGCCAAAATTCATTTTAAGCATATGTAACATAACTTTTGACATCTAAACTGATTTGGCAACAATATTAGACATGTTAAGGCATATTTTACTTGTCATAGGACTAGTTAGGCAGTCCGAACGCGTTTTACGCGAACGACGCGTTAAAGTATCATAAGCTACCTAAACGGGTCGTAAGCACTTAGGTTAGGTTTCATTGTAGTATGTAGGCCTTGTTAAACCATATTACATGAGTTCCCCTACTCATTTGGTTTACGATCCCTCATTCTATCCAATCCTCCGATTTAGGTCCGGATTATTAACATAGTTACCTATATTAGGTGCCGTTTGATTTCTGTGATCTCTAGCATTGTTTGGTTTTTACTCAAGGACTACTGAGCAATCTCAAGTGAGTACATAGACCTTTCTTTTACTGTTTTCCAAACATTTTGGGGTGAAACACATGTGCCTACTTGTTACTTTCGTGCCTTTCATGCTTTCATATCATATGCTTGTTATGTTCATTAGTACATTATAGTTCATGATTTCATTACATTTTATGCTATGTATGTCCATTGTGTGCATACTTAGTACATCTTTTTACATTACATTTCATGCTATGTATGACCATTGTGTGCATACTTAGTACATTGTTTTACATTACATTTCACGCTATGTATGTTCATTTGATTACATACTTAGTGCATTGTTTTCACATGCTTACATTTTTGGTATGACATTTGGTTTGTTCAAATGGGACAATATACATTCATTAACATTGATCACGCCGCTCGTTAGTAGGTAATGATACCATAGGACTTGACAACTCCCATTCCTGAACCCTAGGTTTGTTTGGGTGGAAGGAATGACCGAATTCGATAAACATAACACAGATAGACCTTTAATTTGTTTGAAGGTCTATCACCACAGTCACAAGGCTTGGATGTATGCATTTTCACAATACCGCATAGATGTTTGTATCAGTATAGCATGCATTTGTTCCACAAAACATAACTTTGACTTAAACTATGTTTAATTCAATACCCTGTCTTTGTGCATTTTACCTATGGTTTAGTTGATATATTTCACATGCCATACATGACATTTTTGGATACACATTATATGATATACATTAAACATAAACATTTTGACATTGATATACACATTTGGTGAATTACATTAGACATGGACATTTTGATATGGTTTACACAATAACACTTAACAATTGATTATACATGAACAATTTACATTGGTGGTTGGTTTGGGTAAATGATTTGAGTAACGAGGCGTGTGTAATATGATACAAACATGGTGGATACGCCGCTGGTACTTCCTATATATAAGTGTTTGTATAATATTACATATCGTAGCGTTATTTAAATCATTTCAGTATAGACATATTACATTTTACACAAATAACATATTTTTCAAGACATTGTTTTATACAACTCATTTTACTTGGTTATTCATTTAACCATACATTATTCTTTTATTTATACATATCATCTGATCTTATCGCTTTTTAAATGATTTACAAAACAAAACAATTTACAAGGTTCATGACAAAACTTTATTAAACATTTTCTTAAACATAAGTCATGCATCCTATTTTCACAAAACCTATGTATTTCACAGGCATTTTTATACTGACGTACCTATTTTCACATGTGTTTTCAGGAGCTGTTGCTTAGGATAATGATCGTGACACTAGGGCGGACCTGTGCCTTAGAGACATAAAACGAAGATAGACTTAGTTTAATTATGTTATGTACTCTTTGTTTCCTGTTTAAGACAATGTAACTCTTATATGTTGATAAATAAAATACAACTTTGAATGCCATGGTTATGAAACAATTAATTCTGTTACAACACTCCCCGACGTTTTCCGCCATGTTTTGTATGTTATACGTGGTCGGGGTGTGACAGAAGAGTTGGTATCAGAGCAAATGGTTATAGGGAATTAGGTTATTAGTAATGCTTTGACCTAGACTATAACTTTCTAGGACCCCAACACAAGTTATCTTGTGTTTAGATCTTAAAACATGCACTTCACCTATCCTTAGGTGATAACCACAACGGGAACATCAAGTTCGAATCCGCTTTGAAAATTAATCATCTGTTCTTGGATGATTGATTACTAGGTTTTGAACCCTCTATTGTAAGGTTTTGAACCCTCTGTTATATGGTTTTGAACCCCTTTGAGTTTTCAAAATCTCGTCAAGGTTTTGGGTTTTTAAATAGTGTGAACACGTGCAAACTGGAAGTGTGAATGCCTGTATCCTGGGATTTCAGTCTAAGGCTAGAGTGTTCGTACAAATCCACATAATCGGACCAGTCACTCTTACCTGGGAACTCTTGGGGTGAGTGTTCACTTATAGGCGAGCATGTCTTCGCGATACATTATTTTTGACCCATTTACTTTGATCAGTCACTATGTGTCGTTTGTTTACTTTGTGATGCGGACAAATGACCACCATCTTTGCTATTGTTGATTTTGTTTCATCTCATTCTCTTCACCCAATCATCTCACTCGTTTCCTTCCATGTTTCCTCTTTTAGAATGCCTCCTCGACGTGACCACCAGATAGCGACTGCCGAACTGGCAGAAATCATTGCGCAGCAAATGGCTACTCGATTCCCAAACCTCTTTGCTCAATGGAACCAAGCCAACAACAACAACAATGTTCCATGCAATTTCAAGAATTTTAACTCGGCTAAACCACTCAAGTTTAGTGGTTCTGAGGGAGCGACTGGGCTTCTTCAATGGTTCGAGAGCATTGAGAATACTTTCCGTCATGTTCAGTGTCCTGACAATCGCAAGGTCGAGTTTTCTTCAAGTGTGTTTCAGAAGAGGGCTCTTACGTGGTGGAACGGGGTAATGAGAGACCGTGGTACAGAAGTTGCTCTAGCACAGACATGGGCTGAACTTAGGGCCCTTATGATGAGGGAGTTTTGTCCTCGTCATGAACTGTGAGCTTTGGAGAGAGAGTTTGATGATTTGAAGCAAGATAGTGGTGAGCATAGGGCGTATACAGATAGGTTTGAGGAGTTGAGTCTGCTTTCCCCAACAATGGTTACCCCACTCGACAAGGCTATCGAAAGGTACATTGATGGTCTACCTGACTCAGTGCAAGACATCATTACTGGTAGTAACCCTACCACACTCCATCAGGCGATCGAGTTAGCAGCAACATTGACTGAGTCGCAGGTTCGAAAGGGAAAGCTGCACAAAAAGGGTGACAAGGGTAAGAAGTAGGCGTCTGACAAAGAAGATAGCAAGAAAGGTCAAAACAAGAAGGGAAAGGATTCTGGTTCCTCAAGGGGGTCAAGGAAGCGTAAGGCTTCCCAAAATTTTGCTGTCACTGCCCAAGTTAACCAGGCAGCTCCCAACCAACCCGCACAGCCTCCAGCGAAGAAACCTTATGCAGGAAATGCACCCTTGTGCAATAGATGCAACAGTCACCATCAGCCGCAACTTCCGTGCTGTTTCTGTACTAACTGTGGGAAGTCAGGTCATCTTGCTGGTGTTTGTCATTTTGCTCAGAATCAGGCAGTTCAGAACCCGGCTCAACGAGTTGCTCAGCCTCTTACTCAGCAACAGGGTCAAGCTGCACGACCACACTACCCTCCAGGTTCTTGTTACAACTATGGGGATCTGACCCACTACCGTAATCAGTGTCCAAGATTGGTGAATGCTAACCCAAATCAGAATCAGGCTCAGGCTCGAGGTCGAGTCTTCAACATGAACGCGCAAGAGGCACAAGCAGGCAATGACGTGGTGAACGGTACGTTCTTTATTAATAATCAGCCTGCATCTGTTCTTTTTGATTCGGGTGCCGATAATATTTTTGTGTCATTGTCTTTTGAGCCAATGCTTCGTGTGTCTAGAACGAAACTAGGTAAACCTTTGACAGTAGAAGTTGCTAGTGGTGAACCCATTGTTCTTGATTCTGTTCTTCGTAACTGCCAGTTGAACCTTAACGACCATCTTTTTCCTATTGACCTCACGTCTATGCAACTTGGAAGCTTCGATGTTATTGTGGGTATGGATTGGTTAGCCAAGCACCGCGCATAGGTAGTTTGTTTTGAGAAGATTGTTCATGTGCCGCTTTCGACAGGTGAGATCCTACAAGTTCATGGTGAGAAACCTGCTAGTGGTCTCAAACTCATGTCTTGTTTTAAAGCTCGGAAGTATCTGCGAAAGAACTATGTGGCCTTTTTGGCACATGTTGTAGCAGATAAGGGCAAAGGTAAGTCTATTCAAGATATCCCTATTGTTCGGGATTATCCTGAAGTATTTTCTGAAGAGGTACCTGGTCTACCCCGAGCACGCCAAGTCGAGTTCCGTATTGATCTCGTACCTGGTGCAAATCCCATTGCCAGATCTCCATATCGTCTTGCACCGTCTGAGATGCAAGAGTTGTCTAAGCAGCTTCAGGAACTCTCTGACAAAGGTTTTATCCGTCCTAGCTTTTCACCTTGGGGTGCTCCCGTTCTTTTTAACAAGAAGAAGAATGGGTCTTTTAGGATGTGTATCGATTATCGTGAGCTTAACAAGCTCACCATCAAGAATCGATATCCCCTACCTCGCATTGATGATCTCTTTGATCAGTTACATGGTGCTTCTTATTTTTCAAAGATTGATCTGCGATCTGGATATCATCAACTTCGTGTGCATGAAGAAGATATTCCCAAGACAGCGTTCCGCACTCATTATGGGCATTATGAGTTCACAGTCATGCCATTCGGTTTGACTAATGCTCCTGCTGTTTTCATGGACTTAATGAATAGGGTCTGCAAGACTTATTTGGATCGGTTCGTCATTGTTTTTATTAATGACATCTTGATATACTCTAAGACGCGAGCTGATCACGAGCAACATCTTCGTCTTACTCTGGAACTCCTAAAGAAAGAGCAACTTTTCGCCAAATTCTCCAAGTGTGAATTCTGGCTTAAAGAAGTTCAATTCTTAGGACATATTGTCAACGAACAAGGTATTCATGTAGATCCCTCCAAGATCAGTGCGATCAAGGATTGGGATATGCCTACTACTCCAACTGAGGTTCGTTCTTTTCTTGGTCTAGCGGGTTATTACTGCCGCTTCATTGAGAACTTCTCAAAGATTGCAGTTCCTCTAACTGCTCTAACTCAGAAGAACAAACCCTTTGATTGGGGATTCAAACAAGAGGAAGCTTTTCAAAACTTGAAGCAGAAGCTTTGTGACGCGCCTGTTCTGACTTTGCCTGAGGGCAATGATGATTTCGTCGTTTATTGCGATGCATCTAAATTGGGTCTTGGCTGTGTCCTGATGCAAAGAAACAAAGTCATAGCATATGCATCGAGGCAGTTGAAGATACATGAGAAAAACTACACCACTCATGATCTTGAGTTAGGTGCAGTTGTCTTCGCTCTTAAGATCTGGAGACACTATTTGTATGGTACAAAATGTGTGGTTTTCACGGACCACAAAAGTCTTCAGCATATCTTCAATTAGAAAGAACTCAACATGAGGCAACGACGTTGGGTCGAGCTTCTAAACGACTATGACTGCGAAATTCGCTACCATCCTGGTAAGGCGAATGTTGTAGCCAATGCATTGAGTCATAAGGAACGTACTAAGCTTCATTGTGTTCGTGTTCAATCTGTTATTCAAGCTCGATCCGATATCCAAGCACGCATTTCTCAGGCTCAACAATCTTGTGTTTCACAAGGATTGATGGATAAGGAATTTCCCTATCACATAACACCTGATCTAGAACTGAAGGACAATGGATCGTATTACTTCATGGACCGTTTGTGGGTCCCAAGCCAAGACAATCTTCGCACCTTGCTTATGGATGAAGCCCATAAGTCTCTTTATTTTGTTCATCCTGGCTCAGACAAGATGTATAAGGATCTTCGTATTCAGTATTGGTGGCCTGGTATGAAGAAAGACATTGCCTTATATGTATCAAAATGCCTTACTTGTCTTAAGGTTGAGGCTGAACATCAACGTCCTTCGGGTTTATTGGTGCAACCAGAGATCCTAGTTTGGAAATGGGAAAACATTACTATGGATCTCATTACTAAACTTCCGCGCACAAAGAAAGGTCATGATGCCATCTGGGTAGTTGTTGATCGTCTTACTAAGTCAGCGCATTTCTTGCCAATCCATGAGGATTTTTCTGCTGACAAACTTGCAAAAATCTTTGTGGATGAAATTGTAGCTCGACATGGTGTTCCTTTGAACATCATCTCTGATAGAGATGCTCGCTTCACTTCTCATTTTTGGAGAACCATGCAATCTGCTATGGGGACCCAACTTAATCTGAGCACAGCTTATCATCCGCAAACGGATGGTCAATCTGAAAGAACAATCCAGACTCTGGAGGATATGCTTAGAGCTTGTGTGATCGATTTTGGTGGTAGTTGGGATTCACATCTCCCGTTAATTAAATTCTCCTACAACAACAGTTATCACTCCAGCATCAACATGGCTCCTTTCGAGGCTCTCTATGGTCGAAAATGTCATTCACCAGTCTGCTGGAATGAGATCGGTGAGGCTCAGCTTACTGGACCTGCCCTCATTTTAGAGACAACTGATAAGATTAAGAAAGTTCGTGATAACCTTCAGACAGCTAAAAGCCGTCAAAAGAGTTACGCGGACCCAAAACGCAAGCCCTTGGATTTTCAAGTCGGTGATCGTGTATTACTTAAGGTCTCACCTTGGAAAGGTGTGATCAGATTTGGAAAGAAAGGAAAACTTGCACCTAGATATGTTGGACCATTCAAGATCGTCGAAAGAATCGGTAAGGTAGCCTATAGACTTGAGTTACCTCCTGAACGTGGAAATGTTCATCCAACCTTCCACGTGTCCAATCTCAAGAAGTGTTTAGCTGATGAGAACCTCCACATACCACTTGACGAAATTCGTGTTGATAAAACACTGAAATTTGTTGAGAAGCCAGTGGAAATCATGGAACGTGAAGTCAAGTGGCTCAAACGCAAGCGCATTCCTTTGGTCAAGGTTCGCTGGGAATCTAAACATGGACCCGAGTTTACCTGGGAACGCGAAGATCAAATGAAGGCGAAATATCCGCATCTTTTTCCACGAGTTTCCTCTAAATAAATTTCGGGACGAAATTTCCACAAGTATAGGAGACTGTAACATCTGTGTCTAAAATCATTGTAAACAATTCAGTTATCAATAAAACAAATTTATTTGATCCCAATGTTTGTTTGGTTATGTTTTACATTTTTTATGTTTTGACTTTTATTCAATTTCAAACTCTACATCGCTTTCTGGAGATTTATACGCAAAATGGTGCGTAAACGTAGTCAGTTTAATGCGACAAATACTCCGGAACATCAACATATACTTAACTTACCTTAAATAACCTTTACATAACTTAGAAATAAGTTTTGAAGGCTTTGGTATGGCAAAAATAAGTTAATTCGCCTACAGGGACTAAATTTGACAAACTGCGAAAGTATGCCAATTTGAACTGTAACAGACATTCCGGAACATGAACATAAGTTAAACATACCATTAATATCCTTTACATAGCTTAGAAATAGGCTTTGAGGGGTTCGGTGTGCTAAAATAAACTTTTGGGTCATTCAGGGACTAAAAGCGTCAAAAAATGCACAAGTTTGCATTTTCGCGCACAACTTACGTTCTGAATACATCCGGACATCCAAAAATTTATGTAAGCACTAAAATATTTTATTTTAGTGTTTGGCATAAGAAAAACCCATTCGTCGCGCAATTTGGATCGTTTTTCGCGCTTATGCGCATTCCGTCGTAATTAAGCGAACATCGCGATCGTACGACCAAACGAACCAACATCCGACATATTTTTGAGCATGTTTCATGTCCACAATGTTTAGGCATCATTTTAGGGCCTTAAAGATGGCTTAACGGGCTTTAAACATGTCAGAAATGGCCTTAAACACCAACAGGGACTGAAACTGTCATTTTTGAAAACTTGTTTCTGACCAGAAGGGCCAGGCGGCCCGCGTGAGTGTTGTGTGCCCTCTTACGCAGCCCGTGTCAGCTTCCCAGATAAGATTAATCTGTTTTAACAGCTGTTTACAGCTGTTAACCACTCAAAACTCACCCACACTTACCCTTTCCTGCTCATGAGGGGCCATTTTGAGTTACCACAAGGTTTCAACAAGTGTATGGACAAGATCAAAGCACGTTATTCGATAAACGATCCTAACGGTTGTCCATTTACTATAAATACCCAACCCCATTCAACTCAAAACCCACAAGAATCTGATCTAAAAGCTCTAAGTTGAAGCCATTGCTTCATACCTGAGCTACTTGGATCAAGATTAGCTTTCGGGGACCCTTTGTAAGTGTTCCTTCGTTCTTTTATTCTTTATGCGTTAAAAGTCAAACTTTGTTTGACTTTCTGCATTGACCAGTTTATGGTCAATGCAAAGTTCGTTTGAACTTCATAACGTGAGCGTGATCACGATGGTTATAGTCCCTAGTGACTATACCTACTGATTACCACGTTATCTAGGCTCAGTGACGAGTCGCAGTTTCGGCCAAAATGCGCATTCTTGCGTATTTTGTAACCAAACTACTCTTAGGTATCCAAACTGTTCGTTTTGATACCAAACCTGTTTTCTAAACTTAGTTAAGCATGTTTTAACATGCTTAGCTCGTCACTTTTAGTTTAATGCTTATATAGAGTCGTAAGGTAAGCGATCTAAACAATCGCTTATACTTTCGAACCCGACCCGTTTGGTCAATCATTAGGATCCGACCAAACACATTAGGTGACCATAGTTGTATAGGGAATAACCTTCCGAGGTTATACCTTTGATCGCTTCGTTTAAGTAGTTGTATGATTGGTAGTTTATATGCCTTAGGTAAATTACCAAAATGCCCTTTTTACGCCAAAATTCATTTTAAGCATATGTAACATAACTTTTGACATCTAAACTGATTTGGCAACAATATTAGACATTTTAAGTCATATTTTACTTGTCATAGGACTAGTTAGGCAGTCCGAACGCGTTTTACGCGAACGATGCGTTAAAGTAGCATTAGCTACCTAAACGGGTCGTAATGGGTCGTAAGCACTTAGGTTAGGTTTCATTGTAGTATGTAGGCCTTGTTAAACCATATTACATGAGTTCCCCTACTCATTTGGTTTACGAGCCCTCATTCTATCCAATCCTCCGATTTAGGTCTGGATTATTAACATAGTTACCTATATTAGGTGCCGTTTGATTTCCGTGATCTCTAGCATTGTTTGGTTGTTACTCAAGGACTACTGAGAAATCTCAAGTGAGTACATAGACCCCTCTTTTATTGTTTTCCAAACATTTTGGGGTGAAACACATGTGCCTACTTGTTACTTTCGTGCCTTTCATGCTTTCATATCATATGCTTGTTATGTTCATTAGTACATTATAGTACATGATTTCATTACATTTTATGCTATGTATGTCCATTGTGTGCAAACTTAGTACATCGTTTTACATTACATTTCATGCTATGTATGACCATTGTGTGCATACTTAGTACATTGTTTTACATTACATTTCACTCTATGTATGTTCATTTGATTACATACTTAGTGCATTGTTTTCACATGCTTACATTTTTTGTATGACATTTGGTTTGTTCAAATGGGACAATATACATTCATTAACATTGATCACGCCGCTCGTTAGTAGGTAATGGTACCATAGGACTTGACAACTCCCATTCCTGAACCCTAGGTTTGTTTGGGTGGAAGGAATTACCGAATTCGATAAACATAATACAGATAGACCTTTAATTTGTTTAAAGGTCTATCACCACAGTCACAAGGCTTGGATGTATGCATTTTCACAATACCGCATAGATGTTTGTATCAGTATAGCATGCATTTGTTCCACAAAACATAACTTTGACTTAAACTATGTTTAATTCAATACCCTGCCTTTGTGCATTTTACCTATGGTTTAGTTGATATATTTCACATGCCATACATGACATTTTTGGATACACATTATATGATATACATTAAACATAAACATTTTGACATTGATATACACATTTGGTGATTTACATTAGACCTGGACATTTTGATATGGTTTACACAATAACACTTAACAATTGATTATACATGAACAATTTACATTGGTGGTTGGTTTGGGTAAATGATTTGAGTAACGAGGCGTGTGTAATATGATACAAACATGGTGGATACGCCGATGGTACTTCCTATATATAAGTGTTTGTATAATATTACATATCGTAGCGTTATTTAAATCATTTCAGTATAGACATATTACATTTTACACAAATAACATAGTTTTCAAGACATTGTTTTATACAACTCATTTTACTTGGTTATTCATTTAACCATACATTATTCTTTTATTTATACATATCATCTGATCTTATCGCTTTTTAAATGATTTACAAAACAAAACAATTTACAAGGTTCATGACTAAACTTTATTAAACATTTTCTTAAACATAAGTCATGAATCCTAATTTCACAAAACCTATGTATCTCACAGGCATTTTTATGCTGACGTACCTATTTTCACATGTGTTTTCAGGAGCTGTTGCTTAGGACGATGATCATGACACTAAGGCGGACCTGTGCCTTAGAGACATAAAATGAAGATAGACTTAGTTTAATTATGTTATGTACTCTTTGTTTCCTGTTTAAGACAATGTAACTCTTATGTTGATAAATAAAATACAACTTTGAATGCCATGGTTATGAAACAATTAATTCTGTTACAACACTCCCTGACGTTTTCTGCCACGTTTTGTATGTTATACGTGGCCGGGGTGTGACAAAAAGCATAATTGGATGAGCAAGAATCAGAGTTGTTAAAAGCTCCACCAACTGTTATGTCAATATAATGATCATAACCCTGATCCTTACTACTACCAGTGTGACACCTGTGTCCCTTCAACCAGCAAACAAATGCCAAACCAATGAAATATTGTATTTCATACTTGGGATTTGTAAAAATATGTGTATCGTTTGCACATATCAACTCTTGTTCGATTTTAAGCTTTAAATCGCTTTCTGGAGGGTTATACGCGCTCTGATGCGTAAATATAACCAGTTTAATGCAACGAACACTCTGTAATAGTGAAATAGGCTTAACATACCTTAAATAACCTTTACATAACTTAGAAATAAGTTTTGAAGGCTTTGGTATGGCAAAATCAAATTAAATCGCTTACAGGGACTAAAGTTGACAAACTGCGAAAGTATGCCAATTTGAACTGTAACGAACATTCCGGAACATAACCATAAGTTAAACACACCCTAAATATTCTTTACATAGCTTAGAAATAGGCTTTTAAGGGTTCGGTGTGCTAAAATAAACTTTTGGCTCATTCAGGGACTAAAAGTGTCAAAAAGTGCATAAGTTTGCACTTTCGCGCATAACTTACGTTCTGAATACATCCAGACATCCAAAAATTTATGTAAGCCCTAAAATATTCTATTTTAGTGATTAGCATAAGAAAAATCCATTCGTCACGCCATTTGGATCGTTTTTCGCGCTTATGCGCATTCCGTCGTAATTAACCGAACAACGCAATTGTACGGCCAAACGAACTGACATCCAAGATATTTTTTAGCACATTTTAAGTTCCCTATACTTTAAATTCATTTTAGAGCTTTGAAATGGGGTTAACGGGGCTTAAACGTGTCAAAAATGCATCAAATAGCAAGTTTGGAGCTTCAGGGGCCTGTTCTGACATTTTCCAAACATTCTGGTCTGCAGGTCCTTGCGCACCTCAACACAAATTGTGTTACGGTGCGTAAGCAGGGGTCAGATGCAGAAACTTGTTTTTAAACAGCTGTTAACAGCCCTTAACCCCTCCAAAGGCCAATGCCATGTGTCCAACTCTTGTGGTGGGAGCAATATGAGTTACCACAACATTCCGACAAGTGTACGGGCGAGATCAAGGCACGTTATCCAAGAAACGATCCTAACGGAGAACCAAAATCTATAAATACCCAACCCACTTCATTGCAAAACCCACTAGAATCTGATTTGAGAAGCTCTAAGTTGAAACCTTTGTTTCATACCTGAGCTACTTGAATTAAGATTAACATTCGGGGACCCTTCGTAAGTATTCCTTTGTTCTTTTATTGCTTTTCGAGTCCGAAAGTCAAAGTTTGTTTGACTTTTTGCGTTGACCAGTTTATGGTCAATGCGAAGTTCGTTTGAACTTCGCAACGTGATTGTAATCACGATGGTTATAGTCCCTTGTGACTATGCCTACTGATTACCACGTTGTCTAGGGTCGTATGGGTAAGCGATCTGATAAATCGCTTATACCTTCGAACCCGACCCATTTGGTCGATCATTAGGATCCGACCAAACACATTAGGTGACCATAGTATATAGGGAATAACCTTCCGAGGTTATACCTTATGGTCATGGCGTTTAGTTAGTTGTATGATAGGTAGTTTATATGCCTTAGGTAAATGACCAAAATGCCCTTTTTACGCCAAAATTCATTTTAAGCATATGTAACATAACTTTTGGTATCTAAACTGATTTGGTAACAATATTAGACATGTTAAGGCATATTTTACTTATCATAGGGCTAGTTAGGCGTTCCGAACGCGTTTTACGCGAATGACGCGTTAAAGTAGCATCAGCTACCTAAATGGGTCGTAATGGGTCGTAAGCACTTAGGTTAGGTTTCATTTAGTATGAAGGCTTTGTTAAACCATATGACACGAGTCTCCATACTCGTTTGGTTTACGAACCCTCATTCTATTTAAATCCTCCGATTTAGGCCCGGTATATTAACATAGTTACATATATTAGGTGACGTTTGATTCCGTGATCTCTAGCATTGCTTGGTGGTTATCTTAGGACTTCTGAGAAATCTGAAGTGAGTACATAGTTCCCCTATTTTACAACTTTCAACTGTTTTGGGGTGAAGCATGTGTACCTATGTGTTATTTTCATGATTTCAAAGTATAATTGATTATACGTGTTATTACTTATCATTTGACAAACTAAATGACTATCTATGGTTTAAAACACTGATTTCTCAATGAACATAAAATAAAATGTTGAATTGTACTTATTTTATGTTCACCAGACCGATTGGTAGTAAGATATAGCGCTATAGGATTAGACACCCCATTCCTGTTGTCATGGAATGTCTGAAACCTAGTTGTTTCTCCATCCAAATAGGGATTGCCTTTGTGGTATCCTTATAGTCTCAAAGGTGTAGTTTGATGCACTAGGTCTGAATGAATTCTTAAATCACACCTTTAAAGTATATTTTGAGATACTCCTAAAAGTATAGTTTGATATACTCCCATGTGTGGTATTGTACAAAACCAACATATATTTTGTTAATCATCCAAAGCAAATTTTGATATGTTATTTACAAAACCAAAACATAGTTTAATATGTTATTTATCACATCCAAGGCATATTTTGATATGTTATTTATGAAACCAAAACATAGTTTAACATGTTATTTATAAATCCGAAGTATACTTGTAATATACTACTTCAAACTATTATTTTAAACAACTAAGGTATATTTAATGTACTATCTATCTAACGATTGGGTTTTGGTTAGTGTTTAGATAACGGGACGGGTGTAATGTTATCAAAACATGGTAGATACGCCGCTGGTACTTCTTATATATAAGTGTATTCATTGCATTACATACCGTGGCGTTATTTAGTACACTTGGGTTAACGATATTGGAACTGAAATATATTTTAATATATTACTCATTCGATTCTCTTAAAATCCAAAGTATATTTTCACATATACTATAAGCCTTTTTATCAAAATATTGTTTTACAAGCAACTTATCTTATACAAACTCATTTTACATGGTTATTCATTTAACCTTACATTTATTTATACATATCATCTGATCTTATTGTTTTTCAAACGATTTACAAAAAAAATCAATTTACAAGGTTCATGACTAAACTTTATTAAACATTTTCTTAAACTTACAAGTCATGAATCCTAATTTCACAAAACCTATGTATCTCACAGGTATTTTTATGCTGACGTACCTATTTTTACACATGTTTCAGGTACTGCTTTGCAATGATTGTTGATACATGCTACATTTAGGATGGACTCGTGCCTTAGCAACTTTAAAACTTGGAAGATCATAGTTGTACTTATTTGATTGTATTAAAACAATGAGTTCATTTATTCAATAAAACAGAATTTATTTATTTCAATGGTTATGAAACAATGATTCTGTTACAACACTCCCCGACGTTTCCGCCACGTCTAGTTGCTTTACGTGGTCAGGGTGTGACAGAAAAGTTGGTATCAGAGCCAATGGTTATAGGGAATTAGGTTATTAGTAATGCTTTGACCTAGACTATAACCTTCCTAGGACCCTAACACAAGTTTTCTTGTGTTTAGTTTTAAAACAATACCGTCACTTATTCTTAGGTGACAACCACAATAAGAACACAAATTTCTATCCCGCTTTGAAAACTAACCATCTGCTCTAGGATGATTTATTATATGGTTTTGAACCCTCTAAGTTTTCAAATCCCATCAAAGTTGGTCTAAATAATGTGAACACGTGCAAACTGGAAGGGTGGGTGCCTGTACCCTGAGTTTTCTGTCTAAGGCTAGAGTGTTCGTACAAATCCACATAATCGGACCAGTCACTCTTACCTGGGAACTCTTGGGGTGAGTGTCCACTTATAGGCGAGCATGTCTTCGCGATACATTATTTTTTTGACCTATTTACTTTGATTAATCGCCGGGGTCGTTTGTTGCTTTGTAGTAACAAACAAATGACCACTATCCTTGCTTTCATCAGATTTGTTTCATCTCATTCTTTTCGTCTAAATTCTCTCACTCATTTCCTTTCATGTTTCCTCTTTTAGAATGCCTCCTCGACGCGACAATCAGATGGCGAATGCCGAACTGGCGGAAATCATCGTGCAGCAAATGGCTGATGCCTTCCCAAATCTTTATGCTCAAATGATTCAAGCCATCAACAACAACAATGCTCCATGCAATTTCAAGAATTTTAACTCGGCTAAACCGCTCAAGTTTAGTGGTTCTGAGGGAGCAACTGGGCTTCTTCAATGGTTCGAGAGCATTGAGAATACTTTCCGTCACGTTCAGTGTCGTGAAAATCGCAAGGTCGAGTTTTCTTCGAGTGTGTTTCAGAAGAGGGCTCTTACGTGGTGGAACGGGGTTATGAGAGACCGCGGTGCTGAGGTTGCATTAGCACAGACTTGGGCTGAGCTTAGGGCTCTTATGATGAAGGAATTCTGTCCTCGTCATGAGCTAAGGGCTCTAGAAAAGGAATTTGATGATTTGAAGCAAGACAGTGGGGAACATCGAGCCTATACTGACCACTATGAGGAATTGAGCTTGTTATGCCCTACTATGGTTACGCCTCTGGATAAGGCGATTGAGAAATACATTGATGGTCTTCCTGACGTAGTTCAGGATATCGTTACTGGCAGCAACCCTACTACTGTCAGACAAGCCATTGAATTGGCTGCCACTCTGACTGAATCCCATATCAGGAAGCGCAAACTGTTTCGGAAGGGCGACTTAAGACCATCTGACAAGACTGCTCAAGTGGAACCAAAGGAAGAAAATGTTGAGGTGTCCAAGAAGAAGAAGCGCAAAGCCTCTCAAAACTACGCTGTAACTGCTCAAGACAAACAGGTTGCACCAAACCAGCCAGCACAACCTCGTAAAAGGAAAAACTATGTTGGTACCGCACCTTTGTGCAACAAGTGCAACCGTCATCATCTAGAGCAAGAGTAGTGTCACAAATGTACCCACTGTGGGCGGTTGGGATATTTGATCAATGTTTGTCGTTATGCAAATCAAGCTGCTGCAAACCCTGCTGTTGTTCAAGCACGGTTCCCTCCAGGGACATGTTATAACTGTGGTGACCTTACTCACTAAAGAAACAATTGCCCAAGACTTGTTAACGCACCTCCAGCGCAAGGACGAGCATTTAACATCAATGAGGTAAACGGGAACAATGATGCAGCTGTGAACAATTAGTGTTTTGTAATTCCTTGGTTGTTATCTTTTGACACTTCAAGACAATTCGGTTGTTACATAAATAAAGATTTGTTGTTTTTAAATCTGCAAAATTTATACGTTTGTGTGAATGCTTGATGCAACCTTATGATGTCAACCCAAAGACAAACTACTTGTGTGGTTCTGTCATTTTATGATCACTTGTGATCTCCCCAAGAACCTTAAACACTCGTTTTTCTTTTAAGAAACAAAGCCAAACTCTTATTGAAAATCCTTCTATCTTTATAGATGGATCTTTGAAAATGAATAAAGTGCCAAATAAAATCCACTGATTGGATTCCTGGTGTGCTTTAAATATCCATACCTAAAGATAACAAATTAAAGAATCAAGTTAACTAAATTTGTGCTTATGTGTTTTTCTTACATGTTTTGTGGTTGTGTGTGATCCATCCAAATCCTCATAGAATCTTCCATATCTCATACGAGAGATTCATAATAGGATATCCAAAGATACTATCTTAAATCCTTAATGGACTTCAACATTGTAGTTAAGTCTCTCGAGTTATAAAGTATTATTCTTTAATTGGACCTCTTGAATGGTCTGGTTAAACAGATTGATTTTGAAAATCTGATTAGAAATATCATGTGATGATGTAACTAAAAAGATCCCTTGAGTGGTCTATTTAAGGAAATCGTACGACGGTCTAGTTCAGAAGATCATGTGTTGATCTAGTTAAAAAGACCGTTCGTTGATCTAATTAAAGGGACCCTTTGGTGGTCTAGTCGAGTCGCTTCATGTTTACTCAATTAATTCTTTTTTTTTCCTACGCATTATGAAATGAACTGTGCGGACTGTGCAAGGAATTACGTAATTATGGAGGCCTACATAATTATGGAATTCAGTGCACAGAAACCACAGGAAGCTTTGTCATGTGTTAAGACCTATAGTGACAAGAATAATGATACGGGAGAAGTGTTGGACCTTGACCGATGTCATTTTATCTTACACTCCCCAATTCTGATTTCAATCACACACCAAGTTTCCTATGATAAGTCTTCATAAGAAACGTTCTTCTGTCCGTAGTTCAAAATTCCATGTTTTACTATTACAAGGAATTCACTTTGAGGGTTAACAAATTCGCTAAGAGTCCTAACATGGCCCAGAGTTTTACTTAAGGGTTCAATGGATCTATTAGAAGGCGAAACCGTCACAGCTGTCTTCACAAGTTTCCTCTAGAATTAAATTTCGGGACAAAATTTCCTAAAGTAGGGGAGACTGTGACACCTGTGTCACTTCAACCATCAAACAAATGTCAAACCAATGAAATATTGTATTTCATACTTGGGATTTGTAAAAATATGTGTATCGTTTGCACATATCAACTCTTGTTCGATTTTAAGCTTTAAATCGCTTTCTGGAGGGTTATACGCGCTCTAATGCGTAAATATAACCAGTTTAATGCAACGAACACTACGTAATAGTGAAATAGGCTTAACATACCTTAAATAACCTTTACATAACTTAGAAATAAGTTTTGAAGGCTTTGGTATGGCAAAATCAAGTTAAATCGCTTACAGGGACTAAAGTTTACAAACTGCGAAAGTATACCAATTTGAACTGTAACGAACATTCCGGAACATGACCATAAGTTAAACAAACCCTAAATATCCTTTACATAGCTTAGAAATAGGCTTTGAAGGGTTCGGTGTGCTAAAATAAACTTTTGGCTCATTCAGGGACTAAAAGTGTCAAAAAGTGCATAAGTTTGCACTTTCGCGCATAACTTACGTTCTGAATACATCCGGACATCCAAAAATTTATGTAAGCCCTAAAATATTTTATTTTAGTGTTTAGCATAAGAAAAATCCATTCGTCACGCCATTTGGATCGTTTTTCGCGCTTATGCGCATTCCGTCGTAATTAACCGAACACCGCAATTGTACGGCCAAGCGAACCGACATCCGAGATGTTTTTGAGCACATTTTAAGTTCCCTATACTTTAACTTCATTTTAGAGCTTTGAAATGGGGATAACGGGGCTTAAACGTGTCAAAAATTCATCAAATAGCAAGTTTGGAGCTTCAGGGGCCTGTTCTGCCATTTTCCAAACATTCTGGTCTGCAGGTCCTTGTGCACCTCAACACAAATTGTGTTACGGTGCGCAAGCAGGGGTCAGATGCAGAAACTTGTTTTTAAACAGCTGTTAACAGCCCTTAACCCCTCCAAAGGCCAATCCCATGTGTCCAACTCTTGTGGTGGGAGCAATATGAGTTACCACAACATTCCGACAAGTGTACGGGCGAGATCAAGGCACGTTATCCAAGAAACGATCCTAACGGTGAACCGAAATCTATAAATACCCAACCCACTTCATTGAAAAACCCACTAGAATCTGATTTGAGAAGCTCTAAGTTGAAACCTTTGTTTCATACCTGAGCTACTTGAATCAAGATTAGCATTCGGGGACCCTTCGTAAGTATTCCTTTGTTCTTTTATTGCTTTTCGAGTCTGAAAGTCAAACTTTGTTTGACTTTCTGCGTTGACCAGTTTATGGTCAATGCGAAGTTCGTTTGAACTTCGCAACGTGATTGTAATCACGATGGTTATAGTCCCTTGTGACTATGCCTACTGATTACCACGTTGTCTAGGGTCGTAAGGGTAAGCGATCTGATAAATCGCTTATACCTTCGAACCCGACCCATTTAGTCGATCATTAGGATCCGACCAAACACATTAGGTGACCATAGTATATAGGGAATAACCTTCCGAGGTTATACCTTATGGTCACGGCGTTTAGTTAGTTGTATGATAGGTAGTTTATATGCCTTAGGTAAATGACCAAAATGCCCTTTTTACGCCAAAATTCATTTTAAGCATATGTAACATAACTTTTGGTATCTAAGCTGATTTGGTAACAATATTAGACATGTTAAGGCATATTTTACTTATCATAGGGCTAGTTAGGCGTTCCGAACGCGTTTTACACGAATGACGCGTTAAAGTAGCATAAGCTACCTAAACGGGTCGTAATGGGTCGTAAGCACTTAAGTTAGGTTTCATTTAGTATGTAGGCTTTGTTAAACCATATGACACGAGTCTCCATACTCGTTTGGTTTACGAACCCTCATTCTATCTAAATCCTCCGATTTAGGTCCGGTATATTAACATAGTTACCTATATTAGGTGCCGTTTGATTTCGTGATCTCTAGCATTGCTTGGTGGTTATCTTAGGACTTCTGAGCAATCTCAAGTGAGTACATAGTTCCCCTATTTTACAACTTTCAACTGTTTTGGGGTGAAGCATGTGTACCTATGTGTTATTTTCATGATTTCAAAGTATAATTGATTATACATGTTATTACTTATTATTTGACAAACTAAATGACTATCTATGGTTTAAAACACTGATTTCTCAAAGAACATAAAATAAAATGTTGAATTGTACTTATTTTATGTTCACCAGACCGATTGGTAGTATGATATAGCGCTATAGGATTAGACACCCCATTCCTGTTGTCATGGAATGTCTGAAACCAATTTGTTTCTCCATCCAAATAGGGATTGCCTTTGTGGTATCCTTATAGTCTCAAAGGTGTAGTTTGATGCACTAGGTCTGAATGAATTCTTAAATCACACCTTTAAAGTATATTTTGATATACTCCTAAAAGTATAGTTTGATATACTCCCATGTGTGGTATTGTACAAAACCAACATATATTTTGTTAATCATCCAAAGCATATTTTGATATGTTATTTACAAAACCAAAACATAGTTTAATATGTTATTTATCACATCCAAGGCATATTTTGATATGTTATTTATGAAACCAATACATAGTTTAATATGTTATTTATAAATCCGAAGTATACTTGTAATATACTACTTCAAACTATTATTTTAAACAACTAAGGTATATTTAATGTACTATCTATCTAACGATTGGGTTTTGGTTAGTGTTTAGATAACGGAACGGGTGTAATGTGATCAAAACATGGTAGATACGCCGCTGGTACTTCTTATATATAAGTGTATTCATTGCATTACATACCGTGGCGTTATTTAGTACACTTGGGTTAACGATATTGGAACTGAAATATATTTTAATATATTACTCATTCGATTCTCTTAAAATCCAAAGTATATTTTCACATATACTATAAGCCTTTTTATCAAAATATTGTTTTACAAGCAACTTATCTTATAGAAACTCATTTTACATGGTTATTCATTTAACCTTACATTTATTTATAAATATCATCTGATCTTATTGTTTTTCAAACGATTTACAAAACAAATCAATTTACAAGGTTCATGACTAAACTTTATTAAACATTTTCTTAAACTTACAAGTCATGAATCCTAATTTGACAAAACCTATGTATCTCACATGCATTTTTATGCTGACGTACCTATTTTTACACATGTTTCAGGTACTGCTTTGCAATGATTGTTGATACATGCTACATTTAGGATGGACTCATGCCTTAGCAACTTTAAAACTTGGAAGATCATAGTTGTACTTATTTGATTGTATTAAAAGAATGAGTTCATTTATTCAATAAAACAGAATTTATTTATTTCCATGGTTATGAAACAATGATTCTGTTACAACACTCCCCGACGTTTCTGCCACGTCTAGTTGCTTTACGTGGTCGGGGTGTGACAACCAGATTCTTCCTGACCCGAAAGAGCTGTGCTGCCAAATGAATAATCATCTGCAACTTTCCCAGACTCTTGTAACTTCTTTTTCTGGTTTAACTCTCTTTCATAGGTCAGGAGTCTACCATGAAGCTGGGTTAGGGTCAGATCTTTGAACCCAACTGAGAAAAGGAATTGTGTCCCATTTATCAGGAAGTGACCTGAGAAACCTGCTATTTTGTGTTGCATTAGGAAATTCAACCTTAACAAGTTTTAGTTCACTTATGAGACAGCTAAATCGCTCAAACTGTTGTGTTAATGATTCACCCTTAATGTGATAAATGGTTTCATACTGTTGGTTTAATATTTCCCTGTTATTTTCGATTACTTCTTCAGTCCCCCTAAAGTGTTCCTTAAGTGCATCCCACAATTCCTTGGCACTGCTACAGTGTAACAGCCCAGCATAGATCTCACTTGGTAGTGCGGATGCAATGATGCTAAATGCCTTGGCATCCAGTTCAATTTTCTGAAAATCCTGGTCAGTATAGTTCTCAACTTTCTTAAGAACCATGACCTTTAGATCCTCAGCACTCGGCACCATTGGAACATGTAGTCCAAAGACAACCGACCTCCAACATCCGGTATTCTGTGGAGCAAGGATGTGACCCATCCTTCGCTCCCAGATGTTGTATTCAGATCTGACCAACATTGGTGGTTTGAAGAGTGAACCAATGTTATTGTTATTGTTATCCTGTGATTGTGACGTCATTCTTGTCGTTTTTCAGGCACTGAATAATCAACTTTGTACGTGATTATACCTTACTATGTTTTACAACTGAAACCGAACAATCGAGAGTATCAATGAAATTGAGCTGAACTTTTACGTCAAAATGATTGTTAGATCAAATTTGACTGTCCGAGCTCTGATACCAATTGTTAGGATCTGAGTTTCTTTTGATTGTGCTTGTTTGATAATAATGAAGATGAAATAGAGTTTAAGTGTAGTGGAATTAAATGGAACAAACTTTCAACACACAATCAATGAGAGAATCATTTTCAGCAAACCACTGAGGCATCTTTGGCTGATGTCACCATGAAAGTGACATCTAACCTCCTAACAACCTCTAACCACTGACTATTACAACTACTGCTTACAAAACATTGATTACAAGTTTAATACAAAATACAAAGTAAACTACTGCTTCTCATTCCACGGTTATAGCCCCAGCAGTGCTTTGTGTCTTCAGCAGTACTTGATCCATATCAGTAGATTGAGCATCAGTGCTTAGTCTTCAACAGTCTTTGGGTGTTCATCAGTTGTTGTAGATCAGCAGTTGTTGTAGAAGGGCAGCACTTAGATGTCATCAGATGTTAGGCCACATTCAAGGGGAAAGATCTGATGCAAACAACTGCTTATTGTGAATCCACTGATCTGATCCAGTTTTGGCTTTAATCAAATGTTCCTTTGTAGGGTTCAATCCAACAAAGCAGTAAAGGAATATTTACAAACATATTTACAGACAATATTTTTGTTTGAGTTCGCGTCAGAGGATCATATCAGTTTATGACAAATCACTAGTACCGTTGAGCTTTAAACACTTTAACTTCTAAATGATTCACTTAGATTGTCAGTATACTGATCCATTTAAATTTTCACACAAAGTTCAATCGATTCGAGATATGAGATTAGTGTTTTAAGGACTTAACTTATTCACGTGTCCCACCTCAGAATATACTCCCGTATCAAAATTCCATAGATTCAGTCTTACAAGTGAGTATACCATAATGATATATGTATTCTGGGTTAGTGCGAGACCTTGAGAGCTCAGGTATGAACTCCCGTTCAGTCAAAGAGATGAAGGCTCGACTTTAGGTGTGTTCCCTTTAGAGAATCTTTTCTTTAACTTCAATTGATTCATATCTTTCGATATTTTTCAATTTTTATGCAGAGGGTAAGCTTTTTGACCGCGTAAAGTATTATACGAGGTCTAGGCCATTGCTTTCACAATATCAGAAGACCGGGTATAATACCCCAGATATCAAACAGTATAAAGACCTAGTATCTCAGAATCAGGCAATCTCTCAAACAAGATTTCGGGGGTTACCCATATATCCGAGAGATGTTCCCCACGAGATAAGAAAGTTATGATATTTAGGTTTATATCTCGAAATCAATCTACTAAGCATGTAAAAACCTACTGGCATATCATTAGTGAGACCGTTTATCACATTTTTACTTTCCATTTCTTTAGCGTACTGTGATTGTCTACTGATGTACTATCATTTCCTCTTTTTACACAAAAATTCATTTTTGAATTTTATCATGTTTTTGGCTTTTTCAAATTTTCAAATGTTTTTGGATTTTCTGACAACGCTTACTCCCCCTAAAATTCAAAACATTTAAAGAAAATTTGATAGCCGATACTGATAGCTTTGTTTCGCCATCCATTTTCTGCTTCTCATGCTCTGTTTTGCAGAAAATATACCCCCATGATTTACAACACATTGATATTTTACAGTTTGAAAACCGTTTTTCAATCTTGTGAAATTAAACATGTTTGTTCCGCAGTGAGGGTTTCGGCATATTCAGTCAACATATTTTTTTAAATTTTTTAATTTTTGACAGAAATTTAAAAAACACAAACATATTTTTTTCATTTTTCAAATTTTCAAAGTAAAAACATATTTTTGGGTTTTAAATTTTTCTGTTTTTAGGGTTTTTAGGATTATGGTTTATTTATGTGCAAAAACAAACTAACTCCCTGTATCTCAGTGGCAGGGACCAGCCTCCTCTCGTGTCAGGCTGCTCCGCTCTCCAAATTGACTTTCAACAGACTTCGAGAGCATGTGCACATTCAAACAATTCAATCACTTTAATAATTCAGCCCATGCCTGTCTGACCTTAGGCATTTCAACACAAAATTCATTCAATGATGGAAAATCTTTGTCATTTTATAGAGAAAACTTTTTCATCTTTGACTTCAATTTTTTCGTCATTCACAGAAGTCACTTGTTTCTTAACCACCTAGTTTTGTCCTTTTGAATCACTTCTTTTGTAAAATCTTGACTCATTTTGATTATTTTGATTTTGAACAACAACTTTTCGTTTTCAAAACTGGTTTGGTTTTGTCATATCAACCGATGCTTGCCAACTTTGTGTTGTTCTGAATCTGGGTGTATGAGATTTCCAGGTTTGTCTTGAATCAAACCTAGTCTGGTTTGATTTCCAATGATTTCCAAGTTTGATTCGAAGCAAACTTGTTTGTGTTGTACCTACAAGTTGTCACACCCCAACTTCGTAAAACAACAAACCACGGCGGAAACATCGGGAAGTGGAGCGACAGAATTATTGTTTCACAACCATGGTATTTAAAGTTTCGTTTTATTTATTAAAGAGATTACATTGTCTTGGAAACAAAGAGAGTATAACATAATTAAACTATTCTTGCTTCATTTTATGTCACTAAGGCCCGAGTCCGCCTAAGTGTATCTTGATCAACCCTATGCATTAGCTCCTGAGACACATGTGAAAATAGGTACGTCAGCATAAAATGCCTGTGAGATACATAGGTTTTGTCAAAGCTGGATTCATGACTTGTAAGTTAAAAGAAATGTTTAACAAAAAGTTAGTCATGAATCTTGTAAAATGTTTTCTTTTACAAATCATACGAAAATCGATATGAAATTCAAATGATATTAAAGAAAAGTGTATGGTTAACTGAATAACCAAGTAAAATGAGTTTGTATACAATATGTCATTTGTAAACCAATGTCTTGTGAAAAATTGTCGTTTGTGTAAAATGTATCATGTCTTTGTTGAAATGATTTAGATAACACTACGATATGTAATATCATAAAAACACTTATATATAGGAAGTACCAGCGACGTATCCACCATGCTTTTATCATATTACACACGCCTCGTTATGTAAACCACTTATCAATAACCACCAAAATGTCTTGTTTAAACCAATGTCAAAATGTTTATGTGTAAACAATGTCCAATGTCAAATTTAAATCATGTCTTGTATAATCAAATGTTATGTATGGCAAGTAAAAAGTATCTACTCAAACCATATATATAATGTCAATGTGTAATCAAATGTCATATATGGTGAATAAAAAGTATTTACTCAACCCCATAGGTAAAATGTACAAAACAATGTATTTGAATAAATCATAGTTTAATTCAAAAGTTATGTTTTGCAAAATCAATGCTTTACTGATACAAACATTTATGCGGTAATGTTTATCGTATACATTCAAGCCTTGAGACTGTCAGATAAACCCTTAAACGAATCAAAGGTTTATCAAAAATGTTTTCAGATTCTGTCATTCCTTACGTCAAAACAAACCTAGGGTTCCAGGAATGGGAGTTGTCAATTCCTATGGTACCACTACATACTACCGAGCGGCATGATCAGTGTTATTGAACATATTTTAGTCTCGTTAAACAAACTAATTGTTATACCAAATGTAAGCATGTTATAGGAAAATAATGTACTAAGTATGCTAAGTAAACATACAAAGTAGAAATGTTTATGTAATCAATGTGCTAGCATGCTAAGTAAACACACATAGCAGAAGTGTAATGTAAATCAATGTGTCCATATGTTAAGTAAACATATGTAACAAAAAAGTGTTTATGAAATCAATGTGCTAGCATGCTAAGTAAACATACATAGCAGAAGTGTAATGTAAATCAGTGTGTCCATATGTTAAGTTAACATATGTGGCAAAAATGTTTATGAAATCAATGTGCTAGCATGCTAAGTAAACATATATAGCAAAGCATAATGGAAATCATGTACTCTATGCGTACTAGTGAACATAGCAAATATATGTCATGAAAGCATGAAAAGCATGAAAGTAACAAGTAGGCACATGTGTATCACCCCAAAATTATTGAAAATAGTAAAAGAGGGGACTATGTACTCACTTGATATTGCTAAATAGTCTTGAAATAGGGATCAAATAACGCTTGAGGAATCACAGAATCAAACGACACCTAATATAGGTAACTATGTTAATAAACCGGACCTAAATCGAAAGATCGAATAGAATGAGGTCTCATAAACCAAATGAGTATTAGAACTCATATGATATGGTTTACCAAGGCCTGCATACTAAGTCGGAACCTATCCTAAGTACTTATGACCCGTTACGACTCGTTAAGGTAGTTTACGCTACTTTAACGTGTCGTTCGCGCAAAAGCGCGTTCGGACCGCCTAACTAGTCCTATGACAAGTATTATATGCCTTAACATGTCTAATAATATTGCATAATCAGTTTAGATGTCAATATTTAGGTTACATATGATTAAAATGAATTTATGCGTAAAAAGGGCATTTTGGTCATTTTCCTAAGGAATATAAACTACCTATCATATAACTAACTAAACGAAGTGACCATAAGGTATAACCTTGGAAAGTGATTCCCTATACAACTATGGTCACAATATATGTTTGGTCGGATCCTAATGATCGACCAAACGGGTCGGGTTCGAAAGTCTAAATGGTTGTTTAGACCGCTTAACTTACGACCCTAATTAAGCACTAAACTAAAAGTGACGAGTTAAACATGTTGAAACATGTTTAACTAAGTTAGAAAACAGGTTTAATATCAAAACAAAGTGTTTTGATACCCGAAAATAGTTTCGTCGCAAAATGAGCATAATCGACATTTTGACCGAAACTATGACTCGTCACTACGCCTAATAAACGTGGTAATTAGTAGGTATAGTTACAAGGGACTATAACCATCGTGATTACGCTCACGTTGCAAAATTCAAACGAACTTTATGTTGACCAATCATGGTCAAAGCAGAAAGTCAAATGCTGTTTGACTTTCATGCTTGAAGTACATAACCAAGCATGAAGGAGACTTGCAAAGGGTCCAAGCTTGGAATAAGATCAAGAAAACTCAGGTAGGTGGCCTTCACAAGGGTGATTGCCTCCACTTAGAGCAGGGATGAGAAAAATATGATGAATGAGCAAGTTGAAGTTTGAAATTGGCTTGCTATTTATAGGAATCTTGAAGTTCTAAGATCATTCCTAGTGTCAATGAGTGGATCAAGGCATAATCTTGGCTATACACTTGCTAGAACAAGATTAATACCAGCCCACAACATGAAGAAACCATGGATCAAAACAAGGATAGCAGCTGATTAAAAGAAACTGGGTTCTGCTGATCTGGGCATGGCTTATGGACCGTAAGCATGACCATACGGTCCGTAAGGGCCCTTGTTGCTGGCAGGAACTTTCACACATTGGCAGAACAGGCCCCTGTGACTCCAAACTTGATTTTCGATGCGTTTTGGCACTTCTAACACCCGTCAAGCCCATTTTTAAGCTCTATAAGGATGTTAAAACATAGGGAACTTGAAATATGCTTAGAAATGTCATGGATGTCTGTTCGTTTGGATGTACGGTTGCGTTGTTCGGTTAATTACGACGGAAATCGTAACGGACGCGAAAACGATCTAAATTGCGAAACGAATGAAGTTTTAGCATTCCTATCACTAAGGTATAATATTTTAGTGATTAGAAAAGTTTTTGGATGTCCGGATATGGTCAGAACGTAAAATATGCGCGTAAATGCAAACTTGTGCACTTTTTGACGCTTTTAGTCCTTGTTTGACCAAATAAGTTTATTTTCTCACACCGAACCTCTCAAAGCTTATTTCTAAGCTATGTTAAGGATATTTATGGTATGTTTAACTTATGATCATGTTTCGGAGTGTACTTTACTCTACGAATCGGCAGACTTTCGCAGTTTGTCGCAAATAGTCCCTGTAAGCGAATAAACTTGTTTTTGCCATACCAAACCGGAAAATCGGCAGACTTTCGCAGTTTATAAGTTATGTAAAGGTTATTTAAGGTATGTTAAGCATATGTTGATGTTCCGGAGTGTTTGTTGCTTTAAACTGATTACGTTCACGCATCAATTTGCGTATAACTTTCTAGAAAGCGATTTAGAGTTTGAAATCGAACAAAAATCATAACATGAAAAATATCAAACATAAATAAACAAATATTGGGATCAAAACACAACGTTTTATTGATAATTGAACTATTCAGAGTTTGTACAATGATTACAAGCACAAATGTCACAGTTTCCCCTACTTTAGCAAATTTTGTCCCGAAATTTATTTAGAGGAAACTTGTGAGAATAGATGTGGATATTTCTCCTTCATTTGATCTTCACGTTCCCAAGTAAATTCTGGTCCACGTTTAGATTCCTAGCGAAGTTTGACAATTGGAATGCGCTTGCGTTTGAGTTTCTTGACTTCACGGTCCATGATTTCCACAGGCTTCTCGACAAAGTGCATCGTGTCATCAACACGAATTTCATCAAGTGGTATGTAGAGGTTCTCATCAGCCAAACACTTTTTGAGATTGGACACGTGGAAGGTTGGATGAACATTCCCAAGTTCAGGAGGTAATTCTAGTCAGTAGGCCACCTTTTCGATTCTTTCGACGATCTTGAATGGTCCAACATATCTTGGTGCAAGTTTTCCTTTCTTTCCAAATCTGATTACGCCTTTCCAAGGTGAAACCTTGAGTAGGACGTGATCACCGACTTGAAATTCCAAGGGCTTGCGTCGTCGATCCGCGTAACTCTTTTAATGGCTTCTAGCTGTCTGAAGATTATCGTGAACTTTCTTGACCTTATCTGTAGTCTCTAGAATGAGTTCAGGTCCAGTAAGCTGAGCTTCACCGATCTCATTCCAGCAGACTGGTGAATGGCATTTTCGACCATATAAAGCCTCGAAAGGAGCCATGTTGATGCTGGAGTGATAACTATTGTTGTAGGAGAATTCAATCAACGGTAGATACGAATCCCAACTACCACCAAAATCGATCACACAAGCTCTAAGCATATCCTCCAATGTCTGGATTGTTCTTTCAGATTGACCATCCATTTGAGGATGATACGATGTGCTCAAATTAAGTTGGGTTCCCATTGCAGATTGCATGGTTCTCCTAAAATGAGACGAGAATCGAGCATCTCTGTCAGATATAATGTTCAAAGGAACACCATGTCGGGATACAATCTCGTCCACATAGATTTTAGCAAGTTTGTCAGCAGATAGATCCTCACGGATCGGCAAGAAATGTGCTGACTTTGTAAGACGATCAACAATTACCCAAATGGTATCATGACCTTTCTTAGTACGTGGCAACTTGGTAATGAGATCCCTAGCAATGTTTTCCCATATCCAAACTGGTATCTCTGGTTGCTCCAATAATCGAGAGGGATGTTGATGTTCAGCCTTAACCTTGAGACAAGTAAGGCATTTGGATACATACAAGGCAATCTCTTTCTTCATACCCGGCCACCAATATTGGGTTCGAAGATCCTTATACATTTTATATGCACCAGGATGAATTGAATAACGAGACTTGTGAGCTTCATCCATTAGCAAGGTGCGGAGATTATCTTGACTTGGGACCCACAAACGGTCCATGAAATAATATAACCCATTATTTTTCAGTTCAAGATCATGCTTGATATGATATGGTAATTCCTTACCCATCAAGTTTTGTGTAACACAAGTATATTGAGCCTGAGAAATGCGGGTTTGAATATCAGATCGAACTTGAACATAGTGAAGCTTGACTTGTTCTTTACAACTCAATGCGTCAGCCACAACATTCACCTTACCAAATGGTAGCGAATTTCGCAATCGTAGTCGTTTAGTAGTTCGACCCAATGTCGTTGCCTCATGTTAAGTTCTTTCTGATTGAAAATATGCTGGAGGCTTTTGTGGTCAGTAAAAACAACACATTTTGTACCGTAAAGGTAGTGTCTCTATATTTTGAGAGCAAAAACTACAGCACCCAACTCAAGATCATGAGTCGTGTAGTTCTTCTAGTGTATCTTTAACTGCCTCAACGCGTAGGCTATGACTTTGTTCCTTTGCATGAGAACACAGCCAAGACCTAAGTTGGATGCATCACAATATACTACAAAATCGTCGTTGCCCTCTGGTAAAGATAAGATAGGTGTATCACAGAGTTTCTGTTTAAGGGTCTGAAATGCTTCTTCTTGTTTGGATCCCCACTCGAAAGGTTTATTCTTCTGAGTTAGTGTAGTGAGAGGACCCGCAATCTTGGAGAAGTTTTCGATAAAACGGCAGTAATAACCCGCAAGACCAAGAAATGAACGAACCTCCGTGGGAGTAGTAGGTGTATCCCAATCCTTAATCACACTGATTTTGGCGGGATCTACATGAATACCTTGTTCGTTGACGATGTGTCCCAAAAATTGAATTTCCTTAAACCAAAATTCACACTTGGAGAACTTGGCGAAAAGTTGTTCTTTCTACAGGAGTTCCATAGTAAGACGAAGATGTTGTTCATGATCGGCTCGTGTCTTAGAATAGATCAAAATATCATCAATGAAAACAATGATGAACTCGTCCAAATAAGGCTTACAAACCCTATTCATCAAGTCCATGAAAACAGCAGGAGCATTAGTCAAACCGAAGGGCATAACAGTAAACTCATAGTGCCCATATCTTGTGCGAAAAGCTGTCTTGGGAATATCTTCCTTGAGTACTCGTAGCTGATGATACCCAGAACGTAGACCAATCTTTGAAAAACAAGTAGCACCCTATAACTGATCAAAGAGATCATCAATGCGAGGTAGGTGATATCGATTCTTGATGGTAAGCTTGTTGAGCTCAGGATAATCGATACACATCCTGAAGATCCATCTTTCTTTTTCACAAATAAAACGGGAGAACCCCAAGGTGAAAAGCTAAGACGAATAAAACCTTTGTCAGAAAGCTCCTGAAGCTGTTTATATAATTCTTGCATCTTAGACGGTACAAGATGATATAGAGATTTAGTAATAGGATTAGCACAAGGTACAAGATCAATACGGAACTCAACTTGGCGTGCTGGGGGTAAACCAGGTAATTCTTTAGGAAATAGCTCAGGATTATCCCGAACAATAGGGATGTCTTGAATAGACTTACCTTTGCCTTTCTCCTCTACGACATGTTCCAAAAAGGCCACATAGTTCTTTCGTAGGTACTTTTGAGCTTGAGTACACGTCATGAGTTTGAGACTACTAGCAGGTTTCTCACCATGAACTTCTAAGATCTCACCAATCGAAAGCGGTATACGAACAATCTTCTCAAAACAAACTACCTCTGCGTGGTACTTGGCTAACCAATCCATTCCCACTATAATGTCGAAACTTCCAAGTTGCATTGGCGTGAGGTCGATAGGAAAAAGATGGTTATTAAGGTTCAACTGGAAATTTCGAAGGACAGAATCGAGTACAACAGGTTCACCACTAGCTACCTCTACTGTCAAGGGCTTTCCTAGTTTTGTTCTAGTCATGCAAAGAAAAGGCTCAAAAGATAATGACACAAAACTCTTATCGGCACCCGAATAAAAAAGAACAGAAGCAGGCTGATTGTTAACAAAGAACGTACCATTCACCACCTCGTTGTCTGCACGCGCCTCGTTTTCATTCATGTTGAAAACTCGTCCACGAGCCTGTGCCTGATTTGCATTATCCAACCTCGGGCGTTGATTTCTGTAGTGGGTCAGATCCCCACAATTGTAGCAAGAACCAGGTGGGTAGTGGGGTCGTGCAGCTTGTGCTGGTTGTTGAGCAGGTTGCTGAGCAGGGTTTTAGGTTGCTTGATTCTGGTTAGGAGCAAGACGACATGTGTTGGCAAGATGACCAGATCTCCCACAGTTGGTACAATAACGACACCGAACGTGTGGTTGATGGTGGCTGTTACACCTGTTGCACAGAGGTGCATTGCTAATGTACTGTTTCTTGGCAGGTGGTTACGCGGGCTGATTTGGAGCTGCTTGGGTTGCCTGCGCTGTAATAGCAAAGTTCTTGGATGCCTTACGCTTCCTAGAGCACCTTGAAGACTCAGTTTTCTTACCCTTCTGTTTCTCACTCTTGTCAGACGATTTCTTGTCACCCTTTTTGTGGATTTTACCTTTCCTGATCTGGGACTCAGTCAAGGTTGCAGCTAGCTCAATGGCCTGACAAACAGTGGTAGGATTGCTACCAGTGATGATATCTTGCACAGGGTCAGGCAGACCATCGACATACCTTTCAATGGCTTTATCCAGCGGGGTAACCATTGTGGGGCATAATAAACTCAACTCCTCATATATGTCGGTATATGCACGGTGCTCACCACTGTCTTGTTTTAAATTATCAAACTCTCTTTCCAAAGCCCTGAGTTCATGACGGGGACATAATTCCCTCATCATTAAAGCCCTAAGCTCTGCCCAGGTCTGTGCTAAAGCAACATCAGCACTATAGGAGCCCAGTTGCCCCTTCAGATCCACTAAACTTGAGTGGTTTAGCCGAATTGAATTGTTTAAAATTTCACGGAGCAGGTGCATTAACATTGTTATTATTGGCTTGGTTAATTTGAGCGATGAGATTTGGGCGTGCAGCAGCCATTTGCTGTGCTATGATAGCCCCCAGTTCGGCGTTAGGTGGTTGTGCATCTCGTCGAGGAGGCATTCTAAAAGAGGAAAACATGAGCGAAACGAGTGAGATGATATGATGAAAAATGAGATGTCACAAATATCGACAAAATGTAAGGATGGTGGTCATTCGTTCGTTACCCCAAACAAACAAACGACACACAGTGACAAATCAAAGTAAATGGGTCATAGTAATGTATCGCGAAGACATGCTTTAGCCTATAAGTGGACACTCACCCTAAGAGTTCCCAGGTAAGAGTGACTGGTCCGATTATGTGGATTTGTACAAACACTCTAGCCTAGACAGAAAACTCGAGATACAGGCATCCACCCTTCCAGATTGCACGTGTTCACATTATTTAGACCCAAACTTTGACGAGATTTTGAAAATTTAGAGGGTTCAAAACCTTATAACAAATCATCTAAGAATAGATAATTGATTTTCAAAACGGATTTGTAATTCGTGTTCTGGTTGTGGTTGTTACCTAAAGATAGGCGACGGTATTGTTTTAAGAATAAACACAAGGTAACTTGTGTTAGGGTCCTAGAAAGGTTATAGTCTAGGTCAAAGCATTACTAATAACCTAATTCCCTATAACCATGAGCTCTGATACCAACTCTTCTGTCACACCCCGACCGCGTAAAACAACAAACCGCGGCGGAAACGTCGGGGAGTGGAGCGACAGAATTATTGTTTCACAACCATGGTATTTAAAGTTTCGTTTTATTTATTAAAGAGATTACATTGTCTTGGAAACAAAGAGAGCATAACATAATTAAACTATTCTTGCTTCATTTTATGTCACTAAGGCCCGAGTCCACCTAAGTGTATCTTGATCAACCCTATGAATTAGCTCCTAAAACACATGTGAAAATAGGTACGTCAGCATAAAAATGCCTGTGAGATACATAGGTTTTGTCAAAGCAGGATTCATAACTTGTAAGTTAAAAGAAATGTTTAACAAAAAGTTAGTCATGAATCTTGTAAAATGTTTTCTTTGACAAATCATATGAAAATCGATATGAAATTCAAATGATATTAAAGAAAAAGTGTATGGTTAACTGAATAACCAAGTAAAATGAGTTTGTCTACAATATGTCGTTTGTAAACCAATGTCTTGTGAAAATTTGTCATTTGTGTAAAATGTATCATGTCTTTGTTGAAATGATTTAGATAACGCTACGATACGTAATATCATAAAAGCACTTATATATAGGAAGTACTAGTGGCGTATCCACCATGCTTTTATCATATTACACACGCCTCATTATGTAAATCACTTATCAATAACCACCAAAATGTATTGTTTAAACCAAGTGTCAAAATGTTTATGTGTGAACAATGTCCAATGTCAAATGTAAATCATGTCTTGTATAATCAAATGTAATGTATGGCAAGTAAAAAGTATCTACTCAAACCATATGTATAATGTCAATGTGTAATCAAATGTCATATATGGTGAATAAAAAGTATTTACTCAACCCCATAGGTAAAATGAACGTATTTGAATAAATCATAGTTTAAGTCAAAAGTTATGTTTTGCAAAATCAATGCTTTACTGATACAAACATTTATGCGGTAATGTTTATCGTATACATTTATGCCTTGAGACTGTCGGATAAACCCTTAAACGAATCAAAGGTTTATCAAAAATGTTTTCGGATTCTGTCATTCCTTACGTCCAAACAAACCTAGGGTTCCAGGAATGGGAGTTGTCAATTCCTATGGTACCACTACATACTACCGAGCGGCATGATCAGTGTTAATGAATGTATTTTAGTCTCGTTAAACAAAAAAAATGTTATAGCAAATGTAAGCGTGTTATATGAAAATAATGTACTAAATATGCTAAGTAAACATATAAAGTAGAAATGTTTATGAAATCAATGTGCTAGCATGCTAAGTAAACATACATAGCAGAAGTGTAATGTAAATCAATGTGTCCATATGTTAAGTAAACTTATGTAACAAAAATGTTTATGAAATCAATGTGCTAGCATGCTAAGCAAACATACATAGCAAAGCATAATGGAAATCATGTACTATATGCATACTAATGAACATAGCAAGTATATGTCATGAAAGCACGAAAAGCATGAAAGTAACAAGTAGGCACATGTGTATCACCCCAAAATTTTTGAAAACAGTAAAAGAGGGGACTATGTACTCACTTGATATTGCTAAATAGTCTTGAAATAGGGATCAAATAACGCTTGAGGAATCACGGAATCAAACGGCACCTAATATAGGTAACTATGTTAATAAACCAGACCTAAATCGGAAGATCGGATAGAATGAGGTCTCGTAAACCAAATGAGTATTAGAACTCATATGATATTGTTTACCAAGGCCTACATACTAAGTCGGAACCTATCCTAAGTGCTTATGACCCGTTACGACTCGTTAAGGTAGTTTACGCTACTTTAACGTGTCGTTCGCGCAAAATCGCGTTCGGACAGCCTAACTAGTCCTATGACAAGTATTATATGCCTTAACATGTCTAATAATATTGCATAATCAGTTTAGATGTCAAAATTTAGGTTACATATGCTTAAAATGAAATTATGCATAAAAAGGGCATTTTGGTCATTTTCCTAAGGTATATAAACTACCTATCATATAACTAACTAAACGAAGTGACCATAAGGTATAACCTTGGAAAGTTATTCCCTATACAACTATGGTTACACTATATGTTTTGTTGGATCCTAATGATCGACCAAACGGGTCGGGTTCAAAAGTCTAAGCGGCTGTTTAGACCGCTTAACTTACGGCCATAATTAAGCACTAAACTAAAAGTGACGAGTTAAACAGAAAGCAAGTTTGATATCAAAACCAAGTGTTTTGATACCCGAAAATAGTTTCATCACAAAAAATGCGCATAATCGGCATTTTGGCCGAAACTATGACTCGTCACTACACCTAACAAACGTGGTAATCAGTAGGTATAGTCACAAGGGACTATAACCATCGTGATTACGCTCACGTTGTAAAGTTCAAACGAACTTTGTGTTGACCAATCATGGTCAAAGCAGAAAGTCAAACACTATTTGACTTTCATGCTTGAAATGCATAACCAAGCATGAAGGAAGCTTACAAAGGGTCCAAGCTTGGAATAAGATCAAGAAAACTCAGGTAGGTGGCCTTCACAAGGGTGATTGCCTCCACTTAGAGCAGGGATGAGAAAAATATGATGAATGAGTAAGTTGAAGTGTGAAATTGGCTTGCTATTTATAGCAATCTTGAAGTTCTAAGATCATTCCAAGTGTCATTAAGTGGATCAAGGCACAATCTTGGCCATACACTTGCTAGAACCAGATTAATACAAGCCCACAACATGAAGAAACCATGGATCAAAACAAGGATAGCAGCTGATTAAAAGAAACTGGGTTCTGCTGATCTGGGCATGCCTTACGGACCGTAAGAATGTCCATACGGTCCGTAAGGACCCTTGTTGCTGGCAGGAACTTTCACATATTGGCAGAACAGGCCCCTGTGACTCCAAACTTGATTTTCGACACGTTTTGGCACTTCTAACACCCGTCAAGCCCATTTTTAAGCTCCATAAGGATGTTAAAGCATAGGGAACTTGAAATATGCTCAGAAATGTCACGGATTTCGGTTCATTTGGATGTACGATTGCGGTGTTCGGTTAATTACGACGGAAATCGTATCGGACACGAAAACGATCCAAATTGTGAAACGAATGAAGTTTTAGCATTCCTATCACTAAGGTATGATATTTTAGTGATTAAAAAAATATTTGGATGTCCGGATATGGTCAGAACGTAAAATATGCGCGTAAATGCAAACTTGTGCACTTTTTGACGCTTTTAGTCCTTGTTTGATCAAATAAGTTTATTTTCTCACACCGAACCCCTCAAAGCTTATTTCTAAGCTATGTTAAGGATATTTATGGTATGTTTAACTTATGATCATGTTTCGAAGTGTACGTTACTATACGAATCGGCAGACTTTCATAGTTTGTCGCAAATAGTCCCTGTAAGCGAATAAACTTGTTTTTGCCATACCAATTCCTTCAAAACTTATTTCTAAGTTATGTAAAGGTTATTTAAGGTATGTTAAGCATATGTTGATGTTCCGGAGTGTTTGTCACGTTAAACTAATTACGTTTACGCATCAGTTTGCGTATAACTTTCCAGAAAGCGATTTAGAGTTTGAAATCGAACAAAAATCATAACATGAAAATATAAAACATAAATAAACAAATATTGGGATCAAAACACAACGTTTTATTGATAATTGAACTATCCAGAGTTTGTACAATGATTACAAGCACAGATGTCACACAAGTTTGTTTTGAATCAAATCTGGTAGACGTTTGTTTCACATCCTCAGATTTTTGTTTTTCAACATCAACAGGATTTGGGTTTGGAAACTTACGTGCAAGATGTCTAGTTTGATCACATTTAAAACAAGTTTTCCTTGAAACATATTTAGACTGTTCTTGTTGCTTTTTCTAAGCATAGAACTCTTCATTAGATTGTCATCTAAATTGGAGTTCTTTCTCTTCTTCCGAACTTTTCCAGTGAACGAAATTCATTTTCTTTTGAAAATTTTGCTTTTCAAACTTTTTATCTTGATTTTGTTTCTTTTTATAACCCAACCCAGCCTTCATGTTCTTCTTTTTATAGCTTGTTTTGTTATAAAAAGTTTTCTTGTTCTTCCCAGTGTATTTGAACTTTCTGACTTTTCAATTTCTACCGGTTTAAACACTTTGTCAATTTTATCCGTAATCACATTTTGAATCGGGACTTCAATATCTGAGAATAATTTGTCCGATCTAATCATGGTATAAACCAATCCTTTTGAATCATCATTTACAACTTTCTCAGAGTTTGAATGTTTAAGATAACTATCATGAAAACTTCCCTCATTTTCATCTTGTTACTTAGACTTATCTGTTTTGATAGACTCTTCTGACAAAACGCTTTCAACAACCTTACCAACAACCTCTGAATTATCAAGATCATCAGCTTTGGTGTAAGTCACATCGAAGTTATTGGGTAATTGGTCAACCATGTTCAAACCTTTTGACACCTTTTCTTCATCATAAAACGTGTAATTACCTCTCAACGGTGGTGGAACTTGATGATATTCTGAACCAATACCTTTTTTATTCTTTTCAGAATCTTTGTCATCTGGTGTGATGTTGAAAATACGTTCGAGAATGTACGAGGAACTATGATAACTTTGAAGTTTTGTAACAATCTTTTCTTTTTCAGCCAAAACTTGTTTGAGTTTAGCAACTTCATCAATACATTTGTTTAACTCCGGTTGCTTTTCTTCATAGTTGTTCTCATAAAGTCTTGTTGTTTTTAAGTTTTCAGATAATCTTTCATCCATACATTTGACTTGTTTCTTCAAAGTAACATAATCTTCTTGTACTCTATGACTTGACCATTTCATTTTATCATACTCTTTCTGTAAATCTTGAATATTATTACCCTTTTGAACACAATCATTACATTTTGCTAAACACTTTTGTTTTAACATTTCATTTTCTTTTTCAAAATCTTGACATTTCAGTGTCAGCTTTTCAATTTTTTGTTTCAAAATTTCTTCATTTTCAAGCATTTCTTTACATTTTGTTTTGAAAACAGTTTCGATTTTATTTAATTCAATATCTCTTGATTTTAACTTTTCGTCTTTCTCAGTATAGGCTTTGCACGTTTCTATGCAATTCCTGCACTTGTCTTCAATTTTATCAACATTTTCATTATTATTTAACGTCTCAAAAGATTCAGTTAGAATTTTTACCTCAGTTTCATTTGGCACGTTTGATTCTTCAGTTGTCAACTTCTGATCTTCATCATTCTTTTGTTGATTCTCATCAGCATCTCCTGCGGTTTTCTTTACTTCTTCAACCAGCTTCTCAATCTCTTCTTCTTTCTTCTTTTTCAACTCCATTACTTTTGGTAGACTTGCATCAAAAACTTACTTTAAACGTTGAAACATGTTAGCTTCATAATCTTTCTCTGATAACCTCCTCGTATGAAACGTGTCACAATCTGGAAATACGTTTGTTGCTGCGTCAAAATCCACCTTCTTAGGATCAACCACTGGATTACCTTGTGGATCCAAACAACACTCTCATTCAGCATCCCATCTTTTTGCTTTTTGTGCTTCCTTAAAAGGAGCATACAACTTTTTGATTTCAAATCGAGCATAATCTCTCTGCCATCGTTTATCATCTACAACTTCAGCTATAAGAGCGGATCCAACATAATCTTCTTCTGGAAGAATTTTGCTCCAGTCATAACCTTCGTCGTCCTGAATAACTACTAGAGCCCTCGACTTTTCTTTTGACGATCCTTCATTGACTTGCCTTTGATTCACCTTTGATGACTCGCTCTTGTGATGATAGATTTCTTTCTGATAATCATCATCTTTAAAGGATTCACAGCTTCATTAGTTTCCCTGTTTGTGCACTCTCTCTTGAAGTTCCCTTTCTGTTTACACTTGAAACATGTAACTTTCGACTTGTCGAATCCCAGTTTTGTATCAGCAGTTCCCAAACAAGATCTTCTGGTGATTTCCATAAACCGTTGTGCTCTCCTCGTAGCGCTAGCTATGCACCATTTTATATCTATCAGCTCCATCTTCTCTGGATCGATCTGGTCATAATCTTCCTTTCTCAAACTCGGGTTTCCAACCTTACCCTCGACCAGGCTTTCGTATGATTCCAGGATAGATGTTAAAAACACCATTTGTTGCTTGGCAGCTTCTGCATTCAGGCTTTGAGAAATTTTCAGATCTATGGTGATATTGCATTGAACTATGTTCGGATTCGATGAATTTGAAGCAAATGAATGATAACCCGAATCTTTTGAAAAACTGTGTTGAGATGAATCCTTTGAACTTCCATGTCACACCCCGACCGCGTAAAACAACAAACTGTGGCGGAAACGTCGGGGAGTGGAGTGGCAGAATTATTGTTTCACAACCATGGTATTTAGAGTTTTGTTTTATTTATTAACAAAGAGGGTTACATTGTCTTAAAACAGAAGAAACAAAGAGTACATAACATAATTAAACTAATCTTGCTTCATTTTATGTCACTAAGGCCCGAGTCCGCCTAAGTGTAACTTGACCAATCCTATGCATCAGCTCCTGAAAACACATGTGAAAATAGGTGCGCCAACATAAAAATGCCTGTGAGATACATAGGTTTATTAATTTAGGATTCATGACTTCTAAGTTTAAAGAATTGTTTTATAAAAGTTTGTCATGAATCTTAGGAAAATGTTTTCTTTTGTAAACCATATAAAGTGATAAGAAAATCAGATGATATATAAAAGAAAGATTTATAATTAAATAAGTAACCAAGTAAAAATGAGTTTGTATAAAATAAGTTGTTTGTAAAACAATGTTTATGTGAAAATATGTTATCTGTGTAAAATGTAATGTGTCTAAATTGAAATGGTTTAAATAACGCTACGATATGTAATATCATAAAAGAACTTATATATAGGAAGTACCAGCGCCGTATCCACCATGCTTTTATCATATTACACACGCCTCGTTATTTAAATCACTTACCCAAACAAACCACCAAAATGTAATGTTTAAACAAATGTTTAAATGTTTATGTGTAAACAAATGTAATGTATAGTGAATAAAATCATTTACTCAACCCTATAAGAAGAATGTACAAAACAATGTATTTGATATAAAACACAGTTTAAGTCAAAGATATGTTTTGCAAAATCCATGCTATACTGATACAAACACTTATGTGGTAATGTTAAACGTATACATTCAAGCCTTGAGACTGAAGGATAAACCCTAGAACAAATCAAAGGTTATCAAAAATGTTTTCGGATTTAGTTATTCCCTACATCCAAACAAACCTAGGATTTCAGGAATGGGAGTTGTCAAGTCCTATGGTACCACTTCTTACTACCGAGCTGCGTGATCAATTGTTAATGAACGTATGTCAGTTTCGTTAAACAAACCAAATGTCATACCAAATGTAAGCATGTTTTATGAAAATAATGTACCTGGTATGCTAAATGAACATACAAAGTAGAAATGTAAAACAATGTGTCCATATGCTGAGTGAACATATGCAACAGAAATGCAAAGTAAATCAATGTGTCCATATGCTGAGTGAGCATATGCAACAAACGTGTTTATGAAAATCAATGTGCTAGCATGCTACGTGAACATACATAGCAAAACATAATGTAAATCATGTACTATATGTGTACTAATGAACATAGCAAGTATATGTTGTGAAAACATGAAAAGCACGAAAATAACAAGTAGGCACATGTGTTTCACCCCAAAACATTTGAAAGCAGTAAAAGAGGGGAACTATGTACTCACTTGAGAATGCATAGAAGTCTTTGAATAACACCCAAGCAATGCAAGAAGGATCACGGAATCAATCGGCACCTAATATAGGTAACTACGTAAATAAACCGGACCTAAATCGGAGGATCGGATAGAATGAGGTTTCGTAAACCAAATGAGTATAGGAACTCATGTAATATGGTTTAGCAAAGTCTATATTCTAAAACGGAACCTATCCTAAGTGCTTACGACCCATTACGAACCGTTTAGGTAGCTTATGCTACTTTAACGTGTCGTTCGCGTAAAACGCGTTCGGACCACCTAACTAGTCCTATGACAAGTATTATATGTCTTAACATGTCTAATAATGTTGCCTAATCAGTTTAGATGTCAAAATTTAGGTTACATATGCTTAAAATGAAATTAGGCGTAAAAAGGGCATTTTGGTCATTTTCCTAACGCATATAAACTACCTATCATACAACTAACTAAACGTAGTGAGCATAAGGTATAACCTCGGAATTTTATTCCCTATACAACTACGGTCACAAAATGTGTTTGGTTGGATCCTAATGTAAGGACTCTCAAAACTTGTCCTAAAAACGACCCATAAGTAGAAACCCTGACCCCTGAAACCTTACTGTACATGAAAAACTAAGAAATCAAAATTTATAGGTTTCAGGCGGGCCGCGTAAGCCTTAAGGGAAGCTTACGCGGGCTGCGTCAAACTTGGGTTGACCGGATAAGTGTTCCGGATCCACGTGTCGTCTACGTGGCACACCTACTGGTGACCAATCAAGCCTACGCGTAGAATAGGTGGTTAGGCGGGCCGCGTTAAGATCGAACCAAGGTTTACGCGGGCCGCGTGAACCCTAAATTTCACCTATAAATAGCTTAGCTCAGGGGCTTTCATTCTGTGTCGACGAAAACTTTCAAAAACGAAATATTATTGCTCTGAAGTTGAAATTACAAAATTTCAATTAGTGGGGTGCTGCTACGATCCAGGGTATTAACTCGATCACTACTACGATTCAATGTCCGATTGATTGAAACTATCCAATGGATGTTTAAGTGCTGCCCACATTAGGGTTATGCTTTGTCATTCGTCGTGAATTCGATGGATGTTTAAGTATCACACTTTGTCATTCGTTGTGAGGGTTTAATCCCGTGAGTTATCGTAAATGCTGTATTAGTTACTAACCTAGTGCGTGTGCATGTTGTTTAAATTTAGGTTAAAAGGCTAATCAGTAGGCTAAGCTCTGTCCACTTAAATCTACAATGTGAGTCATTCTCTTTATATCAAAATTGATTTCAAAATCATGTTATTTTCAAAGTTATAATTACAGGGATTAAGTCTTTGTAATCTCCAATTTACAGCCGGTATGTGGGGTTTTGTATACAATACTTGATAACCGTCACCATTGGACAACGAGTTAGCCAAGGGGTGATATGACCATAATCACAGACACCATTGGACCACGAGATAGCCAATAGGTGGTCGAGTGATAAATACCGTGGGTAGATGGTTGATATAGAAACATTGTAATTGCTCTTAAGACTGTAAATTATAACAACGTGTCATAAAAAGAATGATTCACCAGTATTTCCCCGCTGACAAAAACTTTTTCAAACATGTTTCAGGTGATCTGTTGTGATTCAGGAAAGTGCCGTGAAGCACTACAAGCTTAAGGAAGTGGCTTAATATAAATAAAGAAACATGTTTTGTAAAATAAAGATTTCCCAGTGAAATCACTTTATTGTAAACTACCGGGGTTTTATCCCAAATTATGAAATAAAATAATCGGGCATTTTTAGTTTTAAAAGATCCTGACAAAATCTTCCGCTGTCACATAAATTAAATACCACGGGTTCCTGTCCAGCGGCTCCTGACCGGGTCAAACCGGGGCTGGGACTGGGGCCGTGACAGGAAAAGGTGGTATTAGAGCTACTAAAAGAGCCACTAATTTAAGCCAATTAAGTATTTCAAAATACTTAATTTTCCTGATAACCAAATATGAGATTTTTGTGATTATATGTTTTATTATTTGAATATTTGGTTACAGTATGGGTAAGAAAAGTCTTTCGGATATCTACCATAAATTAGATACTTCACCAAAAGAAAAGGGAAGTTCATCCCGATCAAATTCCTCAAGATACTCAATAGATCCTGAGGAAGGAATATTTGTTCAAAAGGCACAATATGAGGAACCACTTTCTCCCAATAAAAGAAGTTTGATTATTAGGAAAAGTCAGGAGAAAATAAAGAAATCACAACCAAACGAAAGGAGAGTTGATCAGGAAACTCAGGAACTAGGCAGTAAACCACCATGGGAAGACAAGTTAGATGAAAAATGGGCAGATCTCTATATGCTAGCCACTGTAGCAGTAAATGTAAATCTTTAAAATACCTTGACCCAGTATTAGCACCCTTATCACCTACAATCCAGAAACTTTACTCAGTAAATAAATAAGTTTACAATAAACCTTAGGATGTTCAGTTGTCCTTTATATTAAATTAGTCACACGGTATGCAATAATACTTAAAGGTTATCTGTGAAATTTTGTTATAAAATTTTAACTTAGTATTTAGTCGATATGCTAAACAGCATGAATGAATTATCTAAAGCCCTAGAGAATCTCAACCTCTACCCTGTGAAAATAGAAGTTTCCAAAGATTTTACTGGTTACTTTGCTGATGTGGAAAAACCTATAGAATTTCAAGCTCCACCTCTGGAGAAAGCAAAACCTAAGAAAAGAAGAAGATTTGTAGGTTGGAGACGGGTACGCAGAAGGAAACCAGCAACTAGGAGAATTCCCAAGATAGAGAATCCCATGGATAAAGGAAAAGGGATTGAGATTGAGGAATATTCAAGGCAAGCAGGGATGGAAATTGGGGAAAGTTCTAAACAAGAGATTGGAGAAAGCTCTAAGCAAACCAAGGAAATGACATTGCAGGAAGAGCTAGATTTCATATTGGCAAGCTGTGATACTATTAAACATGTTAATGAAAATGTTTTTACTTATCCTATTGAAACCCAACTTCCAATAAACTTAGAACCAACCATCCCAGAACCTTTGATTCACACCCAAACTCTAGGAATGGACGAATGGTGGACCAACGATTGGCAATTTCAAAAACTCCTAAACAACCCTTATACCTTTTTCCCTCAGTTCGACCCAGAACCTTCACCAAATCCACCAATGAGTAATGAAAACTTAGCTGAACTCCGCCATTTCGGCGAAGAGTTGATGGAGGCAGGGAATAGGATCCGGGAAATAGGAGGACAAATCTCTTGGAAATATGATGAGAGGGAACATCGTTTTTAAAATGCTAGCTGACAAGGGAGAAGTGGGATTATGAATCTGTGTTTGTATAATAATAATAATAATAATAATAATAATAATAGTAATAAAAATCAGTATGTGTATAATAAACAATAAAACGGTTGTAAGATAACAATGTGTACGGAAGCATATTACAATATATAAACATGGACGTTGAGAAATTGACAATTTTGAATGTATATTTGTTTATGTGATTATGTGCAATTAATTGTTATATTTAGTTGTTTCTTATTTTATACTAATTATTTATATATATATTAATTACCAGATGGCAAACGTTGGTAATGAACCAGTTAATGAAGTAAATCAATCTGAGCAAAATCAGGAAGAGCAATTGCTGAATAGGCAAGATATCGAGGATATCGTTGCTCAAGGAATAGCCAATGCTATTCCAGCAATACTTGCTGCTGCTAGACATCCAGTTGAACCTCAAATTATTCCTAGCAAACGTACTCATGAGGACAACTTTAGTAATAGTGTAAACTGAGGCGGCAACAACAATAATAATAACAATAATGTTCTGCAAGCCCCGATTCTCAAGAAAATGAAAGCTGCAACGCCTGGTTGCACTTACAAAGAATTTCTTGCCTGTAAACCGGCTAAGTTTGCAGGAAACGAGGAGGCAACTGCAGCACTGCGTTGATTAGAGAAAACAGAGGCAGTAATTACCATAAGTAAATGTGCTGAAGAAGATCAGGTCATGTATGCGTCGAATCTTTTTAAAGAAGGGGCGCTAGAATGGTGGAACACAGTGTTACAAGAATTTAAGGAAGGACTGTGGCGTATGCTATGAACTGGAAAGAATTTAAGAATCTTGTAGAAAGAAAATTCTGTCCTGAGTATGAAAAGGAACATCATCATCATCATCATCATACTCAGTAAATCCCACCAATAGCAAAGCTAAGGTAGGGTCTGAGGAGGGTAGATGTAGACAGCCTTACCTCTACCCCGTAGGAATAGAGAGGCTGCTTCCGGTGAGACCCCCGGCTCGATTGTAGTTTTGTATCAAGCCTTGGACCTAAGACACATAACACTCAAACAATCAAGACAGAGACTGATTGGTGCATGTACCCCCGTGTCTTTTAGCTATCAACGTCACCACATGATGCATGATTAACCATCCGCCGCTTTTAACATTATTTTCACGAAATTAGTAAAATAATGTTAAAGTTAGTACCATTTCACTTTTGCCCCCCGAGCGCCCACACATATATACATTATATGTGCACACCGCAAGCGGGGCATAAGTTCCTGACCCACCGGATGGTGGATGTGGACTGTCGAGGATGTACTTCGACATTCTTTGAATATGCTAGAGTGGCACCAACACAGGCTTCGCTAGAACCGGTACTTATTTCTCGCTATATTTGGGGATTGATTAGCGAAATCCGTAATATCGTTAAAGCTGCGAGACCTCGCACTATTGACGATGCGGTAGAATTAGCTAACACCCTAACTGATGAGCTGGTACGCACAAGAGATGAAAATAGGAAAAAGGAACTGACTCAGAAAATTACCCAGGGATTTCGTGCGGGTAATAATAATAACAATTTCAAGAGAAGAGGAACGGGAAAATCCTCAGCTCTACCGTTCTGCAGAGATTGCAAAAAGAAACATTTTGGAAAATACAATGTAACCTGCAACTTTTGCAAAGTTGTAGGACATCGTGAAGAAGATTGCAGAAAGGAAACAAGGATCTGCTACAACTGTGGAGAAATGGGACATTTCAAACCAGAATGCCATAAATTGGTTAAACCAGCAGACAATAAAGCCAAACCGGCCAACGAAGCTACCAAGAAGAATGTTCGAGCATTCCAATTAACTACTCAGGAGGCAGAACTCATTCCAGATGTGATAGCTGGTACGTTCCTAGTTCACAACGTTTACGCGAAAGTATTATTTGACTCTGGTGCAAACCAAAGTTTTATCAATACTTCATTCTGCCAAGCTCTTAATTTACCCTTAATACAACTTAGGCAGATTTTTACAGTCGAAAAAGCTAATGGGAATTCTGTTAAAATAAATAAGGTTCTGCAAGAAGGAAATATAGAACTTTCAGGTCATAAATTTTCTGCAAACCTATTACCAATGGAATTAGCTGGATTCGACGTTGTGTTAGGAATGGATTGGTTAGTAGCCAACCATGCTCGAATCCTTTGTGATAAGAAATCTATAGAAATTCATACACCTACAGGAGAATTAGTAGTAATTACAGGAGATAAGCCACGAAAGCCAATGAAATTCATTTCAGTAATGAAGTTGGCAAGTTATTCAAGAAAACAAGAAATGATGTATATGATTTCGGTAATCATTAACACTAAGAGCAAGGAACTTAAGGAAATTCCAGTAGTATCAAAATACTCGGATGTATTTCCAGAGGAACTACCTGGATTACCACCTGATAGGGAGGTAGAATTTAGAATTCATCTAATTCCTGGAACTACACCGATAGCTAAGGCACCTTATCGGTTAGCACCCACCAAAATGTTAGAATTGAAAAAGCAGTTAGATAAATTACTAAGCAAAGGATTCATACAACCTAGTTCATCCCCGTGGGGAGCTCCAGTGTTGTTTGTAAAGAAAAAGGATGGTTCAATGCGAATGTGTATCGATTATAGGGAACTGAATAAGGTTACAATTAAGAATCGATACCCATTACCTAGAATTGATGATCTTTTTGATCAACTTCAGGGAGCTAGATACTTTTCTAAGATAGATTTACGCTCCGGATATCATCAGTTGAATATACAAGAAGAAGACATACCTAAAACGGCTTTCAGAACTAGGTATGGTCATTACGAGTTTACAGTCATGCCCTTTGGGTTAACAAATGCACCTACAGCATTTATGGACATGATGAATAGAATCTGTAAACCGTATTTGGATAAATTTGTAATTGTCTTCATCGAAGATATACTTATTTATTCCAAAAGTCAAGATGAACATTGCGAGCACTTACATGCACTCTTATCTTTGTTAAGAAAAGAAAAGCTCTATGCTAAATTCTCGAAGTGTGAATTTTGGCTGCAAGAAGTGCAATTCTTAGGACACATGGTGAATCACAAAGGTATTCACGTAGATCCTGCTAAGATAGAAGCGATTACCAAATGGAAGGTTCCGCAATCAGCAATGGAAATTAGAAGTTTTATAGGTTTAGCCGGATATTATAGACGATTTATTAAGGATTTTTCGAAGATAGTTGTACCATTAACTAAGCTAACCTGTAAATCAGTTAAGTTTGAATGGGGACCTAAACAAGAAGAAGCTTTTAGGATTTTAAAGAAAAAGTTAACCAATGCTCCAATTCTAGCTTTACCAAAAGGGACGGAAGATTTTGATGTATATTGTGATGCTTCAAAGCTAGGATTAGGATGTGTGCTAATGCAACGCAAGAAGGTAATCGCGTATGCATCAAGACAATTGAAAAAGCACGAGGAAAACTATACGACTCATGACTTAGAATTAGGAGCCATAATTTTTGCCCTTAAGATTTGGAGACATTATCTGTATGGAAGTAAGTTTACTGTCTATACGGATCATAAAAGTTTAAGATATATCTTTGGGCAAAAAGAATTAAACATGAGGCAAAGGAGATGGATGGAAATCCTAAGTGATTACGATTGTGATATTCAATATCACGAAGGAAAGGCAAATGTAGTTGCAGATGCCTTAAGTCGTAAGTATCATGAGGAACAACGATGGGTTCGTGCTCTTAGATTAAGTCTACAATTAGACTTAATGGAACAATTGAAAAGCACTCAGGAAACAACAATCAAGGATGATGCTGAAGGAATGAAAGGAAGAATAAAAGAATTAGAACAAGGAAGTGATGGAATTTGGAAATTCCATACGAAACGAATTTGGGTACCTAAGCAAGGTGAATTAAGAAATAAGATTTTAGAAGAAGCTCATAAATCTAGGTATACCATGCATCCAGGAAATAACAAGATGTACCAAGATTTAAGAAATAACTTCTGGTGGATAGGTATGAAAAAGGACATAGCTAGATATGTTTCTAAGTGTCTTACTTGTTCGCAAGTTAAGGCAGAACACCAGAAACCCGCAGGCCTACTACAACAATTAGAAATGCCTGTATGGAAATGGGAACTCATAATAATGGATTTTGTTACTAAGTTACCCAAAACCTGAAATGGTAATGACGCGATTTGGGTAATTGTGGATCGATTAACCAAATCAGCTCATTTTCTACCCATGAAAGAAACCTTTAGCATGGAAAGGTTGGCAAAGTTGTATGTAGATGAAGTAGTATCCTTACATGGAGTTCCACTCTCCATTGTATCAGATAGAAATAGTCGTTTCACTTCCCATTTCTTGAAAAGTTTCCAGGAAGCAATGGGAACCCGACTAAATTTAAGTACTGCATATCATCCTCAAACAGACGGACAAAGTGAAAGAACGATCCAAACTCTGGAAGACATGCTTAGGGCATGTGTGATAGATTTTGGTGGTAACTGGGACAACCATCTACCTTTAATTGAATTCTCCTATAACAATAGTTATCATTCAAGCATCAAAGCTGCCCCATTCGAAGCACTGTATGGACGAAAGTGCAGAACTCCAGTTTGCTGGGCAGAAATAGGAGAAAGTCAATTATCAGGACCAGAGATTGTGCAAGAAACTACCGATAAGATCACTCAAATCAAAGAAAGACTAAAGACGGCTAGAGATCGCTAGAAAAGTTATGCAGATAATCGACGCAAGTCGTTAGAGTTTCAAGTTGGAGACAAAGTACTATTAAAAGTATCTCCTTGGAAAGGAGTAGTTCGATTCGGAAAGAAAGGAAAGCTGAGTCCAAGATATGTAGGACCATTCCCAGTGATCCAACGTATAGGACCAGTTGCTTATCGTTTACAACTACCAGAGGAGCTAGCAGGAGTACATGATGTATTTCATGTATCCAATCTCAAGAAATGTCTATCTGACGAATCTTTGGTGGTACCTCTCCAAGATATAGAGGTAAATGAGAAATTGAAGTTTGTTGAAAAACCACTTCAAATCGAAGATCGAAAGATCAAGTTTCTCAAGCACAAAAGATTGGTGCTAGTCAAGGTCAAGTCGGATTCCAGAAGAGGACCCAAATACACTTGGGAGCTGGAATCGAAAATGAAGCGAAAGTATCCTCACTTATTCCAATGAATCTCAAGGACGAGATTTTAAATAAGGTCGGGAGGATGTAAGGACTCTCAAAACTTTTCCTAAAAACGACCCATAAGTAGAAACCCTGACCCCTGAAACCTTACTGTACATGAAAAACTAAGAAATCAAAATTTATAGGTTTCAGGCGGGCCGCGTAAGCCTTAAGGGAAGCTTACGCGGGCCGCGTCAAACTTGGGTTGACCGGATAAGTGTTCCGGATCCACGTGTCATCTACGTGGCACACCTACTGGTGACCAATCAAGCCTACGCGTAGAATAGGTGGTTAGGCGGGCCGTGTAAAGATCGAACCAAGGTTTACGCGGGCCGCGTGAACCCTAAATTTCACCTATAAATAGCTTAGCTCAGGGGCTTTCATTCTGTGTCGACGAAAACTTTCAAAAATGAAATATTATTGCTCTGAAGTTGAAATTACAAAATTTCAATTAGTGGGGTGCTGCTATGATACAGGGTATTAACTCGATCGCTGCTACGATTCAATGTCCGATCGATTGAAACTATCCAATGGATGTTTAAGTGCTGCCCACATTAGGGTTATGCTTTGTCATTCGTCGTGAATTCGATGGATGTTTAAGTATCGCACTTTGTCATTCGTTGTGAGGGTTTAATCTCGTGAGTTATCGTAAATGCTGTATTAGTTACTAACCTAGTTCGTGTGCATGTTGTTTAAATTTAGGTTAAAAGGCTAATCAGTAGGCTAAGCTCTGTCCACTTAAATGTACAATGTGAGTCATTCTCTTTTTATCAAATTTCATTTCAAAATCATGTTATTTTCAAAGTTATAATTACAGGGATTAAGTCTTTGTAATCTCCAATTTACAGCCGGTATGTGGGGTTTTGTATACAATACTTGATAACCGTCACCATTGGACGACGAGTTAGCCAAGGGGTGATATGACCATAATCACAGACACCATTGGACCACGAGATAGCCAATAGGTGGTCGAGTGAAAAATACCGTGGGTAGATGGTTGATATAGAAACATTGTAATCGCTCTTAATACTATAAATTATAACAACGTGTCATAAAAAGAATGATTCACCAGTATTTCCCCGTTGACAAAAACTTTTTCAAACATGTTTCAGGTGATCTATTGTGATTCAGGAAAGTGCCGTGAAGCACTACAAGCTTAAGGAAGTGGCTCAATATAAATAAAGAAACATGTTTTGTAAAATAAAGATTTCCTAGTGAAATCACTTTATTCTAAACTACCGGGGTTTTATCCCGAATTATGAAATAAAATAATCGGCCATTTTTAGTTTTAAAAGATCCTGACAAAATCTTCCGCTGTCACATAAATTAAATACCACGGGTTCCTGTCCAGCGGCTCCTGACCGGGTCAAACCGGGGCTGGGGCCGTGACAGCTAATGATCGACCAAACGGGTCGGGTTCGAAAGTCTAAGCGGTTGTTTAGACCGCTTATCTTACGACCCTATATAAGCACTAAACTAAAAGTGACGAGTTAAATATGTTAAAACATGTTTAACAAAGTTAGAAAACAAGTTTGATATCAAAACAAAGGGTTTTGATACCTAAGAATAGTTTGGTTGTAAAATACGCATAAACACGCATTTTGACCGAAACTATAACTCGTCACTATGCCTAAACAATGTGGTAATCAGTAGGTATAGTCACAAGGGACCATGACCATCGTGATTACGCTCACGTTGCGAAGTTCAAACGAACTTCGTGTTGACCATTGACTGGTCAAAGCAGAAAGTCAAACACTGTTTGACTTTCACGCTTAAAACGCATAGAAGTATGAAAGAAGCTTACATGAGGTCCAAGCAATGGAGATTTGATTCAAGTTGCTCAGGTATGAAGTGTGGAAAATCCAACTTAGAGCAGAAATTGAATCAAGTGTAAAGAATGCAAGAATTCAAGGTGGGTATTTATAGAGTTTGGACCACTGTTAGGATCGTTCTTCGATTTACGAGCTTCAATCTTGGTCCTCCATGTGTGCCCACTGATTTACAATACTATGGGTGCCCAAAACAAGCTCATTGTATGAAGAAACCGTGTCCAAAACCAGAAAACCAGCTGCTGAATGCAGAAAACAGATTTGATGATCTGGGTCTCTGTCGCGCCCCGCGTAAGATGAGGGCTCATATTACGCGCCCCGCTGTTAGGTCCTTTTTGTACAGGATCTGATTGTCACAAACGTAGATGAATCGACCTCAATCAATGTGCGGAATCCATTTGATCAAGTCACAGAAGTACGGCAAAGTATTCAATGTTTAACACCGTCTGATCTTTCTATTAAGATGATATGAAAATACACAAGTTCCAGTAGAGAGCCAGACCGGACAGAGTTTCCCCAACAGAATGAGCAAAAGTCTTAAATGGCATACCCTGACCGGGTATTTATAGGCAACTCAGGAAGCTAAGTAAGTGCTGTCCGATCGGATGACAGTGTTGTCCGGTCGGATGGCCCATCCGATCGGGTGACACAAATCAACCTAAGGTTAACACTTTTACATACAAGATCCATTTCCCGAGCTGACTAACTACGTACATACAAACATATACATAAATGTTCTCAAAAGACATAAACATACAAAATAAGACTCAATGCTGACGGAAGCTACAGACGCATGTACTAACAGACTCCCCCTCGGATGTAGCTGCAGTTCCTTCCAGCATAGTCTTCATTCCTTCATATTACGCCTTCGTTCTTTGGCCCTCTGTCTTCTCTTTTCAGCTCTTTCTTCTAACATTCTTGCCCTTATGAACCTTCCTTCCTCAATCCACCATTTCCTGTAAACCGGATCACCATCACGCTTCCTATCCCATTTGGAAATCTTGTTTTCTTCTTTCTCGATCGGCGTTTGATCCGTTGGTGGCGGTTGCATCAACTTTCGCTTGCCCAGTTCAGCTGCTCTACCAGCAATCTCTTTAAACTTCTGGTTACGCTTATACTCTTTCAGGAATTCATCAATCTCAAGATCTCTCCAGTTTGTCTTCCAATACCTTCCTGAGTTGATGTCTTGAGCAAAACACACATCCACGATTTTTTGATAATGCAACGCTTGTTCTTTGTCTCTTTTCTCATAAACTATCTTGTTGTAGAACAAGCAGTCGATGTCTTTCTTCGAACAGTTTACTAGCCACATCGGGTCTAGTATACAGATTCTTCTCGATTCCCCTTTAGACTTGTCAAACAAAGAAATTACTGCCTCAGCTGTTGTTTCATTATGCAGCCAGCCTTCGAATAAATCATGAAAATCTTGCTCCATTTCTCTGAGAGGCATGTTCTTTAGACATCGTGGAGGCTTAACATCCAAAGTTATATCCTTTTATCCATTTTCCAAGATAGTCACAATCTGCTTTGGACGTTGCAGCTTCCAATCGGGATATCCCACCTTGGCCTGCTGCTTTATGTAATCCCACAAATGCTGATCATGTACTTTCACTTCCAGACCATAATAGAACTGCTTTATATTCTTCGTCTGCACAAGTTCATCAACATCCCACCATGGAAGTGTTTTAATATCTGACAGGTATTCAAAATACTGAACACCTTGCTCACGTTAGATTGCATAAACCTGTAGATCTTCCAGATATCCCTATGATAAAATGTCACCCCATGAGATGTCTTTGTCATGCGTGAAGTACTGAAGTGCCCTAAGAGACTTCCTTTCCTTTGGCATCACTCTAAACCACTTTTTTCGCTCCTCAGCCAGATTTTCTCTTGGGATTATCTTTGGAACACCTTCAGTTGAAACCTTTTCCACAATCTTTCTCCTGGTTTCATCTTCATTTCGATCCTTGAACATTTTCGCCAAAGAAGGAAATGTTTCATCAATTCCAGAATAATGAAAATCAGTTTCTTCATCAGAGGAGTCTGAAGCATCTTCAACGATCACATCATTGTAGACATCAGCTTCCTGAGCATATCTAGACTCAAACTCTATTTCTGTAGATGCAGGGATTTCATCTTCAATGTCAAACTTGAATTTCCCATCATTCAATCCCAACTCCTCCAACATCTCTGCCCTTGATCGTGGCACCTCAAGCTCTCCCTTAATCTGAGCATGTAAGTAAATAATAGTTGGATTTGTGAGGAATACCTGATCGACATGTTGTTTCCCAGATGTAGAAGCTTCTTGATTTTGATCATCCTCTTGTTCATTTTTCTCGTCGTTAAGAAATTCTTCAATTCTTTGTTGAACATTTGGATTCTCAATCAACAATCCAGATGCACCCTGATCATCATCATCATCATCATTCTTCTTGTCGTCTTTATCATCTTTCTTATCAGACTTGTCATCATCGTCATTTTCATCTTCATCTTCTTCTTCATCACCAAGCAATTCTTTGTCAGAATCATCATTAACAATCTCTCCTCGAGCCTTCCTAGCCTCTTTTCTTTTTTCATCAATTCTAACTCTGCGAATGATCTCTTTAATGCTATAAGGCACTGAGGATGGTTTACCAATAAGAATAAAATTATGTGTCGCTTCCTCTACTTCTTCCTCATCTTTGTATTTCAACATTAGCACTTCTTTTGCCTTCTTTTTCTTTTGAATAGCACCAACTCGGCGAATAACTTCATAAAGATCAAAGGATAGAGAAGAAAAGTCACCAACAAGCATGAATCCCTTAGGATCTGCTTCTGCATCAACCATTTCAACATCGACTTGATTAGAAGAACCTCCTACTTCTGTTTGACTTGAAGATCCAAGGATTTCTTCTGTATCAACTACCAACCCTTTTCTCCTTTGAGTTGCTTCTTGAGCCAACTCTCTTTCTCTTTCAATTCTCCGTTCTTCAGCTCTTTTCACTTCAATCTCATTAAATGCAGCATGAACATCAATTTTCAGATGGCTTTCTATGACAACATATAACATGTTGAGCTGATTATCTTTCATCACTTTATCAGCCTTCATGGCTTCCATTTCCAGCTTCATTGCTCTCATTTCATTCGCTGATGCTTCATGAAGTTCACTGATCAACTGATTCAATGTCTGATTTATATCGTTCATCTTTGCTAGCTTTTTGTTCATCTAAGAGATTTCTTCTTGCATGACATTAAAGAGCTTTGTGTTATCTTCAACATCATCTTCCATCTTCTTTATCTTTTCTTCTTGATCTATCATAACCATCCTAATTTCATCATGTGCTTTCATCAGTTCTTCAATCTGCCTTTTTAAGGCATCACGCTCTGCTTCAGCTTTAGCCTTTTCTTTTTCAAGATCAACAACTTTCTTTAATAATTCTTTCACAGCTTCATTGTTGAACATATCATAATCTTCTTCTGGAATATCTTCTCTATATACCCCTGTTGCATGAGGAAGCTCTCCAAATATATCATCAAGAATTGTATCATTTGGTTGTGAGGATTCAGGAGCTTCATGAATAGGTTGATCTTGTGATGGAGGTGGTGGAGGAGGTGTAGCAGCTTTATACCCCGTGATTTCAACATAATCATCACCACCTCCTCTTTTGAACCTCAACCACGGGTACTTCAACACTTTGAGTCTTTTCTGCTTCAGTAACCTTTGACGTTGTAACATGCTTTTCTTTCTATCCATCTTTATCCTTAGGTAATGTAGCACCAGTTTTCTTTGTGCGTACACTCCTAGGAATCACTCCTGTCTGAATAGCCTTACGCTTTCCTCTTAGTTTCTTTGGCTCATCAGGTGGCACATATGTAGAATCTTCTCCATCTGATTCTTTCTGCTTCTTTGTAGGCTTTTTCTTCAATTGAGCTTTTCCTCTACCAAGTGTTAAAGGATCCAGTTCTGATTCTGACTCAGTAGCCTCAGAATCTTCTTTACTTGAATCATCTTGATCCTCACCTTCAAGTTCTGTGGCTTTGACAACTTCAGTTTGAACACTTGACCCTTGATCTTTCTGAGTAGCACCTGCAGCTTCATTGAGCTGTATAAATTGTTCCAATGTTACCTTTGCCAGATCAATACTTTCTTCTAGAATTCTTGAAGGATCTATCACTGTTTCATCCACCAACCTTTGTTGTGGTTCTGTAGAAGGCCCTGCAAAACAGACATTGAAGTTATCATTAGAATAATATAACAGATTAAAGTTCTAACTTCTTTTATGACTCTCCCTTTCACTATACCCTTCACTACAATCTTCGGTGTTGGTTTCATTGGAATAGGAACTGCAGGGGACGTCTTTGGTGTTCTTTTCCTTTTTCCGTCTCTCACAAACCACCATCTGGTTTTCTTCTCAACCATCTCACTCATCCTTTGTTCTTCATTATCAGAATCACTATTTTCATGTCTCCATCTATCATTTTCTGGAGCTACATATGCTGGCCTGCTGATTTTGCATATCATTCCCTTAACTCTTTCATCAGTTCCTTTAGTCAGTCTAGTAATGGTTTTAGATGTCATGTTCCTTAGACCTAGCACATCATTAGCATCCTTCGGAATGTCTTTGAATTGATCGTCAATCATCATCATGATGAATCTAGGATACATAGTGTACTTTCCACTTCCAGCCCTGATATTCTCTTTCATGTACTCAAAGATCACTTGTGAAACATTGTATGGCCTATTTAGCACCAAACATGTGATAATGTTCATGATGAAGTCGGATGTTTCATCATATGCTCCCTTTCTGTGTGATAAGGCATGTACCACACAGTGAATCATGAACTTGTAAGCATGACTGAAACTTGTTTTCAACATTTTTCCATTTATATGACCAGTGAATCCCATTCTGCACCATAAACCTTTAGCTAGACGTTTGGGAATGATGGTGGGATCGTCATCAGAGTCTCCTAACTCTAGCACATGTCTAAGGTCTTCAACACCAAACTTAATTTCCAGATCCGCATCCTTTCCGTTCTCATCCTTCTTTCTTACAGCTGAGTTTATCATCTTATCAGCTTCTTCGTATCTTGTTGAGTTCCAGAAAGTTCTCACATGAGATTCATATACGATGGTCTTGTCAGTTAAAACCTTTCCTATCCTGCTTTCTCTCAAAAACTTAGCTATTTCCTCGACCACTGTTTTGTCTGTAACCGTTGCATCTAACAGACAATATATGTTGTGACCCTTGTCCCAATCTGAACTTTTTCCCTGCAAAAATATTCAATCATTTGCACAAAGTTCGAGACATAGAGATGAACGATAAAAATTTTGAAAACTTCAAAATTTTTCTTAACTCTGGAACTCTCTATGTGACAGTACTGATGGATCGAATAGCTGTCCGATCAGATTGCCATCTTGTGCAATAAAGAAGTCAACATAGTCAACTAAATTTTAAACGGATGACCACCCGATCGGATTACTGTCCGATCGGGTTGCTACTTGACTTTTGATAGTCATGAAATAGTTGAAGTGTTTTGTCGTTTAGTGGCTGTACGATCGGATTGCAAATGCTATCCGATAGGATCGCCACTTTGTCATGAGTAGTGAAAAGATTTTGGAACGAGCTACCACCCGATCGGATTACCACCCGATCGGGTTGCCAAACATTCCAAGTGACATTGTGAGAGCACAGAAACCTAGGCATGAACATGATGATGTGCCATGAATTGAATTGCCGCCCGATCGGATAGCACTGCCACCCGATCGGGTTGCACCTTTTCAAAACACAGATGAATATTTGAAGGCACACATTTCAAGGTATCAAAAAATGTAACAATTAAGGAACAGATTCCTAGGTACAAACACTTAGAAAAATTCATCAAGTAAACATTTAAAGGGTCTAGTGGTCACCCAATCGGACGACATTGTCACCCGATCGGTCAGCACCTCGTTCTAGGAACATTCAACAACACTAAAAAATTTCCTAAGTCTAAACATCAAATTGAACATAGATCTATGTAGAAAATCTCATCGCGATCACAACCTTATGTTCCTCATGTTCTAACTCGTCCTAAACAAAGACTAATTTAACAAAAACATCATTGACTGACGACTCGTTCAATCATCAGATTCTACAAGTTTAAACATGTTTTGGCATTAATTGAATCAGTAAAACTATAGATTTAAACATTGCGAACAAAACCTAGTGCTCAAATCTCATCAAAACATCTCAAATCTTTCTAAATTTATCATATAAACTCCGACAGTGATGTCATTGAACAAGAACAGTCAATAAACATCAAGATTTAACAGATTAGAGCACGAAAAACTTACCTTTGCCATTGAGAAGGTTGTGCTAACCAACAATCTAATGATTTGCAAAGAGAAAGTGAAGAAAATCAGATCACAAATCAAAGTATCTGAGAGAGAATAAGTTGGTCGGTCGATCGAGTGAAAGGTTTGACTGACCTATTGACCAACTATATATAGTGGATTTGACTCAGAGTGCTGTTCGACTGAACAGTCGCTCGATCGGGTTGATGCCCGAGCCAAGTTCACCTCTCGTTAATTTTTTAAACTTTGACCTTTGACATTTTGACATTTTATCAGTTTTATGAATCCACTTAAGTATCTAGGTCCAAGTTAATGACCCTAGGCACTTAATTTTCCTACCAAGTCCAACTTAATGACCTTGGTTGACCCGAAACAAAGCACACTGACGTTTTGTTCAATCTTTTTCAAGCATTTTCTCTGAAAATTTCAAGTTTCAAATTAATGAACTTGCTTTGACAATGCATTTTCTCAGGTTTTAACATGATAAGCTCCCAACCCATGTGTCCAGCTTAGAAACTTCCTGCATATGCTTCAAACTGCGAGTCTGAAGATCAGCTTTCCTCTTTGGTTTGTCGATAAAATAAAGCAGAAACATAAAATCTTTTTGGGATTTTAAAGAAAGTTTTTAGACAAGAAAACTAAGAAATCTTTTTGGGTTAAGGAATGCTAAACTGGAATAAAATGAAATGCAGAAAACATAAACTACTTACAAACATATTTTTGGTGAGCGTGTTAGGAGATCATATCAGCTGCCGACAAGCTACTAGTACCGTTAAGCTTGATTTCATACTAAGAATTAAACAATTCGCTTAGATTGCCGATATACTGATCCTCTTAAATTTTCACACAAATTTCAATTGATCAAGATACGAATTAGTGAATTAAGATCTTAACTTATACACGTGTCCCACCTCAGAATATACTCCTGTATCCATACTCCTATATTCAGTCTTACAGGTGAATGTACACTAATGATATCTGTAATGGGTAAATGCGAGGCCATGAGAGCTTAGGTTAGAACTTCTGATGCGTGTGAAGTGTTATATATATTAGGTGTATATTTTAAGCCCCTTTAACACTTTTTTAGTCAAGTTTTAAATTTATAAAACACGATATTTACTAACACTAGACACACATATGGGCAAGTGCACCCATCGTGAGCGTAGTATAGTGCTGGTAAGATACCGAGGTCGTCCAAGGACACAAGAGCTTTTAATACCGGTTTATCCTCAACGTCTAATCAAATCAAAAAGTTTAGAAAAATGTTTTAAACTAAGAAAAATAAAAACTAACTAAAAATGCTGAAAAATAAAAATAAAAGAAAAACAGAAAGACAAGATGAATCACTTGGTTCCGACTCGTATCTAGTGTAACCTTTGATTATTTCCGCACTTTTGCACTATTTTAAGAGATTATCTTAGTTATTGTAGTAGGCCCCTCTTTTGAAGGTGACGTTACCCTCACCCCAGTAGTTTGAGTCAGCAAGGATACAATCCTAAAAGGGTGGATTATTGAAAGATAATTAATTAAGTTATTAATGCAAATTATGGTAGGCCCCTCTTTTGGAGGTGACGTTACCCTCGACTAAGTAGTCTGAGTCAGCAGGGATACAGTCCTAAGTAGCCGGGTTATAGTATTAATAGTAGTTAACTTATGAGGGGATCAAAGAGTTTGGACCCCCGCCATCCAATACCGTTAAGTATTGAAGGAGGTCCTACTAAATTTGACCCAGGTCCATTGCAGGACCACTAAACGCTGAACAATGGCAAGACCTTTACCAAACCGTTCCCTTAACCCCCTACCAGGTAGCCAACATACCTCCATATAGACCGTGGAGATATGAATGGTGAAAATCTTTTATTTTATATAGACAGTAAAATAATGCCAAGACACCACGGACAAACGATAAGGAAAGATCACCTTCAACATAAGCAACTAGTTATTAAAGTCATTAATACAAAACCAAGTAAAAAGTGCGAAAACATTAGAAATAAAAAGTATTACACTAGACACTTGTCTTCACCAAGTGATGTAAGAGACTTAGGCAAACATGGCCTTGATTTTCAAGAACTCTTACGATCAATCTTGGATCCCGAGATGACTCACACACTCTATGATGGACAATGGATGATGGTGGTGGATGATGGTGTTATGGTGGTGGTGGGTGGTGGGTTAAGTGTGAGAGAGGTGGTGTGCCAAGGGATGGTTTGAGCTTGAGCCAAGCACTCCTATTTATAGCCTGTACAGAAGCCTGGACACGGCCCCGTGTCCACCCTTTTCTCTTTCTTCATTAATTGCTCTTGTCTTTATTAGTTGACCACGGCCCCGTGTCTGCTGGGCACGACCCCGTGTGCAGAAGAAGCTTTGTACTATGAAGATTTGCCTGGATTGTGCGAATCTTATAGTTGACCACGGCCCCGTGCCCGCTGGGCACGGCCCCGTGGTGGGCAATAGAAGCTTCTACAACTTTGTCTTTTCTGCAGACACTTGAGCATGCCCCGTGTTCGCTGGACACGCCTCGTGTTGAGCTGAGCACGCCCCGTGTTCAGCTGGGCACAGCCCCATGCTCAGCTGGGCACAGCCTCATGCTCAGCTTTCTTCTTGTTTTTGCTTTGGGAGATGCTGTCGAGGAGTCGGGCATGCCACGTTTCTTCCTTTTCTTTGTATTTATGTTGGTTTTGGCTGTATATTTGTTCCTTTTGTTCGTTTAAGCTCATTTGATCCTGAAAATACAAAAGGAAGACAAAAGCACACTTTTTCCAACATTAGTACTAAAAAGGGTTAGTTTTATGCCTCATTTGATGTAATTTATATGTTGCATTTTACGCACATCAACTTCCGTTCAGTCAAAGAGATGATGGCTCGACTTTAGGTGTGTCCCCTTTGGGGATCTTCTTTTCAACAGCACATGATTAGCATTTTTCAATGTTTCATCATTTTTATGCTGAGGGTGGGCTTTATGACTAAAGCAGTGCAGAGTATTATACGAGGACTAGGCTATTGCTTCCGCAAAATCAGAAGTCCTGGTATAATACCCCAGATATCATCACGTACAAAGACCTAGTATGTCAGAAATAGAAAGCCCTTCAAACAAGATTTCAGGGATTACCTATATATCCTAGAGATGTTCCCCACGTAAAAGCAAGTTTTAGGTTTATATCCCGAAAAATTTACTAAGTGTGCAAAAACCTATCGGCACATCATCAGCAAGACTGCTTAATACTTTAAAACAATACATTTCTTTAGCGTACTGCAACTGCCTAGCTGATGTACTATCATTTCCCCTTTTTACACAAGCTCTTTTTCGGTTTTCTATTGTTTTTGGGTTTTGAAATATCTCATGTTTTTGTATTTTTTTGCATTTTTTATTGTTTTTGTATTTTCAGAAAATATACCCTATCTCCCCCTAAATACCAAAACAAGAAAAAATTGACAAACCATTGCAGATTGCTTTTCAACATCATCTACAGTGGTACCTTCATCTACGCCCAGAATCCCCTCCGCAACCGATAGTAACTTCATACCATTAAGTTTCAAAAGATATTGAAAACGAGTTTTGTCAAACGCTTTGGTATGTAAGTCAGCTTTTTGTTCATCGGTGTGGATTTTTTCTATTCGTATCAACTTCTTCTCGAAACAGTCTCGGATGAAGTGATGACGAATTTCAATGTGTTTGGTTTTGGCATGATGAACAAGATTTTTTGTTATGTTAATGGCTGCCTCATTATCAACAAAGATAGGGGAGTTAAAAAATTGCAAACCATAGTCGCGCATCTGTTGCTGGATCCATAAGATCTGAGAGCAGTAGCTGCTAGCAGATACATACTCGGCTTCACATGTAGATAAAGCAACAGTGGTCTGCTTCTTACATTGCCAGGTGACCAAACGTGGTCCGAAAAACTGGCATCCCGCGGTTGTTGACTTTGCATTGACTTTGAAGCATCCGAAATCGGAATCAGAGTACCCCTCAAGTGTGAAATCGCCTTCTTTTGGATACCACAACCCCAAGCTTGGAGTTCCTTTCAGGTAGCGTAATATCCTCTTGACAATTACCATATGCGAAGATCTGGGACTTGATTGAAAACGGTCCGCGAGGCAGGTTGGATACATAATATCAGGTCTCGATGCCGTCAAATACATCAGCGATCTGATCATGGAGCGGTACAATGTTTCATCTACCTTCTCTCCGGTGAGATCAGGGTTTATGCCATGGTTCATCGCTAACGGGGTGGACATTGGTGCTGTTCCCGACATTCCGAATTTCTCCAGTACATCGTAAACATACTTTGTCTGATGTATGAACGTTCCCTTGGGCAATTGATCAACTTGAAGCCGTAAGAAGAACTTCATCTTACCCATTGATGACATTTCAAATTTCTGCTTCATAATCTTTTCAAAATCTTTACAGAGTTCTTCATTTGTTGACCCGAAAATTATGTCATCTACGTAAATCTGGACTATCAGAAGATGATCGTCGACTTCTTTTGTGAAGAGAGTGGCATCTACCTTGCCTCGGATGAAGTTGTTGGCTAACAGATGTTGAGACAGTGTCTCATACCAGGCTCTCGGGGCCTGATGTAAGTCGTATAACGCCTTATCCAATAGATAAACTTTATCCTTGTGGATTGGGTCGGTGAAGCCCGGTGGCTATCCGACATACACCTCCTCTTTCACCTTGCCATAGAGAAATGCCGACTTCACATCTAGCTGATATACTTTAAATCCTTTCCAAGATGCAAATGCTAAGAAGATTCTGATTGCTTCAAGTCGAGCAACTGGAGCATACACTTCAGTGAAATCTATCCCTTCCCGTTGACTGAAGCCCTGGACCATGAGTCGAGCTTTGTTGCAAACAATAACCCCTCGATCGTCCCTTTTGCACTTAAACACCCACTTCGTGTTTATCTTCCTATGTCCATCAGGCAAGTCCACCAGTTTCCTTACACCCAACTTCTCAAACTGACTCAGCTCCTCCTGCATCGTATTGACCCAGGAATCTTCAGTTAGTGCTTCCTTATATGTTCGCGGCTCAATCTGTGAAATGAAACAACTAAGTGAAAACTCTGTTTGCAAAGGAGCAACTTTTGAATAAAAACAAGTAAGGCCTTGGTCAATTTGTCGTCTGGTGCGAACGCCTGACTGTAGCTCTCCTATAATCAATTCTTCTGGATGATATGAAAGGGTTCTCGGCATCACCTCGTCTGGAACATCTACATCACCTTCCAAATTTGTAACGTTCTGATTTGCGACTTGTTTATTGACAGGAATTGTCTGATTTGAAAGCTGGATTTGCTCCCCCTCAGACTCTGAATCACCACGATCGAATGTTGGTCTTTCATCAGATTCTGAATTATCATTATCTACCGTCTGATTGTTAGGAGCATGTTCTTGTTCCGAAGATGTCCGAGTTTGATAAACTTCATCATTTTCTCCAGCATTACTTTGACCAGCCTCATTGTCATTTGAAGTTTGTTGTTGACGTCTAGGAGATTCTACTGGGAATCTTTCTTGTGCTGTTTCAAATTCTCTTAGAATATCCAACTCATCAAAGAACTCTGGTTCTTCCTCTAAAGCAAATGAATCCCACAGAGTATCATAATTGAAGCGCCATGAGTCATCGGGAATTTATGATGGCATTGTATAACCCTGACATTCAACATTGTGTGCTTCGATGATCTGTTTGAATCTTGGAACAAAGACTCTTCTCATTGGACTCGCATAACCTACGAAGATACCTTCAAGACTCTTTGGACCAAATTTGCCATATGGTTCTAGAATAGTGCATGGAGAGCCGAACGGTTCTAGATACTTCAGGTTAGGTTTGCGGTTGTTAACCAGCTCGAAACACGTTTTGTTGAACTTTTTCACTGTAAGAACCCTGTTGAGCGTATAGCAAGCAGCTGACACTGCTTCTGCCCAAAAATTAACAGGTAATTTAGAATCAGCAAGCATCGTCCTGGTCGTTTCAATCAGCGTTCTATTCTTCCTTTCTGCGACTCCATTTTGCTGCGGAGTATAAGGTGCGCTGAATTCTTGCAAAATACCTCTTTCGTCACAATATTCTTCCATTTTGTTGTTCTTAAACTCTGTACCATTATCACTTCTTATTCTTCTAATTCGAGTTTCGTACAAATTCTCAATCTTTCTGAAAAGCATCATCAAACTCTCAAATGTTTCATCCTTTGTCTTCAGGAACGTAACCCATGAAAATCTCGAAAAGTCGTCTATGACTACTAAGCAGTAGAGATCGCCAGTTATGCTTTTGATATTCACATGACCAAATAGATCCATGTGAAGTCTCTCCAACGGCCTTGAGACTGAGTTCATCTTCTTTCCAGGGTGAGATTTCTTTCGATGTTTACATTTGACACAACTAATACACTCCCCCTCAAGATGGAAACCCTTCAGGTGAACACCCAATTCCAAATCATTATGCACCAATTGGTTCATCTTTCTTAGGTGAATGTGGCCCATTTTCCGGTGCCACAATTGCGACTCCTTTTCAGTGGCTCTTGACATGAAGCAGTGAGCCTGACCCGTGGTAGTAGTGGCTACACTCATATCCAACACGTACAGATCATCGACTCTTGGTGCTCTCATGATGACCCACTCCTCGGGGACGACAAACCCCGGTTTCAAGATCAGACATTCTCTATCCGTGAAGTGTGTCGAATACTTTCGGTCACAAATTTGAGATATGCTCAGAAGATTATTCTCTAGCTCGGTGATGTAGTTGACTCTTTCAAACATGATTATCCTGTTTGATAAAATTCCCTCACCTATGATACGACCTCCCTGATTACCAGAAAAACCAACATAACCTCCATTAAATCCTCTCACATCGTACCGCAGGGGTTTTATCCCTGTCATGTGCCGAGAAGCTCCACTATCCATAATCCAACGTGAGATGGATCTCGGAAGCTCTTGCACATATCACAAACATTTAGTGAGATTTTGAAGCAACCCAAGCCTCTTTCGACTTAGGTAGCTTGTCATTGATGCGTGTGGTTTTGGTGTACAAAGGTGGGAAATTTTTGTCATTCATCTTTAAACATTCTTCAGACCCAATCTCACACTCTTTATACAAAAAGAAATCATTTTTTGGAGGTTAACCAGATGATTGATCTTTCTTTGCAACATACTTCTTTTCAGAAGCAGTAGTCTTTTGTTTCTCAAGTTTCTCATAGTAATCCAAAGGAACATTCATCTTTACTGGTGTAGTAGAAGATGATTGTTTTTCAGACTCAGAAACCTTTGGTTTTGGAGAACTTGCTTTCTTTTCAACAGATTTTGCCTTCCAAGTTTGTTGAGATGAAGCGACCCGTCTGTAAAATTTATCAGTTTTAGTTACCGGCCTTTTTACAAATTCAGTTTTAATTTGGATTTCTTCCTTTTTCAAAATCTTTTTCTCAAAAAACATTGGTGCCTTGCCTTTCACATCGTCTTTCCTTTTTGAACTCTCGACAATCACAGACTTAGGCTTCGAGTTGGTGCACTTTCGTGTAATGTGTCCAACTTGATTGCATTTGAAGCATGTGCGAGTGTCAACTACTCGACTTGTGCCTTCAGTCTAAGGTTGTGAGGCCTTTTTCTCAAAGAATTCTTCATTTGATTGTGAAAAAATTTCAGATTCTTGTTCGGAACGTGAACTCAAGCTTTTCACAAACACCTTTTTCTCAACAAACTTCTTGTTTTGAAAGTTCCTTCTTTGATAATTCTTACCATCCCGATAACCACCCGACCATATGTTTTGGTTGTTGTTAGAAAATCGTGGTGATACAACCGGTTTTTTGTAGTAAGACTTATCTTTTTCAAAGTTTAATTGCCTGTTGGAACGTTTCAAACCTGCGATTTCAGAAACATCAATTTCAACTAGTTTAAACACGTTTTTCAAAATGTCGACATTCACATTCTCAAGTGGAAATTCAAGATTCGAATACAACTTATCTGAGCCCGACATCTTGTACATTACAAGAGTAGGTTCTTCACTTAAGTTGTTTTTGGATTTTGATTTCGGAATGTAATTATTCAAAAAGCATTCTTCGTCCTCAGTTGAGTCACTGTCAGATTTCAAAACATTTTCGACCACATTTTTAACAACTTCTGACTGAACACTGTCTTCATCAGATGATGATGTGAATGTGACATCAATTGTTTCTGGAAGTTTAACCTCATTTGTTTCGTCATCGTTAACTAACCCAGACTTTTCCTTTGAAAAATTATTCAAAACTGGCGGTGGAACTTGATGAAACCTAACCCCAGTTCCATCTGAATATACATCTTCGTCGGCTTTGTTCTTCCCAATGGGTTTGGGAACTATGTGTTGAAGAACAAAACTCGCGGAGTTGTAACTGTTGAGTTTTAGATTGATTCGTTCATTTTCAATCTTAGCTTCCTGAAACTGATGCTTGAGATTAGCAATCTCATCCAACTGTTGGTTGATTTGCTTTTCTTTCGACTGAAGTACTCCTGACAATTGAAGATTTTTTTTGGTTGTTTTACTGTTTCTTTCATCAGAGTCTTTTATCGTTCTTTTTAGCTTCTCATGATTTTTAGAAAGTTGTCGGTTTTCAAGAATTAACTTTTCATTTTCTTACCTTATTCGGTCTACATCAATTTTATCTTTTTCAATTTTCTCAGTTAATTCCTTAATTCGATCATTTGAAGCTTTCACCAATTTGTCACGACATAAGATTTGGTTTTCAACTTCTCTGACTCTTTCAGTCAGTTCTTCAGTCTTTTTACCACATAGATATGCATGTGTACTACAAACCTTGCAGTCTTTCATGCAATTTTTGTAGTCTCTTTCAATTTTGGCTTTATCAGTCTTACCTGACCCATTTGTTGAATCATTAGAACTGACCTTGCTCTTTGACTCAGATCTGAACTTAGACTCTACCTCTAATTCTTTTGCTGCGAGCACTTTATCTGCTATTTTCTTTAGGTTCTCTGCAGTCATCTCTTTCGTCGTGTCGATTATCCCATCATCGACCTTTTTCGACTTTAACTTTTCCTCTTCTTCTTGCCTTGCCCATTCTCTCTGTCTTTCTTCTTCTTGTGCTATTTGTTCGATGAGAGTTTCAACCAGAAGTGTTAAAGGTTCAACAAGTATATTTCCTTTAGGATTCAAATAGCACTCTCTCTCTTAACATCCCATCTGTTTGCACTTTTTGCCTCTTTCCATGCACGATAATGTCTATCTTTCATTGTTTATGCTAACATCTTTCTGTTGACATATTTTTGTTCTTCAGTCCGGGTGTCTTTGAAAGGCACAATCTTTGCCATGAAGGCATATCCCACAGCATCTTCTTCCGGTAACAAATCACTCCAGTCAAAGCCCTCATCATCATGAATAACTGCTAAGGCCCTTGACTTTTCTTTTGGAGCTTCTTCTAACAGCTTCATTCTCGGAGGTTCTGATTTGTTTTGATGATAAATGGCCTTTTTATAATAATCATCACGGAATGGATTGGCCGTTTCATCAGAAGGTGCATTTCGACATTCTCATTTAAAGTGCCCCTTTTGCTTGCACTTAAAACATGTAACCTTCGATTTATCAAAACCTAGCTTTGTTGATGGTCCTCCAATGGAGTGTCTACCGGTTATCTCCATGAACCTCTGAGCCCTTCAAACAACACTCGCCATACACCATCAAATTTCAATCAACTCCATTTCTTTGGGGTCGATTTGATCGTAGTCTTCTTTGGTAAGGTTAGTGTTTCCGGTCTTCCCAGCAACTAAGCTTTCATAGGATTCTAAGATTGAAGCCAAAAACACCATCTGCTGTTTGGCTGCTTCTTCGCTGAAGTTTTGTGCATTGTTGAGATTTACAGTAATGTTGCACTGGTAGATGTTTTTCGGAACAGATTGTTGCTGTTGGCTTAGAGTAGATGAAGACAATCCTCCATGGTATCCACTGCTTGAAGCAGAACTGCTGTTTTGATTTTCTTGATTCGGCATGCTTGAGTTTTCAGCTGAGAACGCAGTCTTTGGAGACACAGTTTTTGGAATCATACTTCCCCGATAGTATAGATCAACATTTTGTTTATACGGGGTGCTGTTGACTTTGTTTGTCTTTCTGATCTCAAGCTCGTGGCTTTCAAACCTCTCAATCAGTAAATCGACTGTCAGGTCATCCTTCTTTACTGTGTTCCTTATCAGCAGAGCAAAATACAGCCAATCTTTTTCGTCGGTCAGTGAATCCAACAACTTATCAACCAATTCTTCCTCAGTAAGCGTAATCCCATGTCTAGAAAGCTCAATTTTTAAGTGACAACATCGCTCTATCATCTTCGAAATTGATTCATTCTTCATGCAACCGAACAGATCAAATTCTTTCTACAACAGTTTTTTCTTGTTCTTAACATTTCTGCTCCTCCCACGCATTTCTTTTCTAATTTTCCCCATAAATCTCTGGAATCTTTGTAATCAATTAAAGATATGATATCATCCCTCACTGATTGATGTAGCAATGCGATACATTTCTTTTCAGCAATAAAACTTTCTTGTTCAGTATCGGTTAAGTTCTGATAGTCATTTCTTCCAGTGTCAAAACCATTCCTCAAACATTTCTAACTTTGGTAGGCGAATGCCTTCAACCAGTCTTCAAACCTTGTAGCCCATCTACTATAATCTTCTATGGCCATGAGCTTGGGCGGTTTGTTGTAGGTGCCATAAGCGTTATCCATGCTTAGTGAGTCAGCAATGGCTTTCTTAGGATTCGGGTTTGGTGCAGTGTTGTTTGTGTTGCTTGACGTGGTCTCTCCCGTGTTGCTGGTGTAAGCAAATACGTCGGTAAATGGGTTTAGAAAATCATCCCCCATTTTAGAGTACCTGAAACAATTATCAAACACTTAGACAAATTTTTATGATTTTCAAAAGTTTCACATTGGTGCACTTGAATCGGATGGTGATCCGATCGAGTGGCACAGGAGAAGTACACAAATCAGATTGCAACTCGATCGGGTGTTAGTCCGATCGAGTGGTTGTCCAAACGAGTGACACTAAGGCTTATGAAAGCTTTGACTTTTCAACCGGCTGTCCGATCGGGTGCTGATCCGATCGGGTAACAAGATGCTGTCCGATCGGGTAGTGATCCGATAGGGTAACACTGATGATGTCAGCAACAAGTAACCAAGAACAATCTAAGCCAAACCGTTCGAACAGCTGTCCAAACGAGTGTATGACGTTAGCAAACATGAACAGTTCAACATGGTTTTTGATGATATTGATCTAGTTTTTGACAGAATTTTCTTATGAAATCTTGAGGATTTTACTATGATTGATTGCGAACAGATTGATAACAAATTCGTCAAATTTTAACCGTAATTTCCTGTTCAATTTTATGTTTTTCTCATTTTTAAGGTGTAAAAGTGAAAAATTCAGCAAGAAATGAGTAGAAAGTGAGAGAATTCGTCAAATTTCTGGTGAAATTTGACTGTAAACGGCAAGAAAAGCTTGAATTCCGGTGAATTCGCTGTCGTAGATCTCGATTCAGTCTCCTGGATGCTCTGATACCACTTGTTAGGTCCTTTTTGTACAGGATCTGATTGTCACAAACGTAGATGAATCGACCTCGATCAATGTGCGGAATCCATTTGATCAAGTCACAGAAGTACGACAAAGTATTCAATGTTTAACACCGTCCAATCTTTTTATTAAGATGATATGAAAATACACAAGTGCCAGTAGAGAGTCAGACCGGACAGAGTTTCCCCAACAGAATGAGCAAAAGTCTTAAATGACATACCCTGACCGGGTATTTATAGGCAACTCAGGAAGCTAAATAAGTGTTGTCCGATCGGATGACATAGCTGCTGTCCGATCGGATGACAGTGTTGTCCGATCGGATGGCCCATCCGATCGGGTGACACAAGTCAACCTAAGGTCAACACTTTTACATTCAAGATCCATTTCCTAAGCTGACTAACTACGTATATACAAACATATACATAAATGTTCTCAAAAGACATAAACATACAAAATAAGACTCAATGCTGACGGAAGCTACAGACGCATGTACTAACACCCGCGAGAGCAGACTTTGGCAGATTGACAGTTTAGCTCCCTGAATGTGTAAAACTTGCTTTTCGATGCATTTTTGACACGTTTAAGCCCCATTAACCTCATTTCAAGGCTCTATAATGAAATTAAGGTATAGGGGACATAAAATATGCTCAAAAACATCTTGGATGTCAGTTCATTTGGGTCGTACGGTCACGTTATTCGGTTAATTACGACGAAACACGAACGGACGTGAAAAACGATCCAAATTACGCGACGAATGGAATTTTATCATGCCAATCACTAAAATAAAATATTTTAATGATTACAAAAATTTTTGGAAGTCCAGAGACGTTCAGAACGTAAGACATGCGCATAAATGCAAACTTATGCAATTTTTGACGCTTTTAGTCCCTAATTGACCAATAAGTTTATTTTAGCACACCGAACCCCTCAAAGCCTATTTCTAAGATATGTAAAGGATATTTATGCTATGTTTAACTTATGATCATGTTCCGGATTGTCCGTTACTATACAAATCGGTATAGTTTCACAGTTTGACGTAAATAGTCCATGCGAGCGAATAAGCTTGATTTTGCCATACCAAAGCCTTCAAAACTTATTTCTAAGTTATGTAAAGGTTATTTATGATATGTTAAGCTTATATTGATGTTATGGAGTGTTTTTCGCGTTAAAATGATTACGTTTACGCATCGGTTTGCGTATAACTCTCCAAAAAGCGATATAGAGTTTGAAATTGAACAAAATCAAAATATGCAAAATGTCAGACATAAATAAACAAACATTGGGATCAAATCACATTGTTTTATTGATAAAAGAATTATTCAGAGTTTATACAATGATTACAAGCACAGATGTCACAGTCTCCCCTACTTGTGGAAATTTCGTTCCGAAATTTATTTAGAGGAAACCTGTGAGAATAGATGTGATTATTTCGCCTTCATTTGATCTTCATGTTCCCAAGTAAATTTTGGTCCACGTTTAGATTCCCAGCGAACTTTGACAAGTGGAATGCGCTTGCATTTGAGCCATTTGACTTCACGTTCCGTGATTTCCACAGGTTTCTCAACGAAATGCATCGTGTCATCAACACGAATTTCATCAAGCGGTATGTGGAGGCTCTCATAAGCTAAACACTTCTTGAGATTGGACATGTGAAAGGTTGGATGAACATTTCCAAGTTCAGGAGGTAACTCAAGTATGTAGGCTACATTTCCGATTCTTTCAACGATCTTGAATGGTCCAACATATCTAGGTGCATGTTTTCCTGTCTTTCCAAATCTTATCACACATTTCCAAGGTGAAACCTTTAGTAGAATGCGATCACTGACTTGAAATTCCAAGGGCTTGCGTCGTCGATCCGCGTAACTCTTTTGACGGCTTCTAACTGTCTGAAGGTTATCACGAACTTTCTTTACCTTATCTGTTGTCTCTAGAATGAGGTCAGATCTAGTAAGTTGAGCCTCACCAATCTCATTCCAGCAGACTGGTGAACGACATTTTCGACCATATAAAGCCTTGAAAGGAGCCATGTTGATGCTGGAGTGATAACTATTGTTGTAGGAGAATTCAATCAATAGAAGATACGAATCCCAACTACCACCAAAATCGATCACACAAGCTTTAAGCATATCCTCCAGTGTCTGGATTGTTCTTTCAGATTGACCATCTGATTGCGGATGATAAGCTGTGCTCAAATTAAGTTGGGTTCCCATTGCAGATTGCATGGTTCTCCAAAAATGAGATGAGAATCGAGCATCTCTGTCAGAAATAATGTTCAAGGGAACACCATGTCGGGATACAATCTCATCCACATAGATTTTTGCAAGCTTGTCAGCAGATAGATCCTCACGGATTGGCAAGAAATGCGCTGACTTTGTAAGACGATCAACAACTACCCAAATAGCATCATGACCTTTCTTAGTGCGAGGAAGTTTGGTAATAAGATCCATAGCAATGTTTTCCCATTTCCAAACTGGAATCTCTGGTTGCTCCAATAATCCAGAGGGATGTTGATGTTCAGCCTTAACCTTAAGACAAGTAAGGCATTTTGAAACGTATAAGGCAATGTCTTTCTTTATACCAGGCTACCAATACTGAGTACGAAGATCCTTATACATTTTATCTGCACCAGGATGAATAGAATAACGAGACTTATGAGCTTCATCCATCAGCAAGGTGCGGAGATTATCTTGACTTGGGACCCACAAACGATCCATGCAATAATATGATCCATTGTCCTTCAGTTCAAGATCAGGATTGATATGATATGGTAATTCCTTACCCATCAAGTCTTGTGAAACACAAGTACGTTGAGCCTGAGAAATGCGGGTTTGAATATCAGATCGAACTCGAACACAATGAAGCTTGACATGCTCTTTGCGACTTAAGGCGTCGGCCACAACTTTCGCCTTACCAGGATGGTAGCGAATTTCGCAGTCATAGTCATTTAGAAGTTCAACCCAACGTCGTTGCCTCATGTTGAGTTCTTTCTGATTTAAGATGTGCTGAAGACTTTTGTGGTCAGTGAAAACTACACATTTAGTACCATACAAACAGTGTCTCCAGATTTTGAGAGCGAATACAACTGCACCTAACTCAAGATCATGAGTCGTGTAGTTCTTCTTGTGAACCTTCAATTGTCTTGATGTGTAAGCTATGACTTTGTTCCTTTGCAAGAGAACACAACCAATACCTAATTTGGATGCATTACAGTATACGACAAAATCATCATTGCCCTCAGGTAAAGATAGAATAGGTGCATCACAAACTTTCTGTTTCAAGGTCTGAAACGCTTCTTCCTGTTTAGATACCCATTCAAATGGTTTATTCTTCTGAGTTAGAGCAGTTAGAGGAACTGCAATCTTGGAGAAGTTTTCGATGAAGCGGCGGTAATAACCCGCAAGACCAAGAAATGAACGAACTTCAGTAGGAGTAGTAGGTGTATCCCAATCCTTAATCGCACTGATCTTGGAGGGATCTACATGGATACCTTGTTCATTAACAATATGTCCCAAAAATTGAACTTCCTTAAGCCAAAATTCACACTTGGAAAATTTGGCGAAAAGTTGCTCTTTCTTCAGGAGTTCCAAAGAAAGACGAAGATGTTGCTCATGATCGGCTCGAGTCTTAGAATAAATCAAGATGTCATCAATGAAAACGATGATGAACTTGTCCAAATAAGGTTTACAAACCCTATTCATTAAGTCCATAAAAACAGCAGGAGCATTAGTTAAACTGAATGGCATAATAGTGAACTCATAATGCCCATATCGAGTGCGGAAAGCAGTTTTGGAAATATCTTCCTCGAGCACTCGAAGTTGATGATACCCAGAACGTAGATCAATCTTTGAAAAACAATTAGCACCCTATAACTGATCAAAGAGATCATCAATGCGAGGTAGGGGGTATCGACTCTTGATGGTAAGCTTGTTAAGCTCACGATAATCGATGCACATCCTGAAAGAGCCATCTTTCTTCTTGACAAAAAGAACGGGAGCCACCCAAGGTGAAAAGCTAGGATGGATAAAACCTTTGTCAGAAAGCTCCTGAAGCTGTTTAGATAATTCTTGCATCTCAGACGGTGCAAGACGATACTGAGATCTAGCGATAGGATTTGCACCAGGTACAAGATCAATACGAAACTTCACTTAACGTGCTAGGGGTAAACCAGGTAACTCTTCAAGAAACACTTCAGGATAATCCCGAACAACAGGGATATCTTGAATAGACTTACCTTTGCCTTTATCTGCTACAACATGTGCCAAGAAGGCAACATAGTTGTTAAGCAGATACTTCTGAGCTTGAGTACACGACATGAGTTTGAAGCTACTAGCAGGTTTCTCACCATGAACCTCTAAGATCTCACCAGACGAAAGAGGCACACGAACAATCTTCTCAAAACAAACTACCTCTGCATGGTACTTGGCTAACCAATCCATTCCCACTATACTGTCGAAGCTTCCAAGTTGCATCGATGTGAGGTCGATAGGAAAAAGATGGTTATTACGGTTCAACTGGCAATTACGAAGAACAGAATCAAGTACAATGGGTTCGCCACTAGCTACCTCTACCGTCAAGGGCTTTCCTAGTTTAGTTCTAGTCGTGCAAAGCAAAGGCTCGAAAGACAAAGACACAAAACTATTATCGGCACCCGAGTCAAAAAGAACAAAAGCAGACTGATTGTTAACAAAGAACGTACTGTTGACCACCTCATTGTCTGCACGTGCCTTGTTAGCATTCATGTTGAAGACTCGACCACGAGCCTGCGCCTGATTTACATTGGCTAACCTCGGACACTGATTTCGATAGTGGGTCAAATCCCCATAATTGTAGCATGAACCAGGAGGATAGTGAGGTCGTGCAGCTTGAGCCTGTTGTTGAGCAGGCGGTTGAGTAGCTTGCTGAGCAGGGTTCTGAGCTGCTTGATTCTGATTAGCAGGAAGATGAGATGTGGCGACAAGATGACCAGATCTTCCACAACTGGTACAATAATGACACTGAATGTGCGGCTGATGATGACTGTTACACCTGTTGCACAGAGGTGCATTGCCAATGTATGGTTTCTTGGCAGGTGGTTACACAGGCTGATTTGGAGCAGCTTGGTTGGCCTGCACAGTAACAACAAAGTTTTGGGAAGCCTTGCGCTTCCTATACCTCTTCGAAGAACCAGATTTCTTACCCTTCTTGCTATCACTCTTGTCGGATGATTGTTTCTTATCCTTGTCACCTTTCCTGTGAAGCTTACCCTTTCTTATTTGCGACTCAGTCAAAGTCGCAGCTAACTCGATTTCCTGACGAACTGTGGTAGGGTTGCTACCAGTGACGATGTCTTGCACGGGGTCAGGTAAACCATCAACATACCTCTCGATAGCTTTCTCGAGTGGGGTAACCATTGTAGGACAAAGTAAGCTCGGCTCCTCATACCTGTCGATATAAGCCCGGTGTTCACCACTATCCTGTTTCAAATCATCAAACTCCCTTTCTAACACTCTCTGTTCATGACGAGGACAGAATTCCCTCATCAAAAGAGCCCTAAGCTCTTCCCATGTTTGACCCAAAGCAACATTAGCACCACGATCCCTCATGACTCCATTCCACCAAGTAAGAGCCCTCTTTTGAAACACGCTAGAAGCAAACTTGAGTGGTTTAGCCGAATTGAAACTCTTAAAGTTGCATGGAGCACTATTGTTGTTGTTGACTTGGTTAACTTGAGCGACAATGTTTGGGAGTACAGCAGCCATTTGCTGCATAATGATTGCGGCCAATTCGGGGTAACTGATTATCGCGTCGAGGAGGCATTCTAAAAGAGGAAACATGAGAGAAAACGAGTGAGATGTTTAGATGCAAAATGAGATGATACAAAAATCGACAAAAGCAAAGATGGCGGTCATTCGTTCGTACCACAAAGCAAACAAACGACACACAGTGACTAATCAAAGTAAATGGGTCAAAATGATGTATCGCGAAGACATGCTTTAGCCTATAAGTATACACTCACCCTAAGAGTTCCTAGGTAAGAGTGACTGGTCCGATTATGTGGATTTGTACGAACACTCTAGCCTAGACAGAAAACTCGAGATACAGGCATCCACCATTCCAGATTGCATGTGTTCACATTATTTAGACCCAAAACTTTGATGAGATTTTGAAAACTTGGAAGGCACAAGGCCAAAAGAATCATTCAAAAACGGATGATTGAATTTTCAAAATCGATTTGGAAAAATTGTGTTCGTGTTTTGGTAATCACCTAAGGATAGGTGACGGTAATGTTTTAAGATCTAAACACAAGATGACTTGTGTTGGGGTCCTAGAAAAGTTATAGTCTAGGTCAAAGCATTACTAATAACCTAATTCCCTATAACCATTGGCTCTGATACCAACTCTTCTGTCACACCCCGACCGCATAAAACAACAAACCGAGGCGGAAACGTCGGGGAGTGGAGTGGCAGAATTATTGTTTCACAACCATGGTATTTAAAGTTTTGTTTTATTTATTAACAAAGAGGGTTACATTGTCTTAAAACAGAAGAAACAAAGAGTATATAACATAATTAAACTAATCTTGCTTCATTTTATGTCACTAAGGCCAGAGTCCGCCTAAGTGTAACTTGACCAATCCTATGCATCAGCTCCTGAAAACACATGTGAAAATAGGTGCGTCAGCATAAAAATGCATGTGAGATACATAGGTTTATTAATTTAGGATTCATGACTTGTAAGTTTAAAGAATTGTTTTATAAAAGTTAGTCATGAATCTTAGGAAAATGTTTTCTTTTGTAAACCATATAAAGTGATAAGAAAATCAGATGATATATAAAAGAAAGATGTATAATTAAATAAGTAACCAAGTAAAAATGAGTTTGTATAAAATAAGTTGTTTGTAAAACAATGTTTATGTGAAAATATGTTATCTGTGTAAAATGTAGTGTCTAAATTGAAATGGTTTATATAACGCTACGATATGTAATATCATAAAAGCACTTATATATAGGAAGTACCAGCGGCGTATCCACCATGCTTTTATCATATTACACATGCCTCATTATTTAAATCACTTAGCCAAACAAACCACCAAAATGTAATGTTTAAACAAATGTTGAAATGTTTATGTGTAAACAACTGTAATGTATAGTGAATAAAAGTATTTACTCAACCCTATAAGAAGAATGTACAAAACAATGTATTTGATATAAAACACAGTTTAAGTCAAAGATATGTTTTGCAAAATCCATGCTATACAGATACAAACACTTATGTGGTAATGTTAAACGTATACATTCAAGCCTTGAGACTGAAGGATAAACCCTAGAACAAATCAAAGGTTATCAAAAATGTTTTCGGATTCAGTCATTCCCAACATCCAAACAAACCTAGGATTTCTGGAATGGGAGTTGTCAAGTCCTTTGGTACCACTACTTACTACCGAGCGGCGTGATCAATTGTTAATGAACGTATTTCAGTTTCGTTAAACAAACCAAATGTCATACCAAATGTAAGCATGTTTTATGAAAATAATGTACCTAGTATGCTAAAAGAACATACAAAGTAGAAATGTAAAACAATGTGTCCATATGCTGAGTGAACATATGCAACAGAAATGCAAAGTAAATCAATGTGTCCATATGCTGAGTGAACATATGCAACAAAATTGTTTATGAAAATCAGTGTGCTAGCATGCTAAGTGAACATACATAGCAAAACATAATGGAAATCATGTACTATATGTGTACTAATGAACATAGCAAGTATATGTCATGAAAACATGAAAAGCATGAAAATAACAAGTAGGCACATGTGTTTCACCCCAAAACATTTGAAAGCAGTAAAAGAGGGGAACTATGTACTCACTTGAGAATGCTTAGAAGTCTTTGAATAACACCCAAGCAATGCAATAAGGATCACGGAATCAATCGGCACCTAATATAGGTAACTACGTAAATAAACCGGACCTAAATCGGAGGATCAGATAGAATGTGGTTTCGTAAACCAAATGAGTATAGGAACTCATGTAATATGGTTTATCAAAGCCTATATTCTAAAACAGAACCTATCCTAAGTGCTTACGACCCATTACGACCCGTTTAGGTAGCTTATGCTACTTTAACGTGTCGTTCACGTAAAACGCGTTCGGACCGCCTAACTAGTCCTATGATAAGTATTATATGCGTTAACATGTCTAGTTGTAATGACCATAAATTTAAAATCATTATTCTAGAAATAAAAGAATAATAATAATTTAGAATAAACTAAACATTTATCTTATGATCCATCCTTCTGTATATCAACCAAAACTATTATTATTATTTATAAATTATCCAATAGGAAACCCTAATTAAGAAACCCAAGTGATTCTGCATAATCCCTAAAATTTTCAGAATATTTGGAATCAGGATTAGGGCCCCTAAAACTCAAGGGGGGTAAACCCTATTCGGTAATATCTTAACAGTTTGCTGTCGAAAATTCGAAATAATACGAAACCAACTCAGCAAGCCTACTAGGACACAAGGCTACCCTAGGGTAGATGGGTACCCCAGGCGAGTCGCGACAGAAACCGGGACATCTTCCGCGACACGCGGGAGATGTCAATTTCAGGTATAAATACAGGGGCTTGGGACTTGATTCCTGGCTTTAGTTCGACGTAAAAATTCACAAAATACACCGAGTTATGCTCTGTTTACCACAATCAACACACACGGATCACTAATCGATGCCACAATCAGGGTATTAACTCGATCGCTATTACGATTCATTGTCCGATCAATCAATATACCCAATGGATGTTTAAGTGCTGCTCAAATTTGGTTTATGCTTTGTCATTAGTCGTGATTCCGATGGATGTTTAAGTAATTTCACTTTGTCATTAGTTGTGATTCCGATGGATGTTTAAGTGTTTGCACTTTGTCATTCGTTGTGAATCCGATGGATGTTTAAGTGATTTCACTTTGTCATTACTTGTGAATCCGATGGATGTTTAAGTATCGCACTTTTGTCATTCGTTGTGAGGATTTTAATCTCGTGAGTTATCGTAAATGTTGTATTAAGTTACTAACCTAGTTTGTGTGCATATAATTTAAATTAGGTTAAAAGACTAATCAGTAGTCTAAACTCTGCCCGTATAAATCTGAAATATTATCACAAGGTAGCGTCACTTTGGAATTATTAAGGTACGGATCCTTACCCTCACTCCTTATTGCTTCATATTCAAATTGTTATAAACCCATTAAATTCATATATCTTTTAAAAATCCTCACGTCTTTGATTATCGATTCATTTGACAGTCCGTTGAATTCCTATTCTAATCACAACTTTGGATTTAGCTTTCATGTCATGCGATAGTATTATGTTAGTTGTACTCATTATCGCATGTTCCAATATATGTTACGTCTTGTTATGAAAAATATTTTAATAAGTTATGTAAATAAGACCATTTGTACTCCGATACCCTGAGTGTCGCTTCTCGTGGAGTGTCCCGCGAGCATGTTGTTGCGGCATCGACATCATGTGCTCCATCCGTGACGGAGAGATCAGTTCACGGCGTCCCTAGGTACAAGTGAGGTACAAAGCTACTAGGAGGCGTATGGATCGATCCTAGGATTTAAGTTAAGGAGGTGGATAGCGGGTATGCCAACTCGCCATCTCGTGTGATAATTATGCAGGAGTAGCTACCTGTGTATTGTCACGTTTTAAGTTTGGCTCATGGGTACATCCGTATAATATGATTTTGAAATTACGTTACTTGCATCATATCATTTTAACATAAAGTTTCATCCGAATAACATTTCATATAAAGCATTATTTGTTATTTGAGCCTATTATTCCGTACTGAGCATTTGGCTCATTCCGTAAACTTTTTGTATATACAGGTTCACAGGTTACTTCGGGCGGGGTAAAGAGAGAAGAATAAAGCCTAGGAATAAATCTGAAGATGTTAGTTAATCAAGTCAAATGTATCCGTTTGTATATTAACCTTAATTTTAGTTGTCGTGTGGTTGTATCCTTATCAAATAAATAAATGGAATTATGACTTTTGTTTATGATACCACTGTTATTGTGACACGTCAGCCCTTCTGGGTTGGGGTGTTACAGCTATGGTATCAGAGCAAAGGCTCTTTCCTGTAGAAAACTTGAAGATAGTAATTAAAACCTGTGAGGAATGGGTAGATATCTATGATAGGATTCAACTTGGTCTCTTATTTTGTTTAACTCCTATGTCTATTCTTATAGATGCCTCCTCGTCGTCCGCCACGTAGGAGTACTCGTACTAACCATGTACGTAACAACACTTCTTCGAATGAGACTCCAGTTGATCCAAACGTAATTAATGCTATCAACCAGGCTGTTGCCGGGTTGCTTCCAAACCTTGTTGCTCAAACAGCTGAGGCCGTTATTCAACAAACTCGTCATCCAGAACGTAATAACACGAATCCAATCTCTGGTGAAGAAATTCGTGAGAATACCACGAACCATACTACCTATAGTATAGACATATGGATCGCTAAATTCCAAAAACAAAAGCCGAAATCCTTTAGTCACGCTACTAATCCAGTCGAAGCAAGAAACTGGATAGCTCATATTGAAAAGATCTTCGGAGTTCTTGGAGTTCCGGAGCAATACAAAGTTAGATTGACTACCTACAAATTTGAAGATGACGCACAAACTTGGTGGGAAGGATATAAGCAAGTCAAAGGAGGGGATGATTTTGACGCTAATCTTTCATGGGTCGACTTTCGTACCATCTTTTACGACAAGTATTTTTCTACCGCTGATAAAGAAGCTTATATCAGGGAATATGCAGTGATTCGACATGGAAGTGATGAAACAGCCTCTGAGTTCATTACTCGATTTTCAAGGTTGGCTAGTATTGTTGGAGACGTTGCAGGATCAGCAGAAGCCCAGGCAGAAAAATGCAAGTGGGCAGTCAATGATCGAATTCGAAAGTCGATCATGTACATGAAATTTAAGGATATCACCGAAGTTGCTGATGCAATCAAAACTTTTGAGTTCGAGAGAAAAGAATTTTTATCTCGAACTGGGGATAATAAGAAGAGAAATAGGGAAGGACAATTTAAGCAGGAAATATGCCAATCATCCACTACGCCACAGCATCAAGACCGCAAAGTGCAAGGAAATCAAAACTCTGGAAATCAGGCACGTCCATGGCAACCTAGACTGCAAAACCCGAGGCCTGCTCAAAACCAGATTCAGTTGTATGCAGAACCTATTAGAGCTCAACCACTGAATCAACATGTAAACCCGAATCAGATTACATATCCTCTATGTAATACTTGTGGTAAGCGACATCAGGGCGTATGTCACCGAGGTACAGGAGCATGCTTTAGATGTGGCCAAACTGGACACATGATCAAGGAGTGTACAAAGAAAGACACTAAGAAGAATAACCGACCAAACGTTGCACCACCCAATGTTGGAGGAAGAGTTTTCGCACTTTCTGCTAATGATGCTGCTAATGCCCCAGGTACTGTGTCAGGAACCCTTCAGCTTGGTAAACATAGTATCTATGTGTTATTCGATACAGGAGCGACCCATTCTTTAGTATCCCACTCGTTTACTAAGTACCTTCCGATAAGACCAACTCTCTTAAATCATACTTTAACCATTTCCACTCCCATGGAAAATTCATCCGTAATCACTTACGTATATAAAGATTGTCCGATCCATATTGAATCTATTGTGTGTAAGGCAGACGTATTTCCAATACATATGTGTGACTTTGATGTTATTCTAGGGATAGATTGGTTGTCTCGACATCACGTAACTATAGATTGTCATTCCCGCCGTGTTATTTTCGGTGATCTTCATCATCCTTATATTATATATCAGGGAACTCAAGCTCATAAATCTCTTAAAATTATCTCCGCATTCAAAGCTCGAAAATTCATATCAAACGGTTGTGCTGGATTCCTGGCATCGATTAAGGATACTTCTGCTAGTGTTAATAGTATCGATAGCCACTCCGTTGTTCGTGAATATCCTGATGTATTTCCGGATGAGCTACCGGGATTACCACCTGACCGTCAGGTAGAATTCACCATCGACTTGATCCCTGGCGCCGAGCCTATTTCTAAAGCTCCATATCGTATGGCCCCAATGGAACTGAAGGAGTTGAAGGAACAATTGCAAGAATTGTTAGATCTGGGATTCATAAGACCCAGTGTTTCACCTTGGGGTGCTCCGGTCTTATTTGTGAAAAAGAAAGACGGTAGTATGCGTTTATGTATTGACTACCGAGAGCTGAACAAGATTACTATTCGTAATCAGTATCCTCTGCCTCGCATTGATGATCTCTTTGATCAACTTCAGGGGGCTCAGTTCTTCTCAAAAATCGACCTGAGGTCCGGGTACCATCAGCTAAAGATCATAAATGATGATGTTCCCAAGACCGCCTTTCGTACTCGTTATGGTCATTACGAATTCTTGGTTATGCCCTTTGGGCTAACTAACGCACCCGCAGTCTTCATGGATTTGATGAATCGCGTATTGCAAAAATTCCTAGATAAATTCGTTATTGTTTTTATCGATGACATTCTGGTATACTCCAAGAGTCGTGAAGAGCATGAAGCACATCTACATGCAGTACTTGGAACCTTGCGGCATGAGAAGTTGTACGCTAAGTTTTCCAAATGTGACTTTTGGCTTAGCCAAGTGGCATTTCTAGGTCATGTCATATCAGCAGAGGGAATTATGGTAGACCCAACAAAGGTTGAATCTATTACAAAATGGCCAAGACCCACTTCTGTTACCGAAATACGAAGTTTCTTGGGTCTTGCTGGCTATTACCGAAGATTTGTTGAAAGATTCTCGGTAATTGCTTTACCACTCACAAAACTCCTAAGGAAAGCGGTGAAGTACTCATGGAATGAGGAACAAGAGAAAAGCTTTGAAGAATTGAAGAAACGACTCGTATCCTCCCCGATACTTGCTCTCCCTTCTGGATCAGGAGGTTACCAAGTCTATAGTGATGCCTCAAAGAAAGGATTAGGTTGTGTGCTAATGCAACATGGGAAGGTTACCGCTTATGCCTCCCGTCAGTTAAAGCCTTATGAAGTTAACTACCCTACACATGATTTAGAACTAGCCGCAGTCGTCTTTGCACTTAAGATTTGGCGACACTATCTGTATGGTGAAAGTTGTGACATTTTTACCGACCATAAGAGCCTCAAGTACATATTCACCCAGAAAGAGCTAAATATGAGGCAAAGAAGGTGGTTAGAACTTTTAAAAGATTACGACGCAAATATTCAATACCATCCAGGCAAAGCCAATGTTGTAGCTGACGCGTTGAGCCGAAAGAATTCCGGGACTATATCTTGCTTACAAATTCAGCCTCGTATTAGGAGGGATCTCGAAAGAATGAACATTTGGCTTCAGGTTAGTAAATCTGATGGATATCTAGCTAGAATGCAGATTGAACCCGACCTCATATCACAAATCAAAGATGCACAGAAGCAAGATGGAGAACTTTGGGCAATTGTGCAAAATCTTGAGGTGGGTAAGCAATCTGAATTTCGTATAGACCATCATGGGGTGATTTGGTGCGGTAAAAGACTTTGTGTACCCGATGACTCCACCCTTCGTGAGTCATTATTAGCCGAAGCTCACAGCTCACCATTTTCAATTCACCCAGGATCTACCAAGATGTATCGAGACTTAAGACAGAACTTCTGATGGAATGGCATGAAGGAAGACGTTGCTCGATACGTAAGTAAATGCCTCACTTGCCAACAAGTGAAAATTGAATACAAACGAGCAAGCGGTCTGTTGCAGCCATTGGATATTCCCATATGGAAGTGGGATGAGATCACAATGGATTTTGTTACCGGTTTGCCTAAGACTTTCAAGAAGAATGATGTTGTATGGGTTGTTGTCGATAGATTGTCGAAGTCAGCACATTTTCTACCGATTCAGCAAGGATTTTCGGTTAATAAGTTATCCGAAATATTTCTTCAAGAAATTATTCGACTCCATGGCACACCATCTTCCATTGTTTCCGATAGAGACCCACGTTTCACCTCACGATTTTGGAAAGATTTTCAGGCAGCTTGGGGTACAAGACTGAAGTTTAGTATGGCTTTCCATCCACAAACAGATGGGCAGTCGGAACGCATGATTCAGACCTTGGAACACATGCTCCGAGCATGTGCACTTGAATGGTCTGGAAACTAGGATGAATATCTATGTCTTGTTGAGTTCGCTTACAACAATAGTTGGCAAGCAAGTATTGGCATGGCACCTTTTGAGCTTTTGTATGGTCGGAAATGTCGAGAATCGATATGCCGGGATGACGTTGGAGAAAAGATTATTGAAGGGCCAGAACTAGTTCAGATTACAAATGAAAAAGTCATTATGGCACGAGAAAAACTTAAAGAAGCTCAAAGCAGACAAAAGAGCTATGCAGATCAAGATAGACGACCACTCGAATTTAAAATTGGCGACCACGTATTCTTAAAGGTATCACCTTGGCGTGGCGTTCGTAGATTTGGAATTAAAGGGAAGCTTAGTCCCCGTTTCATCGGTCCGTTTGAAATCCTTGAAAGAACTGGAGAAGTGTCATATCGACTGGCTTTACCGCCTCAGCTCTCTCACGTTCATAACATTTTTCATGTCTCCTCGTTAAGAGGATATAATTATCATCCACTCCATGTCATTAGTTATCCGTTAATTACAATCCACGACGATTTGTCCTACGAAGAGGAACCAGAAGCCATCTTAGATCGACAAGAAAGGGTTATGCGTAGGAAAGTAATTCCGTTTGTTAAAGTCCTCTGGAAAAATCACTCTGAACGTGAAGCAACATGGGAATCTGAAGAATCAATTCGCTCTCTATACCCTAATCTAGTCTAGTAATAGAATTTTAGTCGAGGTAACGGTAAATCTTGCTCTTTGATATATGTTCATTTGTTTCTATTTACGGTCATTCATGCTTTACCTTATGTGAATATATCTTAGTTATGATTAAGCATGTTTATGTAGGAGATATCAGTACCAATAGTCACTCTTGTTATCTGTAAGTCTATGTTGATTTTCTGCATAATTAAATATGTTATTAAGATACGTAGTGGAAGAACCATTAGGACATGGTAGTAAGGTAATTGACAATTATGGTCATGAACGTAATTATGAATTTCAAATACACATATGTGTTTAGGAGATTCTTGTTATATAAGTTAGTAACTCTGCTATGAAAGTTCCTTTTCCGTTACTTATACGATATGTTATATTCTTATTTGAAAATTTTCGAGGACGAAATTTCTTTTAAGGTGGTAATAGTTGTAATGACCATAAATTTAAAATCATTATTCTAGAAATAAAAGAATAATAATAATTTAGAATAAACTAAACATTTATCTTATGATCCATCCTTCTGTATATCAACCAAAACTATTATTATTTATAAATTATCCAATAGGAAACCCTAATTAAGAAACCCAAGTGATTCTGCATAATCCCTAAAATTTTCAGAATATTTGGAATTAGGATTAGGGCCCCTAAAACTCAAGGGGGGTAAACCCTATTCGGTAATATCTTAACAGTTTGTTGTCGAAAATTCGAAATAATACGAAACCAACTCAGCAAGCCTACTAGGACACAAGGCTACCCTAGGGTAGATGGGTACCCCAGGCGAGTCGCGACAGAAACCGGGACATCTTCCGCGACACGCGGGAGATGTCAATTTCAGGTATAAATACAGGGGCTTGGGACTTGATTCCTGGCTTTAGTTCGACGTAAAAATTCACAAAATACACCGAGTTATGCTCTGTTTACCACATTCAACACACACGGATCACTAATCGATGCCACAATCAGGGTATTAACTAGATCGCTATTACGATTCATTGTCCGATCGATCAATATACCCAATGGATGTTTAAGTGCTGCTCAAACTTGGGTTATGCTTTGTCATTAGTCGTGATTCCGATTGATGTTTAAGTAATTTCACTTTGTCATTAGTTGTGATTCCGATGGATGTTTAAGTGTTTGCACTTTGTCATTCGTTGTGAATCTGATGGATGTTTAAGTGATTTCACTTTGTCATTAGTTGTGAATCCGATGGATGTTTAAGTATAGCACTTTGTCATTCGTTGTGAGGATTTTAATCTCGTGAGTTATCATAAATGCTGTATTAAGTTACTAACCTAGTTTGTTTGCATATTATTTAAATTAGGTTAAAAGACTAATCAGTAGTCTAAACTCTGCCCGTATAAATCTGAAATATTATCACAAGGTAGCGTCACTTTGGAATTATTAAGGTACGGATCCTTACCCTCACTCCTTATTGCTTCATATTCAAATTGTTATAAACCCATTAAATTCATATATCTTTTAAAAATCCTCACGTCTTTGATTATCGATTCATTTGACAGTCCGTTGAATTCCTATTCTAATCACAACTTTGGATTTAGCTTTCATGTCATACGATAGTATTATGTTTGTTGTACTCATTATCGCATGTTCCAATATATGTTACATCTTGTTATGAAAAATATTTTGATAAGTTATGTAAATAAGACCATTTGTACTCTGATACCCTGAGTGTCGCTTCTCGTGGAGTGTCCCACGAGCATGTTGTTGCGGCATCGACATCATGTGCTCCATCCGTGACGGAGAGATCAGTTCACGGCGTCCCTAGGTACAAGTGAGGTACAAAGCTACTAGGAGGCGTATGGATCGATCCTAGGATTTAAGTTAAGGAGGTGGATAGCGGGTATGCCAACTCGCCATCTCGTGTGATAATTATGCAGGAGTAGCTACCTGTGTATTGTCACGTTTTAAGTTTGGCTCATGGGTACATCCGTATAATATGATTATGAAATTACGTTACTTGCATCATATCATTTTAACATAAAGTTTCATCCGAATAACATTTCATATAAAGCATTATTTGTTATTTGAGCCTATTATTCCGTACTGAGCATTTGGCTCATTCCGTAAACTTTTTGTATATATAGGTTCACAGGTTACTTCGGGCGGGGTAAAGAGAGAAGAATAAAGCCTAGGAATAAATCTGAAGATGTTAGTTAATCAAGTCAAATGTATCCGTTTGTATATTAACCTTAATTTTAGTTGTCGTGTGGTTGTATCCTTATCAAATAAATAAATGGAATTATGACTTTTGTTTATGATACCACTGATATTGTGACACGTCAGCCCTTCTGGGTTGGGGTGTTACACTAATAATGTTGCCTAATCAGTTTAGATGTCAAAATTTAGGTTACATATGCTTAAAATGAAATTATGTGTAAAAAGGGCATTTTGGTCATTTTCCTAAGGCATATAAACTACCTATCATACAACTAACTAAACGTAGTGAGCATAAGGTATAACCTCGGAAGGTTATTCCCTATATAACTATGGTAACAAAATGCGTTTGGTCGGATCCTAATGATCAACCAAACGGGTCGTGTTCGAAAGTCTAAGCGGTTGTTTAGACCGCTTATCTTACGACCCTATATAAGTACTAAACTAAAAGTGACGAGTTAAACATGTTAAAACATGTTTAACGAAGTTAGAAAACAAATTTGATATCAAAACAAAGGGTTTTGGTACCTAAGAATAGTTTGGTTGCAAAATACGCATAAACACGCATTTTGACCGAAACTATGACTCGTCACTATGACTAAACAATGTGGTAATCAGTAGGTATAGTCACAAGGGACCATGACCATCGTGATTATGCTCACGTTGTGAAGTTCAAACGAACTTCGTGTTGACGATTGACTGGTCAAAGCAGAAAGTCAAACACTGTTTGACTTTCAGGCTTAAAACGCATAAAAGTATGAAAGAAGCTTACAAGAGGTCCAAGCAATGGAGATTTGATTCAAGTTGATCAGGTATGAAGTGTGGAAACTCCAACTTAGAGCATAAATTGAATCAAGTGTGAAGAATGCAAGAATTCAAGGTGGGTATTTATAGAGTTTGGACCACCGTTAGGATCGTTCTTCGATTTACGAGCTTCAATCTTGGCCCTCCATGTGTGTGTCACACCCTGACTTTTGCGGAAGCGTGATTATGGTGTAATTTTCTTAATACCCTTGCATTGAATCATAACAACAACTATATGATAAAACCGTAGATTTGTCATCCATTAAATAAGTTTAAAACATAACAACATTGTTTTAAAACGTAGACTTCAATTTCAAATTACAACCATACGAATTGTTTTAGAGTTCTCTAAGGACTCATCAAAAGATATTAAATAAAACCAAGGTTTGGAAGACGTGTCTCGTCCAGTAATAAGACACCCAACCCAAATCTCAAAACCATGGATGACATCTTTATTCACAACGCAGCATGAAACTTCCAACGCCCGCCAGATCCACTTACTAATTCCCTGAAATACATGTAGTTTAAAAAACATCAACAAAAGTTGAGCGAGTTCATGTGTTTGTTTGTGTGTATGTATAAACCTTTGTATCATTGAAAATGTGTATGTATGTTTGTAAATCCCTGTATGAAAGCAAACAAGGAAACAGATCGATTAATGGTTTGCAAGGTTATTAACATACGTGCAACGGCGTAGGAAGGCTCAAACCTAGCAAATTTGTACCAGGCCTTCGGCTGTAAGACATAGTCACCTCATGGGCCAACCCCGGTCCTCATGGGTGTGGGCTCGATACACCCAAATAGATCTATCACTCGTGTCCCTCGGTCCAAACACGAGGATTAATGGTCCTAGGAGTACGCCTACCCATTCACATGATCTACTGTACTTTCCAAAGCTAACCATACCACTTGTAATTGTATGTAATCATTTTGTAACATGTACTTCACCCCCGATGTTAATAAACAAAACAGTTTAAAGAAAAGGGGGACATGAACTCACAGTTTTGCGTCTTCGGTCACAGTAACTCACAGCTCCTTCGGTGAACACGACTACCTACAACGTACTAATGTGTATTAGATGAACGGGTCGTGCCTTGACTTAGTGTTAACGTTTCTGAGTTACGTTTCTTTTACGCTTCTGATATTATTCCAAGTTATACAATTATTGTCAAAATAATTAATATTTTAACTTAAATTACATTTATAAGTTTTGGAATAATTGTTAAACAATATATATTAACTTAATACTTCCCAAGTATTAATACTTGTATTTCCTTCCCAAGGATGGGGTTATCTTATATATGTGTACTCGTATTCTTGTATTTGTATATTTGGCCATGATTTGGTGTCGTATTCCGGTGTGTATTTATATGTGTGAGAATACATATTCTTGATGTAGTTATTAAGTATCCTCATACTTAATTAATTATTAAACTTTCCAGAATATTATTTCTAATAAAAGTCCACCAACATATATATTTCCAAAATATATATTTAAGGAATATTTCTTAGAAAAATTATTCGTAATTTTTCTCTTTTGGAAAAAATACTTGTAGTTCCAAAATAATATGTTTTCAAGTCTAACTTAGAAAATATTTATAAACTTATTTTCATCCAAAATAATGTATTTCAAGTTTACTCAAGAAAATATTTATTTTTCCAAAATAACATATCTTCTAATATCTTAAGGAAAACATATATATTTATACTTATCAAAAATGCTATATTATTTCCTTGTCAAGAATATGATATACTCTTGAAGTAATTATGAAAATCATATTTTCATTCCTTTGTATCCAAAATATTATTTACCAAAATATATTTGTGAACACACTTTTCGGAATATTTTGTAAGTTACATTTCTTGTTCGGTTTTGCCAATATATTGTGTGTAACTTGTATGCTTATTCCTTGTGATTTCTGGTAATATTTTGGATGGTAATTCTTGGTATTTTGATGTGTTATATTATTTTAAGTCCTAAAATAATATAACTAATACACCAAGTATACAAATAATCACACATGTGTGTCTTCAATGTATATATATATTCTAAATATATATTTATCCACTTTTATTTATAAAAACCAACCTCCGATATTTGTATTTTTGTAACCACAAATTATGGCAAAGTTTATATGGAAACCTCATGGTTAAAATACACTTGTAAATATTTGTTTGAAAATATTTTTCTAAGTGTTTATATTTTTAGAAAATTTTGCCATAGTTTCCTCTAAAAATGGAGGTTTCCATGCTTTTGTAAAAATCATCACAATCAATCCACAATCAACACTAAACAACTTACACTTACCAATTTTGCCAAAATCATGCTTGTCTACCACTTCATGAACTTGAAAGTTTATGAAAATTTGTAGTAACTTGGTAGTGTGTTTAGTAAGTTTAGTTACCCTTTAAAGTGTGGTTGTGTATATAAAAACATCATTCTTGAATGATTTGGATGTTTATAACTTGCAATCATGTTTTACAAAAATGATTCTTCATGTAATCTTCTTGTTACACAAGTCTTTCTACACTTGTTTGACTACCAAAAATAGTGTTTGTTTATGTAAGAACCAAGATCTACTAAAACCCATATTTTAAACTTGGTTCTTTTGGAAAACCATTCATAAATTTTAGATCTATATGATTATTAACTCACTTTGATTATTATTTTTCAAGAAACCAAAGTATTCTTCTCAAGTTCATGATTTAAGTGTGGATGATCTTTCATCCTACCACATTCTCACTTTTTCATCTTGCTAAACTATGTTTCTAATCATGATCTAGCAAGATGTTATGATGATCAACATCATTTCTACAAAAATCAAAGATCAACAAGCATACATCTCATAAACAACTTAGTTTCACCAAGATTACTTCATAAATCAAGCTTATGTTCAAGTTTCATGCTTATGTTCTTTAGTGTTCTTTTTATTCTTGATCATGATAATACTTTAACCACTAAAAATAGATGTAAACTAGTGTGTACAAGGATCTTACCACTAGCACAAGGCTAGGGATGATTCAAGAGTAGAAAGTGAGTGGATAAAAGCAATTAGAGAAGGTCCTTCAAGATCCAAAGCCACCAAGCTCCTTAATCTTGCTTCTAGCACCCTTGTAAGTGTATGGATTGTATGAAGAAAGTTGGATGATGATGGTGGTGGTTATGGTGGCTCACGGCCGAGAGGGAGAGAGATCAAGTGTGTGATGTGTGTGAAGAATTATGAAATCTAAACCTCTCATATCATACTTATAACCATGTTCTTCCATTACCTCTTGTGTAATATGCTCTAAAAAGCAAAAACAAGATCCAATTTAATATAGCAATAAAATCTTGAAGTATGGAGGGGGGGTATGACCATCCATAGTTGGGGGGGGGGGGTAGTAGAGTAAGCTTTAACCCTTTAGTTGCAAATTAGTTCAAATCCAAGTGTTCATCACGTGTTTCAGTTATTAGATATTTTTAGGACGTGTTATGATGTTTGGGGATCATAACTAGCTTGGAAACATTAAAACAATGCTTCTAGTGTAAATTTGGTGTTTCGGGTAGTGTCCGGTTGTCCGGTTAGATACTGATTTGTTAAAGTGCTAAACCTTGCAGTTTAGTGTTCTTTATGTTACCTTTTGTGACACTTTTAATTACCGACACTTAGGAAAGCATTCAGGACCATTTTATCACGTTTCTGCATAAAATTAATATGTTCAAATGCTGATTTTTGCTGAATCTTGCTGAATTCAGCACTTTGTGTGAGTTTTAGGCACTTTCCGGCACTTAAACTATCACCTAGAAAAGCAGTTTTGTGGTCCTTACTTCCCTATACTCTATACTAGTGTAGTACTTAGTTTCTGGCTCATACTGTGTCTCAAAACAACGTCTGTCTATGTACTGAACTCCGTCAGCATTTTCCCGGTTTGTCTGTTAACTGTGCTAACTGTGCTGTGTGCATCATTTATGTCAATATGTTTGCATGCAGTCAATGATATGTCATTTGCAATATGTGATGCACATGTGTGTATAAAGCAATAATTAGAAAGCAGTTCAAGTCATTAATTGTAATTCAGCACAGTCATTAAGCATTAGTCAAGATTAATTACTTGTATGGACCTAGATTTTTTACAGTTGTCACATTCTCCCCCTGTTAAGAAAATTTCGTCCCAAAATTTTAAGCTCTACTACTAGCTGCAGGGGTGTTAGGGAATAAATGCGGGTACTTTGCTTTCATGCGGTCCTCATGCTCCCAAGTAAACTCTGGGCCGTGACGTGCGTTCCATTGAACCTTAACAAGCTTAACACTACTCCTTTGAGTTTTGTTAACTTTCCAATTCGTGACCTCAATGGGTTCTTCGGTAAAATGGAGTGTGTCGTCAATGTGTACTTCGTCGGCAGGAATAACCACTGTTTCCTGTGTTGGACTCTTTTTTAGGTTGGATACATGAAATGTATCATGAACACCATTCAGTTCCGTAGGTAGGTCCAACTTATAAGCTACTAGCCCAATCCTTTCCAGGATTCTGAACTGTCCAATGAATCGTGGGTTTAACTTTCCACGCTTCCCAAAGCGTGCCACACCTTTCCAAGGTGAAACTTTCAATAAAACCATATCTCCCACTTCGAATTCCAAAGGTTTCCTTCTTTGGTCCACATAACTCTTTTTTCGATCACGAGCCGCCTTAATGCGCTCTCAGATCTGTATGATCTTATCTGTCATTTCTTGAACCAATTCGGGACCAACCAGTTGTCTATCGCCTGCATCTACCCAGCATAATGGTGATCGACATTTTCGTCCGTAAAGAGCTTCAAACGGTGCAGCTTGAATGCTTGTATGGTAGCTGTTGTTATAAGAGAACTCAACCAAAGGTAGGTGAGTGTCCCAACTGCCACCCAAGTCCATTACGCAAGCTCGAGGCATTTCTTCTAATGTCTGAATCGTTCTCTCACTTTGGCCGTCTGTCTGTGGGTGAAAGGCAGTGCTCAAATTCAGCTGTGAACCAAACGCTTCCTGGAACGATTGCCAAATCCTTGACACAAATCTTCCGTCTCTATCAGATATAATCGAGATAGGCACTCCATGACATGCAACTATCTCCCTTAGGTACAGCTCAGCTAGCTTACCAGTGTTATCCTTTTCCCTGATTGGCAAAAAGTGCGCAGATTTCGTTAAACGGTCTACGATTACCCAAATCGTATCATGACCTCTGGGTGTTCTTGGCAACTTAGTTATAAAATCCATTGAAATCTGCTCCCATTTCCACATGGGAATCTCAGGTTGCTGCAAAAGACATGATGGCTTCTGATACTCGGCTTTTACCTTGGCACAGGTTAAGCACTTTCCAACATAAGTTGCAACACCACCTTTCAATATCGGCCACCAGTAGAAATCCTTCAAATCTTGGTACATCTTATTCGATCCAGGATGGATCGAGTACCTCGATTTATGGGCTTCATCAAAAATCACGTCTCTAAGACCACCAAAGAGGGGAACCCAAATTCTTCCCATGAAACACAATGTTCCTTCCTCATTGGGTACCAACTGTTTCTCCATCCCACGGAGATATTCATCCTTAAGACTCTCCTTCTTAAGACCTTCTCTCTGTGCAGCACGAATGTGCAACGAGAGGTCCGTTTGTATAATCTTCTCCAAAGCCCTAACCCTTATGGACTTAATCCTCTCTTTTCGACTCAAAGCGTCTGCCACCACATTCGCCTTTCCTGGGTGATATTTGATTTCACAATCATAATCGTTTAGCAACTCAACCCATCGTCGCTGTCTCATATTAAGCTCTTTCTGATCAAATATGTGTTGTAGGCTCTTGTGATCGGTAAAGATCGTACAGCGCGTACCATACAGATAATGTCGCCAAATCTTCAAAGCAAACACCACTGCGCCTAATTCCAAATCATGCGTGGTGTAATTCTTCTCATGAACCTTTAACTGGAGCGAAGCATAAGCGATAACCTTATATCGCTGCATCAGCACACAGCCTAATCCCTGATGCGAGGCGTCACAGTACACCACGAAGTCATCGGTGCCTTCAGGTAGGGATAGAATAGGTGCATCGCAAAGCTTGTTCTTAAGCAGCTGAAAAGCTTCTTCTTGTTTATCTCCCCATTTGTACTTCCTATCCTTTTGAGTAAGGGAGGTCAACGGTTGAGCGATTTTCGAAAAATCCTCAATGAATCTGCGATAATATCCTGCCAAACCCAAAAATTGCCGGATTTCGGTTGGCATCTTTGGAGTTTCCCAATTCTTAATCGTCTCGATCTTGGTGGGATCCACATGGATTCCATCTTTGTTTACCACATGACCAAGGAATTGTACCTCACGCAACCAGAACTCGCACTTCGGGAACTTAGCATATAATTTCTCCTTCTTGAGCAACTCTAAAATAGCTCTAAGGTGTTGCTCATGCTCTTCCTTCGTCCTTGAATAAATCAAAATATCATCGATAAACACAATCATGAATTTATCAAGATATGGCTTGCAGACTCTATTCATCAAATCCATAAACACTGCTGGTGCGTTTGTCAAACCAAACGACATCACTAGAAACTCGTAATGTCCATATCGAGTTCTCAAGGCAGTCTTCGGAATAATCTCCTCTTGAATTCACAGCTGGTGATAACCTGATCGAAGATCGTTCTTGGAGTAGTAACTCGAACCTTGAAGTTGATCGAAAAGATCGTCAATCCTCGGCAAAGGATACCGATTCTTGATGGTTAACTTGTTTAACTCTCGGTAGTTGATGCACATACGAAAACTACCGTCCTTCTTCTTGATGAACAAAACTGGAGCTCCCCAAGGCGAGAAGCTTGGTCTAATAAATCCCTTGTCCAAAACCTCTTGAAGTTGTGTCGACAACTCTTGCATCTCGGAAGGCACAAGTCGATAAGGTGCCTTAGCTACCGGCGCGGAGCCTGGAACTAAGTCAATATGGAATTCGACTTGTCTTTGCGGCGGTAATCCTGGCAAGTCTTCGGGAAAGACTTCAGGATATTCCCTCACGACTGGGATATCTTCCAGCTTCGGCTCTTCGACCTCTTTATCCACAATGTGAGCCAAGAAGGCAACACACACTTTCTGCACAAACTTTCGGGCCTTCAAACAACTGATGATCCTTAGTGGCATATCATGCTTCTCTCCATGCACTACAATCGTCTCTCCATTCGTCAACGGGATTCGGATTATCTTCTCAGGACATACGATCTCAGCTCGGTTACTCGACAACCAATCCATTCCAACTACCACGTCAAAGCTTCCCAACTCGACTGGCAGAAGATCAAGTGTAAACTCATACTCTCCAAGCTCTATAACACATCCTCTAATGACTTCATTCGCTTCTACTAGCTTTCCATTAGCTAGTTCTATTGTGTACGAAATATCTAGCTTACTGGCAACTAACCCAAGTATTCTCTTAAACTCTAGGGATACAAAGCTATAATCGGCACCAGTATCAAACAGTACAGATGCAAAGTGTTGGTTGATAGGGAACGTACCCGTGACTATGTTCGGATCCTGGCGAGCTTCCCTAGCTCCTATGTTGAAGACTCTTCCTTGGGCTTGATTGTTCTTTGGGCAAATTCTCTTGAGATGCCCAACATCTCCGCAACTAAAGCATCCTTGCTTGTTTCCAGTGCCACCCTGATTGTTGTTTTGGTTGCGGTTTCCACTACCGGCTTGGTTTCCAGTACCACCACGGTTTCCATTACCGCCATTTCCTCCTTGATTGTGGTTTCCATACCCATTTCCACCACGGTTACCGTTTCCATTTCCGTTACCATTACCTCTCTGACCACCATTACCACGACCAGCACCATACCAACAGGTCTCCTTGGCATGGCCAACCTTTCCGCACGTCTCACACTTTCCAGCTCTGCATCGTCCAGTGCGATGAAACTGACACACATCACATTTGGGCAGGGTGCCCATATATCCTTTTCCTCTAACCTCAGCACCAGATGTGGCAGCACCAGTCTTAACCTCAGCTGGTGGATTCATATCCCTCTTCTTGTTACCAGTGTTGTTTCCTTCGGTACCTTTCTTGAAATTGGAGAACTTCCTTTTGTTCTCTCCTGATGACTCGACATGAGTTTCTTTTTTCTTTCCATCAGAGATTGAGAACTTGTTCAGCCTAATCGCTTCTTCGGTTAATGCCACACTCAGATCAATGGCCTCAGTGATTGTTGGAGGCTTGGAGGTGGTCACCATGCTCATGATTTGGGGTGCCAATCTCCAGATAAAACGCTCGATTTGCTTAAACTCTGGTTCAACCATGTAAGGAACTACGCGAGACAGGTCATGGAATCTCTATACATACTCAGCAATCTTTGGACAATCCATCTTTAGATTCCAGAACTCGGTTTCCAACTTTTGAATCTCAGCCCTCGAACTGTACTTCTTGCGCATGAGTTCCTTCATCTCATCCCATGTCATAGCATATGCAGCCTCCTTTCCCAGAGTCTGAACCTGAAGGTTCCACCATGATAGAGCTCCGTCTAAGAACAGTCTAGAAATGTAGGTGACCTGGTGCTCCGGCGCACACTTGCTCATTCGCATAACAGAATCAGTTTTCTCAACCCATCTAATGAAAGCTACAGCACCTCCAGTGTCGTCGAAATTCAGAGGCTTGCAGTCAAGGAACTGCTTGTAGGTGCAGCCTGTACAAGCAACATCATTCACGGAAAGCATTAGCGAACGCACATGGAATATCCAAATGTAACGTAATGTGTCTTTAGTGACTTAAACATTACCATGAGGTGGGTTATTTCCTGAGGTACCTTCGCTGTGTTCAGAGCGCAAGGCCTCGTGCTGTGCTATTGCTTGTGAAATCCGTTCTTGCAGTTCCGCCTCTGTTGTGGGCAACTGATTGTTTCTTCGTGGAGGCATCTTCTAAAAGAAGATTGTATAGGTCAGGTCTTATGTATATAAGTATGTAGTATGTGTATGTAATAGCATTTATCAACGCAAGCAAGCATATAACATCACATTCATGTCACCAATGTATAATTTCACAAAGCATAAAATGAGAACATTGCGATTGAGCTTTCATAAATCATCGACCACAAATACAGTTACATGTTCTACAAATGTATCGTATCACATCAAAAGGGACTACATGGTCACACTACCCTTGTCCAAAATGTCTATCAGTCTACAACAGTCATATACTCAAAAAACGGTCTCCAAAAGGCTTTGCAAGCTAGGCTCAATAGCGATACTCTCATCAAAAGCAAGCTACCTACATAAAATCAAAAACCGGCTATGCTGATGGTGGTGGAGGAACGAAAAGTAAGCTGCGCACATGCGCTAGCTCCTCCTTAAGATCATAAACGTAACGCAACTGATAACTGATCTGTTGCTCCATGGTGAGAAATCGAACATCAAAATTTGGATAAGGCAAAAGAGGAGCAGGTGGAGTCGCAAAAGGTGGCGGACATGAACAAGGTGGACGACGTGGAGTCCTCTCAATCTCCATAACTCTACGACACAGGATCTCCTACTGAAGCTGCAAAGACAGGAGTAACTCATCCCTCATGTAACCAATAAAGTGCGAAGGATGGTAGGGATCAGAAACTGGCATGGTGTTCGGCGGAAACCATTTGAGTGGCTCGCCTGATGGTGCAGAAGTAAAATGAGCAGTAGGTGTACACTGAGGCAGGTGAATAAAAGCTGCTGACACGTGTGGAACATGGCGAGGCTGCTGGCTAGACGGGCCTTCCCCTGGACGGGGTGCGGGAATGTCCTGTAAGAAAGTGATAGGCAGGTCTGTGTGGTGTACATCGGACACAATCGGGTGAGAAGGGGCAACATCAACAGGTGCATGTGTATGTGGGGGAGTAACAGGCTCAATAAAAGGGGGTACATCATCATCATCAACTATCCACCCATTGCTGGTGGAAGCATATCGGGGGTCTATCTGATCGGCAAAATCAGCAGGGTCAGCGGGTGCAGGAATTGGGTCTGGTATGAGCGGTGCAACAACAGGTATGCCAAATGGTACTGGATCATGATCAGGTAAAGGCTCGGGTGCTGGCATCGGCTCAGGATCAGCAGGTATCAGCTCAGGATCAGCGGGTGCATTAACAGGCTGATCGTCAGGGGCAATGTCTAGCTCAAGGTCAAGATCAAAGTCGTGTAGAGGAGTAGGTGCGACAGACAGGGCCGTATCAGTATCGGAATCAGTGGGGTAACGCTGCAATCCCAATGCATGCAAAGTGGGGGATGATACAGACTCGAAAGAATCTGGAACAGAATGATCAGAGGAAACCTCAATAATAGGAACCTCAACAAGTGGAACAACAATGGCATCCTCAGCTACAAGTTCATCACCCTGGGCATCATCAGGGGGACCATCAATAAAAAGATCGACATCATCATCAGACAAGTCATCAAAAGGCAAATCCTCGAGAGGAAAGGCCGCAAGAGGCAAAGGGGTGAGGATCGGAACCACGACATGCTCACCATTGGGATGCCCGAGGATGATATGGTCCTGGTCAGGAATAGGGATAAGAAAGGGATCTTCGTCAGGTAAACCATCAGCATGCGGTACATCATCGCCAAAGTCAGGTAGTGCCAAAGGCTGGAAATCATCGTCACCATCCGACATCATCTCCGGGTCACTCTCAGTGTCGGAGGTAAAAATCTCAGGCTCTGGGACGATCTCATCGTCCGAAACGATAGCCATGGGGTCAACAGTATCAGACAGTCCATATGCACATATGTCAACAATCATTATTAAGCATGTAAGTAATAACAATGTAAGCATGTATCCTTCCTAGTCTTCCCAGACTACCCACTTAGTCTCCTAGACTAAATTACCTAGTCTCCCAGACTGAACTACCTAGTCTCTCAGACTAAACTTCCCAGTTTCTCAAACTAAACTACCCAGTCTCTCAGACTGAACTCCCTAGTCTCCCAGACTAAATCTCCCAGTCTCCCAAACTGAACTACCCAGCCTCTCAGACTGAATCACCCAGTCTCTCAGACTGAATCATAAACATAAACTTTGAAAAGTGTTTCATGTCTTTTGTTTGTAAAAATGTTTGTCTTCCTGGATCTGGGCATTTCGCGTATGCAATGAAAATATGTTGTAAAAACACTTTCGTGAGAGCCCTAATGATTGTAGTCTAGACTCGAGAAGGAATCCTAGTTCGCTACAATCAAGGCTCTGATACCAAGCTGTCACACCCTGACTTTTGCAGAAGCGTGATTATGGTGTGACTTTCTTAATACCCTTGCATTCAATCATAACAACAACTATATGATAAAACCGTAGATTTGTCATCCATTAAATAAGTTTAAAACATAACAACATTGTTTTAAAACGTAGACCTCAATTTCAACTTACAACCATACGAATTGTTTTAGAGTTCTCTAAGGACTCATCAAAAGATATTAAATAAAACCAAGGTTTGGAAGACGTGTCTCGTCCAGGAATAAGACACCCAAACCAAACCTCAAAACCATGGATGACATCTTTATTCACTATGCAGCATGAAACTTCCAACGCCCGCCAGATCCACTTACTAATTCCCTGAAATACATGTAGTTTAAAAAACATCAACAAAAGTTGAGCGAGTTCGTGTGTTTGTTTGTGTGTATGTATAAACCTTTGTATCATTGAAAATGTGTATGTATGTTTGCAAATCCCGGTATGAAAGCAAACAAGGAAACAGATCGATTAATGGTTTGCAAGGCCATTAACATGCGTGCAACGACGTAGGAAGGCTCAAACCTAGCAGATTTGTACCCGGCCTCCGGCTGTAAGACATAGTCACCTCATGGGCCAACCCTGGTCCTCATGGGTGTGGGCTCGCTACACCCAAATAGATCTATCACTCATGTCCCTCGGTCCTAACACGAGGATTAATGGTCTTAGGAGTGCGCCTACCTATTCACATGATCTACCGTACTTTCCAAAGCTAACCATACCACTTGTAATTGTATGTAATCATTTTGTAACATGTACTTCACCCCCGATGTTAATAAACAAAACAGTTTAAAGAAAAGAGGGACATGAACTCACAGTTTTGCGTCTTCGGTCATAGTAACTCACAGCTCCTTCGATGAACACGACTACCTACAACGTACTAATGTTTATTAGACGAACGGGCCATGCCTTGACTTAGTGTTAACGTTTCTGAGTTACGTTTCTTTTACGCTTCTGATATTATTCCAAGTTATACAATTATTGTCAAAATAATTAATATTTTAACTTAAATTACATTTATAAGTTTTGGAATAATTGTTAAACAATATATATCTTAACTTAATACTTCCCAAGTATTAATACTTGTATTTCCTTCCCAAGGATGGGGGTATCTTATATATGTGTACTCGTATTCTTGTATTTGTATATTTGGCCATGATTTGGTGTCGTATTCGGGTGTGTATTTACACGTGTGAGAATACGTATTCTTGATGTAGTTATTAAGTATCCTCATACTTAATTAATTATTAAACTTTCCAGAATATTATTTCTAATAAAAGTCCACCAACATCTATATTTCCAAAATATATATTTAAGGAATATTTCTTAGAAAAATTATTCGTAATTTTTCTCTTTTGGCAAAAATACTTGTAGTTCCAAAATAATATGTTTTCAAGTCTAACATAGAAAATATTTATAAACTTTTTTTCATCCAAAATAAAGTATTTCAAGTTTACTCAAGAAAATATTTATTTTTCCAAAATAACATATCTTCTAATATCTCAAGAAAAACATATATATTTATACTTGTCAAAAATGCTATATTCTTTCCTTGTCAAGAATATGATATACTCTTGAAGTAATTGTGAAAATCATATTTTCATTCCTTTGTATCCAAAATATTATTTACCAAAATATATTTGTGAACATACTTTCCGGAATATTTTGTAAGTTACATTTCTTGTTCGGTTTTGCCAATATATTGTGTGTAATTTGTATGCTTATTCCTTGTGATTTCTGGTAATATTTTGGATGGTAATTCTTGGTATTTTGATGTGTTATATTATTTGAAGTCCTAAAATAATATAACTAATACACCAAGTATACAAATAATCACACATGTGTGTCTTCAATGTATATATATATTCTAAATATATATTTATCCACTTTTATTTATAAAAACCAACCTCCGATATTTGTATTTTTGTTACCACAAATTATGGCAAAGTTTATATGGAAAACTCATGGTTAAAATACACTTGTAAATATTTGTTTGAAAATATTTTTCTAAGTGTTTATATTTTTAGAAAATTTTGCCATAGTTTCCCCTAAAAATGGAGGTTTCCATGCTTTTGTTAAAATCATCACAATCAATCCACAATCAACACTAAACAACTTACAGTTACCAATTTTGCCAAAATCATGCTTATCTACCACTTCATGAACTTGAAAGTTTATGAAAATTTGTAGTAACTTGGTAGTGTGTTTAGTAAGTTTAGTTACCCTTTAAAGTGTGGTTGTTTATATAAAAACATCATTCTTGAATGATTTGGATGTTTACAACTTGTAATCATGTTTTACAAAAATGTTTCTTCATGTAATCTTCTTGTTACACAAGTGTTTCTACACTTGTTTGACTACCAAAAATAGTGTTTGTTTATGTAAGAACCAAGATCTACTAAAACCCATATTTTAAACTTGGTTCTTTTGGAAAACCATTCATAAATTTTAGATGTATATGATTATTAACTCACTTTGATTATTATTTTTCAAGAAACCAAAGTATTCTTCTCAAGTTCATGATTTAAGTGTGGATGATCTTTCATCCTACCACATTCTCACTTTTTCATCTTGCTAAACTATGTTTCTAATCATGATCTAGCAAGATGTTATAATGATTAACATCATTTCTACAAAAATCAAAGATCAACAAGCATACATCTCATAAACAACTTAGTTTCACCAAGATTACTTCATAAATCAAGCTTATGTTCAAGTTTCATGCTTATGTTCTTTAGTGTTCTTTTTATTCTTGATCATGATACTACTTTAACCACTCAAAATAGATGTAAACTAGTGTGTACAAGTATCTTACCACTTGCACAAGGCAAGGGATGATTCAAGAGTAGAAAGTGAGTGGATAAAAGCAATTAGAGAAGGTCCTTCAAGATCCAAAGCCACCAAGCTCCTTAATCTTGCTTCTAGCACCCTTGTAAGTGTATGGATTGTATGAAGAAAGTTGGATGATGATGGTGGTGGTTATGGTGGCTCACAGCCGAGAGGGAGAGAGATCAAGTGTGTGATGTGTGAAGAATTATGAACTCTTAACCTCTCATATCATACTTATAACCATGTTCTTCAATTACCTCTTGTGTAATATGCTCTAAAAAGCAAAAGCAAAAACAAGATCCAATTTAATATAGAAATAAAATCTTGAACTATGGAGGGGGTATGGCCGTCCATAGGTGGGGGGGGGGTAGTAGAGTAGGCTTTAACCCTTTAGTTGCAAATTAGTTCAAATCCAAGTGTTCGTTACGTGTTTCAGTTATTAGATATTTTTAGGAGGTGTTATGATGATCGGGCATCATAACTAGCTTCGAAACATTAAAACAATGCTTCTAGTGTAAATTTGGTGTTTCGGGTAGTGTCCGGTTGTCCTGTTAGATATTGATTCGTTAAAGTGCTAAACCTTGTAGTTTAGTGTTCTTTATGTTACCTTTTGTGACACTTTTAATTCCTGACACTTAGGAAAGCATTCAGGACCATTTTATCACATTTCTGCATAAAATTAATATGTTCAAATGCTGATTTTTGCTGAATCTTGCTGAATTCAGCACTTTGGGTGAGTTTTAGGCAGTTTCCGGCACTTAAACTATCATCCAAAAAGCAGTTTCGTAGTCGATACTTCCCTACACTCTATACTAGTGTAGTACTTAGTTTCTAGCTCATACTGTGTCTCAAAACAACGTCTGTCTATGTACTGAACTCCGTCAGCATTTTCCCGGTTTGTCTGTTAACTGTGCTAACTGTGTTGTGTGCATCATTTATATCAATATGTTTACATGCAGTCAATGATATGTCATTTGCAATATGTGATGCACATGTGTGTATAAAGCAATAATCAGAAAGCAGTTCAAGTCATTTATTGTAATTCAGCACAGTCATTAAGCATTAGTCAAGATTAATTACTTGTACGGGTACCTGGATTTTTGACAGTTGTCACAGTGTGCCCACTGATTTACAATACTATGGGTGCCCAAAACAAGCTCATTGTATGAAGAAACCATGTCCAAAACCAGCTGCTGAATGCAGAAAACAGATTTGCTGATCTGGGTCTCTGTCATGCCCCGTGTAAGATGAGGGCACATCTTACGCGCCCCGCGAGAGCTGACTTTGGCAGATTGATAATTTAGGTCCCTGAATGTGTAAAACTTGCTTTTCAATGCATTTTTGACACGTTTAAGCCCGGTTAACCTCATTTCAAGGCTCTATAATGAAGTTAAAGTAAAGGGGATATAAAATATGCTCAAAAACATCTCAGATGTCGGTTCGTTTGGGTCGTACGGTCACGTTATTCGGTTAATTACGACGAAACACGAACGGACGTGAAAAACGATCCAAATTACGCGACGAATGGAATTTTATCATGCCAATCACTAAAATAAAATATTTTAATGATTAAAAAAATTTTTGGAAGTCTGGAGACGTTCAGAACGTAAGATATGCGCGTAAATGCAAACTTATGCAATTTTTGACGCTTTTAGTCCCTGATTGACCAATAAGTTTATTTTAGCACACCGGACCCCTCAAAGCCTATTTCTAAGCTATGTAAAGGATATTTATTCTATGTTTAACTTATGATCATGTTCCGGATTGTCCGTTACTATACAAATCGGTATAGTTTCGCAGTTTGATGTAAATAGTCCCTGCGAGCGAGTAAGCTTGATTTTGCCATACCAAAGCCTTCAAAAATTATTTCTAAGTTATGTAAAGGTTATTTAAGATATGTTAAGCATATATTGATGTTCCGGAGTGTTTGTTGCATTAAACTGATTAAGTTTACGCATCGGTTTGCGTATAACTCTCAAGAAAGCGATATAGAGTTTGAAATTGAGCAAAAATCAAAATATGCAAAATGTCAGACATAAATAAACAAAAATTGGGATCAAATCACATTGTTTTATTGATAAAAGAATTATTTAGAGTTTATACAATGATTACAAGCACAGATGTCACATTCCAGCACTAAATGCCTTCTTTGACGCTTGATTAATCATGATTCCTCTGTAGTATAGATCGACATTTTGCTGATATTGTTGATTTACCATTTTGTTTTGATTTTGTATTTCTAATTCATGGCCTTCAAGCTTCTCAATTAACCAATCAAGGGTCATTTTGTTCATATCATTGTTGTTTTTGAGTATCATGACATAGTTTGACCAATCATTTTAATTTGGAAGAGCTTCGATCAACCTGTCAATGATCTCTTCATTCTCCTTGGAAACACCAAACCTCTCCAGTTCAAGTTTAAGATGGCAAAATCTTTCAATCATTTGACGGACGGTTTCACCTTTCATGCATGTAAACAAATCAATTTCTTTTTTCAATAACGATCGTTTGTTTTTGATAATTTCATCACCACCCGTACAATTTTTCTCTAAAGCTTCCCACAAACCTTTTGAAGTGTTTTCATCATCAAGTAGTGAAATAATATCGTCTCGAACAGATTGATATAATAATGCAATCATCTTTTGTTCAGCACACATGTTTTTTACTTCTTTATCAGTGAATTCTTCAATTGTTAATAAAATTCCACCTTGTTTTGTTGGTTCTTTATATCCCAGCTTTAACATTAACCAACTATCATAAGCAAATGCTTTTACCCAACCCTCAAATCATTTTTTCCACCAATTATAGTCCTCGATATTCATTAGTCTCGGTGGTTTCTGTTGGTTTCCGTACACATTATCGTACTTCATACTATCTGAAATCGTTTTTGAAATGCTACTTGTTTCTGACTTTGTTTCAGAAGTGTAAGCATTATAAAATGTGTTGTAAAACTCTTCACCAATGCCTGACATCTTCGATTTGCGTCTTGATATTTGCACCTTGTACCTCACCTGCAAACAAAACAAATAAATGATCAGTTTAATCAATCAGTCACTTGGATCGAATGAGTAACCGATCGGATGGGTCGGCAATGGTCGGATGACTTCGATTGGATGACTTCCATCGAATGACTTCGATCGGATCACTTTCCAAATATTCCTTTCATCCGAATTGTCGTTCGATCGGATAACAATCTGAGACGTGTGTAATGGGCTGCACAATTGATTGAAACTTAGACTTTGAAAAAGGAACGGATACTCCTTCGGTCGGATGACCGTCCGGGTGAAGTGATGGAATAATGACTCCTCCGATCGGATCACTCTTTATATGGTTCGTCAAGAAATGTTCGTTGTAAAGGTTCGTTGTCTTGAAAGGTTCGTCAACAAGGGTTAAAGGTTCGTCTAGGTTCAAGGTTCGTCTGAATGTTCAAGGTTCGTCGAGAAGATTGATGTTTGTCAAACAAGGTTTGTCGTTTTCTATTATCGGACCAAATGTTTTTATGAAATTGACACAAAATACTAACAGCAAACACATGGATTAAGTTATGAATGGACCGATGAATCTTTCACTGAGCAACACGTGTTTTAATTGGACCACCAGAACCACTACATCATCGAGACACTCAAAGAGCTGCCATGTTTGTTTATGGGCCGTAGACAATTAATTGCTAATGGATAAATGAGCCAACTGTTTCATATGCAAATTATTGAATTGCTGAAATGTGTAACTATAAGTGATACTTAAAGGTTCGTCAACAAATGTCCGTCACCAATATAGTTCATCGTCTGAAAGGTTTGTTAATGGTTCGTCAGGTCACAAAGGTTCGTTGTTGACTGAAATGTTCGTCAAGGTTTGAATATGCACCCGGATTGTCGTTCGGTCAGAGGACCGTCCGGGTGATGACACCTTAGCTAAAAGTCCTCCGATCGGATGACTTTCCCTTGATCAGATGACCCTCCGATTGCTGCAAAACAAAAGACCAGATATGCTTATGTCCAGATGGTCATCCGATCGGATGGCCATCCGGGTGGAAAACAAGAACACCAACAACAGTGACGAACAATATCATTTTTTTGAACAGAAAATCTTTAATTTCTCACAAACCACTTGGAATTTAGATCTGAAAATTTGTAGGCTTATAAAACTATGATTTTCGCACAATATGTAAAAAAATCAGCAATTTTTAACTGTGAAAACCTTGTTAATTTTGCGTTCTTGTGACGAAAAGTGAAGAAAATGAGTAGAAGATGAAATTAGACAAATCTGATGCGAAAATGGATCTGAAACTGATGCAATCTCGTCGAATCTTGCGTGTTTGATCCGTGCAATCGAGCTCCTGCTCTGATACCACTTGTAGGACCTGTTTTGACTCCCGAACGATTGCGTATGACACGTACGACGTGCAGAATCCATGCACGTGTGTGGACCGAACACAAGAACTTAATTAAACGTGATTCTATTCAATGAGTTTACAAGAATTACACCACGAATCACCTTGAGCACTAGCTTCTCTCTCTAGAATCTCTCTCTAAGCCCCAAGCTCCAAAAGTATGCAAATACCCAAAAAGTTCCTAATGCCTAACATAAGGCTCCTATATATAGGCCAAGGCATAAGGGATTTCCCCTTATTTACAAGTTTGCCACCTTGCCTTTTTCCCTACATATTTCACAATAAAATCATCTTTTCTTCTATTTTCTGCTACGAACTGGATAGACAGAGGCGATAGACATATCTGCACTCACAGGATAACTACGGTGTGTTTGGCTTTTGAGGTACAAACGGGCGTAAACAAGTGATGTTAAAGTGTTTGGAAGGGAGCTCGTACCTGGCGAAAACAAGTCGGAATGATGAGGAGTTGAAAGAAGAAACAAGGTGTGGAAAAGTGGTTCCACCGTAGGATACGGCGAGCACCGTAGCTTACGGTGGTTTCTGAAGGCCAATTCCTCACCGTAGCACAGTATCGCACTACCATAGCATTTTAATTGCCACCATAGGCTACGGCGGGCACCGTAGCTTACAATGGAGGGCTGCGAGAAATATGTAACTCCCACTTTTAAGGAGTTTTTATGATGTCTTTCCATTGACAATCATTGTTGAACGTTTTAGAGCAGTTCCTGGGGCGATTCTGGGTGCTCTTCTTGGTTCTAAAAAATTTCAAAACATTTGGTTTGTGTTTTTAATCCGTATGAACATTAGACTTTGTGTTATGATGATGCACCAAACCATGAGAGGCTAATTTCATTGGTGATCTTCCTAGATGTAAGGTTTGCTTTTGAAACACTATGTTTGTGCTTGAATTTCTAGAATAATGACTTTGCAATGTTTGTTTAAGTTGTTATTGGTGTTTGAATGTTTGTTTGTAAAGTGTTGATTCTTGTTTGATGTTAGTCTAAACCATACGTTCTTTGTGCCGTTGGCAATCGAGATATCATGGGAGGGATTAGGGTCGGATAATAGTCAATTGATAATCGGGTAACAACCTCGCATTTTATGATCTAAGTACTTAGTTCCCTTTCATCATAAACAGATAATCAAACACGAGCCATATCTATGTGGTTCTTTCTAGTTGGGCATAAACATTAGTGTGGATTAAAACTTGAAATCTAGGATGGTCGCTTTTTCCTAATATGTTTACAAAACCAATATTTGATTTGCAATCTAGTCTAGTTTAATTTAGTTAATTAAAACCAATCAACCAAACCTCTGATTTTACATTTCTTCCAACTTAGTTAAATTTAGTCTTTTATAAAAAGCTATTTAGATAACGCATATTCCACAAACTCCCTGTGTTCGATACCCACTTACCGCTAACTATTAGTAGTATTTGGATAAAATTTGAGTCAGACTTCAACCTCATGTCAAGCAGCATAAACTCGAAGAAGAGTTTTGGGCTCTTAAGCAAATTGGTGATGACAACCTAGCCTACACCACCCGTTTCAAACAACTCAGCTTTATATTCATGGCTTACCCTCTGCCATGTGTGACACTATCTAACCAGCCAAACTTGACAACCTCGAGGCAGTCTATCGCCTCGCAGCCAGCCTAAACAACAATTGTATCCGTGATAAACAAGTCGCCACACCTACCTCCTCGAAACCAGCCAACCTAATCACCGCACAATCAAGGGGTAGCAAGGGTAAGAAACGAAAGTTTAAAAACCCAAGCTGCAATGCGATTATACATGTTGCAAACCCAAACCCTGTTGCACCAGAAAACACCAAGAAGCCATACACCGGGGTTCATCCCAAGTGTAATACTTGCCATTATCATCACCCAGCCAACTCTACATGTCGCCATTGCACTACGTGTAGCCGTTTTGGTCACACAACCCCTTATTGTCGCAATAACCATACACCTCAAACTAACCAAGTTCAGCAAGCTACCCAAAACCCTAAGCCAGCCAACAATGCTAGAGCATGCTACAAGTGTGGCGTTACTACGCATCTTCATCCTCAATGTACTCAGCTGAATCAAGAACATCAGCGGCAATAAGCTCCTCGAGGACGAGCTTTCAATATCAACGCTAATCAGGCTTAAAACGACAATGAAGTCGTAAATGGTACGTTTCTCGTTAATAATCTTTATGCTTCTATACCATTTGACACTGGTGTGGACAAAAGCTTTGTGTCCATTGAATTTGAATCTTTGTTAAGTTGTACACGCTCTAAACTACCTAAGTCATTCACAGTCGAAGTTGCCAATGGCAAGTCTATCAAAGTCGATTCTTTCCTTCGCGATTGTTTTCTCACTCTTAATGATCACGTTTTCTCTATCGAACTTATACGCATGCAATTGGGTAGTTTCGATATCATAGAAGGCATGGATTGGCTTCGTAAGAACCATCCTGAAATCGTGTGTCACGAAAAATATGTTCAGTTACCTCTTCCTTCTGGCGATACCTTACACGTCTGGAGACCGACCTTCAAGAGGACTAAAGCTTATGTCATGCATACGAGCGAACAAGTACTTACATAAATAGTACTTTGCCTTTTTAGCCCACGTTGTGGAAGAAAAGAGCAAGGGAAAGAGTGTAAGTGATGTTCCAGTTGTGTGTGATTTCCCTGACGTCTTTCCTGAAGATCTACCTGGTCCTCCTCCATCTCGATCAGTTGATTTTCGTATTGATCTCATCCCTGGTTTGACTCCTGTTGCTAAAGCCCCTTATCATCTTGCACCCTCTGAGATGCAAGAGTTGTCAAGTCAACTCCAAGAGCTCCTCGATAAAGGCTTCATACGCCCAAGTACCTCACCTTGGGGTGCTCCTGTACTTTTTGTCAAGAAGAAGGATGGTTAGTTTCACATGTGTATCGACTATCGTGAGCTAACAAAGTCACTGTCAAAAATCGTTATCCGCTTCCTCGCATCGATGATTCTTCGATCAACTCCAAGGCGCAACTTGCTTTTCTAAGTCGATCTTGTTATCACCAACTTCGTGTTTTCAAAGAGGACATTCCCAAAACTGCTTTTCGCACTCGCTATAGTCACTACGAGTTCGTGGTTATGCCTTTTGGCTTGACCAACGCACCTACCATTTTCATGGATTTGATGAATCATGTTTGTAAACCCTACTTGGGTCATTTTATAATGGTCTTCATCGACGATATTCTCATATATTCAAAAACTAAGCTGATCATGAACGTCATCTACGCCTCATTCTCGAACTCTTGCGTGGTGAACGCTTATACATAAAGTTTTCCAAGTGCGAATTCTGGATCAAAGAAGTTTAATTCCTTGGACACGTCGTAAGTGAAAAGGGATTTCATGTTGACCCTTCCAAGATCGAAGCAGTGAAGAATTGGATCGCGCCTAAATCACCATCTGAAATTCGTTCCTTCCTAGGACTGGCGGGTTACTACCATCAATTCATCTCGAACTTTTTGAAAATCGCCGTTCCCCTCACTTTGTTAACTCAGAAAGAGAAACCTTTTGTTTGGGGTCCTAAACAAGAGGAATCCTTTCAAACGCTTAAGGACTTGTGGTGTGTGTGAAGCGTGATATGTTTTTATTAATATTTTGAGCCCATTTTACGCATTAGTCAAGTTTTAAATTTATAAAATACGATATTCTACTAACACTAAACACACACTTGGGCAAGTGCACCCATCGTTATTAATGCGAAAAGTGGTAGGACCCTCTTTTGAAGGTGACGTTACCCTCGGCTAAGTGGTTTAAGTCCGCAAGGATACAATCCCAAGAAGCCGGTTTAAAATATTAATAGTTGTTTACATATGAGGGGTTCAAGCTATTCGCACCCCCGCCATCCAATACCATTGGATATTGAAGGAGGTCCTAGTAAGCTTGAACCAGGTCCTCGCAGGATCTATACACTAAACGAGACAAGAACTTTACCAAACCATCCCTATAACCCCCGACAGGTAGTCAACGCACTTTATATAGACCGTAAAGACACGAATGATGACATCATTGACTTTATATAGATAGTAAAGTAACCTCAAGACACCATGAGAAAATGATAAAGAAAATTCACCTTCAACATAAGAAACTAGTTATTAAAGTCATTAATACAAACCCAAATAAAAAGTGCCGAAAGATTTAAAATCAAAAGTAATACATAAAATACTTGTCTTCACCAAGTGATGTAAGAGGCTTAACCAAACATGGCCCTTGATTAGCAAGAACTCTTACAATCAATCTTGGATCCCGAGACTACTACACACTCTAAAGATGGATGGTGGATGATGGTGGTGGGTGTTGGTGTTGTAGTGGTGGTGGAGTGGTGGCAAAGTGGGAGAGTAGTGGTTTGCCAAGGGATGCCTTTCAAGTGAAGCAAGCACCCCATTTCATAGCCAGAACAGAGCCCTGGCCACGGCCCCGTGTCCAGTGGGCACTCCCCTTGGCCATCCTTTTCTCTTCCTTCATTAATTGCAAGTGTCAACAAAGGGCCCCACACGACCCGTGTCTCCTGGGCATGGCCCCGTGGTCAACTCTTTGTTATACTATCAAGATTCTGTGTATCTTTGCATTGTCCACGCCCCGTGTTGAGCTGGGCATGCCCCCGTGGTAGGCGTAGAAGCTTCTACAGTTTTGTCTTGTTGTGCAGGCTCCTGACCACGCCCCATGCACAGCTAGGCACGGCCCCGTGGTCAGGCTCTATTGCCTTATTTTTGCTTTGGAGATGCTGACGAGGGGTTTGGCATGTCACGTTTATTCCTTCTTTTTGTATTTATGTTGGTTTTAGTTGCTTATTTGCTCCTTTTGTTCTTTTAAGCCCGTTTGGTCCTGTAAATTCAAAAGGAAGAAAGAAACACGCTTTTTCCAACATTAGTACTAAAAAAGGGTTAGTTTATGCCTCATTTGATATAATTTATATGTTGCATTTTGCACACGTCAAATACCCCCACACTTGAATCTTTGCTTGTCCCCAAGCAAAACTCTTTAATATGTGGCTTACACACCGAAATGGAAGAGGTAGAGGAGAAGTTTTGGGCTTATCTTGAGTGTCGGGAATCCAAGATCTTTATTGAGTTTTATTTTTATTTTATTTACAATCCTATTCGTCATGATTTATTTGGAACATTTTATAAGAAAAAATATTTATTTGGGCATAACATGCCTCTTTAAAATTCCATTTATATACAAGTTCACATACCTCACGGGAGATCACTTAACACTCGGCCGAATTGTGTACTTTTGTGAAACACTCGAGACCGGCGTGGAACTAACTTCTACCATATGCTTGCCAAGCGATCAAACCTCCTCCTTCTTAACTATAAACCTTTGTAAATATCAAGAGGACTTGGGGAAGGGTTAGGCTTGGGCTAAGGGTGGGTGGTTTTTGGTTAGTGGTTAGTAAAATTGGCGAAAAGCGTAAAAAGCGTCGGTCGTCGTAAAACTTTTTGTTTTTGTAACTTTTATTCAAAGTAAGCACATTCAAACAAGATTTCTTTGAGGAACTTGTTTGTTTATTGCAAGACTTTAATTTTTTTTTCGTGTCACAAGATAACCGAGCTTTTTACTAAAACAAATGGGTTGAAAAGAAAAAGGTTTGTTTTTCGGGGTTTGAAACAAAAAGGTTTAGGCTCAAAGGGGTTAACTAGGGGGATTTTGGGTAGGTGATAAAGAAAAAATTGAAAAATAATGGTTTTGAAAGGAATATGGGTTAGTCCTAATGCCTCTATCATTTACTTACTTGGGTTCAAGTTGGTAAGGACCGGGAATGTATCGTCTTGGCAAGTTCTAGAGTCGTAAGAAGCAAGCGGCTATTCACACAAGAAATGAAAAAATGAGCATTTAGTTTAAAGATATATGCATGTATGCTCAATAAAGGCTCAAAACTCTCTTGTTGTGGGAATGGGTTTATAATGTGATCAAGTAGGAATGGAAATGGGCCGGGTTTGGGCCGGGTATTAGTAATCCCAAGCCCGTACCCGATTGTAATTCTTTGGCCCGTACCTGGCCCGTTACCCGTCGGGTATTGGGTATACCCGCGGGTAACATGTATACCCATTAATTTGTTAAAAATATTTTTAAACTCTCATGTGCATTTTTTACTCTATTGTTTATATAATTTACTACTTTAATAACTACAACAAAGGAAAATATGACCAATAACATACAAACATATCATATTCAAATGCATATTTGAAACATATATCTGCATAATTAACTAATTAATGTACTGCTACTTTGGAGCACATAATGTCAGTTTATATAATTTGCATTTAATTGAACACCAAACATGAAAAATAGTAGCATTAATCAGAACCTAAGTAATATCCCTAACAACTTGAAATGTGTTTCGAAAATTCCAAAACTAACACACATTTTTAATCCGCATAGAAACAACATAACTAAACATAAAATCTTGTGTTTGTATGTTAACGTCTTGAAGACAAACAACAAAGCAAAATAATATGAATAAGTGTATGTACTAAAGTTTATATAAATGGAAAATTAAATTTAAAATAATATGATTTTCGGGTATTATTCGGGTAAGCGGGCCGGGTATTGGCCGGGTATCGCTAAATCCCATACCCGTACCCGTACCCGAATATTTTTTATATTTTTAATCCCATACCCGGCCCATACCCGTCGGGCATCGGGTATACCCGGCCCGTATGTTTCGGGTATACTTGTCAGGCATGGGCTTTTTTGCCATCCCTATGATCAAGTATATATAATCAAATTTTAAATAGATTTGTCATGCCTTTTCATAATTTTCTTATTTGGTTCTTTTTATCACGACGCTATCGGTTGTAAATTTTTAAAAATATAACCTTTTTAGAACTTGTTATTCCTGAATTAAACCAAGATAAGTTAAAAAAATGAATTTTTTTTTTTTTGAAAAAATTTGGGGTGATTAGCAGTTCCAATAGAGTTTTTTGTAAGGCTTGTTATTAGGACTTACAAGATTCAAGGTTTTAGCATCCCCCCACACTTAAATTACACATTGTCCTCAATGTGTCCCAAAAATAAGTTTTTAGGTTGATTCGATTGTATAAAAGTGTTGAAAAACAAGTTTTTCTGTTACTGGGCGTTTGGCCACGGCCCCGTGTGGTCCAGGCACGGCCCCATGGTCAGATTGCCAGTAACAAATTTTAACAGAAGGCTGGCCATGGGGGATGTTCAGTGAGCACGGCCCGTGGCCAGTTACCTGAACTGGGACAATTTTCTGCAGAGCCTAGGCACGGGGCGTATTGGGTTGAGCACGACCCCATGCTACACATGCTCTAATGCTGGAAAAATTGACGGAAGGCTCTGTTTTCGTGCAGGGAGTGTGGTTTTAACGTCCCTTTGGCAATCTCCATCTTTTCGCGTGTGATTTATTCCTTAAAAGTAAGACTAAACTAGAAAACATAAAAGTTAAACTAAATTAAAATGAAATTAAAACTAAGGATAGTTCCATGGAATGCCTTCGTGGTGCGCCACGTTTATAAGGGTCCTTGGCTAGACCCAAAGTCAGTCATATGTTACCTGAGCGGGATGTCTCGCATCCCGTGTTGCACCGTCGGAGAGCATCATCCAAGCTTGAGTCTATGACATCTATGTAGTTGACCGGGTCGTCCTCCATTCTTTTCCTAACCCCAAATTTCATCTCCTTGTCTCCAACCCTCAATGTTAACTTCCTGTTACTCATATCCACCATGGCACGAGCGGTGGCAAGGAATGGTCTTCCTAGAATGAGTGGAACTTCGGTGTCTTCTTCCATGTCGAGTATGACAAAGTCGGCCGGGAAGACAAAGTCTCTGACTTTTATCAATAGATTCTCGATGACACCTTGTGGGTGTTTGACAGACCTATCGGCGAGTTGTATGCTCATCTTTGTGGGGCTCGTTTTACCTAGTCTGAGTCGGTCAAACATTGATGCGGGCATGAGATTGATGCTAGCCACAAGGTCGGCTAGTGCATTTCGTACGGGTGATCCCCCAATGGAGCAAGGGATGGTGAAGCTTCCGGGGTCGATTTTCTTTTGTGGGAGTTTGTTGAGGAGTACGGTGGAGCATTCTTCACTTAGGTTGACCAATTCCAATATTTCAATCTTTCTTTTGTAGGTGAGGAAGTCTCTCATGAATTTTGAGTACTTCGGCATTTGCGTGAGGACTTCTACAAATGGAAGATTGATATGCAATTGTTTTTGTAAGTTTATGAATTTTGTGAATTGCTCGACTTTCTTTTTGCGAAGTAACCGACCGGGGTAAGGTACCGAGGGGTTTTTAGTGGTTTCGGAATTTTGTGGGGGAGTTGTTTCTTTGTGGGTTGAGGGTGAGTTAGTGGTTTGGTTGGGGATAGTGGGGTTTCCTCGGGGCCTACAGTTCGGTTCCTCGGTGTTATGAGGTGTACTTGCGCCTACGGATTGGTTTCGGTATTGCTAGGTAATGCGCCTTGTGATCTCTTGGAGAAATTTTGGGCTAGTTGACTTAGTTGTTTTTCAATGTTTTGAATACTAGCTTATTGGTTTCTAATGTTGGATTCCGTTTGTAGGAATCGATCCGAGTACCTTTTTTTATTTCAGAGATGAAGCATGTGATGAGGTCTTCAAGCCTCTCCCGTCCCCTTTGTTGTTGTTGAGAGAAATTTTGTGACTCATTTCTTGGTTGTTGTTGAAAGTTTGTTCGTTGATTTTGATTTTGTTGGTTACTACTATTTCCGGGCTCCCTCCAACCAAGGTTAGGTTGGTTACGCCATCCTTGGTTGTAGGTACCCATTGGGGGACCCGACGGCCTAGGTCTATTATCAATGTAGTTTACCATTTCCGTTTGATTTTCCATTTCTTTCATACAACTCCAATTTTCATGTGGCCCACCCCACCCTTCACAAGCCATAACTGAGGCCGTTTTTGTCATCTCTAACTTTTTGATTTTTGAAGATAGGGCCTCGATTTGGGCTTGTAAAGAGATGCTCTCATCTACTTTATGGGTGCTCGGGGCAATAGATTTTGAGCCTCGAGGGGTGTGCCATTGAAAATTGTTTTGAGCAATTTCCTCAATTTGATTATAAATTTCATTTGGGTGTCGATTACCTAGGAGTCCCCTGGAGCTTGAGTCGAGTGTTTGTCTCGTGTGTGGCAATAACCCATTATAGAAAGTGGATACTTGTTGCCACACTGCGAGACCATGATGAGGACATTTCCTCAATAGCTCCTTGAATCTTTCCCAAGTTTCATATAAGGATTCCCTGTCCTCTTGTGAATATGTATTGATTTCAGTCATTAATTTAGCGGTTTTAGAGGGCGAGAAATACTTATATATAAATTTTTGGGCAAGCTCATCCTAAGTGTTTACCGAACCACTTGGGAGGGTGTTTAGCCAAGCCTTAGCTCGGTCTTTTAGAGAAAATGTGAACATTCGGAGGCGGATGGCGTCGTTTGAAGCTCTGTTGATCCGAAAAGTGTCACATATTTCCGAAAAGTTGGTAATATGTAAATGGGGATCTTCATCAGCTAGGCCATGGAAAGTTGCGGAATTTTGGAGCATTTGAATCAAATGCGGCTGAAGTTCGAAGTTGTTGGCGTCAACATTCGGTACATTGATGGAGGCTCCGAGATTACCGACCGTGGGCCGTAGGTAATCCATTAGGGTACGCTGGTCCGCCATTGGGAGTTGGTCCCCCGAATCCTTCTCTTGATTTTTGGCTTTTAGTCTTTTTCTTACAAAGCGTTCGGGTTCGTCCAGAGGTTCTTTTATGTCTTTATTGGAACTGGAGCTCATGCACTACGTAGAGAGTTCAGGCCCTGCGATTGAGTTCCAAGTCCTGCGATAAAAACAAAAAAGAATGTCGGTCAGATCTCTCACCACGGCCTCGTGGTCAATGACCACGGCCTGTGGTCGTGGTTACAGTTGCTGTTTTCTGGATCCCAGTTATTTGGGAGTTCAGCACAGCCCCGTGGTGCACTGCCACGACCCCGTGGTCACTCTTCTGTAACTCGGAAAACAAAAACTGCTAGTAAGAATAATGGGCACAGCCCCGTGTCCGACCGGGCACCGCCCGTGCTGAAGTCTACAGAAACTGAAAAATTAAGAAAAATCCTGAAAAAAATAGAAAAATAAAATAATTAGGCCGTTGATTTTAAACTTTCTTAAAATCCTTGTGTCCCCAGCAACGGCACCAAAAACTTTGTATGTGCGAAGCGTGATATATTCTTATTAATATTTTGAGCCCATTTTACGCATTAGTCAAGTTTTAAATTTATAAAACACAATATTCTACTAACGCTAAACACACACTTGGGTAAGTGCACCCATCGTGAGCGTAGTATAGTGTTGGTAAGATACCGAGGTCATCCAAGGACACAAGAGCTTTTAATACCGGTTTATCCTCAACGTCTAATCAATCTAAATTTTTGAGAAAAGTTTTGAAACATGAAAATAAAACTAAAAATGAAAAGATAAATAAAATAAAATAAAACAGATAGACATGATAGAATCACTTGGATCCAACTCGTCTTTAATGTATCCTTTGATGATTTTCGCACTTTCGGTCTTTTAAGAGATTATCTTAGTTATAGTAGTAGGCGCCTCTTTTGAAGGTGACGTTACCCTCAACCCAGTGGTTTGAGTCAGCAGGGATACAATCCCAAAGGGTCGGAATATTGAAAGACAAGTAAGTTAGTTATTAATGTGAAAAGTGGTAGGCCCCTCTTTTGAAGGTGACGTTACACTTGGCTAAGTGGTTTGAGTCAGGAAGGATACAATCCCAAGAAGCCGGTGTAAAGTATTAATAGTAGTTTACATATGAGGGGTTCAAGCTATTCGCACCCCCGCCATCCAATACCATTGGATATTGAAGGAGGTCCTAGTAAGCTTGAACCAGGTCCTCGCAGGATCTATACACTGAACGAGACAAGAACTTTACAAAACCATCCCTTTAACCCCCGACCATGTAGTCAACGCTTTATATAGACCGTAAAGACACGAATGATGACATCATTTACTTTATTGGCAGCAAAGTAACCTCAAGACACTATGAGAAAATGATAAAGAAAATTCACCTTCAACATAAGAAACTAATTATTAAAGTCATTAATACAAACCCAAATAAAAAGTGCCGAAAGATTAAAAATCAAAAGTAATACATAAAAGACTTGTCTTCACCAAGTGATGTCAGAGGCTTAACCAAACATGGCCTTTGATTGGCAAGAACCCTTACAATCAATCTTGGATCCTAAGACTACTACATACTCTAAAGATGGATGATGAAGATTGTGGTGGGTGTTGGTGTTGTAGTGGTGGTGGAGTGGTGGCAAAGTGGGAGAGTAGTGGTTTGCCAAGGGATGCCTTTCAAGTGAACCAAGCACCCCTTTTATAGCCAGAATAGAGCCCTAGCCACGGCCCCGTGTCCAGTGGGCACGCCCGGTGGCCATCATTTTCTCTTCCTTCATTAATTGCAGGTGTTAGTTATGACAACTGGCACTTTTCCATGTATTCCGTACAATAACAAACAGTAATCTGTGCTTTAATGACTTTGCATGATTTAATTAACAAGACAAATGAATTTCTGATTACTGTCATATACATACAAAGGCATTTCATGTTGCAATATTTTTCATCATCATTACATGCAACACAATATGGTTCAATTAGTGCACAGAACAAAGTTAGCACAGTTATCAGACAAACTAGAAGTACTGACGGGAGTTCAGTACTCAGACAGACATGATGTTAAGACATAGAATGAGCCCCGGAACCAAGTGTTACACTAGAATAGTATGTAGGAAAGTATGGATTACAAAACTGCCTTCCTAGTGATGATTTAGGTGCCGGAAAGTGCAAGAAACACACTAAAACTGCAGAATTCTGCAGAAAACAACCAAATTCAGCAAAAATCAGCTTTCTGACATCAAATTATAATGAAGAATTATGGTTTAATGGTCCAGAATACTTTCCTAAGTGTCGGGAATCGAAACTGTTATAAAAAACAACATAAAGCACACTAAACTGCGCTATTTAGCACTTTAACGAACCGGTAACCAACCGAACAACCATACACAACCCAAAACACCAAATTTTCACTAGAAGCATTGTTTTAGCGTTATGAAGCTAGTTATGGTCACCGAACATCATACCACATCATAAAAACCCTAAACACATTGAACACTAACTAAACACCTTTGAAATCTAACTAAACACTAAACTTATAATTGAAACTCAACCAAGACACCCCCCCCCCCCACTTACGGTTACAAACATAATGGACCCACTTGGATTTCTTTCCCATATTTTATTTGATTTGCAAATACTTTATGAAACATAAGGACCTAAGGTTAACCACATGTTGGGAATTTTCTATTAAAGACCACAAGTCCATTATTCATATTCTTCATCACCATTCCAACTAACAAAACTCCTTCTTCTCCTCACAAGAAGCTACGGCCAACACCCCTAAACTCACCATCAATTTTTCTAGCAACCTTCCAAGTATTCTAAGGTGATCCTAAGGTGAAACAAGCATAGCTAAGAAGGTGGGAAGCAAAGGAAGTTGAAGGACCATCTCTAGGAGCTATTAACCACTTCAAATCTTCATCATCTTCCAGCTTGTTCATCCCTAGCCCTTGTGCTAGTAGTAAGCCTCTAATAACTTGTTTTTAGTTCTCTTTTGGATGGTTAAAAGATAATGTAAATGGTTAAACATAAAGATCATGAAAGAACAAGAAGATAACTTTTCACATAAAGCTTAAAATCATAATAATCTATGTTGATTTAGTGTATGTATGAATCTTGATTGATGATTTCTTGTGATTATGATGTTAATCATCATAAGAAACTTGCTAGATTGTGATTAAACATATGATCTAGCAAGTGAGAGGATGGATCTTGTGAAATCAAAATGATCATCCTTTTATGTGAAACATGAACTTGAAAATGAAGATGTTTTTGTGTATAATGATGATTGTAACATGTTATAAGTCTTGTAAAAGGATGATTTCAAAAATAGTTTTCTCAAGAAACCAAGTTTATTTACAAGAATTACAAAGTCATGATTTCTAAGGAAACTAGTCATATTTTTAGTGTTAAATCAAGACTAGAAACATGTTTGTAACAAGAAAAATACAAAAGAATCATTTTTAGAAAAATCATCTTATAAGTTGTGAAAGACTAAATTCTTCAAGAATGTGATTTACAAACAAATAACCATGTTTTAAAGGGTAACTAAACCTACTAAATAACATAGTAAGTTACTTCAAGTTTTTACAAAACTTCAAGTTCATGGTGTAGAGTAAATGGCATTATTTTGGCTCATGGTAAGTCTTCGATGAATTGTTGTTGATTGGTGATGATTTTAAAAGAAAATGATATGCTTTGAAAGCATGGAAACTTCCATTTTTAAGGGGAAACTATGGCAAATTTTTTGTAGAATTTAAACACTTAGAAAAATATTTCTAAACAAGTGTTTACAAGTAAATTTTAATCATGGTTTTTCATATGAAATTTGCCATAATTTTTGTTACAAAAATTACAAACATTGGAGGTTGGTTTTTGATAAATAAAAGTGACCAAGTATATATTTAGGAAAATATATCTAGATGTCACAATTTGTGTGTTACTTGTATATTATGTGTATTAGTTATATTATTTTTAGGAACTTGAAAATAATATAACTTATCAAAATACCAAAGCTTGTAATACAAAATAATGCCAAAATTCAAAGAAAACAATATATAATTTATACCCGAATGTTGGACAAATCGGACAAGGACTATGGACTATGAATATATATATATTCCGGAATTAAATTCATATTTCGACAAACGAGTTAAACAGTATTTTGGAAACCAAAAGAACGGAAAATATGATTTTTACAAGTGTTACAAAAATATATCATATTTTTGTCAAGTAGAAAATACATTATTTTTTAATAAAGAAAATATATATATATTTTCTTGAATTATTAGAAGACATATTATTTTGAAGAAAATAAATATTTTCTTAAACAAACCAAAAATATATTATTTTGGGTGAAAAATGGAATTATGAATTTTTTCTAAGTAAATCTTGAAAATATATTATTTTTGAGGTTTATATGAAAATATAATTATTTTTGCCAAGGAAGAATTATAGATAATCTCCTATAAGAGTGTTCTTAAAATGTATATATTTTAAGAAGATAAATTGGTGATTTTTATTGGTTAAAAATAATATTCCGGAAAATTTAAATACAAAAATTAAGTATAAGAATACTTAATAAATAAAACAAAAATTTATATTCTCGTACGTACAAATACACACCAGAATACACCACAAATACTTGGCAAAATACACAAGTATAATTATACCTATACTTGGGAAATATGCAAGAGAAGAATTACAGAACGAACTAAGGCAAACATATATTATTCGGACAATATTCCAAGTAAATGGATGAATATAATTTAAGATAAAATATTATTATTTTAACTAATAATTATATACGTTGAAATTATATAATGTACATCAAAGGTGTAACTCAAATATACCAAGACTTCCAAAATAAGTCTTAATGAACAACTAAGACAAAGAGTCGTCACACGAGATAGCAGGACGCAAACTAGTGAGTTCATGTCCCCCTTTTCTCTTAACTGTTTTCGGATTTATAACTCTCGGGGGTGAAATACATGTTACATATGTTGAAATGGTATGATTTGGCTATGAAATGAACTATTAGATCATGTGAGCATAGGCTGAAACAGAAATGCCAATAACTCTCATAAGAATCATGGACAAAGGTTAGATCTAACGGGTACGGCCGAGCCCCACTCATGGTCCTTATGTGACCACTTAGAGTGCTTTAGTGTCCCAGTCGAGGTGATTCGACAACGATCAAGGGGATTTGACACAGTCAAAGTGATTTGATACAGTCAAGGGGATTTGACGCAGCCAAGATGATTTGACACAGTCTAGGGGATTCGACAGCGATAATTGTCTACTCGGATTGAGTACTCCATATGTCTTCACATACATTAATGTCCTTGCAAAACATTAATTGATCTGTTCATAGACGCTTTTCATACCTATTTTCAAAGGAGTCTCTCAAATGTTTACAAGTTTAACAGTACTCATATAAAACGCATGAACTCGCTCAACTTTTATTGATGTTTTTCAAAATTACATGTATTTCAGGAAACAAGTTGGATCTTGGGCGCTACTGTTGTTTCGGGATGTAAATTTCAAGTTTAGATGTCATCAACTTTTGTTGGTTTGTAACTTAATCAGAGGTTGTGTAGTTTGAAACTTAAATGACTGGTTTTTGTAATATTTTGAACCTTATGAATGGATGAACATCATTTTGATCATATAGTTATTTATTATAATTGAATGCAACGAGAACCGATCAAGTCACACGCAAACGCTTACGCAAAAGTCAGGGTGTGATATCAGCAGAGGGCCCCACATGACCCCGTGTCTCCAGGGCACGGCCTCGTGGTCAACTCTTTGCTGTACTATCAAGATTCTGCGTATCTTTGCGTTGACCATGCCTCGTGTTGAGCTGGGCACGCCCCCGTGGTTGTCATAGAAGCTTCTACATGTTTGTCTTATTGTGCAGGCTCTTGGCCACACCCCATGCCCAGCTGGGCATGGCCCCGTGGTCAGGCTCTGTTGCCTTGTTTTTGCTTTGGGGATGCTGTCGAGGGGTTGGGCATGTCACGTTTATTCCTTCTTTTTGTATTTATGTTGGTTTTGGCTGCTTATTTGCTTTTTTTGTTCTTTTAAGCTCGTTTGGTCCTGTAAATTCAAAAGGAAGAAAGAAACGCGTTTTTTTCTAACATTAGTACTAAAGAAGGGTTAGTTTTATGCCTCATTTGATGTAATTTATTTGTTGCATTTTGCACACATCAACTTGCTTTGCAATGCTCCTGTCCTCACCCTTCCTGATGGAAATGATGATTTCGTGGTATATTGTGATGCATCAAACTGTGGTCTTGGTTGTGTCCTCATGCAACGAGACAAGGTCACCGCATATGCTTCTAGGCAGCTGAAAATACATGAGAAGAACTACACTACCCATGATCTCGAGCTTGGCGCAGTTGTTTTTGCGTTAAAGATCTGGTGACACTACCTTTATGGTACAAAGTGTGTGGTTTTCACCGACCATAAGAGCCAACAACACATCTTTAACCAAAAATAACTAAAGATGCGTCAACGTCGTTGGGTGGAATTGCTTAACGACTACGACTGCGAGATTCGCTACCATCCTGGCAAAGCGAATGTCATGGCCGACGCTCTCACTCGTAAATCTTATGTTAGTAGCATTCGTTGTTCTCAAATCACTAGTGATCTTCATACTTGCATTCGTGAAGCTCAATTTTCGTCTGCCTTCTTCTTAGATTTCGAGGACGAAATCTCCTAAAGTAGGGAAGATTGTAACGCTTCGCATTTTTGTACCTTTCCTATTTTAGCAAGTCTTGTTGTACTTTCCATTTTAGACACTTATACTCTTGTTGTATTCTATTTCATTTCAATTTGTAATCCGAGACTAGTGATCATAATGAAAACACAATTATTTTTTATCATATTCTTGTATTCATGTTAGACTTATGTGCAAATTTGTATTCAAAATTCACATTCGAACGTTATATTATGCATGATTCTTGATTCTTCATTATACAACGATGCTTGATACTCGTAAAATCGATTAAAACACGTAAAATAATAAAAACTTGAAAAATATAATATAAAAACAGGTCCATCCCTCCGAAACGGAGTACATCCGTCCGAAAGTGCATTCGTCCGAAACTTTAGGAAACCCTAATTTTCCCCTGAATCTATAAATAGACGCCTTATATCCTCATTTCAATTCGCCATTTCTCTTGCAAACACTCTCAAATTGCTGTTGACGATCAGAGGCTTGTAAGATTTCTCCTTTTTCATTTCAATTCCATTTCTATTTCATTTCTTGAGTTTTAATCATGAAACCATAATATTTTTGCAAAACCTTTGATTTTAACTATCTCGGAGATGGTTTCCACTCGTTTTGCCTAGGCAAACTGTTATGGAGCATCACTCAAACGATATCGAATCAAAGTTATAAGAACTATAACATTTTACAACTTAATTGTTATCTCCTTTTTTTATTATTACACAATATCAGTGGAATCAGGAACCCATCAGACTCTCAACTCCTCTCATAGTTAAGAGCCTGCATTAGGGTTAATTTCCATCAAGAAATGATCCATTTCACAAGATCAAACAAAGGTTTTCATCAAAAACAGTGCATCCGCACGGATTGACTATGTCCATCCGTCCGAATGGACTTCTCCTATACAAACTGGTTTGATTTCCGGTTATGTTTCCACACTTGTTCGTCATCAATTAAACATTTTATCTACTGATTTAAGCCACTTAAACGAATACTTCAACATTTCCAACCAAATCAGTTAAAAACTAGAAATTTCCACAACATATACAGCCCATTCGTACGAATGGACTCTACTACCACACCAAATCGTTTTCTTCCTGTTTTAAACATCAGTTATTACATCAAATCATTCTAATTACTGTTTAAATCATTTACTTTACTGCTTAACATTCAAATTACGTTCGTATCACACTTAAACAACCGATTCATACATATCAGGAAGGTCCATCCGTCCGAATGGACTAATGTCCATCCGTACGAATGGACTGCCTTGAATTTTAACTTGTTTTGTTTCACGTTTTTTAATAATCTGATCCGACACTCTTTCACATCAGTAATCTCATATTCTCGTTTACTCATTTCAATGTGATATCAAGACTACATCAACTCCACTCTCGGTTTTCGTGGAAATCTACGCAAAACTGTGAGTATACTCGATCCCTTTTTCATTTTAAACACTTTGGGTGCAACATGTACAATATACCAAAACACGCAACACTTGAAACTTGTTTATATTCAAACTCTATCCATATTTAAACATGAAAACATTTTGATACTTGTTAATCTCATATGCTATGTATACATTTGTATCTATATGCTCATTAACTTCGATCAAGCCTACCTTAACAATTATAGCGCTATAGGATTAACACACCGCCCTTGAGTCTTGGGGTATTGTTAAGTAAAACATGTTAAACTCCCTTTGTTTCGACGTTGTGGAAAGTCAAGATTGCTTTGGAAACTTTGGATTGACATATAGTGTCACTAGTTGAGCATATTAGTAACTTGTATGTGTTATTCATGTTGGATATGAGCACGTTTAAACATTTTATTCTTATTATGATATGTATCAAACTTGTATACTCGCCAGCATTTTGTTAATCTTTATTTTAATAAATGTTGCAGGTTGATAGACGAAGTGTGGAGAGTCAAGTTAGGGTGGACATAGAAACTCACCTAACTAATAATAAAGTGCCATGTTTTAGTTGATACAATTTGTCTATGTTTGGTTTTGAACAATATATGACATTTTAGTATTTATGAAAATTTGATTAACTTATATTGTCGCAATTAGTGTTATGATGCATTGAGCGATTTGTTTTCGTCTCACTCCGATGTTTCCGCCATTGGTTGGGGTGTGAGATTAGCGCTCCTATTCGACATTAAATCTATGGATGGAGGCTATGTTAACTTTGTTGGTGATACGGGTGGTTATATAACGTGGAAGGCATAGTTTCAAACAGAAAGTCAGTTTTGATAATGTAAACTGTGCTGAACATCTTGAACATAATTGGTTGTGTGTATTACAAATCTATGACAAGAAGTATACAGTTCACTGCAACGATTCCGGGTGCATGATTTTGAAACCGGGATTCAGGAGTCCTGTGGAATGGGTACTTATTTGTGCGGAACCAAAAAGAAATTTGTACAAGCTTGATATGAGTACTGCATCCGCACCTATCAAACACACTTGTTTATTGACAAAAGCAACTGAGAAAGAGTCGCTATCATGGCATAGAAGAATGGGTCACATCAATTTTCGAAAGATGAAGTATTTGGTGAAAAATGGATTAATGGGTTGTGTTCCAATTCAGACTTTTGGGATTAACAATGGTTGCATTTCATTCAAAAAGGGAAAGCAAATTAAAAATTTGCATCCACATAAGCTAATGTATACGATTATCACTCATTTGGAACTACTGCACATGGATCTCTTCCGTCCTATAAATAGGAGAAGCTTTGGTGGACACTTCTATTGCCTTGTGATTATTAAAGACTACCCAAGATTTTATTAGGTTTTCTTCTTGACCATGAAAGATAAGACGCCAGAGCTTGTTCAAGTTGAATTGCCATATAAGCTGAAAGTGAGAAGAATTCGCACCGACAATGGAATGGATTTTAAAAACCACAATATGGATATTTTCGACATTTAGAATGAAATTCATCATAAATTCAGTGCTCCTTATGTTCCACAACAAAATTGTGTCACTAAGAGAAAAAATAGTATGTCAATCGAGACAGCTAGGACGATGTTGGCCAATTCCAAATTACCAATTATGTTTTGGGTTGAAGTTGTTAACACTGCATGCTACACGCTTAACAGAGTCCTTATGGTTAAAACGAGAAACAAAACTTCTATGAATTTCTTAATTACCAAAAACCAAATTTAAAACTTTTAGAACCTTTTAGGACGCCTTATACCATGTTGCAATCAGATGAAAAGTTTGTTTCAAAAGTAGATGAGGGTTATTTCCTTGGGTATAACACTCAAAAGAAAAGAATTTTTAGCACTGCAACTGGTATGATAGAGGAATGGTATCACGTAACCGTTCAACGATACATTGCTCCTCCATCTAGCAAGGAACCTGATTGGTTAATCAATTATAAAGTTGTCTTGGATTCATTTAACATTCATGAAATTTCTGTAGGTAGATAATGAACCTGAGTTGTATTATCAACAAGAGCAATGGGAATCATCAAGTTCTCAAACAAGACTGGTGATTGTACCTGTTTCAAATACTACAAGTTCCGAGTTTATCTAATATTACAATGAGTATTGCTAAAGAAGACTCGGTGGAAGATGTTCAGAGTTTCAGGAAGCTACATCAAAGACAATTTGGTAGATCCGGTTCCTGAAACAACAACTTCATCAACTATTCCGAGAATATATATGTTGATAGATCTTAATATGAACAATTTGGAGAATAATGTAGTAGCAAATGAAGAACTAACCCTTCATATTCAAAAATTTCACTCTAAAGACAATATTATTAGAAGAACAACAAACAGTGTTCAAACAAGAAGTCAAATATCTAAATCTTCCAAGTGTTTATACACAGAGATTGAAGAATCCAACATTCAGCGCAAAGTGCAACATTCATGTTTCATATATCAGATCGAGCCTACAAATTATTGTATGTTATTAAAGGAATCTTCTTTGGTCAACACAATGCAAGATAAATTACAATAGTTCCACAATTAGGCATGTGGAGCCTTGTTGATCTTTCAAAGAATATAAAGAAAATCAGAATATGTTGGGTGTTCAAGTTTAAAAAGGATGATCGAGATATAATAGTTCGAAACAAGGAAAGGCTTATTCTGCAAGGCTTCAAGCATCAAAAGGGAAAAATTTAATGAGGGATATGCTCCCATCGCATGACTTGAGGCAATTCAGAAATTTCTACCCTATGCATCCTATAAAGGATTCATTGTTTATAAAATGGATCTGAAAGTGTGTTTCTACACGGGATAGTGCAAGAAGAAGTCTATGTCAATCAACCTTTGGGTTTTGAAGATCCTAACTTTTCCAAAGTGGGGATATAAATTGAACAAGGCATTATGTGGTCTACATCAAGCTCCTCGATCTTGGTACGAGACACTCATCTGTTGGAAAATAGATTCTCCGAAGCTTAAATTGATAGTACATTGTTTTACAAAGAAAAGGGTTGAGATCTATTACTGGTTCAAGTGTATGTGGACGATATTATCTTCGGTTCATTGAAAAATAATTTATGCAAATAGTTCGAGAAGATCATGCAGACTAAGTTTGAAATGAGCTCTATGGGGGAGATGCAATTCTTTTTAGGCTTACAATTCAAAAAGTATGATCCGCAAATGACATATTGAGCCAGTTCAAATTGGAAGTCTACAAACCTGATGCCATTCCATTACCGCTTAATCACATAATTTTCGCTTGGTGAGAAAGGCGAGAATGTTGATCCCACTTTATACAGAGCAATGATTGGATCACTTATGTACCTTACTTCATCAAGGCCAAGCATCATGTTTCCCATATGCTTGTGTGCCAGATATCAATCTAAACCAAAAGTTTCACAAGTGATTGTTGTCAAAAGGATTTTCCAATATCTGAAGGGTCACCTAATACTTAGACTATGGTACCCTAAGGTTTATAACTTCGGGTTAAGTGTGTATACTGATTTGGATTATGGTGGCTGTAAAATCAACTTTAAATATACAACGGGTGGATGTTAATTCTTGGGAAACCGTCTTGTTTCTTGGAAATGTAAGAAACAAACCACTGTCACCACATTAACTATCGAAGACGAGTATGTAGCCAAGTCGAGCTACTGCTCATAGGCATTGTGAATCCAACAAAAATTGTAGGATTATGATTTGAAATATCTTACTACCCTAATTTAAGTCACACCCCAAAAACGTCGCAGCGGAAACACAAACGTGGCGGTGACGAAGGTTGGTACCCATAAATGTCTTAGTGGTCGATGCAATATTTATGTTGGACACTAAGGTTATTTTAAACATAAGTTTTAAGTTTCCACGTACATCACAGCCACATTTGACCTTAGGGGTCTTATTACAAATGGTCCTAAAAGTAGTTTAAAAGTGTCCAAACATTATTTAATTACAACTGCATCACACAACCACATGACAACACAAGCCAAAATCCCCGAATCCGAACTCATGTACCTGAAAAACACGTAAAAATCAAGTGTCAACACAATGGAGGGTGAGTTCACATATTCTATTTTGTAACAATTTATTCAAGGAAAATCTTTCTTACATTAAATCTTTAATGGGAATAAGCATCGATGTAAAAATTAAGATAGTAAGTTTTGTTTCCTTTATAAAATCCGAGGGTATCTCATCCGGAATTGTTTATTTAACAAATCTCCGTTATAAAATCCGAGGGTATCTCATCCGGAATTGATATCAAATTCTTGTCATTTGTTCAGTTTCGTAAGTTTGCAAGACACTAAGAGCTATATACTATGATTAAGACTCTAATCACTACTAGGCAATTATAGAATGAATTTACCGCTATGTGGACTGGAGCTACCGGTCACGACGGGGTGTCAACCCGATAGATCTATCAACAACTCCACGTGTTCAATACTTAATGATTAAAAACGGTAAGGCTGCATCTGTGTGCCCTCCTCAATTGCATCAACATATATAACCTACTAGATAACAATTTAATATCTGGTGTTGCACAAAATTTCGACGTCCCCCATGCAATATAAGCTAGACTTGCTACTTACATCCTGGTGACCCGGTAAATTTGTCCCAACTAAGATTGAAAATTTCTTTAATTTCTTACGATCATTTTACCCAAAACACCGTAATCTTTCCCCGTTTCTCCCCGAAACATATTTATATCAACCAAATCCCGTTTTCCTCGAAAACAATTTTAAATCATACACATTTCCAAATCCAGGTTTTTCCATAAAACATACCATATCATTCAACAATCATATTTTCTATGAAAATATACTTTTAGATAATTCAAGGCATAATTTGTACAAAACGCATAATTACCCTTTAAAGACATGTTCTTCCCCCAAAACAGTATATAAAACAGTAAAAGAGGGGTTTAGTGACACTCACCTTTGGGTGCGTTTATTTTATCGCAATCCCTACATGTCCTAATTTAAATAGGAATGATTTAATATCCAATTATTCTACAAACAATTACGTTTCTCAAATACTCAGAATTTTCACATAACTTCAAGAATTTTCTCGAAATTTTGATTATGTTGGCATATATATATATATATGTGTGTGTGTGTGTGTGTGTGTGTGTCTATGTGTGTCTATGTGCGATCATATATATAAATATTAAGATTTTCGTGATTTGAAAGATTTTATTGGTGACCCTTATTATGTTATATCCGTTATTACACTCGTTTATAAGCAATATATCTACGATTTGCGCTTCGTAATATATTTGCTTAAACGTGAACATATTATCATATATCGTTATACACGTATTACGTTGACTTATATATATTTTATCAATTTTAAAGCATTAACACATGAAATAACTCATCAAGTTAACCTATGTATTATTTTCATGCATGATAAATAAGTTATATATATTTTACGTGATTTTTAACGAAATTACTGTTTTAACCGTACAAGTGTACATGCATAGTCTTAATCCCTACTATCATGTCATCACCAACATACCACATTTTATATACTCATATTCATGTATCATATCATATCATATCACACAAAGTTCACCCTTGAACAACCCACTTTCGTATACATCGAAATATGCGTATTTTGACGTTTCAGTAATATTTTTGGGCGTCGGAAGTCACGTATGACTAGCCAAACACCAAGAATACTTAACATAAGTTAAACTACTTATAATTATATAAAAAATATCAGTTTATATTCTGATCTAAAATAGTTTTGTAAAAATCACTTTAAAAGCCGATTTTTACCGTTTTTAACGCATAATCTTGTACCGAAGTTTACTATAACTATCCCAAATCGTAACGACTTGATATTTTAACATAACACATCTTATTTACTGAATAAAATGGTACTTACACTCATGTTAGTGCAGATTTCATGTAAGTCACATAAATCATGCAATTTCATCCATTTACTACTTTTTAAGCTACTTGTACAACATGCAAAGCTATCTAATTTGTAACAAAATTTTATGTCATCATAACACATCCATTAAACATGTTTATATATAGATTTTATTCAATTTTATAATATCATGACCAATTCACCACCTTATGATCAATAAATCATCATGCATGCTTATGTACAAACATCTAATGCATGTTTATCATATCATCATACATGAACTTTAAATACACCCACAATTCATTTAATCCATGTAATCCAAGACTTCATCATCAAATCATCATCTAATCATCTTGACTTAAATGCAAACAACATTCTTTCATTTATGAAGTAACTAACATAAAAAGAACCCACGTGTACATATACATATATATATATACACGGCACACATATACACACACATGAACTTCCAAGATTCAACTTTTCATATAATCACTTCAAATCACAAGACTTTCATATGACACCTTTTTTATCATGCATGCATTCACCTTTTCAAATCCACATCAATCAAAATCATTCAAAAATCAAAACTCAACTCTAACATATATATACACACACCAACGGCTATGTGTACACCCATATATGCTTCCATTTTATTTTGTTAAAAAAACAGTTTTTTATTAGTTTCAAGTTTGTAAATAATTCCAAGATCAAGAGAAAGCTTCCACTATCATCATCATCACCAAAGATTAAGAACATGATTTTAAAAATAAATTTATACCGTCAAGATTTTGGTGGGTTTTTTTACAAAGTTTGATGATATGGAGCTTGCACCTTCTTGGAATCACCTTGGAATCACTCTTGGATCTTCAAAACATCTTGAAACTAGCTTGAATGGCTTTAATCTTCAAAGAAAGTGTTTGAAATTTTAAAAGATAGGTGTGTGGGTGTGTGTTCAGCTGAGAGTTTAAAAGGGAAGGGAAGGAAATGAAAAGTTTGATCTTTGGAATTAGTTTTATGTTGAGTGTAAGAGTTATGTAATCATTAGGTTTCATATAAAATCAACGCATGGCAACAAATGGAATTGGTGGACACACATGGTGCCACCACCTTACTCTCACACACACATTTTCTCTCTCTTGCACCTATACATACACATATTCATGCAAAAACAGGTATTTATGTCACACCCCGACCGCGTAAAACAACAAACCGCGGTGGAAACGTCAGGGAGTGCTGTAACAGAAATATTGTTTCACAACACATGGTATTTAAAGTTTGGTTTTATTTAAATTAAAGTGATTACATTGTCTTGAAAACAGAGAAAACATATCCTAAGTTAAACTATTCTTGCTGTTTTTAAGTCACTAAGGCCCGAGTCCGCCTAAGTGTGTCACGAACATCATCACGCATTAGCTCCTGAAACACATGTAAAAATAGGTACGTCAGCATAAAAATACCTGTGAGATACATAGGTTTTGTTGATGAAGGATTCATGACTTTTAGTTAAAAGAAATGTTTAACAAAAGGTAGTCATGAACCTTATAAATGTTTTTGTTTACGAAATCATATGAAAATCGATATGAAAATCAAATGATATAAAAGAAAGGTGTATGGCTAAGTGAATGTAACACCTGTGCCTCCACGGCCATCAAAAAAATACCGAACCAATGAAATATTATATTTCATACTTGGGATTTGTAAAAATATGTGTATCATTTGCACATATCAATTTTTGTTCAATTCCAAACTCTAAATCGCTTTCTGGAAGGTTATACGCGCACCAATGCATAAATATAACCAGTTTAATGCAAAAAACACTCCGTAATAGTGAGATAGGCTTAACATACCTTAAATAACCTTTACATAACTTAGAAATAAGTTTTGAAGGCTTTGGTATGGCAAAAACAAGTTAATTCGCTTACAGGGACTAAACTTGACAAACTGCGAAAGTATTCCAATTTGAACTGTAACAGACATTCCGGAACATGACCATAAGTTAAACATACCATAAATATCCTTTACATAGCTTAGAAATAGGCTTTGAGGGGTTGGGTATGCTAAAATAAACTTTTGGGGTCATTCAGGGACAAAAAGCGTCAAAAAGTGCACAAGTTTGCATTTTCGTGCATAACTTACGTTCTGAATACATCCGGACATCCAAAAATTTATGTAAGCACTAAAATATTTTATTTTAGTGTTTGGCATAAGAAAAATCCATTCGTCACGCCATTTGGATCATTTTTCGCGCTTATGCGCATTCCGTCGTAATTAACCGAACAACGTAACCGTACGGCTAAACGAACTGACACCCGAGATATTTTTGAACACATTTTGAGTTCCCTATACTTTAACTTCATTTTAGAGCTTTGAAATGGGGTTAACGGGGGTTAAGCGTGTCAAAAAAACGCATCGAAAACCAAGTTTTGAGGTTGCAGGGACTGAAACTGTAAATCTGCCAAACTAGGTCCGTAAACAGGGGCCAGATGCAGCAAAACGTTTTTTTTTCAGATTTTAACAGCCCTTAACACTCTCCAAAGGCCAAGTGCCAAGTGTCAAACTCTTATGGTGGATGGCAAATGAGTTACCACAACTTTCCAACAAGTGTACGGCTTAGATCGTGCCCCCTTTTCCAAGAAATGATCCTAACGGTTGTCCATTTACTATAAATACCCACATACCCCAACTTCATTTCTCACTAGAATCTGATCATTTGTGCTCTAAGTTGAAACCTTTGTTTCATACCTGAGCTATTTTGATCTAGATTAGCATTCGGGGACCCTTCGTAAATGTTCCTTCGTTCTTTTATTGCTTTTCGAGTCCGAAAGTCGAACTTTGCTTGACTTTCTGCATTGACCAGTTTATGGTCGATGCAAAGTTCGTTTGAACTTCATAACGTGAGCGTGATCACGATGGTTATAGTCCCTAGTGACTATACCTACTGATTACCACGTTATCTAGGCTCAGTGACGAGCCGTAGTTTCGGTCAGAATACGTATTCTTGCGTATTTTGTAACCAAACTACTTGTGGGTATCAAGACTATTTGTTTTGATACCAAACCTGTTTTCTAAACTTAGGTAAGCATGTTTTAACATGCTTAGCTCGTCACTTTTAGTTTAGTGCTTATTTAGGGTCGTAAGGTAAGCGATCTAAACAATCGCTTATACTTTCGAACCCGACCCGTTTGGTCGATCATTAGGATCCGACCAAGCAGTTTAGGTGACCATAGTTTATAGGGAATAACCTTACGAGGTTATACCTTATGGTCGCTTCGTTTAAGTAATTGTATGATAGGTAGTTTATATGCCTTAGGTAAATTACCAAACTACCCCTTTGATGCCAAAATTCATTTTAAACATATGTAACATAACTTTTGACATCTAAACTGATTTGACAACAATATTAGACATGTTAAGGCATATGTTACTTTTCATAGGACTAGTTAGGCGGTCCGAACGCGTTTCACGCGAGCGACGCGTTAAAGTAGCATAAGCTACCTAAACGGGTCGTAATGGGTCATAAGCACTTATGTTAGGATTCATTTAGTATGTAGGCGTTGTTAAACCATATTACACGAGTTCCCATACTCATTTGGTTTACGAACCCTCATTCTATCCGATCTTCCGATTTAGGTCCGGTTTATTAATGTAGTTACCTATATTAGGTGCCGTTTGATATCCGTGATCTCTAGCATTGCTTGGTGGTTATCTTAGGACTTCTGAGCAATCTCAAGTGAGTACATAGACCCCTCTTTTACCGTTTTCAAACTGCTTTGGGGTGAAACACATGTGCCTACTTGTTACTTTCATGCTTTCACATCATATACATGCTATGTTCATTAGTACATTTATAGTACATGATTTCATTACATTTCATGCTATGTATGTCCATTTAGTTCATACTTAGTACATCGTTTCACATCACATCACATGCTATGTATGTTCATCTATTGCATACTTAGTACATTTGTTTTCATCACATGCTTACATTTTGATATGATATTTGGTTTGTATAAATGGAACAATACATTCATTAACACCGATTACGCCGTTCGTTAGTAGGTAGTGGTACCATAGGAATTGACAACTCCCATTCCGGACACCCCGGGTAGGTGGGGATGAAAGGAATGACCGAATTCGATATACAGTTACAACAAGATAAACCTTTAATTTATTTAAGGGTTTATCGCCACAGTCTCAAGGCTTGGATGTATGCATTCTCACAATACCGCATAGATATTTGTATCAGTATAGCATGCATTTCCACAAAACATAGCTTTGATTTAAACCGTGTTTTACTTCAATACTTTGTTTTTGTGCATATGGTTTAGTTGATATATTTCACTAGCCATACATATCATTTTGGTTACACATTACATGATTTACATTTGACACATAAACATTATTGACATTGGTTACACATTACATGATTTACATATTGACATAGACATTTTGACATATTATTCAATACGTTTGGCAATTGGTTTAAACATAGACATCTTACATTGGTGGTTTGTTTGGGTAAGTGATTCGAGTAACGAGGCGTGTGTAATATGATACAAGCATGGTGGATACGCCGCTAGTACTTCCTATATATAAGTGATTGTATGGTATTACATATCGTAGTGTTATATGAACCATTTCAAATTGAGACATATAACATTTTATACAAATAACCTATTTTTCACAATACATTGTTTTACAAACAACTTAAATTATACAAACTCATTTTTATATGGTTATTCATTTAACCATACATTATTCTCTTATTTATACATATCATCTGATCTTATCATTTTTCAAATGATTTACAAGACAAATCAAATTACAAAGTTCATGACTAAACATTTTCTTAAACAATAAGTCATGAATCCTATTTTCATAAACCTATGTATCTCACAGGCATTTTTATGCTGACGTACCTATTTTCACATGTGTTTCAGGATATGATGCATAGGATTTATCAAGATACACTTAGGCGGACTTGGGCCTTAGCGACAATAAAAGATGCAAGACTAGTTATTTATGTTATGTTTCTTTGATTGTCATGACATTGTAACTACTTTAATCAATAAAACAATATTTCAATTTCCATGTGTTATGAAACAATGATTCTGTTACAACACTCCCCGACGTTTTCCGCCACGTATTGTTGTTCTACGTGGTCGGGGTGTGACAGAAAAGTTGGTATCAGAGCTCATGGTTATAGGGAATTAGGTTATTAGTAATACTTTGACCTAGTCTATAACCTTCCTAGGACCCTAACGCGAGTTTACTTGCGTTTAGTCATAAAACAATACTGTCACCTATCCTTAGGCGACAACCACAACAAGAACATAAATTTCAAAACCGCTTTGAAACCTAATCATCTGTTCTAGGATGATTGATTACTAGGTTTTGAACCCTCTATTGTAAGGTTTGAACCCCTTTGAGTTTTCAAAACCTCGTCAAGGTTTTGGGTTTTAAATAATGTGAACACGTGCAAACTGGAAGGGTGAATGCCTGTATTCTGGGTTTTCTGTCTAGGCAAGCACTTCGTATACATCTCATCAGACGCGAGACCAGTTGTGCTTACCTGGGAATTCTTGGGATGAGTGTTCACTTATAGGCGAGCATGTCTTCGCGATACATTATTTTTGACCCATTTACTTTGATTTGTCACTGTCTCATTTGTTTGCCTTAGATAACAAACAAATGATCGCAAATTCTTATGCATTACCATTCTGCATTATTTACCCGATGACGTTTCACTTGTTTCTTCCTATGTCTTTCATTTTCTTCTAGAATGTCTCTTCCTCTCAGCACCGGTCAAATGTCCGAGCAAACAGCCAAATTTGCCCAACAAATAGGCGAAGTGATACTGAAGTCTGTGGATCTAGGCATTGCCATGTCTCGTCTCAAAAATGGAGCCACTCAGGAGCCACCAAAGGAAGCAGAAGCCAAGCCTTCACCTAAACCAAAGAAACGTAAGGCTTCAAGGAAACCCGCAGCAGTGGCACCAAAACAGGCAAGACCTAGCCAAATGACAGCACCACCAGCCAAGAAACCAATCAAGGAATCAAAGACCATGGATGAACAGGCTGGATCCCCTAAGAAGTCAAAGAAGCGAAAGGCTTCTCAGGACTTCGCCGTGGTCGCTCACAATGGTCGAGCCATCCCCAACCAACCAGCTCAACCCCCTGCTAGGAAGCCATACAACGGAACTGCACCCTTGTGCAACCAATGTAGCCTTCATCATCAGGCTAGTGTGAAGTGCCGCAATTGCCAAACTTGTGGACTTATAGGTCATACGGCAAGGGTTTGTCCAACTGCAGCAGTACCAAATCAAGCAGGACCCATCCGGGTGGCAACACAACCTGTTAAGAAGAAATACAAGGGAACAGCCCCAATATGCGACAAATGTAATGCACACCACTTAGCTCACCTACAATGTCGTCTGTGTGCATCATGTGGGCGACTCGGTCACCTGGAAAATGCTTGTCGATTTACCCCAAACCAAAGTGGTCCAAATCAACCCCAAGTCAACCCTACTCAAGCTCGCTTTCCGCCTGGATCGTGCTACAACTGTGGCGATACGAGCCATTTCAGGAACAAATGCCCAAAGCTTGCTAATGCAAATCCAACCCACGGATGAGCAGTTGGCTGATTAGAAGATGTTGTTGTCTTATGCTTTTGTTTCTTCTATTTCTTGTAATGTGAAACAATCTGTTTGATTATAAATAAATTGTTGTTCACAGTTCTGATATACGAGTGTAGTTAGATGTGTGTATGACTTTTCCTATGATACCTACATCAAGGAACTATGTTCCTTACAAACTACTCTTGTGATTCTCCCTCTCAAATGATCACTCATGATTCCCCCAAAAATTTTAAGTACTCGTTTCATTCTAAGAAACGAAGTACATGAAATAAAGTGAAATTATGAGTAATCGTGCTTTTTACACATCTGTGCCATTAAATCCTTGGTTAGATAACTAAGGGTAGTTTCAAATCTCATACCCATTACGTTTTGATTTTCTCAACATACACAGTACAAGTATTTCAAAAACAATCTACATGATCTCAAAACATTTCATATAGTTTGAAAACAATTTTTTTCAAATGCATTGTCTATGTTATTTCAAAAACATTGGTTAGGTTTTCAAAAAAAAACAATTTTCATAATTTCAGAATATTTCATATAGTCTGAAAACAATATTAACACAGTATATTTTCTTATCAAGTGCATGATTTCAAAAGCATCATTCATGTTTTCCAAAAACCTTATATATAATTTCAAAAATTCATTTCGCATGATTTTAAAACATTTTTATAAATATACTTATCTAAAAACCTACTTTATGATTTCAATAGTATTATATATAAGGTTTCAAAAACATTTTTAGAACCCCATGCATAGTTTTCCAAATATGTTTTCCTCATACATTTACTTAACCTTCAAATTCTGCTTCATATGTTGCCTTGGCATATCTAGCATCTCAACTTCGTAAGCATTTTTACTTCATGTTTTGACATAAGCACGTCCAGTGCAAGGTTTCAAAACATCTTCAACTTCTAAAATCCATATGGGATCTTTTTATCTTCACATTTAGACCCTTGTGGATGATCATCATTCAAATCAGGGTCCTTAATTGGATTCCTTATGTACCTGAATTCGGACATTTCGGTTCCTTATAATCGAAATCGAATTTCTCTTTTAAAAATCTTTCTATCTTTATAGATAGATTCTTGTAAATGTTTAAAGTGCCAAATGAAATCCACGAGATGGATTCCTATTGTACTTTAAATACATGTGCTCTGTCAACAAAACAAATTAACAAATAAACAATCTTTGTGGTTATACGACTATGTGTTTATTCATCTTATGTTTTCTTTTATGCATTTTTGTGTTTGGATACTCTGGATATTCGTTATCCAAATCCTCGTAGAATCTTTCATATCTTCATATGAGGGATTCGTAGTAGGATATTCAAAAAGGTACTACCTTAAATCCTTAATGGGCTTCTATGTAATAGTTAAGACCCTTGGATTATATAGTACCACTCCTTGATTCATAAGAGACCATTTAGTGGTCTAGTCAAAAAGATTGATACACAATTTGGTTAAAGGACGACATCTAGTGATGTAGCTGAACAGACTCCTTGATAGTCTATTTAGATCATTTATTGATTTAATTAAAAGGACTCTATGGCGGTCTAGTCACACTCATCACAGGATTGTTCATTTGGTTTTACCCTACACATTATAAAATAGACTGTGTGAACTGTGCAAGGAATTGTCTAATTATGGACGCGTACCTAAATTGTCTAATTTAGTGCACAGAAACCCAGTAAGATTTATTATGTGTAAGAACCGATAGCGACAACAATAACAAAATGAGAACGGTGTAATGGAGGTACGGTGGACGCACCAATGACGCTTCATATACTTGTATATAAGTGTCCCTCTTTCATTGCAAGCATAATGTTATTAAGGTTACTAGAAGTTCAGAACCCTAACCAATATTGTTCGATCTTTTCAACTTCATGTTTTAAACTCTCACAAGTTTCCTCTAAATAAATTTCGGGACGAAATTTCCTAAAGTAGGGGAGACTGTAACACCTGTGCCTCCACGGCCATCAAAAAAATACCGAACCAATGAAATATTATATTTCATACTTGGGATTTGTAAAAATATGTGTATCATTTGCACATATCATTTTTTGTTCAATTCCAAACTCTAAATCGCTTTCTAGAAGGTTATACGCGCACCAATGCATAAATATAACCAGTTTAATGCAACAAACACTCCGGAATAGTGAAATAGGCGTAACATACCTTAAATAACCTTTACATAACTTAGAAATAAGTTTTGAAGGCTTTGGTATGGCAAAAACAAGTTAATTCGCTTACAGGGACTAAACTTGACAAACTGCGAAAGTATGGCAATTTGAACTGTAACAGACATTCCGGAACATGACCATAAGTTAAACATACCATAAATATCCTTTACATAGCTTAGAAATAGGCTTTGAGGGGTTCGGTATGCTAAAATAAACTTTTGGGGTCATTCAGGGACAAAAAGCGTCAAAAAGTGCACAAGTTTGCATTTTCGCGCATAACTTACGTTCTGAATACATCCGGACATCCAAAAATTTATGTAAGCACTAAAATATTTTATTTTAGTGTTTGGCATAAGAAAAACCCATTCGTCACGCCGTTTGGATCATTTTTCGCGCTTATGCGCATTCCGTCGTAATTAACCGAACAACGTAACCGTACGGCTAAACGAACCGACACCCGAGATATTTTTGAACACATTTTAAGTTCCCTATACTTTAACTTCATTTTAGAGCTTTGAAATGGGGTTAACGGGGCTTAAGCGTGTAAAAAAAAACGCATCGAAAACCAAGTTTTGAGGTTGCAGGGACTGAAACTGTAAATCTGCCAAACTAGGTCCGTAAACAGGGGCCAGATGCAGCAAAACGTTTTTTTTTCAGCTTTTAACAGCCCTTAACACTCTCCAAAGGCCAAGTGCCAAGTGTCAAACTCTTATGGTGGATGGCAAATGAGTTACCACAACTTTCCAACAAGTGTACGGCTTAGATCGTGCCCCCTTTTCCAAGAAATGATCCTAACGGTTGTCCATTTACTATAAATACCCACATACCCCAACTTCATTTCTCACTAGAATCTGATCATTTATGCTCTAATTTGAAACCTTTGTTTCATACCTGAGCTATTTTGATCTAGATTAGCATTCGGGGACCCTTCGTAAATGTTCCTTCGTTCTTTTATTGCTTTTCGAGTCCGAAAGTCGAACTTTGTTTGACTTTCTGCATTGACCAGTTTATGGTCGATGCGAAGTTTGTTTGAACTTCATAACGTGAGCATGATCACGATGGTTATAGTCCCTAGTGACTATACCTACTGATTACCACGTTATCTAGGCTCAGTGACGAGCCGTAGTTTCGGTCAGAATACGTATTCTTGCGTATTTTGTAACCAAACTACTTGTGGGTATCAAGACCATTTGTTTTGATACCAAAACTATTTTCTAAACTTAGTTAAGCATGTTTTAACATGCTTAGCTCGTCACTTTTAGTTTAGTGCTTATTTAGGGTCGTAAGGTAAGCGATCTAAACAATCGCTTATACTTTCGAACCCGACCCGTTTGGTCGATCATTAGGATCCGACCAAGCACTTTAGGTGACCATAGTTTATAGGGAATAACCTTACGAGGTTATACCTTATGGTCGCTTCGTTTAAGTAGTTGTATGATAGGTAGTTTATATGCCTTAGGTAAATTACCAAAATACCCCTTTGATGCCAAAATTCATTTTAAACATATGTAACATAACTTTTGACATCTAAACTGATTTGACAACAATATTAGACATGTTAAGGCATATGTTACTTGTCATAGGACTAGTTAGGCGGTCCGAACGCGATTCACGCGAGCGACGCGTTAAAGTAGCATAAGCTACCTAAATGGGTCGTAATGGGTCATAAGCACTTATGTTAGGATTCATTTAGTATGTAGGCGTTGTTAAACCATATTACACGAGTTCCCATACTCATTTGGTTTACGAACCCTCATTCTATCCGATCTTCCGATTTAGGTCCGGTTTATTAATGTAGTTACCTATATTAGGTGCCGTTTGATATCCGTGATCTCTAGCATTGCTTGGTGGTTATCTTAGGACTTCTGAGCAATCTCAAGTGAGTAGATAGACCCCTCTTTTACCGTTTTCAAACTGTTTTGGGGTGAAACACATGTGCCTACTTGTTACTTTCATGCTTTCACATCATATACATGCTATGATCATTAGTACATTTATAGTACATGATTTCATTACATTCCATGCTATGTATGTCCATTTAGTCCATACTTAGTACATCGTTTCACATCACATCACATGCTATGTATGTTCATCTATTGCATACTAAGTACATTTGTTTTCATCACATGCTTACATTTTGATATGATATTTGGTTTGTATAAATGGAACAATACATTCATTAACACCGATCACGCCGTTCGTTAGTAGGTAGTGGTACTATAGGAATTGACAACTCCCGTTCCAGACATCCCGGGTAGGTGGGGATGAAAGGAATGACCGAATTCGATATACAGTTACAACAAGATAAACCTTTAATTTATTTAAGGGTTTATCGCCACGGTCTCAAGGCTTGGATGTATGCATTCTCACAATACCGCATAGATATTTGTATCAGTATAGCATGCATTTCCACAAAACATAGCTTTGATTTAAACCGTGTTTTACTTCAATACTTTGTTTTTGTGCATATGGTTTAGTTGATATATTTCACTAGCCATACATATTATTTTGGTTACACATTACATGATTTACATATTGACATAGACATTTTGACATATTATTCAATACGTTTGGCAATTGGTTTAAACATAGACATCTTACATTGGTGGTTTGTTTGGGTAAGTGATTCGAGTAACGAGGCGTGTGTAATATGATACAAGCATGGTGGATACGCCGCTGGTACTTCCTATATATAAGTGATTGTATGGTATTACATATCGTAGTGTTATATGAACCATTTCAAATTGAGACATATAACATTTTATACAAATAACCTATTTTTCACAATACATTGTTTTACAAACAACTTAAATTATACAAACTCATTTTTATATGGTTATTCATTTAACCATACATTATTCTCTTATTTATACATATCATCTGATCTTATCATTTTTCAAATGATTTACAAGACAAATCAAATTACAAGGTTCATGACTAAACATTTTCTTAAACAATAAGTCATGAATCCTATTTTCATAAACCTATGTATCTCACAGGCATTTTTATGCTGACGTACCTATTTTCACATGTGTTTCAGGATATGATGCATAGGATTTATCAAGATACACTTAGGCGGACTTGGGCCTTAGCGACAATAAAAGATGCAAGACTAGTTATTTATGTTATGTTTCTTTGATTGTCATGACATTGTAACTACTTTAATCAATAAAACAGTATTTCAATTTCCATGTGTTATGAAACAATGATTCTGTTACAACACTCCCCGACGTTTTCCGCCACGTATTGTTGTTCTACGTGGTCGGGGTGTGACAGTGAATAGCCAAGTAAAAATGAGTTTGTATAAAATATGTCGTTTGTAAAACAATGTCTTGTGAAAATATGCCATTTGTATAAATTGTACCATGTCCTTGTCGAAGTGGTTTAGATAACGATACGATATGTAATATCATAAAAGCACTTATATATAGGAAGTACCAGCGGCGTATCCATCATGCTTTTATCATATTACACACGCCTCGTTATTTAAATCACTTACCAATAACCACCAAAATGTCTTGTTTAACTAATGTCAAATGTTTATGTTTAACAATGTTTAATGTCTCAATGTCATGTGTAAATCATGTCTTGTATAGCAAATGTCAAGTAACAACAATGTCTTGTATGGTGAATAAAAATATTTACTCAAACCACATGTATATGTCAATGTATAATCAAATGTCTTGTGAAACCAAATGTCATGTACAAAACGATGTCTTTGAATAAACCATAATTTAGATCAAAAGTTATGTTTTGTAAAATCAATGCTTAATTGATACAAACATCTATGCAGTAATGTTTATCGCATACATTCAAGCCTTGCGACTGTCGGACAAGCCCTTAACAAGTTAAAGGTTTATCAATTATGTATATCGGATTTTGTCATTCCATACTTCCAAACAAACCTAGGAAGACGAGAACGGGAGTTGTCAATTCCTATGGTACCACTACATACTACCAAGCTGCGTGATCAGTGTTAAAGAACGTATTTTTGTCCGTTAAACATACCAAATGTCATACCAAATGTAAGCATGTTATGTAAAAAACCATGTACTAAGTATGCTAAGTAAACATACAAAGTAGAAATGTCCATGTAAATCAATGGGCCCATATGCTGAGTAAACATATGTAGCAGAAATGTATTGTAAATCAATGTGTCCATATGCTGAGTAAACATATGTAACAAATGTGTTTATGAAATCAATGTGCTAGCATGCTCAGTCAACATACATAGCAAAACATAATTGAAATCATGTACTATATGTGTACTAGGTGAACAAAACATGTTTATGTCATGAAAAGTAATGAAAGCATGAAAGTAACAAGTAGGCACATGTGTATCACCCCAAAATATTTGAAAGCGGTAAAAGAGGGGACTATGTACTCACTTGAGCTTACTTAAGAGTCTTGGAAATTAAGACCAAATAAAGCTCGTAGGATCACCGAATCAATCGGCACCTAATATAGGTAGCTATGTTAATAAACCGAACCTAAATCAGAAGATCGGATAGAATGAGGTCTCGTAAACCAAATGAGTATTGGAACTCATATGATATGGTTTAACAAAGCCTACATTCTAAGTTGGAACCTATCCTAAGTGCTTATGACCCGTTACGACTCGTTAAGGTAATTTACGCTACTTTAACGTGTAGTGCGTGCAAAAGCGCGTTCGGATGGCCTAACTAGTCCTATGACAAGTATTATATGCCTTAACATGTTTAATAATATTGCATAATTAGTTTAAGTGTCCAAAATTATGTTACATATGCTTAAATTCAAGTTATGCATGAAAAGGGCAGTTTGGTCATTTTCCTAAGGCATATAAACTACCTATCATACAACTAACTAAACGAAGTGACCATAAGGTATAACCTCGAAAGGTTATTCCCTATACAACTATGGTCACAAAATATGTTTGGACGGATCCTAATGATCGACCAAATGGGTCAGGTTTGAAAGTCTAAGCGGTTGTTTAGACCGCTTATCTTACGACCCTAAATAAGAACTAAACTAAAAGTGACGAGTTAAACATGTTAAAACATGTTTAACTAAGTTACAAAATTGATTTGATATCAAAACAAAGTGTTTTGATACCCGAAAATAGTTCCGTCGCAAAATGCACATAATCGGCATTTTGACCGAAAATATGACTCGTCACTACGCCTAATAAACGTGGTAATCAGTAGGTATAGTCACAAGGGACTATAACCATCGTGATTACGCTCACGTTGCAAAGTTCAAACGAACTTTGTGTTGACCAAATCATGGTCAAAGCAGAAAGTCAAACACTGTTTGACTTTCTTGCTTGAAATAAACAACCAATCATGAAAGAACACTTACAAGAGTCCAAGCTTGAAGAAAGAACAAAGAAAACTGAAGTATGAAGCCTTCAACTAAGTGGGATAGCTTCAATCAGATCCAAAGTGAAAGAAAAGATGAATGAGCAAGTTGGAGTTGTGGAATGAGGTGGGTATTTATAGGAAATCAAGCTCCACAAGATCATTCCAAGTGTAATTGAGTTAATCAAAGCATGATCCTAGCCATACACTTGTTGAACATGGATTAGAGAACTTGATAAACACACAAACCAACCCACAAGTTGCTAAAACAAGGATTAAAAACCAGTTCAGCAACTGATTTGGAAAGTTCTGAAAAAGGCGCTGTCGTGTGACACGCCAGGAGTACCTTGGTCAGGCGCGTGGCATGAGGGAGGTCAGACAAAAGTTTCATGTTTTGGCAGAATAGGTCCCTACATGCTCCAAACTTGTTTTTCAACGCGTTTAACCCACTTTAACCCAATTTCAAGGCTCTATAAGGATGTTAAAGTATAGAGGACTTGAAATATGCTTGAAAATATCACGGATGTCAGTTCGTTTGGTCATACGGTCACGTTGTTCGGTTAATTACGACGAAACTTAAACGGATGCGAAAAACGATCCAAATTACGCAACGAATGGTATTTTAGCATTCCAATCACTAAAATAAAATATTTTAATGATTACAAAAATTTTTGGATGTCCGGATATGTTCAGAACGTAAGATATGCGCGTAAATGCAAACTTATGCATTTTTTGACGCTATTAGTCCATGTTGATCAAATAAGCATATTTTCTCACACCGAACTCCTCAAAGCTTATTTCTATGCTATGTTAAGGTTATTTATGGTATGTTTAGCTTATGATCATGTTTCGGAATGTGTGTTGCTATATGAATCGGCAGACTTTTGCAGTTTGTCACAAATAGTCCCTGTAGTCGAATAAACTTGTTTTTACCATACCAAACCCTTCAAAACTTATTTCTAAGTTATATAAAGGTTACTTAAGGTATGTTAAGCATATGTTGCTATTCCGGAGTGTATGTCGCGTTAAACTGATTACATTTACGCATCAGTTTGCGTATAACTTTCTAGAAAGCGATTTAGAGTTTAAAATCGAACAAAAATCATAACGTCCAAAAATGTCAAACATAAATAAACAAATATTGGGATAAAAACACATTGTTTTATTGATAATTGAACTGTTCAGAGTTATACAATGATTACAGAATTTAACTGACTACCGGGTATTTTATTTTCGCGTTTTAAGGAGTTTAAAATTATTTTTATTGTTATATAAAAATTAACTCACCATAATATTGCTGAAAAATATTTTGTTTGCCTAGACTGGTTGCGTTGTCTGTATTTTGCAGTATACGCGTGGTATTGCGCAGTATGCGCTTAAATTTGCAAAATAAGAATTTCAAGCGTTTTAATTAATTTTTCTTCACGAATATGATTAAAAATAGGATTTTAATCATAACGGAATATTTTTAGGATTTTAACATTATCCAAGCGGTCACCGACGTTCGTTTCGCATTTTGTTGGTTACGCGATAAGCGGTTATCTTATTATTGCTAACAAAATTTTCAACTAAGTTTGGATTTACCAACACTTCAAATACCTTATATTAACGTCATATTTAATAATTTAGTGCCTTCATTTATTCATAACACGTGTCATACTAGTATAGTACCGACTTAAAATAGCCTGGTGTCACAGTCTCCCCCTGTTTAGGAAATTTCATCCCTGAAAATTTAAATCACAGGTTTCGTTTTCGCATTTCGTGGAAGAAATAAGAATAGTTCTGTTAACTCTGGTCCTGTGGGTTCTCTGGAAACTCGGATTCTCACTAGGGATTCTTGTGGACCTTTACTAACTTAATCATATTCCTCTTAAATTTCCATTTTTCTTCGTACTAAACCTTCTACAAGGTCTTTGATAAATTTTGGTTTATTGTTTACGTGAACCTTTTCGGGGGGGGGGGGGGGTAAGGTCAGCGTTCCACTCGACAGTTAGCCTTGTCAGGTTAGATACATATTGCACCACATGCATGTCGTTTTATACCTGAAATAGTCTGAGCCTGTAAGCGACTGATCCAACTCGAGATAGGCGGGCTCTCGAAAGTATCTAAATTCTACCGGCTCAGCTTCCCCCTTTCTATCTAAATCCAACCTCTTCTCTCCAACCATTTCTAAATATAATACACAGATGTATAAAAGTTTGTAGACATGTGTATAAACTAACAGTTGTGTATCTTGTATAAACTGATAGTTAGCGAGACTGTACACACGTGTATAAACTAACATTTATGTGTCTTGTATAAACTAATACTAGCGAGACTGTACACATATGTATACACTAACAACTGTGTATTTTGTATATACAGAAACTAACGAGATTTTAGGGATTTTGATTATATTGTTTAATAAATGCAATTTATAAAAGACGCAAATACCCTTATGTCATTTATTTTATAGGGAAGTTACAACATTATAATTACAATCTTGCCATTGTTTAAAAAGCTCTAGATGATGTAATCCAATGGCCCAGATTAGTTCACAAAGTTCACTGTCAACCTAGTGTTCACTCTAGAACCCTACCCTATATGTATATATATAGGGTACGGTTCATTTGAGAACCACCTTTATTGTGAGAACCGCGAGAACCAACGTGAAAACAAAATAAAATCTAAAAAAATCAAGAAAGCACTCAAAAAATATATTTTTTTAATATTTTTTTAAATCGCTATATTTCGTTACAAAAAAAAATAAAAAATTCGAGTAACAGTTGTCCATGCACATGTGCATATGTATCATTACTTAGACAAATTCCGTAATACATTATCAGTAATAGACAATTGCACTTTAATTTACAATACTATCCGTAATACACTACTTTTTACATTACCAATATTCAAAATGCACATGTGCATCATTATGTACAACCATGATATAACGAGTTTTGGTACAAAAAGTTTGCGATTTTGAATGGAAAAGTAGTCCCATATACAATATTTTTGGTTAGTTATATCTAGTGGTTGATGGTTTGGTTATAGCTGTGACTTTATGATGTAATATGTTGATTGAATGGTATAAATGGTTTTGATATACATGTAATAAAGTGAAAATATTGGTAATAGTATTATATTATGGATGGTAGGAGGTAATGGTATTGTATTATGGATGGTAGGAGGTAATGGTAGTGTATTATGGATGGTATGATAGATTAAAGGGAAAGTGTATTCAAAGTAGTGTACCAAAACTATAAGGACCTCCAAAAATGTCCCTAAACGACCCGTAAGTAAAAACCCGGACCCCTGAAACCATAATCCATATAAAAAATCAAGAAAATCAGATTTTTGGTCTTCAGGCGGGCCGCGTCAAAGTCCCGTTGACCGGATAAGCGTTCCCGGTCCACGTGTCACACACGTGGCATGCCTACCAGGGACACGGATGCCCTAATCTACGACTAGGCCTCTCACGGGCCGCGTAAAGATTAAGAAGGGGCTTACGCAGGCCGCGTAAGACCCAAAAATCAGCTATAAATAGGGCAGGTTACGAGCAGTTCACTGGTGTCGAAATTTCAATCCAAAACACAAAGAATACTGCTCAAAAGTTGAAAATCATATTCACGGTAGTGAAACGCTGCTACGATACAGGGTATTAACTCGATCGCTGCTACGATTCAATGTCTGATTGATTGAAACTATCCAATGGATGTTTAAGTGATGCCCACATTAGGGCTATACTTTGTCATTCGTCGTGAATTCAATGGATGTTTAAGTGTTGCACTTTGTCATTCGTTGTGAGGGTTTTAATCTCGTGAGTTATCGTAAATGCTGTATTAGTTACTAACCTAGTTCGTGTGCATTGTTATTTAAATTAGGTTACAAGGCTAATCAGTAGGCTAAACTCTGCCCGTTTAAATCTGCAAAGTGAGTCATTCTCTTTTTATCAATCATGTTTTACAATACTCCAAGCATTTTCAAAAAGTTATAATTATAGGGATTAAGTCGTGGTTATCTTGAATCACTTGCTATTGGGGTATTGTGCACATTACTAAGTTCTCACGGGTTAGGCTAATAAATCCTAACAGTGCTAATCATCACTACTTGGGTGAAAGGACCCAATAGTGGTATGACCATCGTCACCAGGAGGTGACACGGCGCCAGATAAAAATAAGATAGAAGCCATTGTAATCGCGTTTATGCTGTAAATTATAACTAAGGTTTCGTTTTATATAACCTGAATGACTCGCCAGTATTTCCCCGCTGATAAAATATTTTCAAAACATGTTTCAGGTGACTACTGTGAACCAAGGAAAAGTGCTACGAAGCACTAATAAAGCTTGAAGTAGTGGCTCAGTTAAACAAATAAACATGTTTTGTAAATCAGGGAATTTCCTTGTAAAATTCCTCTATTGTAAATTCTGGGGTTTATCCCGAATTATGAAATAATATAATCGGGCATTTCAAGTTTTAAAAGATCCTGTAAAATCTTCCGCTGTCAACTCAATTAATAAGTACCACGGGTTTCTGTCCCGCGGCTCCTGGACCGGGTCAAACCGGGACGGGGGCCGTGACAGAAAAAGGTGGTATCAGAGCCACTGATTTAAGCCTATTAAGTATTTAAAGATACTTAATTTTCCTGATTACCATCTTGTGATTATATGTTTTGTTAACTGACTACTTGTTAGTTACAATATGGGTAAGCAAATAATTTTGGACATCTATCGTCAATTAGATAGTTCACCAAAAGATAAGGGAACTTCATTTCAATCAAATTCCTCAAGATACTCAGCAGATGCTGAGGAAGGAATATTTGTTCGTAAGGCACAGTTTGAAGAACCACTTACCATTAAGAAAAGAAGTTGTATTATTAGAAAAAGTCAAGAGAAAATAAAGAAGTCACAACCAAAAGGAATGATGATTAATAAGGAAACTCAGAAAATAGGCATTAACCCACCATGGGAAGATGAGTTAGATGAACAATGGGCAAATCTCTATATGTTAGCCACTACAGCAGTAAATGTTAACTTTTAGTTAAACTGCCAACACTCTGACCTAGTACTAGCACCCTTACCATCCATAAGTCAGAACCTTTAAAGAAACTTTGCCCAACTTAGTAAGAAAAGATAGACTGAGATAAATTATCCCTAGTATATTTTAAAATTTCAGTTGTAATTTGTAATAAATATATAAAATCGCATTATTTTTGTATAGATATTTATTAATACTTAATTTTCTGATTACCTTTTCTGTGATTATGTGAAAATTCAATTTAAAAAATTTTAACCTAGAATTTTGTGTGTTTCTTCATATCTGCTAAACAGCATGAATGAGTTGTCTGAAGCTCTTCAGAATCTCAATCTCTATTATGTTAATGTGGAAGTTTCCAAAGACTTTACTGGTTATTGTGCTGACATGGAGGAACCTATGGAATTTCAAGCCCAGTCACCGGAGAAACCTAAGCCAAAGAAGAGAAGAAGAATTGTGGGCTGGAGGTGTGTGCGCAGAAGGAAACCAGTAACTCAGAAAGTTGCCAAGACGGAGGACCCAATGGATAAAGGGAAAGGAATAGAGATTGGAGAAAGTTCCAAGCAAACCGAGGAAATACCATTGCAGGAAGAGCTAGATTACATACTGGCAAGCTATGATATCCTTAAGCCTGTTAATGAAAACCTTTTTACTTACCCTGCTGAAACCCAGCTTCCAGTAAACTTAGAACCAGCCATCCCAGATCCCCTTGTCAACACCCGACCTCTAGGAGAAATGGAAGAATGGTGGACCAACGACTGGCAGTTTCAGAACCTCCTCAATAACCCTTATACCTTTTTCCCTCAGTTCGACCCAGAGCCTGCACCAAACCCACCAATGAGCAATGAGAATTTGGCTGAACTCCGCCATTTTGGCGAGGAGCTGGTGGATGCAGGGAATAGAATCCGGGAGGTGGGAGAACAGATCTCCTGGAAGTACGACGAGAGGGAACGTCGCTTCTAAGATGACGGGGATGGTGTGACGGCATGGTTGTGGTTGTATAATAATAATAGTGGTAAAATATGATCCTGTAAAATAACCTAAAAAAAACTTATGTAAGATAACAAGTGTGTACGGTCGCATAATATAATATATAAAAATGGAAGTCGAGAAATCGACAATTTTGGCTATACGTGTTGACATGATTATGTGCGATTATTTTGTTATGTTTGGTTATTAATTATTTTATTGCTAATCACTTGTATAAAATAATTACCAGATGGAACACGCTGGTAATGAACAAGTTAACGAGGGTAACCAATCTGAACAAAACCATGAAGATCAATTTCTGAATAGGCAAGACATCGAGAATATCGTTGCTCAAGGAATAGCCAATGCTATTCCAGCAATTCTTGTTGCTGCTCGAAATCCAGTTGACCCTCAACAAATTATTCCTAGCAAACGTATTCATGAAGACAATTTCAGTAATAGCGTAAATGGAGGCGGCAACCATACTAATAACAACAACGAAGGGATGCAAGCCCCACTCCTTAAGAAAATGAAAGCTGCAACACCTGGTTGCACTTACAAGGAATTCCTTGCCTGTAAACCTGTTGAGTTCGCAGGCAATGAAGGGGCGACTGCAGCGCTGCTTTGGTTAGAGAAAACCGAAGCAGTAATTAAAATAAGTAAATGTGCCGAGGAAGACAAGGTCATGTACGCGTCACATCTTTTCAAAGAAGGGGCGCTAGAATGGTGGAATACGGTACTTCAAGCCAAAGGAAGTGATGTGGCCTATGCCATGAGTTGGGAAGAATTTAAGCGGTTAGTAGAACGAAAATTATGTCCCGAATATGAGAAGGAACAAATGGCGAATAAATTCTTAAACCACCGGATGGTGGATGTAGACTGTCGAGGGTATACTTCGACATTCTTCGAGTATGCGAGAGTGGTACCAACCCTGGCTTCGCCAGAACCGGTACGTATTTCCCACTATATTTGGAGATTGATTGGCGAAATCCGTGATATCGTTAAAGCTGCGAGACCTCGCACTATTGACGATGCTGTGGAATTAGCTAACACCCTAACTGACGGGCTGATACGCACAAGAGAAGAAAACCGGAAAAAGGAAGTGGCCCAAAAGATTACCCAGGGATTCCGTATGGGTAACCGTAGTAATTTCAAGAGAAAGGGAACCGGGCAATCTTCTATTGTTCCATTTTGCAATGCCTGTAAAAGGAAGCATTTTGGAAGATGCAAAGGGTATTGCAACTTCTGCAAAATCCCGGGGCACCAAGAAGAAGATTGCAGGAAGAAGAAAGCAACAATCTGCTACAACTGTGGAGAAGCTGGACATTTTAGGCCAGACTGCCCGAAATTGGCCAAACCAGCTGATAATAAAGCCAAACCTGCAGAAGGAACTACCAAGAAAAACGCAAGAGCCTTCCAGTTAACTACTCAGGAAGCCGAACTAATCCCTGACGTGATAGCTTGTACGTTCCTAGTTCACGACGTTTATGCAAAAGTATTATTTGACTCTGGTGCAAACCAAAGTTTTATAAATACTTCATTCTGCCAAGCTCTTAACTTACCCTTAACCAACCTTAGGTAGATTTTTATAGTCGAAACAGCAGAGGGGAATTCTGTTAACATAAATAGGGTTTTACGAGAAGGAAAGATATAACTCTTAGGCCATAAATTCTCTACGAACCTTTTACCTATGAATTTAGCCGGATTCGATGTGGTATTAGGAATGGATTGGTAAGTAGCTAATCATGCTCGAATTCTTTGTGATAAGAATTCCATAGAAATACATACACCCACAGGAGAATTAATGGTAATTACAGGAGATAAGCCGCGTAAGCCAATGAAATTCATTTCAGTCATGAAATTGGCCAGTTATTCAAGAAAATAAGAAATAGTGTATATGATTTCAGCAATCATTAACACTAAAGGTAAGTAACTTAAAGAAATTCATGTAGTAGCAGAATACCCAGATGTATTCCCAGAGGAACTACCGGGATTACCACCCAATAGGGAAGTCGAATTTAGAATTCATCTAATTCCTGGAACTACACCAATAGCTAACGCACCTTATCGGTTAGCACCCACCGAAATGCTAGAATTGAAAAAGCAATTAGATGAATTATTAAGTAAAGGATTCATACAACCTAGTTCATCCCCGTGGGGAGCGCCAGTGTTGTTTGTGAAAAAGAAATATGGCTCGATGAGAATGTGTATCGATTATAGGGAATTGAATAAGGTTACAATTAAGAATCGATACCCATTACCTAGGATCGATGATCTTTTCGATCAACTTCAGGGAGCTAGATATTTTTCTAAGATAGATCTACGCTCCGGATATCATCAGTTGAAAGTACAAGAAGAAGACATACCTAAAACTGCTTTTAGAACTAGGTATGGTCATTACAAGTTTATAGTCATGCCATTTGGACTAACAAATGCTCCTGCAGCATTTATGGATATGATGAATAGAATCTGTAAACCGTACTTGGATAAATTTGTAATTGTCTTCATCGACGATATACTCATTTATTCCAAAAGTCAGGATGAACACCGTCAGCACCTGCATGCACTCTTAACCTTGTTAAGAAAGGAAAAGTTTTACGCCAAATTCTCGAAGTGTGAATTTTGGCTACAGGAAGTGCAATTTTTAGGTCACGTGGTGAATCATGAAGGTATTCACGTAGATCCTGCTAAGATAGAAGCGATCACCAAATGGAAACTCCCGCAATCAGCCATGGAAATTAGAAGTTTTCTAGGGTTAGCCGGATACTATAGGCGCTTTATTAAGGATTTTTCCAAAATAGCCGTGCAGTTAACTAAGTTAACCTGTAAAGCAGTTAAGTTTGAATGGGGACCTAGGCAAGAAGAAGCTTTTAAGGTTTTAAAACAAAAATTAACGAACCCTCCAATTCTTGCCTTACCAGAAGGGACAGAAGATTTTGAAGTATACTGTGATGCTTTAAAACTAGGATTAGGATGTGTGCTAATGCAACGCAAGAAGGTAATTGCGTATGCATCAAGGCAATTGAAAAAGCACGAGGAAAACTATACGACTCATGATTTAGAGTTAAGAGCCATAATTTTTGCCCTTAAGATTTGGAGACATTATCTGTCGGAAGTAAGTTTACTGTCTATACAGACCATAAAAGCTTAAAATACATATTTGGGCAAAAAGAATTAAACATGAGGCAAAGAAGATGGATGGAAATCCTAAGTGACTACGACTATGATATTCAATATCACGAAGGAAAAGCAAACGTAGTTGCTGATGCTTTAAGTCGTAAGTATCATGAGAAACAACGACGAGTTCGCGCTCTTAGATTAAGTCTACAATTAGACTTAATGGAACAACTGAAAAACATTCAAGAAACAGCAATCAAGGATGATGCTGAAGGAATGAAGGGAAGAATAAAGGAATTAGAGCAAGGAAATGATGGAATTTGGAGATTCCACAAGAAAAGGATTTGGGTACCTAAGCAAGGAGAGATAAGAAATAAGATTTTAGAGGAAGCTCATAAATCTAGGTATACCATGCATCCTGGAAACAATAAAATGTACCAAGATTTAAGAAATAACTTTTGGTGGATAGGGATAAAAAAGGATATAGCTAGATATGTTTCTAAATGTCTTACTTGTTCACAAGTTAAGGCAGAACACCAGAAACCCTTAGGTCTACTCCAACCATTAGAAATGCCTGTATGGAAATGGGAACTCATAACATGGACTTTGTTACTAAATTACCCAAAACCAGAAAAGGTAATGACGTGATTTGGGTAATTGTGGGTCGATTAACCAAATCAGCTCATTTTCTACTCATGAAAGAAACCTTTAGTATGGAAAGGTTGGCCAAATTGTATGTAGATGAAGTAGTATCCTTACATGGAGTTCCACTCTCCATTGTATCGGATAGAGATAGTCGTTTCACTTCCCATTTTTGGACGAGTTTCCAAGAAGCCATGGGAACCCGACTAAATCTAAGCACTGCATATCATCCTCAGACAGACGGACAAAGTGAAAGGACGATCCAAACCCTGGAGGACATGCTTAGGGCATGTGTGATAGATTTTGGTGGAAATTGGGATGACCACCTACCCTTAATTGAATTCTCCTATAACAATAGTTATCACTCAAGTATTGAAGCTGCCCCATTCGAAGCACTATATGGACGAAAATGCAGAACTCCAGTATGTTGGGCAGAAATAGGAGAAAGTCAACTATCAGGTCCTGAAATAGTACAAGAAACTACCGACAAGATTACTCAAATCAAGGAAAGAATGAAAACGGTTCGAGATCGCCAGAAGAGTTATGCCGATAATCGACGCAAGCCACTAGAGTTTCAAGTTGGAGACAAGGTACTCTTAAAAGTTTCTCCTTGGAAAGGAGTAGTTCAGTTCGGTAAGAAAGGAAAACAAAGTCCAAGGTACGTGGGACCATTCCCAGTAATCCAGTGAATAGGACCAGTTGCCTATCGCTTACAACTACCAGAAGAGTTAGCTGGAATACATGACGTATTTCATGTATCCAATCTCAAGAAATGTCTATCTGACGAATCCTTGGTAGTACCTCTTCAAGATGTAGAGGTAAATGAAAAATTAAAATTTGTTGAGAAGCCACTGCAAATAGAAGACAAAAAGATCAAGTTTCTCAAACACAAAAGACTGGTACTAGTCAAAGTCAAGTGGGATTCAAAAAGAGGACCCGAGTACACTTGGGAGCTAGAATCAGAGATGAAACGAAAGTATCCTCACTTATTTTAGTAAATCTTGAGGACGAGATTTTAATTAAGGAGGGGAGGATGTAAAGACCTCCAAAAATGTCCCTAAGCGACCCGTAAGTAAAAACCCAGACCCCTGAAACCCTAATCCATAGAAAAAATCAAGAAAATCAGATTTTTGGTCTTCAGGCGGGCCGCGTAAGGGTTAAGTATGGCCTTACGCGGGCCGCGTCAAAGTCCTATTGACCGGATAAGCGTTTCCGGTCCACGTGTCACACACGTGGCATGCCTACCAGTGACACGGATGCCCTAATCTACGACTAGGCCTTTCACGGGCCGCGTAAAGATTAAGAAGGGGCTTATGCGGGCCGCGTAAGACCCAAAAATCAGCTATAAATAGGGCAGGTTACGAGCAGTTCACTGGTGTCGAAATTTCAATCCAAAACACAAAGAATACTGCTCAAAAGTCGAAAATCATATTCACGGTAGTGAAACGCAGCTACGATACAGGGTATTAACTCGATCACTGCTACGATTCAATGTCTGATTGATTGAAACTATCCAATGGATGTTTAAGTGCTGCCCACATTAGGGCTATACTTTGTCATTCGTCGTGAATTCGATAGATGTTTAAGTGTTGCACTTTGTCATTCGTTGTGAGGGTTTTAATCTCGTGAGTTATCGTAAATGTTGTATGAGTTACTAACCTAGTTCGTGTGCATTGTTATTTAAATTAGGTTACAAGGCTAATCAGTAGGCTAAACTCTGCCCGTTTAAATCTGAAAAGTGAGTCATTCTCTTTTTATCAATCATGTTTTACAATACTCCAAGCATTTTCAAAAAGTTATAATTACAGGGATTAAGTCGTGGTTATCTTGAATCACTGGCTAGTGGGGTATTGTGCACATTACTAAGTTCTCACGGGTTAGGCTAATAAATCCTAACAGTGATAATCATCACCACTTGGGTGAAAGGACCCAATAGTGGTATGACCATCGTCACCAGGAGGTGACACGGCGCCCGATAAAAATAAGATAGAAGCCTTTGTAATCGCTCTTATGCTGTAAATTATAACTAAGGTTTCGTTTTATATAACCTGAATGACTCACCAGTATTTCCCCGCTGATAAAATATTTTCAAAACATGTTTAAGGTGACTACTGTGAACCAAGGAAAATTGCTACGGAGCACTAATAAAGCTTGAAGTAGTGACTCAGTTAACGAAATAAACATGTTTTGTAAATCAGGGAATTTCCTTGTAAAATTCCTCTATTGTAAATTCCAGGGTTTAACCCGAAATATGAAATAATATAATCGGGCATTTCAAGTTTTAAAAGATCCTGTAAAATCTTCCGCTGTCAACTCAATTAATAAGTACCACGGGTTTCTGTCCCGCGGCTCCTGGACCGGGTCAAACCGAGACGGGGGCCATGACAAAAACACCTTATTTCATGTTGATACATATAGATGCACATGTGCATTTCTAATAATGGTAATGTAAAATGTAGTGTTTTACATATGGTAGTCTAATTGAAAGTGCAATTGTCTAATATTTGTAATGAATTACGGAATATGTCAAAGAAATGATACATATGCATATGTGCATGGATAACTGTTACTCGAAAAAAAATTGAATTTTTTTTTATTATTGACGAAATATAGCGATTTTTCCAAAAAAAAAATAGTAAAAAAAATTGGGTGTTTTTTAGATTTTTTTAGGTATTTTTGGTTGTGTTCACATTGGTTCTCGCGGTTCTCGCAAACACAAAAAAAAATATTTTTCAAATTAAAATAGGTATATTTCGTTGCTAAAAAAATTGGCTACTAAAAGTAGCGATTTTTACATAAAAAATATTAAAAATAAATTTATGTGTTTATTAGATTTTTTGGGGGTTTAGTTTTTAGCATTTTAACTTGGGTGGGGGTGGGGGTGAGGGGTGGGGGGGGGGGGTTAGGTTTTTCTTTTGGTGGGGGGGGGTGGTTAGGTTTTTTTTTTTTTTTTGTGGGGGCGGGGGGCTAGGTTTTTTTGGTATGTTCACATTGGTTTTCATGGTTCTCACAATAAAGGTGGTTCTCAAATGAACCTTACCCGTTGAGAAAACGGTGACTAACGCCCCTCATCCGTTGAATCAAAACAATCTATGGAGTAGAATGGCGCGGTGGCGTTTTTGTAAATAACATCAACTTTATTACTTGGACGTGCTTCACTAAGGGTAAAAGGGTCTTTTACTGCTCTAATTCAAAACGCCAAACCTTAATGATAAAACGCATTGCAAATTTAACCGATAGATGGAACAAACAGTAACTGAAAGTTAATTATTAACATTTATTACAAAAAAATTATCTCCTAAACTACGCGCCAAAAACATCATTATATAATCGACGTTACCAAGGCTTCCATCATCACTTCCATTGATCATACTAAAAACGTCATCTTTAACCAAAACGTCAAATTTCAAAAAAAAAAAAAAAAAAAAAAAAAAAAAAACTCTGAAAGGAAGAAAAATGGCAACCATCGTTTCATGGAGATACACCCTTAGAATCAGAAGATTTGTGATCCGTTTTGACAATAGAAGAAGATAAAAAAACAATAAAATGCCAGGTAGTTATTGTTTCTAACTACACGCCAAAAAAAACCGAAATGCCAAAAATGACAACAGTGTTGTGAGAAATGCAATGGAAAAGAAGATAAAAGGACAAAAAAGCCCCTCCGCCTTGATTATATCGCACGCCACGTGTTTGGCCAGTATTCGTTCTCACCGTTTTCACACTTCCAAGCGTTTTCTCCTGATCCTGTTTATATATATATATATATATATATATATATATAGGGGAGGGTTCATTGGGGAACACTAAAAAAGTGGGGAACGGGGGAACACTCTTAAAAATTATACTTAACATGTTAAAAAAAATCATTTTCTAATTTTTTTTGGCGCTTTTTCTTATAAATACAAGTAGAAACCTTTTTAATAAAAAAAATTAAAAACTAAAAATATAAAAAAAATGTTTAAAAAACAGTTATATCTTATAGAATTAACTTAACATGTTAAAAATATTTTTTTTTTAATTTTTCAGCGCTTTTCTTTATAAAAATGAGGAGAAACTAGTCGGATAAAAAAATATTTTTTCTAAAAAAAAAAATTTTAGCCTTTTTTTAATTGTTTTTTTTTTAATATTTTTCGTTTTTGATTTTTTTTTATTAAAAATGCTTCTACAAGTATATATAAGGAGAAGCGCCGAAAAAGATGTTTAAAAAATTAATTTTTAACATGTTAAGTTAAATTTTTAAGAGTGTTTCCCGGTTCCCCACTTTTTTAGTGTTCCCCAATGAACCTCACACTATATATATATATATGAATACATATCCAACCTATATATGAGAGATAGCAATTATAGTGGAAAACCCCCTTTGAGTTCAAAAAACTCAAGAAACTCAATCGATTAAACACATATTACCACGTGTTACAATCTTGTCATCTAACACCTTTTTTTAGGAGAGAGAAAGTTAATATGTTACACTAGGATCAGTATCAACCAGTACCGGTACGGAAAATCCCCAAAAGTGGGTACCGAAACCGGTACTGAAAATGTACCCGATTCGGTAAATTCAGTACTGGTACCGGTACCTGGTACCATTTGCTCATCCCTATATTACACATTTTTCGCCGTTTACGTAGATGGCAACACATGTTACATTTTTTTTTCAACAGCAAATTTTGCAAGTTTACGAAATGGAACATTTTTTAACTTAAAATTTATGAGTTTTCAATGTGTACTGCATGTAAAAAACATGTTACATATTTTTATAGAAAAAAATAGTGTAACAGACAAGCCTGTTACATGTCAGTGTGTCAGACAGAAAAGTAAACAGGCAAAAAGCTGTTACACGTACTTTTGTCAGTATGTAACATGTTTCTGAAAAGTTACTTTATGTAACATGGAATCTCAACAGTATGATTTCTAGATAGATGGTTGAGATTGAGTTTCTTAAGAACTCATAAGGGTTTTCTTATTATCCTTTCCCTATATATAGAGAGCAATTATAGAGAAAAAACCCATTTGAGTTCAAAAAAACTCAATAAAATCAATGAATAGATCACATGTTGTCACGTATTACAACCTTTTTCAGATTTCTGACATGTAAAAGCTTTGTCAGGAGAGAGAAAGTTGATATGTTACACCTCTTTCACCCGTTTACGTAGATGTAACATCACATGTTACATTTTTTTTGTTTTCAATAGCAAATTTTGCAAGTTTTACTAAGTGTAACATTTTCGAATTTAAATTTTATGAGTTTTCAATGTGTAGTGCATGTAAAAAAACATGTTACATGTTTTATAGTAAAAAATAGTGTAATGATGTCACAGCCCCCGACCCCTGCCCCGGGAGCTGGCGGCCGCGAGACACACAGAGCGGGTAGTATCGGTGTTTATTAATTTTGCAGTGAATTTAAATATCAGGACCGTAGTTAGGAAATATTTATCAGAGTTTAAAACACCAAGCTTTTATAATAAATAAATAGGATAAAACCCAAGTTTCATACATAATACATTGATAGGGATAAACCCTAATTATTGAAAACATAAACTCCTTTTTATTTAGGTAACCTTTATGGCCACTTCTTTAAGCCTTCAGTGCTCTCCAGCTGGCTTCTATTAGCTTCACATTAAGTTACCTGAAACGAGTTTTAAAAATATTTTAATACTGGCGAGTGCATCCTAGTTTAATCAAAACAACTTTTATAACTTTATAGTATTGAGAGCGATTACAATGTTTATATCTACCAATATACTCATTCAGTATTTGTCATTTTACTGGTCCACAGTTCCATGACTTTGGTCATGTTACTCATTGGCTAACTCGTCGTCCAATAGTAACGGATTACAAGTAGTGTATACAAAACCCCACATACCGGCAGCAATTATAGAATACATAGACTTAATCACTGATAAGTATAATTGAAAAAAATTCAGATTTTGGTAAAACAGTTTGGTAGAAAAAGAGAATGTACTCACATTTTTTACTTAGATAATACTATAACTTCCTGATGATTCTCCTGGTTATTATCTATTAAAATTAAACAATGCACACGTGTTAGTAAAATAACCCAAATCAGCCATACAACATGAGACAAAACTCTAACAAACTGAGTCAGGCAGAGCCTTAACATGCGTTACGGAGCCCTAGATCAATCGGGTAGGGAAACGGATACGTGGTCAGGGGTTGAAATACTTACAACGAGGCAGAGCTTCGTTTTTTTAGGGGTATAATACCCGATTATATTTGCACTACATGTCTTGAGAGAGAAAGAAAGAATTGAACGGCGAGAACTAAAGCCTTCGGCCCCCTTTTATAGCTTGATTAGAGGTCGGCTCGCGCCCCGTGACCCACTTGGGTCAACCCTTCACAACCCGCGAGAACACTAGGCTAGGGCCTAGCTTGGGTGAATCACACCGTAGATCTAACACGAAGGGGGGGGGGATACGTGGCGGCCTGGGATGTCGCCTGGTGTAACTCGGTCGCGCCCAGTGAACCGACCAGCTGACTTGGCCGCGGCTTACGAGGGACCTTATATATTTGTTTATTTGATTTTAGTGAATATTAAAGTTATTTAGGGTCGTTAATGTATATTCAAGGTGTAATTAGAGCGGTTAGGGTGTTATATGAGGGTTTTATAAACGAACAAATCTATTACATGTCAGTGTGTTAGTCAGAAAAGTGAAAAGGAAAAAAGTTGTTTCGTGTACTTTTGGCCAGTCTGTTACGTGATCAGAAAAGTTGTTTTATGTAACATCCAATCTCAACCATAAACTGCTGATTCCAGGATCCGGCGAGTCTGACGGAGCTTTGGTCCCGAAACAACATGTTCGGTGCGATTATTATGACTAAGAAAGGAGTAGAAGATAGATAGAACACCGAGCAGTCAATTTCAATCTGGTCTCTATTGATTATTCGACTTTACAGAACCGTGAGACCAGTTGGAAAACATGACCCCTCTGGAACCAAAAGCTTGTCCAAATGGAACCCCAAGGTCCCTATTTATAGACATTTCCTACCATGTGTCCATCCGATCGGATTGCCATCCGATCCGGATGGACCTTTACAATATTAAAACCTGTCCAACTATCTTTATTCTATACAATATTCAACACACGCTCTATCTAGCTATTCGCACAGTGGCAGACGTACGAAATATGCACCAACAGATTCCCCCTCGGATGTCACTGTCGAATCGTCTTTAACAATGTTGTGAACCTTGAGCCGTGTTTGAATATTCTGTACTCTTCAACTTTTCTGCAACTTCAATCAGGATCTTGAAATCTTACAATACGAGTTCCCCCTCGATTGATGATTCGGGTTTGCTTTTGTCACAGAATAAAGCACGAATTCCCCCTGGAATAAATCTTCAGGTCTTTTGCACAGTTTACGACTCTCCTCCGATTTGCTAAACTGCAACCTTCACGAACAATCACCAACTTGAAACTAGTCAATGTAGCATCCTCTGTTTTAACTTTAACCGCATCCGAGTTCAGTTTTTGATATTACAATGTAAGCACCATGATCTGCATTCCCCCTGCTCGATCTAAGAATGTACAAAAACTCAACCGGCATATGATAGAAACTTCAAACACCCCACTGGTTAACTTCAAATTCGTGATTCCCCCTGAAGATCTGATATCCCGTTTACCGTGATCCACGTTAACGAACCATAAGAATGACAGATCCGTGTAAACGGTATTCTCCACAACCAGTAAATCTTCATCAGAAAACAAATCATCTGGTAATGTAATCCGATCTCCGAAGCATTCGTCCACAATCAGATTCATCTCCTCGGATAATCTAGATCTCGGAAGCTTTCACCTACGATCACACTCGGATCTCTGAAGCATTCGTCCATGATCAGATATCTACACCTCGGATCATCTTGATCTCGGAAGCTTTCACACATGATCAGATTCACATTCCCCCTGACAATCTGAAGTCGAAACTACCCGAATATAGTTGCAGTGTCACGAATTTCAAAAATGCCAGAATTTCAACATACGACATTGAAATTTTGATTCCCCCTCATTTTTGCAAATTCTGACGTCTTTATCACTGAATTCCCCCTCAAGCTGAATTCAGTTTTCTGTTCTCTTCTCCGATCGGATGGACACATGGTAGGAAATGTCTATAAATAGGGACCTTGGGGTTCCATTTGGATAAGCTTTTGGTTCCAAAGGGGACATGCTATCCAACTGGTCTCGCGGTTCTGTAAAGTCAAATAATCAATAGAGACCAGATTGAAATTAACTGCTCGGTGTTCTATCTATCTTCTACTCCTTTCTTAGTCGTAATAATCGCACCGAAGACGTCGTTTTGGGACCGAAGCTCCGTCAGACTCGTCGGATCCTGGAATCAGCAGTGGTATCACCCAAAAATCGATCTAACAGTCGGTTAAATCACCCAAAAATTAGCGATTTTTTACCGTAAAAACTTGTGTAATTTGGCGAATTTCAGTTAAAAACGTGAAAAGATCAAAATATGAAGAAATTGATCAAATCTGATGTGATTTTAGATCTGAATCTGATGATTTCTTGAGCGAAATTGTGTGTTAGATCCGTGCAATCGAGCTCCTGCTCTGATACCACTTGTAGGACCGGTTTTAGACTCCGAAACGATTGCGAACCGAACGTGTGACGTGCGGAATCCGTACACGAACGTGACCGAACACACGAGACGTAATATAATCTGTGATTCTATTGATAGATCTGAAATCGTACAACACCTGAATCACGTGGAGAACACTTTCTCTCTTTAGACTTTCTCTCTCTAGATCCTAAGCTCCAAAGCTCCAAAATGGCAAAAGTCTTTAACTCTAACCCTAAATGTCCTATTTATAGGCAAAGCTTATAAGGAGAGTTCCCCTTATTTACAATAATGCCACCTTGCCCTTTTTATATCTAATATTACAATATAAGGCTAGTATTAAACTGTTTCTGCTACGATCTTGATTGACGGAGGCGATAGACATACTGCACTAACAGACTCCCCTTGGATAATGCCGCAGTCAATCTCGTAGCGTCTTGATTTTCTCTCTCTCTCTCTCTGAGTCTTCTTGATGCTTTATCATCTTCAGCAACATAGACTCCCTCTTTCTTGAACAGAATCCCCGTGGATTTGTCTTCAGCTTCAGCTTCTCCCCCTTTCAGTAGATTCTTCAGGCTCCCCCTTTCGTCAAGCTTCCGTGTTTTTGGGATCGACACCTGGCTTTCCGGTTACAAGATCCTCTAGGATAGATACCTGGCTCCTTGAATACACGCTTCCCCTTGCGTTGAGCCCGTCTTCATACTCCCCCTTAGACTCGGCTATCGGGATCGTAATCTGGAATAACATCTGTAACTCTCAAGCTTTTATAAGTAACAACTTTTGAATAATCCATGATTGAAAACCCTGGCTCTCTCACCATAAACTGAGATATTTTAACAGTGAAAGCATTTTTGATTGTCCAGGAATCGTGACCTGGCTCTCAACACTCTTAATCAAGAACCTGGATCTTATTACAGGTATAACACTATACGTATTCCCAGGATTACTTGATTTCCTCCTATCAACAAACTTTATAGATGTCACACACTGATATTTCCACGTATTACCGGTGGGCCCGGTGAGGAGTATCGTGACGTAGTTGATATCATCATAGTGAAACAACACAATTTTAAATGCACAGCGGAAGCAAAAGATAGATTCATTTCAACTGAATAAAATTGTAATATTAAGTATCACAACGTAGTTGAAATGGATCCACAGGCGGATCAAATAAACAGAAAACATAGTTCAACAGACTTTAAATGCATCCAAGCTTGCGAGACTCTTAACGATGCTAAGGAGAGGCCAGCCTATTACGCTTAGTACCTGCACTTAACCTTTTTGTGAAAATACGTCAGTTTACACTGGTAAATACAATTAACTGGCTCATTTTGAAAAGGTTTAGAAAAATGATTTGAATGCACAAGGCACAAAACATTTTATAACTTGGGATAATTATTTATATATAAACTTGTAAGAGAATTACATGTTCGTTATACGTTCAGTAGCCCGGATTGACACCGGGTTAAAAATTAACAGACACACCACATGATATAGTCCCGCGGCGGGTTATTCCCGAAACCGGCGGTTATACCTTATTATTTATTTATGCACTATCGGGTGTACGCCTACACCCTGTGCTTAGGTCGTGGCCATTTCGTAAAATGATGCCAAGGATATCCGGGACATGGTCATTAACCCCCCAAAGGCTTTAATCAAACAAAACAATTTAAACGGGACATTTCGATAAATTAATCTTCATACAATTAAAAATTCAATGCCCGACCAGGCGGTATTTTATATACCGTATCCCAAGCACGTATAGGGAAAATAAGTTAAAAGTATTTACCTTTGCAAGTATAAATCACAAATAGCAAGTGCGTGTAGCTTTTACCGGGTCTCCTATTCTGGAACAAAGGTTTTTAATAACCTATTAGATTCCTAACGGGTCTTTAATTAAGCCTAAACTTAGACCGGTTAGTTTTTAAAGGAAGATACGGTTCAAACGCACGATTAAGCGAAGACCGGAATAGAATATGATTTAGACCCGACAAGTTTGAAGACTTGTATAATATTGGTAAACTAAACACATTCTGGATTTTGAGACAAAAACGATAAGGTTTGACCCGTTTCGGGCAATTTATGCAAACTAGTTACATAAACCGAACCGAACGCGCAAGATGCGTAACGGGTAACCATACAAGTCATATACAGGTTTCCTAAGTTAATATGCCTTAGATATGTTGTGACATCAGTAAGATATCTTCTATTATGCCCAAAATGGATTTAAACTCAAACTATGCCCCGTAAGGGCATTTTGGTCATTTTAAAGGTTATAAAAGAGTTTAAATAATAATCTGAGTTACAGGTCTGATATAATCAGTAAAAATACTTAATTTAATAAGTTATATCAGTAGGGTATTGCATATATGTGAAATTTACCATTTATAACTAAACTATGCACCGTAGGGGCATTTTGGTAATTTCACTTAAGCCTAAAAGGTCAATTCTGGAAATCTGAGTTTAAAACTTTTGCTTACTGTTAAAATATAATAATTTACTTAAAATATCAGTAGGCATCAAACCTTATATGTTTAAAATAGTTTTAATACATACTATGTGTTAAAAATGCTTAAAAAGGCGATTTTGAGCTATTTCCAGGTTTTTAAGGGAAAGCTGATATTTTTATTATTCCAGAAGGCTCAAAATATTTTATTTATCATTTAAAATCAGTAGCAAAAGGTTTGGAATCAAAATAATTTGTAAAACTCATTTTATAGCCCAAAAGGGCAAAACCGGCAATTACCGAATCAAGGTTAGAACTCTATGTTATGCTCAGCCTAAAATTAAATAAAAATCTTCAAAAATCCCAAAATATTATATAACATCAGTGGGTAAAAATTTTGATATCAAAAATTGGGTTTAGATAGGCTATATGCTATTTGTGCCGTTTATTTAATAAAAAGCTTTCTAATTACGCTAATGAGCATAACTCCTAATCTAGACCTCAAACTGATGTCAAATTTTAGGGACGACTTTATAAATCAGTAATGAAGGTTTCTACTCTTTTACATTTTCAAAAATCACTTTTTAAAGTCAAAAGGGCATAATAGTCAACATTTAAGCATTTAACGGAAACATGCATATGAATCTGATAACTAATGAACCAAGTTGTATAACCTTAGAGGGTTACACTAACATGAAACCTGGTCCTAATAAGGCTCTAAGGAATTTCTAAAACATGCTACATTGGGTCAGAACTGAAAGTCAAAGCATAAGTCAAATTATGCGACTTTCGGTTCCGAACCAAGCCTAAACGGAAAATTGTCGGGTTGAACATGTTTAGACATGTTCTTACATTGATTACCAAGTTATATTAGTGATAAAACAAGTTGCATGGATCCTACATTGCTAATTATGCATTAACTTGAAAATAAGCTTTCTGTTGACTTTTTAAGATTAGTTTTGACCCGACAATTGACCTTGTTAGAGTGGGAATCAGAGGGTGCCCTTTTAAGGGTTTATTTCCCACATAATTACCAACTCATAGGTACTTTCAATTTGAAATTTGACTGGACAAATTTTAATTAATTACGAAGTCAAACTCTAATTACGACGGTTTGACTTTAGGCTAATTAACTAGGCAAAACTGAATTAAGAAGGGTTAAGGATACTTACAAAGGTCCTAAGCACGACTAGGAAGCCTAAGGAATCTTGTTGCTAATCAGAGGAGCTCCAGAAATGAGTCTTGTGAACTTTGCAAATGAATGAGTTCAATGTTACAATAAGAGGAGTGCTTATATATGGAATTTGATCTCACAAGATGATGCCAAGCAACCCTATGCATGGATTCAGATCATCACAACTGTCCCTAGTGCATGAAAATCCATTTGCCCAGCCCCTGGTATCAATTTACAGGCTCATAAGTCGGTTACAGACCTAAACTGGCAGCTCCCAGGAGTTTTCTGTCACTGGCACTCTCACTCGGGCCGCGTAACTCCATAAGGTACTCTTACGCGGGCCGCCTGGCCTCCCAGAACCAGCCAAACAAGTTTTAGTTAATTACATTTCAGCCCCTGGTCCTTTCTAACGTGGTTTTGAGCTTGTTTCTTACACTTTTGGCCCTCTAACCTTACTTTTAAGGACCTTAAGACTTATACATACTTGGTTAAGTCCTTGGTTAACTTTGTGATTACCCATAAGGTCATAAATTTCAACGTTGATGCTTTTACCCCCTCGTATACGAATTTTATCATAACTTTCTAATATGATAACGAAACTTGGTGAAATTTTTACCACATATTCTAGTGAGTATAATTTATCGATACAAAGCTTCGCGTTCGCTAAAAGGTCACTCAGAGGTACACTTTAAACATGTTGACACATTAAACTTGTAGTTTGTAATCTCTCACTTTCTTCCATAATTAGCTTCGTATGATCCATGATTCATTCGTTTAAGGGTATAAACATCGTGTAGGGTTATTGCAAAGTATATTTATCCATTGTTGATACATTGAACCCTCATATTCACATACTTTCTTTGTTTGTCAACTTTAGTCCCTCTAAAGTAATCTTTTACACGTTTAAAGCTTATGACACGTGTCGATACATTATTGGACATAAATTTTCGAGGTGTTACATCCTCACCCCCTTAAAAGAAATCTCGACCTCGAGATTTTACTAAAATAAATGAGGGTATTTTTCTTTTATTGTGGACTCTACCTCCCATGTATATTCGGGACCTCTGCGGGCATCCCATTTGACCTTTACAATAGGCACTTGCTTCCTTCGAAGCTTCTTAACCTATCGATCCTCGATCGACAAGGGTTTTTCAACAAACTTTAAGCTCTCATCTATGTGCACATCCTTATGTGACATGACTAGTGACTCATCAGCTAGACATTTCTTCAGATTGCAGATGTGGAATACATTGTGAATACCACTAAGCTCTTCTGGTAAGTTCAACTTATAAGCCACTGCTCCTACACATTCGATGATCTCGAATGGTCCTATATACCTTGGGCTTAACTTACCTTTCTTACCAAATCGCATCACCCCCTTCCAGGGTGATACTTTAAGCAACACTTTATCACCAACCTCGAACTTTAGAGGTTTACGTCTTAAGTCTGCGTAGCTTTTCTGCCTATCTCTTGCAGCCCTCAGACGGTCATGAATTTGGACAATCTTGTCCGTTGTTTCAAAGACTATGTCAGGTCCTGATAACTGGGCTTCTCCTATTTCTGACCAACAAATAGGCGTTCTGCATTTCCTACCATATAATGCCTCAAAAGGCGCAGCCTGAATGCTTGTATGGTAGCTATTGTTATAGGAGAACTCGATCAATGGCAGGTGGTTATCCCAACTACCACCTAAGTCAATCACACATGCACGAAGCATGTCTTCCAAAGTTTGGATGGTACACTCACTCTGCCCGTCTGTCTGAGGATGGTAAGCCGTACTAAAGTTTAAGCGCGTGCCCAACGATTGTTGGAAACTTTTCCAAACATGTGATGTGTATCTAGTATCTCTGTCAGAGATAATAGACACTGGTACGCCATGCAGAGATACAATCTTATCTACGTACGGTTGGGCTAACATGTCGGAGCTAAAAGTCTCCTTAATGGGTAGGAAATGTGCTGACTTAGTCAGTCTATCTACTATCACCCATATAGTATCATTTCCTTTTTTGTCTTTAGTAACTTGGTGACATAATCCATTGTCACTATTTCCCACTTCCAGGTGGGAAGTTCAGGCTGTTGTAGCAAACCTGACGGCTTTTGATGTTCAGCTTTGACTTGAGCGCACGTCAAACATTTGGCTACATAGGTAGCTATAGACTTCTTCAAGCCTATCCACCAAAAATTTGCCTTTAAATCCTGGTACATCTTATCAGCTCCCGGATCACATCCCTAAGTCCTCCATAAATTGGAACCCATATTCGTCCATTTAATCTCAGGATTCCTTCCTTGCCATAGGATAACTGTTCTTCAGTTACTCCTAGCTTTTCATTAGGATAGTTAGCTTCTAGTACAGCTTCCTTCTGCGCAGCTAACAACCTTTTAATTAAACTATTCTTTAACTCAATGCTCTTGGCATTGATTCTTATAGGCTTCACTCTTTCCTTTCTACTTAAGGCATCGGCGACTACATTCGCCTTGCCAGGATGGTATCTTATTTCACAATCATAATCATTCAAAGTTTCCATCCATCGTCGCTGCCTCATGTTCAAATCCTTCTGATTAAACAGATGTTGAAGGCTTTTGTGATCTGAAAAGATCACACACTTGGTTCCATACAAGTAACGCCTCCACAGTTTTAGTGCAAATACAACGGCACCCAACTCCAAGTCATGGGTGGTGTAATTCTTCTCATGCACTTTTAATTGTCGAGAAGCATAGGCAATGACCTTGCCTTTCTGCATAAGCACACAACCCATACCTATGTGCGATGCATCACAGTAAACTACAAATTCTTCTATTCCATCTGGCAATGTTAATACTGGGGCATTGCTCAACTTTTGCTTAAGGATGTCAAAGGATTCTTGCTGCTTAGGGCCCCAGTCAAACTTAATATTCTTACGCGTCAACGAAGTTAGGGTCGCAGCAATCCTTGAGAAATTTTCAATAAATCGCCTATAGTATCCTGCCAAACCTAGAAAACTACGAATCTTAGTAGGCGTCTTTGGCTCTTGCCAATTCATAACAACTTCAACCTTAGCGGGATCTACTTGGATACCACGCTCACTAACAACATGTCCAAGAAATTAGACTTCACGAAGCCAGAATTCACATTTTGAAAATTTGGCATAAAGCTTCTCTTGTTGAAGCAGCTTAAGAATACAACGGAGATGCTTCTCAGGGTCAGCTTGACTCTTTGAGTAAATGAGAATGTCATCGATGAAGACTATGACGAATTTATCTAGGTAGGGCTTACAGACGCGATTCATGAGATCCATGAATGCGGCAGGTGCATTAGTGAGCCCAAAAGGCATCACTAAGAACTTGTAGTGACCATAACGAGTCCTAAATGCGGTCTTGTGTACATCTTCATCTTTAACCTTCAGTTGATGATAGCCTGACCTCAAGTCGATCTTAGAGAAGTAACTTGCCCCTTGCAATTGATCGAATAGATCGTCGATCCTGGGCAATGGATATTTATTTTTGATAGTGACCTTGTTAAGCTCGCGATAGTCGATGCATAGATGCATCGACCCATCCTTCTTCTTCACAAACAGGATTGGTGCTCCCCAAGGAGATGAACTAGGACGAATGAAACCTTTCGCCAATAACTCATCTAATTGAGTCCTCAACTCTTTCATCTCTGTTGGTGCCAACCTGTAGGTGCCCTTGCAACAGGTGCTGCTCCTGGGATAATGTCAATTCTGAATTCTACTTGCCTATCTGGTGGCAAACTAGGTAGTTCTTCAGGAAATACTTCGGGATATGCAGAAATGACGGGGATATCTTCAATCTTAGGCTTCGGCTCATCAATAGTCGATTGTGCCATGGAGATGACACAACCTTTCTTCATACATCTTGATGCCTTAAGCATAGACACTTGCTTAGGCAGTCCATACTGGGTATCTCCCTGAATGGTAAGTGACTCACCAGACGGAGTCTTGATCACTACTTGCTTTTTGTTGCACACAATCTGAGCTTAATTGAGGGATAACTGATGTGTGCAAAATGCAACATATAAATTTTTTTAGTACTAATGTTGGAAAAAGTGTGTTTTTGTCTTCCTTTTATATTTTCAGGATTAAATGAGCTCAAATTAACAAAAGAAGCAAAAAGGCAGCTAAATCTAACATAAATACAAGAAAAGGAACAAATGTGGCATGCCCGACATCCCCAAAAGCATCTTCCCAAGCAAAACAAGAGAACAGAAGGCTGAACACGCCCTGTGTTCTGTGAACACGGGGGCGTGCCCAAGTGTTAACATAAAAGACAAAGTTGTAGAAGCTTCCATCGCCCACCACGGGGCCGTGCTCAACGGAAAGGGGGATGTGGTCAACTATAAGATTCGCATAATCCAGGCAAATCTTGATAGTACAGATATGCTCCTGCACACAGGGTCGTGCCCAGCGGACACGGGGCAGTGGTCAACTAATGTAGACAAAAGCAATTAATGAAGATAGAAAAGAGGATGGACACCGGGCCGTGCCCAACGGACACGGGGCCGTGCCCGAGCTTCTGTTCAGCCTATAAATAGGAGTGCTTGGCTCAAGCTCAAACCATCCCTTGGCACACCACCTCTCTCACACTTCACCCACCACCCACCACCATCACAACACCATGATCCACCACCATCATCCATTGTCCATCATAGAGTGTGTGAGTCGTCTCGGGATCCAAGATTGATCGTAAGAGTTCTTGACAATCAAGGCCATGTTTGCCTAATGTTTGCCTAAGTCTCTTACATCACTTGGTGAAGACAAAGTGTCTAGTGTAATACTTTTTATTTTTAATCTTTTCGCACTTTTTGATTGGTTATGTGTTGATGACTTTAATAACTAGTTTCTTATGTTGAAGGTGATTCTTCCTTATCGTTTGTCCGTGGTGTCTTGGCATTATTTTACTGTCTATATAAATTAAAATATTTTCACCATTCATGTCTCCATGGTCTATATGGAGGTATGTTGGCTACCTGGTCGGGGGTTAAGGGAACGGTTTGGTAAGAGTCTTGCCATTGTTCAGTGTATAGATCCTGTAAAGGACCTGGGTCAAATTTAGTAGGACATCCTTCAATACTTAACGGTATTGGATGGCGGGGGTCCAAACTCTTTGATCCCCTCATAAGTTAAACTACTATTAAAACTTTAACCCGGCTACTTAGGACTGTATCCCTGCTGACTCAGACTACTTAGCCGAGGGTAACGTCGCCTTCAAAAGAGGGGCCTACCACATTATGCATTAATAACTTAATTAATTATCTTTCAATAATCCGACCCTTTAGGATTGTATCCTTGCTGACTCAAACTACTGGGTTGAGGGTAACGTCACCTCCAAAAGAGGGGCCTACTACAATAACTAAGATAATCTCTTAAATAGTGCAAAAGTGCGGAAATTGTCACACCCTGGCTTTGCGGAAGCGTGGTTATTTTTGGTGTGACTTCTTAATACCATAGCTTAATCATAACAAGCTATATGAATTTAAAAACCATGCAAGTCATCCATTAAGTTTAGAAAACAACATACATTACCATTGTTTTTAACATGCAACCATAACCTTGTTCAGTAACATTACAACTTATAACAAAACATAAACGTGATTTAGGGATTGTGTCTTGTCCAGGTAAGAGACACAACCCTAAACCCTGATGACTTCATGACAAGTGCAGCGGAAAACGTTCCATACCGTGCCAGATCCGTTTAATTTCCTGAAATACATGTGAGTTGAAAAATCAACAATAATGTTGAGCGAGTTCATGTGCAAGTGAGTAAGTAAAACACTTGTAAGTATAAAAGTTTCCTGGTATGCAGCAGTGTAAGAGGACTTGTGATCACCAATGGTTTGCAAGGCCATTAGCATGTTGTGAAATGCAAGTAGGAAGACTCAACCCTAGCGGATTTATGCGTTGGGCACAAAGTCACCCCAAGGTCCGTTCTGTTTGGCCTGGGGCTGGGCTCGCTACACCCAGATAGATCTACCGCTCCTGTCCCTCGGTCCTACCCTGAGGATTAATAGCCTCAAGTTTCCGCCTACCCATTCACATGATCTAAACCTCCTTACGTTATCATACCGTGTATAAAAGTACTTGTAAACAAAGTAACATGTATTTCACCCCCGCAGTTAAGAAAACTGAAAACAGTTAGAGAAAAGGGGGACATGAACTCACAGTGAATGCGCGTCTCTACCAAGTGTCTCCAATACAGTAAGCTGTGCAACGACCTACAAGTGCTAATTCTATTAGACGGACGGCCGTGCCTTAGCTTTATAGTTTATGTCTTTGGGAAATAGTTAGACAACTATTTCGTGTTTATGTTCCGTATACACTTGGTAGTTATTCTTCTTCCCAAGGATGGGGGATACAATACATGTGCGTAAGTTACGTTTTATCAATCTTGTGGTAATGTAATTACCGGTGTAACTTATATGTTTGTGTAAGCGTTCGCAAAGTTTTGGAATCATTAACGCTTGTAAATATTATTTTCACTCTAAAATAATATTTATGTATTTCACAAAATAATCATAAACAGTGTTGTGACAAATATATTTATCACGTTAGTCTTTGTGAAAATCCCACCTCCGAATATTTAGTAAAATATAGTGCTGGCGAAATTTATGTTTCGAAAGTATGACCAAAAAAATAGTTCTAACACTTGTTGTGTAAAAAGTCTAAGTGTTAGGTTTTTAGAAAATTTCGCCAGAGTTTCCACTGTAACTGGAGGTGGCCACGCTTTCAAGCGTATCATTTTCTTTTAACAAATCAATTCAACAATCTTCTTTATTCAATCAAACAATCTCCGACACAACAAACTAGTCGACAAGTATGTAAATTTGCATAATCGCATGAACTTGCAGTTTTTCCGCATCTTTAATGTAAATCACCTTTATATATGTAGATCTTTATATAAAGTAGCTTTAATCTTGTAAAAACCTCGTGTCTAGAGAAATCCGTCTTTACAACTTCTAGTAACAAGTGACAAATCTACTTCTTTGTCGGGTCTTTTTGTTTCACAAGTGTTTACACACTTGTGGTTTATAAAATCATACCTATTAGTGTAAGATTCATCTTTAGAAAAAAAAAACATGATTTCTTTAAAGTGTGGTCTTTCAAAAATACCACTTGCGGATACGTAGATCCGCTAGTTTTAAACACCATTGTACCGGTTAAATCACTTTTGCACAAGTAAAATTCTTTTACACAAGTTCATGCTCTAAATGTGGTAGTGTTTCACCTTTAACCCTTGTATCTTTCAAAAACGAGCTTATGTGATGATACGTGATTTTATAAAGTCGGGTTAAACGGAGATCCGAGCTACCACATCATAGATCGGGTCTAGATAAACACAAATTTCAAGTCCTACGACTTTTACACAAGTTATATGCTATTAACCTCCATTTTTGTGATTTTACTAGACTTTAAAGTTCCAAAACGCATGTTTACGATATTTAACCGACGAAAGTTCTTTTAACCACTTTAGATGAGCGTAAAAACAAGTTTTAAATGATATACCTCTAGCTCAAGGCTAGGGAAGATCTTTGACGAAAAAGAGGTGGATAAAAGCTAACGGAAGTGGTCCTTCGCGTTCCGAGTGCACAAGAGCTCCTAATATGTAACCCGTGAAGCTTGAATGATCTTGGAATGATGAGATCAAAAATCGAAAATATGATGTGTGGGTTTGGTGGGTTCGGCCGTGAGCCACAAAGAAAAAAAAAGAGAGTGAAATGTGGTGTTTGTTTATGATAAGTGCTTTGTGTCTAAGTGTTATTTTATAGGCAAGATTAGGGTGTAATATCCAAAAGGTTTTATGTACCCATGATACTAAGCATCCAATAATAAAATAATCCTTCAAGTACATGGTGTGTTCCCCTATATTTGGGGCCGGTTACGAGAACAAGGGGGGGGGGGGGGTTCGATCCAAACTTAGATAGTTAGGATATAGTTTAGGTTAAAAAGGTTAGTTAAATATTTAACCTCGTTAGTTGCAAGTTGCATGTTATGACGGGTGTTAGGGTAATCAGGGACCCTAACTGGCTCAGAAAAAAAAATATAATTAGTGAAAATACTAATATTTTCATGTCCCGGGTATAGTCCGGTTGTCCGGTTGGATAGTAATCCGTTAAAGTCTTTTGTAATGCTTTAAAGTGTCGTTATTAACATTTTTAGTGACACATTTTGTTTCCAGTACTTTAGAAAGTGTCTAGTGTTATTTTCTCATTTTATGGCACTTTACTAGTCAGCTAGAAGCTGGTTTGTGTATTAAAGTGCTGTGTTTGGTACTTAAAGTACGTTTTTGGCACATCCGAATCAGTGTATCTTATCCCTAGAGACGCGGTACCATAACCCTTATATCCCTACACTCACTACCAGTGTAGTCAAAATATACGAGGCTCTTAACAGGCCTTAGAGGCAGTGTCTGCCTGATGCTGGTCATATCAGCATGTTTGCCGTGTATCCGTTTAGTGCTACTGTGCTTTTTGTGCATCAAGTTTGTCACTGAGGTGCCGTATGTAAATAATGTAGTGACAGCAAATAAAGTATGATGCAAGTAAGTGCATGTATCAGTATGCAGGTAGCAGTTTATCAGCTAGTTTCAATTAAGCACAGTAATTAAGCAGTAATTAATCATTAATTAAGTTGTACGGATACCTGGTTTAGTGCGGGTTGTCACATTCTCCCCCCGTTAAATAAATTTCGTCCCGAAATTTAAGTTCTGCTTGTAGATGCAGAGTTCTTAGGAAATAAGTGGGGGTATTTTTCTTTCATCCGGTCCTCACGTTCCCATGTGAATTCAGGACCATGTCTGGCATTCCAACGAACCTTGACGAGTTTGACACTGCTCCGGCGGGTCTTGTTAACTTTCCAATCCGTGACCTCAACAGGTTCTTCAACAAAGTGGAGCGTGTCGTCAATATGTATCTCGTCGATAGGAATGGCAACGTCAATTTGAGTTGGACTTTTCTTTAACTTGGATACATGAAATGTATCGTGAACACCATTTAGTTCAGCAGGTAGGTCCAACTTGTATGCTACTGTCCCAATTCTTTCCAGAATTCTAAAGGGACCAATGTAGCGCGGATTTAACTTTCCACGCTTTCCAAAGCGTGCTACCCCTTTCCAGGGTGAAACCTTTAACAACACCATTTCTCCGACTTGGAAGTCCACATGCTTCCGATTTGGATCCGCGTAGGCCTTTTGTCTGTGGCGAGCGGCTTCGATGCGTTTAAGAATTTGCGCGATCTTGTCTGTCGTCTCTTGGACGATCTCGGGACCAGCAAGCTGCCTATCACCTGCGTCAGACCAACATAGTGGTGATCGGCACTTGCGTCCGTATAGGGCCTCAAATGGCGCGACACCAATACTGGTGTGGTAGCTGTTGTTATATGAAAATTCGACCAACGGTAAATGTTTATCCCAGCTACCTCCCAAATCCATAACACATGCCCTCAGCATGTCTTCCAATGTTTGTATCGTTCGCTCGCTCTGGCCGTCAGTTTGCGGATGGAACGCAGTGCTCAGATTCAACTGTGAGCCAAAAGATTCCTGGAAAGATTGCCATATCCTTGACACAAATCTTCCGTCTCTATCAGAGATGATCGAGAGTGGTACTCCATGACGTGCTACGATCTCTCTCATGTAAATTTCCGCAAGTTTACTAGTACTGTCTTTCTCCTTGATTGGCAGAAAGTGTGCGGATTTTGTTAGGCGGTCAACAATCACCCAAATCATATCGTGGCCTCTTGGCGTTCTTGGTAATTTTGTAACAAAATCCATTGAGATTTGTTCCCATTTCCACTTGGGAATCTCAGGTTGTTGCAGCCGCCCCGAGGGCTTCTGGTATTCTGCCTTGACCTTAGCGCACGTTAAACATTTGCTCACGTAAACCGCAACGTCGCCTTTCATCCTAGGCCACCAATAGTAATTTTTGAGATCCTGGTACATCTTATCCGATCCAGGGTGGATAGAGTACCGTGACTTGTGCGCTTCGTCGAAAATAACTTCCCTTAATCCACCAAACAAAGGAACCCAAATCCTTTTCTCAAAACATAACGTCCCTTCCTCGTTTGGTACCAAAAGCTTCTCCATTCCACGGAGATATTCTTCCTCAAGGTTTCCCTCCTTGAGAGCTTCTTTTTGTGCAGCACGAATGCGCAAGGAGAGATCGGTTCGTATGATCATTTCCAAAGCCCTAACCCTTATGGGCTTGATTCTTTCTTTACGACTTAGGGCATCGGCGACCACATTTGCCTTCCCTGGGTGATACTTTATCTCGCAGTCGTAGTCGTTCAATAATTCAACCCATCGTCTTTGCCTCATATTCAACTCCTTCTGGTTGAATATATGCTGTAAGCTTTTGTGATCTGTGAAGACTGTGCATTTCGTACCGTACAGGTAGTGTCTCCAGATCTTTAAAGCGAAAACCACTGCGCCAAGCTCTAAATCGTGTGTGGTGCACTTTTAGTTGGCGTGATGCGTAAGCAATGACCTTTTGGCGTTGCATCAACACACAACCCAATCCCTGACGCGAAGCGTCGCAGTACACCACAAAATCGTCAGTACCTTCTGGTAGAGCTAAGATTGGCGCGTTACAAAGCTTGTCCTTCAATACCTGAAATGCTTCATCCTGTTTGATTCCCCAATCAAACGTCTTATCCTTCTGGGTCAGGAGCGTTAAAGGTTGAGCGATTTTCGAGAAATCCTCGATGAACCTTCTATAGTAGCCAGCCAAACCCAAGAACTGCCGAATCTCGGTTGGCGTTGTAGGCGTTTCCCAATTTTTGATTGCCTCGATTTTTGTGGGATCAACATGAATTCCATCCCCATTAACCACATGTCCAAGAAACTGGACTTCGCGTAGCCAAAACTCGCACTTGGAGAACTTGGCGTACAGCTGTTCCTTCTTTAGCAGCTCCAGTATAGTTCTAAGATGTTGTTCGTGTTCAGCCTTCGTCCTTGAGTAAATCAAGATATCGTCGATGAATACAATCACGAACTTGTCTAAGTATGGCTTGCAAACTCTATTCATTAGATCCATGAAGACCGCAGGTGCGTTCGTCAAACCAAATGGCATAACGAGGAACTCGTAGTGTCCATAACGAGTTCGGAAGGCTGTTTTCGGGATACTTTCCTCCTGTATCCTTAGTTGATGGTATCCAGATCGAAGATCGATCTTAGAGTAACAGCTTGAACCTTGAAGTTGGTCGAACAGGTCATCAATTCTTGGTAGAGGATACCTGTTCTTAATCGTCAGCTTGTTCAATTCTCTGTAGTCAATACACATGCGGAAACTTCCGTCCTTCTTCTTGACAAACAAGACCGGAGCTCCCCAAGGCGAGAAGCTTGGTCGGATAAAACCCTTGTCTAACAACTCTTGGAGTTGCGTCGACAATTCTTGCATCTCAGACGGAGCAAGTCTATATGGTGCCTTAGCCACAGGCGCTGCGCCTGGAACTAAGTCGATGTGAAACTCCACTTGCCTCTGAGGTGGTAGTCCAGGTAAGTCTTCTGGGAAGACTTCTGGGTACTCCCTTACGACAGGGATGTCTTCGATCCTTGGCTCGGCAGCCTTCTTGTCCACGATGTGCGCCAGAAAAGCAACACATCCTTTCTGTAAACACTTCCTTGCTTTCAAGCAGCTGATAAATCTTAGCGGTGTGTCACGCTTCTCTCCGTGAACCACAATTGTCTCACCATCGTCAGTTGGGATACGAACAACTTTCTCGTGACATACTATCTCAGCCTTGTTTCCAGATAACCAATCCATTCCTACCACCACGTCGAAGCTTCCCAATTGGACTGGTAGTAGATCCAGAGTGAACTCGCGTTCTCCCAATTCTATCACGCAACCTCTGATTACTTCGTCGGCTCCAACTAACTTTCCATTAGCTAATTCAATCGAGTAGGGAATGTCTAGCTTATTAGCAGCTAACCCAAGCATATTCTTAAATTCTAACGATACGAAGCTATAATCGGCACCAGTATCAAATAAAACGGATGCATAGCGTTGATTGATAGGGAACGTACCGGTAACGACATTTGGATCTTGGCGTGCTTCCCTGGCTTCTAGTTGGAATACCCTACCACGGGCCTGATTCAACGTTGGGCAGTTCTTTTTGAAATGCCCGATTTCCCCGCAGTTATAACATCCGAGTCTCTGCCCGTTTCCATCCCCGTTTCCAGCTGGGGTGTTGTTCTGGTTGGCATTCCCGGCTTGGTTGGCATTGTTGCCTCGATTATTCCCCTGTTGGCGACCTCCAAAACCACCGCGGTTGTTATTCCTATTCATATATCCTCCCTGGCCTCCCCGGCCAGCAGTGGCCCAACATGAATCCTTCAAGTGGCCAGGTTTTCCACACGAATCACATACCCTCAACCCACATCGGCCAGAATGGTGACGCTGGCATGCATTACACTTGGGCTGGGTGCCCATATATCCCTTTCCTTTCCTTCCACTACCAGCTGTAATCTGAGCTGGCGCGTCTGGTGCTCCTCTCTTACCAACACCACTAACACTTTGTTTGAAGTTCGAAAACTTTCTTTTGTTGCTTCCTGACGACTCAACATGAGTCTCTTTTTCTTTTGCCTTTACATCACCAAACTTGTTTAAACGAATCCCCTCCTCGGTGAGAGCCACGCTCAAATCGATGGCTTCAGTGATAGTTGCTGGTTTGGAGGAGGTTACCATGCTTATTATTTGGGGAGCCAAACCCCAAATGAAGCGCTCGATTCGCTTGTATTCTGGCGTGACCATATAAGGAACCACTTGGGATAGGTCATGAAACCTCTGAACGTACTCTGCTACCTTCGGACCGTCCATTTTTAAGTGCCAAAATTCAGTCTCCAACCTTTGAATTTCTGCTCGTGAACAGTACTTCTTGCGCATCAGTTCTTTCAATTCGGCCCAAGTCAGGGCGTAGGCGGCAGTTTCGCCTAGTGTTTGGACTTGTAAGTTCCACCAAGATAGGGCTCCGTCTAGAAACAGCCCTGAAATGTATGTGACTTGCTGATCCTCTGCACACTTGCTCATGCGTAAGACGGAATCGGTTTTCTCAGCCCAGCGGGTAAAGGCAACTGCACCCCCTGTGCCATCGAAGTTAACTGGTTTGCAGTCTAAGAACTGCTTGTAGGTGCATCCTGCACGTATGTTAAAACATGTGTTTGGCATTAGCATCACCGCTAAAATCTCCAACTAGTTCATGGTAGGTTCGAACGGCGTGGTATTACCGTGAGGTGGATTGTTATTGCCTTGATTAACACTTCCGCTTGCTCCTGGCTGAGATGCTGCGTACTGTGCTATGGCAGCAGCAATAATCTGCTGAAGTTCTGCCTCGTTAGTGGGCATGTTTGGTTCGCGTCTTGGCGGCATCTTCTAAAAGATGGTTTAAGTTGGTTAGGCCATAGTAAGGCTTCGTTGTTATAGTACGTAAATCAGTTCGTAATATAGTGTACGTATATAACGGTAGTAATAATATAATCACATAACATCTCATGTTATCACATATCACAAATATCAATCACACAACATCCCATGTCAAAAACATAAACAAGTAATCAAGCGAATCCAAATATGGTGAGAAAACTGCGATTGCCATATAAATGAGACCACATCGTAGGTGTATACATACAATCATCAATCACTAGGGGCTACATCACCCCTGTCAAAAGCTACATCAGTATCAATACAACATCAAAGACATAACAAAAGTCAAGTCATAACGTAGTCTCCCCAAAATGCTGTGCAGTCAAAAAGCAATCGCCGCCTTATCACCTCGCCTACCCAAGTGGCACCGATGAGCTCTAAGCCGATGGTGGTGGAGGAGGAGGGAAATGGGTATAAAACAAACGGCGCAACTGTAACCAGTCCGCCTCCATCGCCTGCTGTGTGCGTATAATGGAAGCAATCTGCTGCTCCAAAGTAGTAAGACGAGCAGCATAGTCAGGGGGTAATGGTCGAAACGGCTGTAACGGAGAGGGTACCCGGCCATGGCACTGACATGGCTGCAGACGGGCTCTCTCCAACTCCTGTAGTCGCTGCTCATGCGACTCATGCTGGTATACAAATGACATCAATACATCCTCGATGGTGTGTCCCACGTGGAACCTGTGGTAAGGATCAGTGGGTGGCATAGGGGAAAACGGTGCCCAAAGCAGTGGCTCCTGTGTGGGGTCAAAGGGTGCCACACGAAAAGGAACAGTAGTGGGTGGGACAAATGGAATCTGAGGCATGAAAGGTATGGGCATCGGTACATGCCCATCAGGGTGAGCTGAAGAGCCCTCTCCAGGCCCTGCTGGAGGTATAAACATAGGAACCTGAAACGAAAAGTCAGTATGTGGTGCAACTGGAATCTGTGGAGGGAATGGGGGAACGTCCTCGTCTGCCGGTATCCAGCCATGCTGTGCAGACTCGTCCGGTGGATCCATATGTGCCGCGAACGGTGCATGTCCGGGCTCTAGGGGAACGGGATCAAATAAGGGAGCAGCAACTGGGTGAACGGGTGCAAGGTGCTCTATAGGGTGATCAGCAGGTACAGCAACAACGGGTAAAGGACCAATGGGATCAACAGGAACATCTATGTGGTGATCATCAGCAATGGGCTCAAAAGGTACATCAGCATGCACAGGGTCATGCTCTGGTAAAGGGTCAAGGGCAGCTTCCTGCTCAGGAGCAATGGCAGGCTCAAAGTCATCAAATGCCATGTCAACATCAAAATCGGGATCAATCGGATCAAAAGGGTCAATAGCGTCTACCGGATCCTCCATCAACTCGTCCATCGGGACATACTCTAAATCACGGTCAGGATCAAATCCCGGGGGAAACACAGGATCTGAATCCCCCTCGTCGTCATGGTCAAAAGCAAATCCAGGTATGGGAGCAACAGAAAAAGCCTGGTCAGAATCGGACCCATAAGAGAAGTGCTGCGCACTATGAGCATGTGTGGGTACAGAAGCCACAGACTCAAAGGAGTCCGCGACTGGGGAATGAGCAGGTGACTCCGCAGCCGGAGCATCTGCGATCAGTAAGGGAGCAACAGCAGGTAGGGCCTCGCCCTGAGCATCCTCCAAAGGCTCCTCCTCAAACATATCGACGTCGTCCTCCTCGTCGTCGATGGGTAAAACAGGGTATGCTGCAAGGGGTACTGGAGCAGGGATCACAACGAGTGGTAGATCCCCTGCTGGAAGGTCAACTGGGAGCTCATCAACGCCGTCGGGTAAGGCGAATGGCTGAAAGTCATCATCATCCGTGCTGGTGAAGTCTGACGTATAAACCTCGTGCTCTGATGACTCAATGTCGTCTGAAACGATAGGCCTCGGGCCTGTGGTGCCTGAACCACCAGTGTCTGCGGAATCCATGTGTCTGTAACATATACACAAACATGCACAAATAGTCAATCATAAATCACGTAATCACATAAGTCATCAAGTAAGGCATCACATAATCCTCCTAGTCTTACTAGCCAATACCATCCAGTCTACATGACTGCTCTATCCTTTACTTAAACCAAACCTCGATCCTCCAGATCGATCCTATAACAAACCAACGTGCTCAACTACCTTGATCATCTCGATCCTCCAGATCGATCCTATAACAAACCAACGTGCTCAATTACCTTGACCATCTCGATCCTCCAGATCGATCCTCAGCCCTCCAAGCTGAACTTATAAGTAATAAAATGTGCTCAACATTTGTTTGTAAAAAGTGTGGATCTGGACTTAAGTGGTATGCAGAAAAATGTTTTCGTGAGAGCCCTAGTGATCATAGTCTAGACTCGAGACAGAATCCTAGTTCGCTATGATCAGAGCTCTGATACCAAGCTGTCACACCCTGGCTTTGCGGAAGCGTGGTTATTTTTGGTGTGACTTCTTAATACCATAGCTTAATCATAACAAGCTATATGAATTTAAAAACCATGCAAGTCATCCATTAAGTTTAGAAAACAACATACATTACCATTGTTTTTAACATGCAACCATAACCTTGTTCAGTAACATTACAACTTATAACAAAACATAAACGTGATTTAGGGATTGTGTCTTGTCCAGGTAAGAGACACAACCCTAAACCCTGATGACTTCATGACAAGTGCAGCGGAAAACGTTCCATACCGTGCCAGATCCGTTTAATTTCCTGAAATACATGTGAGTTGAAAAATCAACAATAATGTTGAGCGAGTTCATGTGCAAGTGAGTAAGTAAAACACTTGTAAGTATAAAAGTTTCCTGGTATGCAGCAGTGTAAGAGGACTTGTGATCACCAATGGTTTGCAAGGCCATTAGCATGTTGTGAAATGCAAGTAGGAAGACTCAACCCTAGCGGATTTATGCGTTGGGCACAAAGTCACCCCAAGGTCCGTTCTGTTTGGCCTGGGGCTGGGCTCGCTACACCCAGATAGATCTACCGCTCCTGTCCCTCGGTCCTACCCTGAGGATTAATAGCCTCAAGTTTCCGCCTACCCATTCACATGATCTAAACCTCCTTACGTTATCATACCGTGTATAAAAGTACTTGTAAACAAAGTAACATGTATTTCACCCCCGCAGTTAAGAAAACTGAAAACAGTTAGAGAAAAGGGGGACATGAACTCACAGTGAATGCGCGTCTCTACCAAGTGTCTCCAATACAGTAAGCTGTGCAACGACCTACAAGTGCTAATTCTATTAGACGGACGGCCGTGCCTTAGCTTTATAGTTTATGTCTTTGGGAAATAGTTAGACAACTATTTCGTGTTTATGTTCCGTATACACTTGGTAGTTATTCTTCTTCCCAAGGATGGGGGATACAATACATGTGCGTAAGTTACGTTTTATCAATCTTGTGGTAATGTAATTACCGGTGTAACTTATATGTTTGTGTAAGCGTTCGCAAAGTTTTGGAATCATTAACGCTTGTAAATATTATTTTCACTCTAAAATAATATTTATGTATTTCACAAAATAATCATAAACAGTGTTGTGACAAATATATTTATCACGTTAGTCTTTGTGAAAATCCTACCTCCGAATATTTAGTAAAATATAGTGCTGGCGAAATTTATGTTTCGAAAGTATGACCAAAAAAATAGTTCTAACACTTGTTGTGTAAAAAGTCTAAGTGTTAGGTTTTTAGAAAATTTCGCCAGAGTTTCCACTGTAACTGGAGGTGGCCACGCTTTCAAGCGTATCATTTTCTTTTAACAAATCAATTCAACAATCTTCTTTATTCAATCAAACAATCTCCGACACAACAAACTAGTCGACAAGTATGTAAATTTGCATAATCGCATGAACTTGCAGTTTTTCCGCATCTTTAATGTAAATCACCTTTATATATGTAGATCTTTATATAAAGTAGCTTTAATCTTGTAAAAACCTCGTGTCTAGAGAAATCCGTCTTTACAACTTCTAGTAACAAGTGACAAATCTACTTCTTTGTCGGGTCTTTTTGTTTCACAAGTGTTTACACACTTGTGGTTTATAAAATCATACCTATTAGTGTAAGATTCATCTTTAGAAAAAAAAAACATGATTTCTTTAAAGTGTGGTCTTTCAAAAATACCACTTGCGGATACGTAGATCCGCTAGTTTTAAACACCATTGTACCGGTTAAATCACTTTTGCACAAGTAAAATTCTTTTACACAAGTTCATGCTCTAAATGTGGTAGTGTTTCACCTTTAACCCTTGTATCTTTCAAAAACGAGCTTATGTGATGATACGTGATTTTACAAAGTCGGGTTAAACGGAGATCCGAGCTACCACATCATAGATCGGGTCTAGATAAACACAAATTTCAAGTCCTACGACTTTTACACAAGTTATATGCTATTAACCTCCATTTTTGTGATTTTACTAGACTTTAAAGTTCCAAAACGCATGTTTACGATATTTAACCGACGAAAGTTCTTTTAACCACTTTAGATGAGCGTAAAAACAAGTTTTAAATGATATACCTCTAGCTCAAGGCTAGGGAAGATCTTTGACGAAAAAGAGGTGGATAAAAGCTAACGGAAGTGGTCCTTCGCGTTCCGAGTGCACAAGAGCTCCTAATATGTAACCCGTGAAGCTTGAATGATCTTGGAATGATGAGATCAAAAATCGAAAATATGATGTGTGGGTTTGGTGGGTTCGGCCGTGAGCCACAAAGAAAAAAAAGAGAGTGAAATGTGGTGTTTGTTTATGATAAGTGCTTTGTGTCTAAGTGTTATTTTATAGGCAAGATTAGGGTGTAATATCCAAAAGGTTTTATGTACCCATGATACTAAGCATCCAATAATAAAATAATCCTTCAAGTACATGGTGTGTTCCCCTATATTTGGGGCCGGTTACGAGAACAAGGGGGGGGGGGGTTCGATCCAAACTTAGATAGTTAGGATATAGTTTAGGTTAAAAAGGTTAGTTAAATATTTAACCTCGTTAGTTGCAAGTTGCATGTTATGACGGGTGTTAGGGTAATCAGGGACCCTAACTGGCTCAGAAAAAAAAATATAATTAGTGAAAATACTAATATTTTCATGTCCCGGGTATAGTCCGGTTGTCCGGTTGGATAGTAATCCGTTAAAGTCTTTTGTAATGCTTTAAAGTGTCGTTATTAACATTTTTAGTGACACATTTTGTTTCCAGTACTTTAGAAAGTGTCTAGTGTTATTTTCTCATTTTCTGGCACTTTACTAGTCAGCTAGAAGCTGGTTTGTGTATTAAAGTGCTGTGTTTGGTACTTAAAGTACGTTTTTGGCACATCCGAATCAGTGTATCTTATCCCTAGAGACGCGGTACCATAACCCTTATATCCCTACACTCACTACCAGTGTAGTCAAAATATACGAGGCTCTTAACAGGCCTTAGAGGCAGTGTCTGCCTGATGCTGGTCATATCAGCATGTTTGCCGTGTATCCGTTTAGTGCTACTGTGCTTTTTGTGCATCAAGTTTGTCACTGAGGTGCCGTATGTAAATAATGTAGTGACAGCAAATAAAGTATGATGCAAGTAAGTGCATGTATCAGTATGCAGGTAGCAGTTTATCAGCTAGTTTCAATTAAGCACAGTAATTAAGCAGTAATTAATCATTAATTAAGTTGTACGGATACCTGGTTTAGTGCGGGTTGTCACAGAAATAATCAAAGGTTACACTAAACACGAGTCGGAGCCAAGTGATTCATCTTGTCTATCTGTTTTTACTTTATTTTTATTTTTCAGCATTTTAGTTAGTTTTTATTTTCTTAGTTTAAAACATTTTTCTAAACTTTTAATTTGATTAGACGTTGAGGATAAACCGGTACTAAAAGCTCTTGTGTCCTTGGACGACCTCGGTATCTTGCCAACACTATACTACGCTCACGATGGGTGCACTTGCCCATATGTGTGTTTAGTGTTAGTAAATATCGTGTTTTATAAATTTAAAACTTGGCTAAAAAAGTGTAAAAGGGCTTAAAATATACTTAAACTTATATACACACTTCACACGTATCAAGTTTTTGGTGTCGTTGCCGGGGACACAAGGATTTTAAGAAAGTTAGGAATCAGCGGCCTAATCGTTTTCTCTTATTTTTCTATTTTTTTAGGATTTTTCTTAGTTTTCCAGCTTCTACAGAACTCAGCACGGGCCGTGCCAGGTCGGACACGGGCCGTGCCCAACATTGTTACTGGCAGTTTTTATTTTCCGAGTTACAGAGAGCGGAACACGGGGCCGTGTCGGTGTAACACGGGGCCGTGCCCAACTCCCCAGTAACAGGGATCCGGAAAACAATCACTGTATCTCCGACAACGGGCCGTGTTCACTGAACACGGGGCCGTGGTGAACCTTCTGACCAACGTTCTTTTCTGTTTTTGTTGCAGGACTTGGAACCCAGGCGCCACATTTGAACTTCCTACGTAGTGCATGAGCTCCAGTTCTAGTAGAGACATAAAAGAACCTCTAGAGGAACCCGAACGCTTTCTCAGAAAAAGACTTAAAGCTAAAAACCAAGAGAAAGTTTCGGGGGACCCACTTCCAATGGCGCACCAACGTACCCTCATGGATTACCAACGACCCACTGTGGGTAATCTCGGCGCCGCTATCAATGCACCGAATGTTGAAGCCAATAACTTCGAACTTCGGCCACATTTGATACAAATGCTTCAAAACTCCGTAACCTTCCATGGGCTTGCGGACGAGGATCCCCATCTACATATTACTAATTTCTTAGAAATATGTGATACCTTTCGGATCAATGGAGCATCAAACGACGCCATTCACCTTCGAATGTTTCCATTTTCACTAAAAGACCGAGCTAAGGCTTGGCTTAACACCCTCCCAGTTGGCTCGGTAAACACCTGGGATGAACTAGCCCAAAAGTTTCTATATAAGTATTTCCCTCCTGCTAAAACGGCTAAATTAATGACTGAAATTAATACATATTCATAAGAGGATGGGGAATCCTTATATGAAACTTGGGAAAGGTTTAAGGAGCTACTAAGAAAGTGTCCTCATCACGGTCTTGCGGTATGGCAACAAGTATCCACTTTCTACAATGGGTTGTTGCCACACACAAAACAAACACTTGATTCTAGCTCCGGGGGACTTTTAGGTAATCGTCGCCCAAATGAAATATATAATCAAATTGAGGAAATTGCTCAAACCAATTTTCAATGGCACACTCCCCGAGGCAATAAATCTATTGCCCCGAGCGCCCATAAGGTTGATGAAAGCACTTCTTTACAAGCCCAAATCGAGGCCCTTTCTTCAAAAATCAAAAAGCTAGAAATGACAAAAACGGTCTCGGTTATGGCTTGTGAATGGTGTGGTGGGCCACATGAAAATTGGAGTTGTATGAAAGAATTAGATGACCAAACGGAAACGGTAAACTACATTGATAACAGACCTAGGCCGTCGGGTCCTCCAACGGGTAACTACAACCAAGGATGGCGTAACCACCCAAACCTTGGTTGGAGAGATCCCGGCAATAGTAGTAACCAACAAAACCAACGAACTAACTTTCAACAACCACAAAAATTTTCTCAACAACAAGGTGGACGAGAAAGACTTGAAGATACTATATCTCGCCTCATCTCCGACACCGAAAAGAAAAACTCGGATCGATTTCAGCAATTGGAATCGAATTTTAGAAATCAACAAGCTAGCATTCAAAACATTGAAAAACAATTAAATCAAGTAGCTCAAAATTTCTCCGAGAGACCACAAGGCGCGTTACCAAGCAATACCGAAACCAACCTAAAAGCACAAGTACATCTCATGACATTGAGAAATCGAACCGTGGGTCCCGAGGAGGCTCCATTACCGCCAGATGAAAGAAGCCAGTCCAGCCAAACCATGACTCCACCCGCACCCCAACCAGAAAAGGCTTCTTTACCAAATCAAGAGCCCACCAAGAGTCCTCCGGTTCCATACCCCGGTCGGTTAATTCGTCAAAAGACCGATGAGCAATTCGCAAAATTCGAAAATTTATTAAAACAATTGCATGTTAATATTCCTTTTATTGAGGTCCTAACCCAAATGCCTAAATATGCAAAATTTATGAGGGACTTCCTCACTCACAAAAGGAAAATTGAATCATTGCAATTAGTTAACTTAGGCAAAGAATGCTCCGCCTTAGTACTCAACAAACTCCCACAAAAGAAAATTGATCCTAGAAGCTTCACGATTCCTTGCTCGATTGGGGAATCCCCCATTCGTAATGCACTAGCCGATCTTGGGGCTAGCATTAACCTCATGCCCACATCAATGTTCAACCGACTCGGCTTAGGAAAAACGAGCCCTACAAAGATGAGCATACAACTAGCCGACAGATCCGTCAAATTTCCACAAGGTGTCGCTGAAAATCTATTGGTCAAAGTCGACAATTTTGTCTTCCCGGCCGACTTTGTCATACTAGACATGGAAGAAGACATCGATGTCCCCCTCATCCTCGGGAGGCCATTTCTAGCCACCGCCCAAGCAATGGTGGATATGAATGACGGAACACTAACATTGAAGTTTGGGGACGAGGAAGTGAAGTTTGGAGTGGGAAAGAGAGTAGAAGACGAAGACCCGGTCAACTACATGAAGGTCATAGACTCAAGCTTGGATGACGCTCTCCGACGGTGTAACATGGGATGCAAAACATCCCACTTGAGTGACATATGACCAGACTTTGGGTCTAGCCAATGACCCTTATAAACGTGGCGCACCACGGAGGCATTCCGCTGAACTATCCTTAGTTTAATTTAGATTAGTTTTTATGTTTTCTAGTTTAGTTTTAATTTTCAGGAATAAAACACACTCGGGATGACGAAGGATAACAAGGGAAACTTGAACCAGCACCTCATGCATGAAAACAGGGCCATCCGACGAACTTTCTTCATTACAGCAGGTTCAGCAAGGGCCGTGTCCGCCCAACACGGCCCCGTGCTGCACAGTCTGCAGAAATCACCCAGTTCAGGTAAACTGGACACGGGCCGTGTTCACCCAACACGCCCCCGTGTCCAGGCTTCTGTTTCTTTTGTTTAACTTTTTTGTTACTGGCACCTGAACACGGGGCCGTGTCCAGGCGCCCAGTAACACAAATTTTTGCTTTTTCACACCTTTTACACATTCAATCAACCTAAAAACTTATTTTTGGGACACATTGAGGACAATGTGTAATTTAAGTGTGGGGGGATGCTAAAACCTTGAATCTTGCAAGTCCTAATAACAAGCCTTACACAAAACTCTATTGGAACCGCTAATCACCCCAATTTTTTTTCAAAAATTTTCATTTTTTTTACTTGTCTAGGTTTAACTTGGGAATTTCAAATTCTAAAAAGGTTATATTTTTACAAATTTACAACCGATAGTGTCGTGATAAAAAGAACCAACATAAGAAAATTATGAAAAGGCATGACAAGCTTAGTTAAAATTTAATTATATATACTTGATCACATAAAAACCCATTCCCACAAAAGTGAGTTTTGAGCCTTTATTGAGCATACAAATACATATCTTTAATTTTAAATGCTCATTTTTCGTTTCTTGTGTGAATAGCCGCTTGGTTCTTACAACTCTAGAACTTGCCACGACGATACATTCCCGGTCCTTACCAACTTAAACCCGAGTAAGTAAATGATGGAGGCATTAGGACTAAATCTTTTTATTTCTACACCATTATTTTTCTTTTTTTTACCACCTACCCAAAATCCCCCTAGTTAACCCCTTTGAGCCTAAACCTTTTCATTTCTTAACCCAAACCAAACACCCTTTCACCCACCAAAATGTAACACCCCGAAAATATAAAACTTTATATTAGAATTATAAAGTATAAAATAAACGAGAATAAGCTAACTAGGATAAATAACCCAATTAGTCATGAATCTTGTTATAACAAAGAAACATGATTTAAAACACTTAGAGATTAACTTGGTTTTTAGTTGGAGGGCCAAAAGTGTAAAATGGAAAACTTAATCCTATTAAACATAAAAACAAAATCCAAACACACATTTAAGTGTGTCTGGATCGAACAAGAGCAGGGGAAGGGCAACCAACCCACCTTCAAACCCTAGCTACACTAAATTGATCAAATTGAGGGCTTAAATCAGTTCCAAATCGATTTCCAAGCACAAATTCATGATCACCTCGTTGAAGGGATCATAAGGTATGCTTAATTTTATCATTTAACTTCATCTCAAATTCTTGATAATTTGTGAAGTCGAAATTAGAACCAGATTTTGTGGTGAATAGATGGAACTTGTCATGGAAACAAGTCTAAGAGTGAATCTTAGATGATAATTTGCTGAAATTAAATTCAAAGTTAAGAAACTCATGAAAACCCATTCATAGGTTAAGTGGGTTTTTACAAAGAGATGAACACAAGAACTTGGGTTATTAGAAGTAGTATTACTTGAATCCTCTATGATAATTTTGGAGAATTAATGCATGCATGACATAAGGAAATCGAAATATGTGGTTGAAATTCGTGAAAATAACAAGTCATGAACTTGGTTCTAATTATATAAAAATTAGACCCACTAGGTGTTTGTTAAAATGCCTAAGTGAGGATTAAAATGTTAACAATCGGATGAAAACGCATATTTGATTTTTATAGCGAATTATGCGTTAATGGTTATGAAAAGAGTTCTAAATTGGTTGTGAATTGAACTCTTTAGGCAAAGAATCCAGATCGTCGAGTGGACAAGCCGGTGGAGATACGCGCTTGAAGGGTGTGCTCTAAAGGTACGTTGCTTGTTGTCTCGTTACATTTATATAGATAAACCAAATTGTAGACATGTTTAATATTGATATGGTGAAAATGTTGGCGTTTGGTATGTCCATGAAGTGGTGTAACTCACTCGACAACCAAACGGGTCAAACTAGTTAAACAAGTATGTAGTTGATGTCATTGTTAAAATAGCCGTGCCGGATTGTCAACGAAGTGATGTAACTCACTCGACAAATCCAACGGGTTAAATAATGATCGATTTGTTAGCGCTTGAAACAACTTAAACATCATTCGTCAAATTTGAGTTATAAAGCGTAACCCATGGAATGGAAGTGATACGCTAAGCTGGACAAGCCCGGGAATGGGTAATTATGGTGAGAAACCAACATTGATAAATTATATAAGTACGCGACCTATGGTTTCGTACATTATGTTTATTTATTTATTCTAGTTAGTTGAATCGGAATTTAGCCAAAGAGGAATACCCGTTAAGTCACGGAAGTGACGAAGTGCATTAGACAACCAAAACGGGTCAAAACATGTGTTAGAAATAGAGTTGGAATGTCTTGAAATGGTGATCTCCATTTGGCATCCAAACGGGTCAAAACAAAGTTGAGTTGTAAATGTCGAAGTCAATGACCATTACTCGTTGATTTGTCATGAACAAAGCGTAAGCCGTGAAGCGGACACGCTAACTTGATGCAAAAACATGAACCCTTATAGAGGGTTTAAAGATCAGAATTTTTACTTGTCAAACGATTTAGGAAAACATGTTTAATCCTTGAAACAAGCATGACGGTTACGGCATAAGCAATCCCTCGAGTGGGAAGCGAAACGCCATAATTGGTAAATACGAGAATAGGTGAAATGGCCTAAAACATGAGTTAACAACAATACAAGTTGTTGAACTTGTAAACAAATGGGTCAAATGAACAAGGGGCTGAATTATAGGCCAACTGTTCTTGAAATGATATTTTTATGCAAATCGGGTTGAAAAACGGGTCCGTAATTTAACCACGGTCGCGTGGGAAAAAGAATTACTAAAAACGGACTTTTATAGAGAAAGTTATGCAAGTTATAAGTTACTATTGTTGAATTTTTGTAGCTGGGTAAAGTGCAGCAACCAACAACAACTTTCTGCCAAAACGAGGCCGTCGCGCTACGCGACGGCAAAGCAGTCATACGGTCGCGTGACACGACCATCATCGCGGGCCGCGTAAACTGGGTTCTAAGCTGTCGCGGGGTGCGACAGCCTTAAAATCGCTGAATCATGTTTTGTTTCAATGGTTTGACATTAGAATTTGTTTATATACATTCTATTATGGTCAAAACTAAATTTTATTGTGGTTTTGGCTATAGGTACAATACGTAAGACTCCGGATAAAGATCAAGCGGCTTTCAAGAACCGAACGCACTAAACAAAGCTTCCGCATTGTGCTATTTTGTTTTAGTTTAATAGTAAACTCTTGAATCTATATTTTTTAAGCTTGAAATTTTGGTATCAAAAGCGTGTTAGCTATCATAAATTCTGTTAATTTAAAATGGATCTTACAAGTTGGTTATCAGAGCCCAAGGTTGTTAATAAAGTGTGTTCGCTTCAAGCTTGATCAAGCATCCGGTAAGAGCTAATTGTTCTGAGTAGACTTAGTAAACATAGAAAATGGATACGATTAGATGTGCATGGGAAGAGTGCGTAATACACTCAAACCTGGAAAGTGCACCAAACATGAATGGTTTAAGCAAGTTGTGAACTTGGTTAAACCAAAGCGAAAGATGCAAATGATACAAAATGAAATGTTTAACAATTAATATAAACATCCAGATTCAAGATGACTGATGAAGGCAACAATGATTATACGGTGCCGAAAGTCACCGAACAGACGAAAGAAATGTCTGGTTTAACCAGGGGCGAATTAGCATCTCAATTAACTGAAGAGATGGAAGCTAAAATTTGTGAGGAAGTCGGAAAGGCAATAGAAGCCAGTCTACCGCAGTTCGCTGAGAGACTACAAACCATAATTTTGTTAGCAGTAGAGGATATGATAACTGAATTAAAAGATAGTCTCTCACAAGAAAAAGATGACGGGAGTGAGTCGGATGTGGACCCAAGACCCGTAAAGAAATCAAAGTTCGATACTCCAAAAGAGAAGGCAGGGTCTTCCCACATGATAGCCGCAGAGGCTAAAGCTGAACGTGATATCATTTCAGGTATGTTTCTTGTAAATTAAAGTTTAGCACAAAGATCATTTCGATACGAGTGCGAATAATAGTTGTATATGGGCATATATGAATAGTGTGATGAGTAAACTTTGTAAAAGAAATATACATACATATATATGTATATAAGCATAAACAGAAGTGATCATGTAAAGATCGAGGCAAAAGTAAACATGATGAATGTTGCCATGGGAAGGGGTGCGCGCACACTCGAACCCGAGAAAGTAATGAAAGATAAGCGTTATAATAGAGAGAAGTGTAATAACGCCCGAACCGTGGGAGTTTGCAATAGTAATAGATGACAAGGACATGGTTATAGACTAAGCCAAACCAAATGAAACATATAGAAACATCGTTTATGTCAACAAACGATGTGGATAAATGCCATACAACAATGTGAAACAATAACGTGAAATGAATAGATTTGTTATTGTAACAATGGATTAAGGTCAAAAATCGAGAGACTAAGATTTGGATAGGAATATCCTCGAGAAGGAAACTAAATGGGTAATATGTATTATTCATTGCTGTAAATAATGAAATACCAATAAATTTGGATTTGAAAGCTCGGGTATGGGTAGATACCCATGTAACATGTTATTAATAAAACCCTCCTGAGGAAGAACGATAATCACATTAATGGGGGGGGTGATTATATAAAAGAATTAGTAAGATAAATGTTATGAAAGTATTAAGATAAGTATAGGTAAACCCCAAAAAGCCGAATAACAATAGCAGTAGTTTACCAAATAAAACTTGAGAAATGGGCCTTCGGGACAATAGTAAAAGAAACAGACCTAAGGGTCGCTAACGAAAGAAAGGTGGTGTTCGGATCAAATAAGTAAAATGATTGATAATAAAGGTAAACGGGAACCGGATAACGGGAGCGTATTACATGAAGATAATGAGCCCAAGGGAAAGGATAAGAATCAAGATAATTAAAATTATAAACCAACAAACAAGAATGTCAAGGCATAAGGGTAAAGTTTGACTATCATAAGTAATAAAGTTCACCAGAACAAGTCAAACAAAATGAATGAAAGAATTAAGGACTCGGTGGAATAAAGGCGACGGGTTACGCTAATACTACCGAATAAATCAAAACGAAGTCTTAATGCATGTCGGAATGGTGGCTTTGATAATGACTTCGGTAAACTACCCGATAGATGGGTAGGACTACGGATATATGCGTAGACCAAGAGACGGTGACGCAGATTAAGAATCAAAAGACTCGGATTAAGAGCTCTAACTAAAGAACGATAAAAAAAATCGCAAAACAGAGATTTCGATAGTTAAATTCAACTATTGCAATGCCGGGCAGGCTGGATAAAGTATAATACCTAATATTTCAAGTAAGCACAGAATCAATAATGGAAGCGCGAAATATTACTGAGTCTATGTGATAGGTCGTAAAAGAGTATGGAAAGGAAAACGCACGCCAATAAAACCGGAGTGTTAAAAACATTAAGATAAAGAACCCGGGTAGCGGGTCGAAAGGAATAGGGGCGTAAATCAATTAACGGTATGAGTGAAATAAACCGACGCGAATGTGACATAAGAAGTCATAGAGTCGAAAAGATAATCCGAGAGAAAACGGATGTAGCCTTGGACTACGGTCGAATCAATAAAAATTCGAAATTAAATGAATTTTAGGCTTGTTAAGGGGTGCCATGACAGCAGGAATGTATTTCTAGGTATACAAAAAATTACATAAGCAAGATGATCTGCGGGATCGTCATAACTTTTGGAATTATAAACAGAGTAAGGATTTAAAGGACTAAATAAATCTAGCATCAACAATAGAAAGAAATGAACCAAAAGGGATGAAAGCCTAAGGAATAACCTATGAGGCTAAACAAAAGAACCTTCGGGTCACTCGGGGTACAGTAAGAGGACTGGATACGACTCCCTGCGTAATATAATAGCAAATAAGAATAAATTCTTGTCGTCAATTCCCTGATATGGGTAATTGACATAAGTTAAAAGAGATAAACGATTAATAGAAATTCAGTGTTAGTGAGGAACAACGTTTAACAAAAATGAATGTTAAGAGACAAATCAGAAAACAGTTAATAATAAAGAACATAGGTCTTAACACCGATGAGTGTAAGACGATACATTAGAAAGAAGGTATTGATAACGAAAAGATTATCTAAACTTAAACACGACGTGATACGATCACGGTTAAGAAAAGTGATATAGAATATAGTCATGTTGTACCATGAGTTATGGGATTTAAGATCATAAACTCACCTAAGTTCGATTATGGCAAAGAGGGGTAGACACGAAATTAACAGGGCATTAAGTGACGGTGACAAATCAGTCTAGCCGATGGGTCCGTTTGAAGTCAAATTAGTGTTGGTATTTATGCAAAACCCTTGCCAACATAGAGTTAGTAGAAAGTAAACATGTGGGCAAGCTCATACTATTGAATGGTCAAATGACAATTGGGACAAATAGGCGGTAAAATAAGAAACACAAGACACAAGTTAAAGTCCATGAGGACTTACATGTGGAAAATGCATGCGTGAAGGCAAATGATAACTTTTGACTAAAAGAAATAAGGTGTGAAAAATGAAACTAAAGTAGTTTGGTCCAAACCAAAGAACTACTTAACGAAGGTTTCGAGGACGAAACCTCTTTAAGGGGGTAGACTTGTAACACCCCGAAAATATAAAACTTTATATTAGAATCATAAAGTATAAAATAAACGAGAATAAGCTAACTAGGATAAATAACCCAGTTAGTCATGAATCTTGTTATAACAAAGAAACTTGATTTAAAACACTTAGAGATTAACTTGGTTTTTAGTTGGAGGGCCAAAAGTGTAAAATGGAAAACTTAATCCTATTAAACATAAAAACAAAATCCAAACACACATTTAAGTGTGTCTGGATCGAACAAGAGCAGGGGAAGGGCGACCAACCCACCTTCAAACCCTAGCTACACTAAATTGATCAAATTGAGGGCTTAAATCAGTTCCAAATCGATTTCCAAGCACAAATTCATGATCACCTCGTTGAAGGGATCATAAGGTATGCTTAATTTTATCATTTAACTTCATCTCAAATTCTTGATAATTTGTGAAGTCGAAATTAGAACTTGATTTTGTGATGAATAGATGGAACTTGTCATGGAAACAAGTCTAAGAGTGAATCTTAGATAATAATTTGCTGAAATTAAATTCAAAGTTAAGAAACTCATGAAAACCCATTCATAGGTTAAGTGGGTTTTTACAAAGAGATGAACACAAGAACTTGGGTTATTAGAAGTAGTATTACTTGGATCCTCTATGATAATTTTGGAGAATTAATGCATGCATGACATAAGGAAATCGAAATATGTGGTTGAAATTGGTGAAAATAACAAGTCATGAACTTGGTTCTAATTATATAAAAATTAGACCCACTAGGTGTTTGTTAAAATGCCTAAGTGAGGATTAAAATGTTAAAAATCGGATGAAAACGCATATTTGATTTTTATAGCGAATTATGCGTTAATGGTTATGAAAAGAGTTCTAAATTGGTTGTGAATTGAACTCTTTAGGCAAAGAATCCGGATCGTCGAGTGGACAAGCCGGTGGAGATACGCGCTTGAAGGGTGTGCTCTAAAGGTACGTGACTTGTTGTCTCGTTACATTTATATAGATAAACCAAATTGTAGACATGTTTAATATTGATATGGTGAAAATGATGGCGTTTGGTATGTCCATGAAGTGGTGTAACTCACTCGACAACCAAACGGGTCAAACTAGTTAAACAAGTATGTAGTTGATGTCATTGTTAAAATAGCCATGCCGGATTGTCAACGAAGTGATGTAACTCACTCGACAAATCCAACGGGTTAAATAATGATCGATTTGTTAGCGCTTGAAACAACTTAAACATCATTCGTCAAATTTGAGTTATAAAGCGTAAGCCATGGAATGGAAGTGATACGCTAAGCTGGACAAGCCCGGGAATGGGTAATTATGGTGAGAAACCAACATTGATAAATTATATAAGTACGCGACCTATGGTTTCGTACATTATGTTTATTTATTTATTCTAGTTAGTTGAATCAGAATTTAGCCAAAGAGGAAAACCCGTTAAGTCACGGAAGTGACGAAGTGCATTAGACAACCAAAACGGGTCAAAACATGTATTAGAAATAGAGTTGGAATGTCTTGAAATGGTGATCTCCATTTGGCATCCAAACGGGTCAAAACAAAGTTGAGTTCTAAATGTCGAAGTCAATGACCATCACTCGTTGATTTGTCATGAACAAAGCGTAAGCCATGAAGCGGACACGCTAACTTGATGCAAAAACATGAACCCTTGTAGAGGGATTAAAGCTCAGAATTTTTACTTGTCAAACGATTTAAGAAAACATGTTTAATCCTTGAAACAAGCATGACGGTTACGGCATAAGCAATCCCTCGAGTGGGAAGCGAAACGCCATAATTGGTAAATACGAGAATAGGTGAAATGGCCTAAAACATGAGTTGACAACAATACAAGTTGTTGAACTTGAAAAGAAACGGGTCAAATGAACAAGGAGCTGAATTATAGGCCAACTGTTCTTGAAATGATATTTTTATGCAAATCGGGTTGAAAAACGGGTCCGTAATTTAACCACGGTCGCTTGGGAAAAAGAATTACTAAAAACGGACTTTTATAGAGAAAGTTATGCAAGTTATAAGTTACTATTGTTGAATTTTTGTAGCTGCGTAAAGTGCAGCAACCAGCAACAACTTTCTGCCAAAACGAGGCCGTCGCGCTACGAGACAGCAAAGCAGTCATACGGTCGCGTGACGCGACCATCGTCGTGGGCCGCGTAAACTGGGTTCTAAGCTGTCGCGTGGCGCTACAGCCTTAAAATCGCTGAATCATGTTTTGTTTCAATGGTTTGACATTAGAATTTGTTTATATACATTCTATTATGGTCAAAACTAAATTTTATTGTGGTTTTGGCTATAGGTACAATACGTAAGACTCCGGATGAAGATCAAGCGGCTTTCAAGAACCGAACGCACTAAACAAAGCTTCCGCATTGTGCTATTTTGTTTTAGTTTAATAGTAAACTCTTGAATCTATATTTTGTAAGCTTGAAATTTTGGTATCAAAAGCGTGTTAGCTATCATAAATTCTGTTATTTTAAAATGGGTCTTACACAAAACCTTTTTTTTAACCCTTTGTTTTAGTGACAAGCTCGGTTTTTCGTATGACTTTCAAAAAAAAAATATGTTGATGATGAAGCAAAAGAAATAAAAACAAGCACGTTCATCAAAAATAACTTTGTTTGAGTTATGGCTTCATCAAAATAAAAACTGCAAAAGTAAAAAGTCTTACGAAAACCGATGCTTTTTACGCTTTCGCCCTTTTCTACTAACCACTAACCCAACCACCTACCTTTAACCCAAGCCTAACCCTTCACCCAAAAGTCCTCTTGATATTTACAAAGGTATATAGTTAAAAAGGAGGAGGATTGATTGCTTGGCAAGCCTATGGTAGGAGTAAGTTCCAGGCCGCTCTCGAGTGATTCACTAAAAAACATCTTCGGTCGAGTGTTGAGTGATCCCCCATGAGGTATGTTAACTTGTATATAAATAGAATTTTAAAGAGGCATGTTATGCCCTAATAAGTAATTTATCTTATGAAAAGTTTTAAATAAATCATGACGAATAGGATTGTAAATAAATAAAAATAAAACTTAATAAAGAATCTTGGAAATCCCGACACTCTATGACAAGCCCAAAAAACCTTCTCTTCTACCCATTCTATTTGGGAGTGTGAAGCCACATTATAAAGAGTTTTGCTTGAGGACAAGCAAAGATTCAAGTGTGGGGGTATTTGATGTGTGCAAAATGCAACATATAAATTACATCAATTGTGGCATAAAACTAACCCTCAACTCTTTCATCTCTGTTGGTGCCAACCTGTAAGGTGCCCTTGCAACAGGTGCTGCTTCTGGGATAATGTCAATTCTGAATTCTACTTGCCTATCTGGTGGCAAACCAGGTAGTTCTTCAGGAAATACTTCGGGATATGCAGAAATGATGGGGATATCTTCAATCTTAGGCTTTGGCTCATCAATAGTCACTTGTGCCATGTAGATGACACAACCTTTCTTCATACATCTTGATGCCTTAAGCATAGACACTTGCTTAGGCAATCCATACTGGGTATCTCCCTGAATGGTAAGTGACTCACCAGACGGAGTCTTGATCACTACTTGCTTTTTGTTGCACACAATCTGAGCTTGATTGAGGGATAACTGATGTGTGCAAAATGCAACATATAAATTACATCAATTGTGGCATAAAACTAACCCTTTTTTAGTACTAATGTTGGAAAAAGTGTGTTTTTGTCTTCCTTTTGTATTTTCAGGATTAAATGAGCTCAAATTAACAAAAGAAGCAAAAAGGCAGCTAAATCTAACATAAATACAAGAAAAGGAACAAGCATGGCATGCCCGACCTCCCCGAAAGCATCTTCCCAAGCAAAACAAGAAAACAGAAGGCTGAACACGCCCCGTGTTCTGTGAACACGGGGGCGTGCCCAAGTGTCAGCATAAAAGACAAAGTTGTAGAAGCTTCCATCGCCCACAACGGGCCGTGCTCAGCGGACACGGGGCCGTGGTCAACTATAAGATTCGCAGAATCCAGGCAAATCTTGATAGTACAGATATGCTCCTGCACACGGGGTCGTGCCCAGCGGACACGGGCCGTGGTCAACTAATGCAGACAAAAGCAATTAATGAAGACAGAGAAGAGGATGGACACGGGGCCGTGCCCAACGGACACGGGGCCGTGCCCGAGCTTCTGTTCAGCCTATAAATAGGAGTGCTTGGCTCAAGCTCAAACCATCCCTTGGCACACCACCTCTCTCACACTTCACCCACCACCCACCACCATCACAACACCATCATCCACCACCATCATCCATTGTCCATCATAGAGTGTGTGAGTCGTCTCGGGATCCAAGATTGATCGTAAGAGTTCTTGACAATCAAGGCCATGTTTGCCTAAGTCTCTTACATCACTTAGTGAAGACAAAGTGTCACGTGTAATACTTTTTATTTTTAATCTTTTCGCACTTTTTGATTGGTTATGTATTAATGACTTTAATAACTAGTTTCTTATATTGAAGGTGATTCTTCCTTATCGTTTGTCTGTGGTGTCTTGGCATTATTTTACTGTCTATATAAAATAAAAGATTTTCACCATTCATATCTCTATGGTCTATATGGAGTTATGTTGGCTACCTGGTCGGGGGTTAAGGGAACGGTTTGGTAAGAGTCTTGCCATTGTTCAGTGTATAGATCCTGCAAAGGACCTGGGTCAAATTTAGTAGGACCTCCTTCAATACTTAACGGTATTGGATGGCGGGGGTCCAAACTCTTTGATCCCCTCATAAGTTAAACTACTATTAAAACTTTAACCCGGCTACTTAGGACTGTATCCCTGCTGACTCAGACTACTTAGCCGAGGGTAACGTCGCCTTCAAAAGAGGGGCTTACCACATTATGCATTAATAACTTAATTAATTATCTTTCATTAATCCGACCCTTTAGGATTGTATCCTTGCTGACTCAAACTACTGGGTTGAGGGTAACGTCACCTCCAAAAGAGGGGCCTACTACAATAACTAAGATAATCTCTTAAATAGTGCAAAAGTGCGGAAATAATCAAAGGTTACACTAAACACGAGTCGGAGCCAAGTGATTCATCTTGTCTATCTGTTTTTACTTTATTTTTATTTTTCAGCATTTTAGTTAGTTTTTATTTTCTTAGTTTAAAACATTTTTCTAAACTTTTGATTTGATTAGACGTTGAGGATAAACCGGTACTAAAAGCTCTTGTGTCCTTGGACGACCTCGGTATCTTGCCAACACTATACTACGCTCACGATGGGTGCACTTGCCCATATGTGTGTTTAGTGTTAGTAAATATCGTGTTTTATAAATTTAAAACTTGGCTAAAAAAGTGTAAAAGGGCTTAAATATACTTAAACTTATATACACACTTCACGCGCATCAATAACCAATCCATGCCTATTACTATGTCGAAACCGGCTAACTTCAAAGGAAGTAAGGACAATGGAAAAGAGTGGTTCCTGATGGATATGAAACATCCATCTAACACGGTTGATGCGGTTTCTTTGGTGCCATCGGCTAATTCAACCTCATATTTTATGCTTAGGGTTCTAACAGGTAGGTTTAACAACTTACAAAACTTATCATCAACAAATGACTTATCTGCTCCCGAATCAAATAACACCCTTGCATAAACATCATTAATAAGGAAGGTACTTGTTATGACATTATCATTCTGGATCGCCTCTTGTGCGTTCATCTGGAAGACCCTAGCATTGGTCTTTTTCCCTTCCTCAGCCTTCTTAGCAAACTTTGGCCAGTTGGACTTGATATGCCCTTTTTAATTGCAGTTATAGCATGTAGCATCCTTGATTTTCTTACAGTCTAAGGTCTTGTGCTCAGAGGACTTACAAATCCCACAAGGCCTTGGCTGCGTCTGTGATGTCGACTCGAATCTGCACTTCCCGAAGTGGTGCTTCTTACAGATTTTACATTTGGGCTTATCGCCCGACTAATGACCATCCTTCTTGGTTCCAGAACTCTTCTTGTGGTCATTGTTTCCTTTACGCTTCTTTTCTGAACGTCGTGAGTTGTCATCCTCACGCTTTCTCTTTTCAGCGTCTGTATTTCTCAGCGATCTCTGCCTGACCGCGTCCAAAGTAAGGGACAATGATATATCAGCTGCAGACCGAAAAGTAGCTGGTCTGGAGGCCTTCACACTGGCCTTGATCTCTGGGGCTAGACCCCCAATGAAACAAGCTATTCTCTTGGGTTCTGGAGTTACTAGATACGGAACCAATCTTGACATAGTGTTAAAGCTCGTAAGGTAGGCTTGACAATCTAGGTTTTTCATAACTAACGACAAGAAATCAGCTTCAATCTTTTCAACCTCATGCTGAGGGCAGTAGTTCTCCTTAATCAATGTCACAAACTGCTCCCAAGATAGATTATACAATGGGATCTTCCCAGTAGCTTGGATCAATGACCTCCACCAAGCTAGTGCCTCGCCCTTGAATGGCTAAGATACAAACTTTACCACATCCTTACTAGCACAACCACTGATATCCACCACAGTGTCCATCTCATCCAACCATGACATGCAATCATGGTTAGATGAGATGGATGTTTTAATTAATTACAAGTATTTGGGAGAATCAAATATAAGGGTGACTTATGCGATTTTATCGAATCACATTTTGTCAAGAGTGTTAACGTGTTTTCAGATGTTAACAAGGATTGGAATCTTTTGAATAGGTTTCACCATCTTGGTCATGTGGATCGAAAAAACGTGATTCAGAGTGTTTTTGAGCTGTTAGAACATATCCGATCGGATGACCATCTGATCGGATGACCATCCGATCGGACGACCATCCGATCCATGTCACTATGGGGTGTTTGAATGATCAGTTGGTTTTCAATCGAATGACCATCCGATCGGATGACCATCCGATCGGATGACCATCCGATCCACAAACACAAGCCTGTCCACTTTGTCATTCGATCGAATGACCATCCGATCGGACGACCATCCGATCGGATGACCATCCGACAATATGCCATTCGACCAGATGATCAAATGCCTAAAAAGGCATTTTTTGATCGCAACGACGAGTAGACTCTCCAGAAAAAAATTGGTGATTGACAATTTTTTCTGGTTTTTAACGACTAAGCTGGGTTGTCCGGGGACACTGCCTGGGGCTTCAGTGAACATATTTGATGGTGCGATCACGGATTATGGAAATTAGTGGGGTAGTCATGATACTGGTGCAGAAAGTTTATCTTTCAGGGTATTTGACTATTTATGGGCCAAAACGTAAAATCCGCAACGATGAAAAACTGACGTTTTGAGGAAAATTTTAATATTTTCGGCATAGTCGAGTTTTTCACAGAAAAAAGAGGACTGAATTGCTCAGTTTAGGGGGAATTTAGCGATAGACACGTCAGAATTTGCAAAAATGACGGGGAATAAAAATTTCAATGTCCTATGTTAAAATTCCGACATTTTTGAAATTCGTAACACTGGAACAGTATTCGGGTAGTTTCAACTTTAGATTGTCAGGGGGAATGTGAATCTGATCGTGGGTGAAAGCTTCCGAGATCAAGATGATCTGAGGTATTCATATCTGATCGTGGACGAAAGCATCAGAGATCTGAGAGTGATCGTGGATGATAGCTTCTGAGATCTAGATTATCTGAGGAGATGAATCTTATTGTGGAAGAATGCTTCGGAGATCAAATTACATTACCAGATGATTTGTTTTCCGATGAAGATTTGCTGATTGTGGAGAATACCATTTACACGGATCTATCATTCTTATGGTGCGTTATCGTTGATCACGGTAAACGGGATATCAGATCTTCAGGGGGAATCACGGATTTGAAGTTAACCATTGGGGTATTTGAAGTTTCTATCAATTGCCAGTTGAGTTTTTGTACATTCTTAGATCTAGCAGGCGGAATGCGAGATCGTGGTGCTTACAGGACATATAAAAACTGAGCTCGGATGCGCTTAAAGTTGAAATAGAGGATGCTGCATTGATTAGTTTCAAGTTGGTGATTGTTCGTGAAGGTTGCAGTTTAGCAAATCAGAGGAGAGTCGTGAACTGTGCAAAAGACCTGAAGATTCATTCCAGGGGCAATTAGTGCTCTATACTGACAAAAGCAAACCCGAATCATCAATCGAGGGGGAATCTATTGTAGGATTTCAAGATGCCTGATTGAAGTTGCAGAAAAGTTGAAGATTACAAAATATTCAAACACGGCTCAAGTTTCTCAATAGTGTTTAAGACGATTCGACAGTGACAGCCGAGGGGGAATCTGTTGGTGCATATTTCGTACGTCTGCCACTGTGCGAATAATTAGATAGAGCATGTGTTGAATATTGTATAGAATAGGAAAATGTTGGACACGGTATTGAAATTGTAAAAGTCCATCCGGACGGATGGCCATCACGACGGAGGGCAATCCGGACGGATGGACATAGTAGGTTGTTGTCTATAAATAGGGACTTGGGGTTCCCATTTGGACAAGCTTTTGGTTCCTAGAGGGGAAATGCTGTCCAACTGGTCTCGTGGTGCTGTAACGTTGAATAATCAATAGAGACCAGATTATAAGTGACTGCTCGGTGTCGTATCTATCTTCTACTCCTTTCTTAGTCGTAATAACGCACCGAACACGTCGTTTCGGGACCGAGGCTCCGTCAAACTCGCCGGTTACTGGATTAGCAACACATAGCTGATCCGTACAATATCCTGCACTGTATCTTGAATTTTGAAGTAATAAGAAGAACAAGACAGCCGACGATTGTCAACTCCCGAGATTTTATGCCGGAGATGTAGATTGATCAAGGGCTTTTCTCGTATATCTCGTGTCGACCTTTTCATTTCTGCTCATTGTTTGATTGTTAATATAGCTTGATATTCTGAGCTATATCCTGAAACTGTTTTTGCAAACTAAAAACCAACATATTTTCTTCAAAGTATTACTAGCACACTACCTCACAAAATTAATTTGATCACTTAATTGGTTTGGTAATTTTTGACCAAAACAGTTCCTAACGGATCCTTCTCCTATATATATAGGGTCAGGATTAGAGAGAACGGTGAAAAGTGTGAGAACGGTGAGAACGATTTTGGTGGTGACATATGGCATTGATGTTAAATTACACTAAGGGGTAATATTGGTAAAAATATTCACTCACATGAACTGGGTGTTCAAATAAAACGCCATAAAAACACTCAAAAGCTATATTTTTGAGCTATAATTTACAACAGCTCAAAAAAACCATTTTTTTGAACGCCATAAAACACTCAAAACGCCATGAAACGCTCAAAAGCTATTTTTTGGGCTATAATTTACAACAGCTCAAAAAAAACATTTTTTGAACGCCATAAAACACTCAAAACGCCTTGAAACACTCAAAAGCTATTTTTTGAGCTATAATTTATAGCAGCTAAAAAAAACCATTTTTTTAACGCCATAAAACACTCAAAAGCTATTTTTTTGAGCTATAATTTAAAACAGCTCAAAAAAACCATTTTTTAACGCCATAAAACACTCAAAAGCTATTTTATTGAGCTATAATTTACAACAGCTCAAAAAAACCATTTTTTTAACGCCATAGAACACTCAAAAACTATTTTTTAAGCTATAATTTACAACAGCTCAAAAAAACCATTTTTTTAGCCCCAGTTAAGTTAAAATGCCATAACAAAATAAAAGCTATTTTTTGAGCTATAAATTATAACAACTCAAAAAAACCATTTTTTTTAGCCAGCTCCAGTTAAAACACCATAACACTATTTTTTTGAGCTATAATTTACAGCTAAAAAAAACCATTTTTTTGAACGCCATAAAACACTCAAAAGCTATTTTTTTGAGCTATAATTTACAAAAGCTCAAAAAACCATTTTTTAACACCATAAAACACTCGAGAGCTATTTTTTTGAGCTATAATTTACAATAGCTCAAAAAAACCATTTTTTTTAGCCCCAGTTAAGTAAAAAAGAAAAAAAAAGCTATATTTTTTAGCTATAAATTACAACAGCTTAAAAAAACACCTAGTTAAGAAAAACGCCATGAAAATACCTAGTCTAAAACGCCATAAAACACCCAGTTCAGAAAAATGCCATAAAACCCATTTAATTTTTTTCGAAAAGTATATCAATAGTATACTCGTTGGAAAGATAAAAAACGCTGAGTTTTATGGTGTAATTTTTTTCGAAAAATAATCATGTATAAAAAAGTTATTGTCGTTTAAATATGATGGGGGGAAATGGCATGTGATTAGCATGTGCACATTTGTTTGGATCTTCCTATTTTACCCCTCCTGGTAGTTCCAAGACCCCTACTATTTACAAAAATGTCACCGCATCAATCTCAGCCACAAACCACTAAGATCTTGTGGCTGAGAATCGTTCTCACCGTTCTCACACTTTGAGGCGTTCTCTCCTGATCTTGTTCCTATATATATATATATATATATATATACGGTGGGGATCTAGAGTGAACACTAGTGTATTTGTGAATAGAGTGAACAAACCCTTACTGTTGATTTACATCATCAAATCGTAAAATACACTAATGTATTTTCATTATCAAATCCTGACCATTGATTTACATGTGTGTATACACATATATATTGATAATCAAGGGCTAGGATTAGTTCATTAGTGTTCACAATCAAGTGGGTTGTTCACAAATAAACCTAATATATATATATAGTGTGTGTGTGAGGTTAATTGGGGAACAGTGGGGAACCGACTCAAACGAACTCCGATTGGACTCATTCCAGCGGCGTTGGAAGCGGCTCGTCGAACCCTAACTAGGATCTCTTAACCCTAAATCATAAATCATAACCCCTAAACCCCAAATATATTAGGGTTTGGCTTTTAGGGTTTAGGGTTTAGCTTTAGGGTTCAGCTTTAGGGTTTGCCTTTAGGGTTTAGCTTTTAGGGTTTATATTTTATATTTTATGGTTTAGCTTAAGTTTTAGCCTTATTTTTAGCTTTAGGGTTTAGAGTTTAGGAGTTAGTATTTAGGGTTTAGGGTTAAGAGATCTTAGTTAGGGTTCGACGAGCCGGTTCCAACGCCGCTGGAATGAGTCTAATCGGAGTTCGTTTGAGTCGGTTCCCCGCTGTTCCCCACTTTTTTAGTGTTCGCCAATAAACCTTCCCCTATATATATATATATATATATATATATATATATATATATATATATATATATATATATATACATACACACATGTGTGTGTTTGTTCATTTCAGAAGAATTTTACAAATCTTAAAAAGATTATAAATGTAAGAAAATTGTTGAGATATAACCTTTATTCTTCTATCTTAAAATTATATATATATATATATATATATATATATGAATAAAATTCGTTTATTTATACAACTTACACATGTTCAAGTTCTGTGTAGAAATATTTCGTGCACATAATCTAACACATATGTAGGGAAAAAAGTAGAACGTTAAAAAGACAAATAAACTTTTATGTATATAACATACACATTTATATTAAAAAAAGTAAAAGCTTTATAATTTTATGAACCACTAATAAAAGAATGACTGATTTATGTTTTTTCTCATACTAAAATCCTCTTCAAAAAATGAATATCTCTATATGTATATATGAAAAAATTGCTATTGGTGTTGTTATTAGGAAAATAATGAATCGTTTGATTGAATTAATATTCCACTTGATAGAGATATATGTATTTTAAAGGGTAGGTCTCAGATTTAAAACTAAACAAAAAAGTAGTTTATTAGTGTAAAGTAGATGGATAATATTTGTCGTTCAAAACAAGGTTGATACCTAAATTCTATACGCTTTATCGGATAAAAGTGAAAAAAATGAGGTTGATTAAAAATACAAGCCGTTAAAAAAAGCAAACAAATAATACAAATGTAAAGAGGTTAAGTTAATAATTGAAAGTTATAGAGCACTCTTAAAAATAGTTGGTACGAGGTTTGCTGTTTATAGATTCTCTTTGTACTCCACTCATCTTTGAACAACCAAAAAGAAATTATAATTTTTCTTAATGGCAATGCTTAGATATTTCAAAATTACATAAAATAAATTCTAATCTACTCATTGTTTGGGGTTGAACCTTAAACCTCCACTAAAAAACAAAACCTTCCTAAATGAGCTAGCCCCACATTGATTAAAAAAATATAATTATTTTGTGATATTAGCTAATTACATACGAGTGATTCTATTCCCACACCCCGTAATCTTATTTCCACATCCTTTTCACACTCTCTCTGTATATGTATATAGAATTGAAAAATTGACTATGAGTATAACGTATGAAATTAAGTATGTGCATAACTCATATACTTATGTTGCGTAAGTATGAGCACATGTTCTTATATCTAAATAAATGATTTTTGGAGTAGAATTGAAAAATTGACTACTCTTAAATATAACATATGAAATTAAGTATGAAATGGTTTGGGTTGAACCTAAAACCTCCACTATGAGTATAACGTATCAAAATTAAGTATGTGCATAACTCATATACTTATGTTGCGTAAGTATGAGCACATGTTGCGTAGTTATTTATATAAATTGCACAATTAATTATATACATAATTATTATATGCAATGTGTGATTCTTTGCTTAATTAGTTATATATGTTACGTAATTTGTGTGGAATTATTTAACGCCGTGTATAAATATGACACGAACGCATATGCTCTTTGCACCAAGATCCGTGTCGCATCTTGATGTCTTTGTACCTTCGCACACTAGTTTTACTTTGTACAATAATCTGACTCTATATAGGGTTAAATTCAAGTACAAATAGAATTATTGTACAAATGGTACCAAGTGAAGGAAACTCCCAAAAAAAAAAAAAAAAAAAAACATATGGTGACATAATGGCAAATAAGAATAACTTATAAATAGAGTAATTATATAACTAGCATAACTATATAATTATAGAGGAACTCTGATCCAACTCAAATATATCCTAGAGTAAACTTATATCTTGAGTAAGTAACTATATAATTACTCTACATATAATTATTCTAGAGTAATTCTGATCCAACTCAAACATATCCAAAAGTAATATTGTAATTACTTTAGAGTAATTATATAACTAAAGTAATTATATAATTACTCGGCTGAATAGGTTTTCTTAAAAATTTCACATATAGTTATTCTAGAGTAATTCTAATCCAATTTAAACATATCCAAAAGTAATTATAGTATTATTCGGGTGAATAAGTTCTCTTAAAAAATCTATTTTAAAACATTTGTGTAACTTAATTAATCACTAGTTTTTTTTGTGTCGCGCGTTCCGGCGAAACCGAACAAATGATAATGTAAAACAAATGTGATTTGAAAATAAAACATGTTGTTTAGAAAACCATACTATTCGAACAATTTAGTTTATCATCGTACAGTTTTATGATAACAAATAAATACTTTATTTTGAGTGCAACATCGTTTTTAACAAAACTTATAACGGAATGTTAGGGAAAAAATCAAGCACAACTACGTACTTAAGCTTTTAGAAAAAAAAAAGTTATAAACATAAATTATTAAAGAAGTATCAAATTAATCAATAAATTAATATATGTCATAAAAAAGAAAAAAGAATTATTAAAAAAATGGTTAAGAAAATATATGGTTTTAAAAAGTAAATATAATAATAAACTATTCTAATATATATTAAATAAAAAATAAGTTATATATTATTATAAAAATAAAGTTACTATTCATTGTATTTTATCAACAATATATATATATATATATATATATATATATATATATATATATATATATATATATATATAGTGTGAGGTTGGGGAACCGACTCAAACGAACTCCGATTGGACTCATTCCAGCGGCGTTGGAACCGGCTCGTCGAACCATAACTAAGATCTCTTAACCCTAAACCCTAAATCTTAACTCCTAAACTCTAAACCCTAAAGCTAAAAACTAAGGTTAAAACCTAAGCTAAACTGTAAAATCTAAACTATAAACCCTAAAAGCTAAACCCTAAAGGCTAAACCTAAAGCAAAACCCTAAAGCTAAACCCTAAACCCTAAAGCTAAACCCTAATGCTAAACCCTAAAATTGAACCCTAAAAGCCAAACCCTAATATATTTAGGGTTTAAGGGTTATGATTTAGGGTTTAGGGTTAAGAGATCCTAGTTAGGGTTAGACGAGCCGGTTCCAACACCGCTGGAATGAGTCCAATCGGAGTTCCCACTTTTTTAGTGTTCCCCAATGAACCTCACACTATATATATAGTTGTTTTAAAGTTGTTTTATTTTTACAAAACATATATAGTTTTAAATCATAATAAAGTCATTTTCCTTCAATTTCCAGAACACTCTCCCCAAACCATAACAAAGTCCTTTTTCTTCAATTTCCAGAACCTTAAATCATCACCCAAATTCTTAACAAACCCATAAAAACTTTTACAAGGAACATATAACTCGGAAGTTATTGATAGACTCTTGATAATAATTGTAGGTGCGTTTTTGAATTAAATGATTTTAAAAAAAAATAAAAAAACCCCATTAATAAGCTATCACAATTATCAAATTCGTTGCGTGCATTCATATTGTTTGGATCCACCACAAATTCCATGGGTTTGTGTCCAATGCAATGATCTTCGAATGCGGTATGTACGTTAAATTTCATTAAATGATACTGTTATTACGGCCAGAGGTATGTTATCAAATATGATATCATTCTAGTGTGGCCAAGTGTCTTTTCAATCCTGATCCTCAAACACCCTCTCCTTCTCCAACCGTCTCCCCAATTGGGGATAACCAAACTCCGCCTTCAAGTAACAAGAAAACAGTCACACCCCAACAATTTACATCCACTAACTGTACTGTTATTACATCCGAGAGGACTCAAGTGAGTCCTATGAAGCAAGTATCTGCCTATAAAAATACATATAATGAGTTATCGTCTTCAGAATCAGACGAAGGTTACAAACATTCAGAAAATCACCAAAATGGTATTGAAATTTGGGAGCCTTCAAATTATTTTGGGAAACATAAAGAAGACCACCTCACGAAACGAGGTTTCATAATCATGGGAAACGAAGAAATTTAATCTTGGAAGAGATCGAAGATTTGGGTACAATACGTCTGTCACACCCCAAAATACGTCGCAGCGGAATATAAAACGTAGTGGTGACGGAAGCTGGTGCCCATTTATATCTTGTCGATCGATGCATTTAATTGTTGGACATTTTAGTATATTTTAGATGTAAGTTATTTAAACATTACGTTTTAAGACACGACACAACCATGACATAGTTAAGTTGTTTTGATCCTCACGGATCTTATTACATACGTCCCAGAAAATTTTAAAAGTCAGTCCAACATTTTAAGTAACAAAACATGCATCAACAACCACAAGATACGCCATAATTCCCGAAGCCGAACTCAAGTACCTGTAGAACACGTTAAAATCAAGTGTCAACACAAAGGAAGGTGAGTTCACATATTCACTTACAAACAATTTTTTTCCAAGGAAAACTTTCTTTTTAGATGTTTATTTGAAAACATCCATATAAATTTTAGAAAGTCAATTTTACTTCCCTAATAAAAATCCATGGGCCTTCCGTCGCAGTTTCTCAAACCCGACAATATTGTTACTGCCCAAGTTTTGTATATTAAATTATTGCGTCAACTTTCAGACTCGTATGTTAGCTAGACGATACGAACTATATATTAACCATGCAGGGATAATCAATGCTAGACAATAAACAGAATCAAAATTCGTCGCTTGACTTGACACGGGGTGACCGGTCACGACGGGGTTGTCAACCCGATAGATCTACCAACAATTCATCGCGTACAATACGTAACTGATTAAACGACATCATGAGCGCATGGTTCTTTCTCGAAGAACAATATGGTGTCTGCCTCACGTACAATATATATATCCTTCTAATATGACAATTTAATACACGACGATTTACGAATTCCCGGTCACTCAAATGTTGAGACTCAGTCCGGAATTCATCCCCAATCCGTACGGTCTCGTTTCACTTAAGAAATTCCGCACATATAATATTCATTCATCAAAAACGTTTTACTTCGAAACGTATAACTTATCAAATTCATATATTTTCAGCGAAAATATATATTTTATATTAAAAGGTATGTTTTATTTCGAAAACATTATTAAACCCTTTTAACGACGTGTTCGACCCCCAAAATATATACAAAACAGTAAAAAGAGGGGTTTAGTGACACTCACCTTAGGGTGCGTATTTTAAATAGCGCAATCCCAGAGATTGATTTCTACACGTCCTATTATATATATATATATATATATATAGGAGCAATTTTAAATCAGTACATATAACACAAAAATCTTAAGTTTCTCCGTTTCTTAGAATTATCACATAACTTTGAGATTTTCTCGAAAAGTTATCATTTTTTATTATGTTGGCACATTAATATTTATATGAGTCCATATATATATATATATATATATATATGATTTTGTGACTTGAACGATTTTATTGGTGACCATTATTGTGTAAATCCGTTAACTCTCCCGTTTATACGCAATATATCTACGATTTGCGCGTCGTAATATATATACATAAACGTCCACATAATTTAACACCGAAACACACGAAATCTTGTTAACTTATCCATTTTGTCATTTTTAAAGCCAATATACATAAAATATCTCATACATATCAAATTTCATGCTCGGCAAACAAGTTACACATTTAACGCAATTTTTACCGTTTTTACCGCACAAAACGTACAAACATACATGCGTAAGCTAGATTTCTAATATCATGTTAAAAACTTAACACATTTCCTCATCCTCATGTTTTAATCACATAACACATTTTATCACATAAGGTTTACCCAAAAATTTACCCACACTAATGTACATTGAAAAATGTGTATTTTAGTGATTCGGTAACGTTTTCGGGCGTCGGAAGTCACGTATGACCAACCAAACACCAAGTGAACTTAAAATTAGTTAAAATAATTATTTGTAAACTAAAAATTTTAGTTTACTTACTGATCTAAATCAGTTTTATAAAAATCACTCGAAAAGCCGATTTTTGACCGTTTTAACGCATAGTTTTGCGTTAAACGTTACTATAATCATCCCAACTCAAAACGACTTGATATTTTAACACAATACATGTTATTTACTGATTAAAATAGTGGTTATAATCAGATTAGTACAATTTTTGTGTAAGTCACATAAATCATGCGATTTCACGTATTTTACAACTTTTGATGCATCAACTACAACATGCAAGGCTAGCAAACATTATGACAAAGTTATAAGTCACTAAACACTTTAAAATAACTTTATTTTAGTGTTTATAATCTGCTCATAACTGATTTATACTAAATCATACTCAAATCATCCTTTCAAGATTACATATCATCATGCATGTTCAAGTAAATGCATCTAATGCATTCATAATACATCATCATTATTTCATTTGTACTAAAATATATATTCAACATATATTTAAATCATGTTCAAGTATTCAAGATCATAATCTACATATGATTATTTCTTATCATTTATCTTAAATGCAAGAGTCATGTTCTTACATATTTATGAACTAAGAACAAAATTTCAATTGCATGCAATACATATACATACATATTCGGCACATATACATATGATTCCACAATCACTTTTCACTTAAACTCATTTTAACCCAAAAAGCTTCCATATCACAACCTTTAAAACATGCATGTAATCTAACATTCAAGTAACATGTTAATCTGGAATCACTCAGTCAAAAATCAAAACATAATCACCTACAAACACACCCACACTCACGCCCTCTCATACATACACATACACACCCATTTCCATTTTGTACAAAAACCCATTTGTTATTGTTTTCAAATTTATGTTTAAATCCAAGAACAAGAGAAACTTTTACTATCTTCTTCTAAAAAAAAAAAAAAATCAAGAACACTTTTAAAAGATTGGTTTTTATACCTTCAAGATTCAAGTGGGTTTTGACATGATTTTTGATGTTTGAAAGCTTGTTTCACCAAGAAAGCACCCTTGGATCATCAAAATAGCTTGGAAACACCTTGGATTTAAGTTGATTCTTACAAGATAATCAAAAATTTTTGAAAATATGGGGTTGTGAAGGGGGTTTTCGGCTGATTTGATTAGAGAGAGAGATGAAATTGGTTTGTGTGAGTTTATGGAAAATTTGATGGATAGAAGAAGTCTTGTAGGAGACATAATCATGCCTAGGGCTGTAAACGAACTGAACGTTCAGCGAACAGTTCGTGAACCGTTCGGCGGGAAGTTCGTTTATGTTCGTTCGTTTAATAAACGAACGAACATGAACAAGAAATTTCGTTCGATTAGTTAAATGAACGAACATGAACAGAGGTCTCGTTCGTTCGATTGTGTTCGTGAACGTTCGGTAAGGTGTTCGTGAACATGTTCATGAACATTCGTTAATTTGCGTTCGTTTATGTTTGTATGTTTGTGTTTTAATTGAAGATTTTTGTACTTTTTTATATTTTATTTGTACTTTTTATATTATTAAACTTTTATTTATTTTATTACTCTAACAATTAAACTAGGAAACCCACTTTCACCTTGTTTATGCATAATTTCCCTTTCATTTCTCATTATTTACATCGGCGAATACGATCGACCTCTGTTCCACAATAAGGGATTCAAGTTCGAGTGCTACTCTCTGGGCCATCTATCTTTATCCTTCGTCGTGTTCGCCAAATTTATTTGTGTTTGTTTGTGTTCGTGAACCGTTCGCGAACACGCTCATTTCCTTAATGAACGAACACGAACATAAAATCTCGTTCGGTAAGTGTTCATGAACCGTTCGTGAACACATTTATTTCCTTAACGAACGAACACGAACAAGGCCTTGTTCGTGTTCGTTCGGTTCGTTTACAGCCCTAATCATGCCCACCTTTTCTTTACCCAATAAATGGAAGAGAGAGAGAGAGAGAGTGAAGATACATTGCATGGCTGCCACAATTCTTTCTCTCTCTTACACATATACGATTCCACGCACACACACACACACATATATATATATATATCACACATATATAGGCTAAGTGCTGGTATTTTACTGGATACCGGGTATTTTATCTAGCGTTTTAATCCCATTTTAGTGCGTTTTAAATTATTTTTAACACTCTATAAAAATAAACTCACCAAAATATTATTGAACAATATTTTGTTTGCCTGGACTGACTACGTTGCCGGTATTTGGCAGTATGCGCGCTGTGATGCGCGGTACGCGCTTAAAATCGCAAAAATAGGAATTTAAGCGTTTTTATTTATTTTTATCCTTCTATAGTAATAAAATCATCAAATTATTACTAAAATGATTATCTGTTGTCTTGACAGGCTGTGTTGACAGTATTTTATTGGTATACGCGCTGCATCGCGCGGTACGCGCTTAAACTCGAAAAATAGAGTTTCTCAGCGTTTTAATTTATTTTCCTCACAAATATGATTAAAATTATTATTCTAATCATAATAGATTATTTTTAGGATTTTAACACTGATCGTGTGGTCACCGACGTTCGTTTCGCATTTTAACCGTTACGCGATAGGCGTTTGTCTTACCGTTGCCAACATAATTTTTATCATAGTTTAAATTTACCAACTCATTAAATTTCACATATAAACATCATAATCAGTCAAATATGTCCGTTTATCTATTCACAACACGTGTTATAATTGTACGGTACGTTCTGAAAAGTCGGGTGTCACAGTCTCCCCCTGTTTAGGAAATTTCGTCCCCGAAATTTTTACTCTACAGGTTTTGTTTTCACACTGGGTGGAAACAGCAAAAACAGGTTTAATGAATATAGTCTTATAGTTTCTGCGAGAAACTTTGATTCTTACCAAGAATCTTCGTAGACCTATATTACATACACTCTCAATTACTAAACTCACATCTCAACGCTCTCCGCCCTCTCCAAGGTTCAACATTTACGAGCACTTAATCAAGACGATTAAGTCAAAATTCCACCAATTCGGGTTCTACATACGTATATTTACATATGGATTACCCTAAACCTGAAGTAGTCCGAGTTTACACACGATTGATTCAATTCGAGATGGGCTCTCGAAAGAATCAAATCTTATAACTCATTTTCCTTCTCTCTTGCATTCATTTCAGATATCCACAAATCGCCAAATCAATAAATCGCATACACGATTAGAATGCTGTAATCGCCTGTCCGGTTATTAGCATAACTCTTCTAGCTATACGTACTGCTTCTATGGTGCTTCGATAAACTTCCGTTTATCTTCCAAACAAATCTTTATAAAGAACATAATCAGTGTATTATCCATTATACACTTTTTTCAACTGAACCCACACATTACATCATGTACACTACTCCATCCTTATGGTAGCTTGAGCCTATAAGCGACTGATCCAACTCAAGATGGGCTCTTGAAAGGACCTAATCATTGTGGCTCAGCTCTTCTTTTCTTTGCTAAACCTAATAGCATCTCCGCAAGGTAATTCCTTTATCAGAACCAAATCTTCAATCTGGAATCGCAATAGTTTATTCAATTGTCCATGTAATCCTTTTGTTGATCAATTGGCGACTTTTAACCTTCCCTCGATCCAGGCATTTCCTGTCGTTGGTTTCCTAGATAAACTAAGGTCTGGTTAATTGTCCTTTGTTATGTTAGCTCAACAAAATGGTGATCAACACTTCTATCTAAGCAAGGCTTCAAATGGAGCAACCTGAATACTAGCGTGTTAATTATTATTGTAAGATAACTCTGCCAAGGGCATGTGAGTATCTTAACTTCCTTCGGAGTCCATCATACACGCTCCCAACTTTTCTTACAAGGGTTTGAAAAGCTTCCTCTCACTTTTCTGCCCAATCAATTCCCCTTTTCTTTTTTTTAGGGGGGGGGGGATTATTAGTGTTGAAGGCTGCACTAATTTAGAGAAATTCTTAATAAATTTCCGGTAGCATCTAGCTAGCCATATGGATCATCGTACTCCCGACGGGGTCCTTGGCGCTCCTCATCATCCACCAACTCCATAGTAAACTTCAAACGTTACTCATGATTCTCCTTGGTTCGCACATAGGCAAGTATGTCGTCGACAAATATTATCACGAATCCATCCGATTAGGGTTTCCATACCCTGTTCATGAGATCCATGAATATAAATGGCGCATTAATTTAGTCAAAAGGCATGACTAATAACTCGTAATGGCCATATCACGTTTGAAAAGCAGTCCCTGAGATATCTTCGTCAGCAACCTTTCACTGAGGATATCATAATCGTAGGTCGATCCTCATGTAGCAGCTGGATCACTGTGGCTTGATTGAACAAATCGTCAATCCTTGGTAACGTGTACCGATTCTTGATAGTCAACTTGTACAACTCTCTGAAATCCTCTCACATCCTGAAGGATCCATCCTTCTTCCTCTTCAACAAAAAAGATGCACCTCAAACGAATAACTTGGTCGAATGAAACCCTTGTCTAATAGCTCTTGAGGCTGATTCAACCGTTCCTTCATCCCAAACGGTGCTTAACCTACAAGGAGATTGTGCAAATGGGTGCAGCATCGGGTACCAGATCAATTCGAAATTCAATCTGTCTCACAGAAGGCAATCCAGATAAGTATTTTTTAGGAAAACTTCTGGATAATTGCGAACAATAGGAATCTCTCCGACATTCCTACATTCGGCTTTCGTATCCACCACGTTAACAAAGAACGCAAGATAGCCTTTTCGCAACAACTTGAGCATCCTCAAAACACCGACGACTCTCAACCATCAACACTCGACACTCGAAACTCGACACTCGACTCGGTCGGTCTTCGCGAACAACTACCACCTCTCTACCGCCATGAGGACGAGATATCCTAGCTTGGTTCCCCAAGCAATAATCCCTGCTTCGTTCTTGAATAATCAATCCATCCTCGCATCTAAGTCAAGGCTCCCCAGCTCCACTAGAAATATACTAACACTAGAACTACGATCACCTAACCAGATACTATAACTGCAAACGACCTTACTAGTTTCTATCAACTTACCAATTGCTAGTTCTATCAGGCATTTTATACCCAGCTTACTTGTTGGTGAACACAAAAATGGTTTAGAGTTTCTCGAACAAAACTCAAGTCAGCTTTGGTATGAAAAGTATGAACATAGATTGGTTTTTGATTCGAAACATACCGATAACAACAACAAGATTGTCTCGTGCTTTCCCCGTGTTTAGCTCGAACGCTCTACCCCTGGCATCCTAACCCTTCATTCCCAGACAATCTCTCCTGAAATGTCCTTGCTCACCACACTCGTAATCATCCCTTGAGTGTACCTCCGTCCGATGTATTCTTAGCATATCACTCGCGAGCCATATGTCCAGTCCGACCACATCTGGCGCACTGTCTCCACTCATCCTCGTGAGTCTTCTTCTCAAAACTACTCCTGCCATCCCTAGCATTATCCTTTCCCGGCTCTCTAGGGTTAGCTACACACGCTTCTCCAATTTGCGTTCCTCACCACGCTTCTCATCGGTATCTTTCCTCGAACTCTCAGACTTTCGCTTTCGCGAATCCCCAGATCTAGGCTCGGAATGCAGAATTATTTGAATGGTCGATCCGCTGTGACGGCCCGACATCACGTATGCCGTTGCCACGTCATTGCATAGGGTACCAGCAAATGATCTTGGGTTACAACCCTGGATTGTTTTATGTATACATCTATACACTGTTCACAAAGTTAATGAAAAATCAGAATTACGCTCCGATTATATCGTAACACAGGAACTACTAAAACTTTCCGATCATTATATCACCTGAAGGGTTTCCGATTCTGCGTCCCACCAAAACCATGCCCATAAGCATCACTCCACGTTCCTGGCCATTATTTTGGTTAGTATCGCGCTGTTCCATGGCAGTATTAATGTGTTGGGCTATGAGTTGTGCAAACTCTTTCGGGGTAATAGGTAGTCCAGAATCCTGTCTCGCTTTTGGCGGCATTTCGTCGTTTCTATTATTTACAACAATAATAATCACATAAGACGATAACCAAAAATAATTCAATCATTAAATGGTAGTGGACCAAACATTGCGCATGTATAATATCCACATATTAATGAGAAAAATTCTTAAACCAAAAGAAACCCATTTGATACTTATACCAGAAATTTACAAAGCTTGTTTTTAGTACTAAGACTAATCAAAATTCGGTGTGTCTACATCAACACCCGCAACAAGTCTATATGAAATTTCCTCCTAAATATCTGAAAATTTGGCATGCAAGCCATAAATAGGGTTCATCAAAGGAGACATACAAAACAAACAACAGAAACAACCAACAACTAACGCTTCAATCCCTGGAAGTCCAATATCTTCCTAACATGCTCTTCTAGCTCATCATAACAGTCCACCTGTCCCTCTGAGTCCTTCATTGTCTCCATGCCTCCGCGTAACGTGGCGAACTGTCGATCGCAGTGAGCGCGATTGACCCAATCTCCTTCTGCTTCTTCAAAGCGGACGCTGTCTCAGCCCTCGAAGTCGATGCGATTTCTCTAACGGGTCGAGTCCTCTTCCTACGACGAGTGTAGACTAAAAGAGGTGTAGCAAAACACGTGGCTCGAGTAACGGAATAAACGATTCTATAACGACGGGCGTAAGAATCTCAAGTCTAGGCTCGACGGTATCAGTGAGCAGAACTACTAATGGCTCTATAGGCCGAGACGTGACATATCGTAACCGTACAAAGTTAGTGTGTGATCAACGTGTATAGTAACACATAAGGCCTAAATAAACAGAAAATCACGTATGCACATAAACACATAAGGGTTTTCATACATGATAAAATTTTCCATGTTTATTTATTTAAAAAAAAAATCTTGGCTTCGAGAATTTTGGACTTCAAATCTCAAAATTCTTTGGTTGAAGTCTAGTGTTTTCCTCCAAAAACATCTAGTTCGCTAACAACCAATGGCTCTGATACCAACTTCTGTCACACCCCAAAATAAGTCACAGCGGAATATAAAACGTAGTGGTGACGGAAGCTGGTGCCCATTTATATCTTATCGATCGATGCATTTAATTGTTGGACATTTTAGTATATTTTAGATGTAAGTTATTTAAACATTACGTTTTAAGACACGACACAACCACGACATAGTTAAGTTATTTTGATCCTCAGGGATCTTATTACATACGTCCTAGAAAATTTTAAAAGTCAGTCCAACATTTTAAGTAACAAAACATGCATCAACAACCACAAGATACGCCACAATTCCCGAAGCCGAACTCAAGTACCTGTAGAACACGTTAAAATCAAGTGTCAACACAAAGGAAGGTGAGTTCACATATTCACTTACAAACAATTTTATTCCAAGGAAAACTTTCTGTTTAGGTGTTTATTTGAAAACATCCATATAAATTTTAGAAAGTCCATTTTACTTCTTTAATAAAAATCCATGGGCCTTCTGTCGCAGTTTCTCGAACCCGACAATATTGTTACTGCCCAAGTTTTGTATATTAAATTATTGCGTCAACTTTCAGACTCGTATGTTAGCTAGACGATACGAACTATATATTAACCATGCAGGGATAATCAATGCTAGACAATAAACAGAATCAAAATTCGTCGCTTGACTTGACACGGGGCGACCGGTCACGACAGGGTTGTCAACCCGATAGATCTACCAACAATTCATCGCGTACAATACTTAACTAATTAAACGACATCATGGGCGCAGGGTTCTTTCTCGAAGAACAATATAATGTCTGCCTCACGTACAATATATATATCCTACTAATATTACAATTTAATACACGACGATTTACGAATTCCCCTGTCACTCAAATGTTGAGACTCAGTCCGGAATTCATCCCCAATCCGTACGGTCTCTTTCACTTAAGAAATACCGCACATATAATATTCATTCATCAAAAAAGTTTTACTTCGAAACGTATAACTTATCAAATTCATATATTTTCATCGAAAATATATATTTTATATTAAAAGGTATGTTTTATTTCGAAAACATTATTAAACCCTTTTAACGACGTGTTCCACCCCCAAAATATATACAAAACAGTAAAAAGAGAGGTTTAGTGACACTCACCTTTGGGTGCGTATTTTAAATAGCGCAATCCCAGAGATTGATTTCTACACGTCCTATTATATATATATATAGGAATGATTATAAATCAGTACATATAACACAAAAATCCTAAGTTTCTCCGTTTCTTAGAATTACCACATAACTTTGAGATTTTCTCGAAAAGTTATCATTTTTAATTATGTTGGCACGTTAATATTTATATGAGTCCATATATATATATATATATATATATATATATTTATGATTTTGCGACTTGAACGATTTTATTGGTGACCATTATTGTGTAAATCCGTTAACTCTCCCGTTTATACGCAATAAATCTACGATTTACGCGTCGTAATATATATACATAAACGTCCACATAATTTAACACCGAAACACACGAAATCTTGTTAACTTATCAATTTTGTCATTTTTAAAGCCAATATACATAAAATATCTCATACATATCAAATTTCATGCTCGACAAACAAGTTACACATTTAACGCAATTTTTACCGTTTTTACCGCACAAAACGTACAAACATACATGCGTAAGCTAGATTTCTAATATCATGTTAAAAACTTAACATATTTTCTCATCCTCATGTTTTAATCACATAACACATTTTATCACATAAGGTTTACCCAAAAATTTACCCACACTAATGTACATTGAAAAATGTGTATTTTAGTGATTCGGTAATGTTTTCGGGCCTCGGAAGTCACGTATGACCAACCAAACACCAAGTAAACTTAAAATTAGTTAAAATACATATTTTTAAACTAAAATATTCAGTTTACTTACTGATCTAAATCAGTTTTATAAAAATCACTAGAAAAGCCGAGTTTTGACCGTTTTAAAGCATAGTTTTGCGTTAAATGTTACTATAATCCTCCCAACTCGAAACGACTTGATATTTTAAAACAATACATGTTATTTACTGATTAAAATAGTGGTTATAATCAGATTGGTGCAGTTTTTGTGTAAGTCACATAAATCATACGATTTCACGTATTTTACAACTTTTGATGCATCAAGTACAACATGCAAGGCTAGCAAACATTATGACAAAGTTATAAGTCACTAAACACTTTAAAATAACTTTATTTTAGTGTTTATAATCTGCTCATAACTGATTTTTACTAAATCATACTCAAATCACCCTTTTAAGATCACATATCATCATGTATGTTCAAGTAAATGCATCTAATGCATTCATAATACATCATCATTATTTTATTTGTACTAAAATATATATTCAACATATATTTAAATCATGTTCAAGTATTCAAGTTCATCATAATCTACATATGATTATTTCTTATCATTTATCTTAAATGCAAGAGTCATGTTCTTACATATTTATGAACTAACAACAAAATTTCAATTGCATGCAATACATATACACAGATATTCGGCACATATACATATACATATGATTCCACAATCACTTTTCGCTTAAACTCATTTCAACCCAAAAAGCTTCCATATCACAACCTTTAAAACATGCATGTAATCTAACATTCAAGTAACATGTTAATCAAGAATCACTCAATCAAAAATCAAAACATAATCACCTACACACACCCACACTCACAGCCTCTCATACATACACATACACACCCATTTCCATTTTGTACAAAAACCCATTTGATATTGTTTTCAAATTTATGTTTTAATCCAAGAACAAGAGAAACTTTTACTATCTTCTTCTCCAAAAAAAAAATCAAGAACACTTTTAAAAGATTGGTTTTTATACCGTTAGGATTCAAGTGGGTTTTGACATGGTTTTTGATGTTTGAAAGCTTGTTTCACCAAGAAAGCACCCTTGGATCATCAAAATTGTTTGGAAACACCTTGGATTTAAGTTGATTCTTACAAGATCATCAAAAAATTTCAAAAATATGGGGTTGTGAAGGGGTTTTCGGCTGATTTGATTAGAGAGAGAGATGAAATTGGTTTGTGTGAGTTTATGGAAAATTTGATGGATAGAAGAAGTCTTGTAGGAGACATAATCATGCCCACCTTTTCTTTACCCAATAAATGGAAGAGAGAGAGAGAGAGTGAAGATACATTGCATGGCTGCCACAATTCTTTCTCTCTCTTACACATATACGATTCCACACACACACATACACACATACACACACATATATATATATATATATATTACACATATATAGGCTAAGTACTGGTATTTTACTGGATACCGGGTATTTTATCTAGCGTTTTAATCCCGTTTTAGTGCGTTTTAAATTATTTTTAACACTCTATAAAAATAAACTCACCAAAATGTTATTGAACAATATTTTGTTTGCCTGGACTGGCTACGTTGCCGGTATTTGGCAGTGTGCGCGCTGTGCTGCGCGGTGCGCGCTTAAAATCGCAAAAATAGGAATTTAAGCGTTTTTATTTATTTTTATACTTCTATAGTAATAAACTCATCAAATTATTACTAAAATGATTATATGTTTCCTTGACAGGCTGTGTTGACAGTATTTTGTCGGTATACGCGCTGCATCGTGCGGTACGCCCTAAAACTCGAAAAATAGAGTTTCTCAGCGTTTTAATTTATTTTTCCTCACGAATATGATTAAAATTATTATTCTAATCATAACAGACTATTTTTAGTATTTTAACACTAATCGGGTGGTCACTGACGTTCGTTTCGCATTTTAACCGTTACGCGATAAGCGTTTATCTTACCGTTGCCAACATAATTTTTATCATAGTTTAAATTTAGCAACTCATTAAATTTCACATATAAACATCATAATCAGTCAAGTATGGCCTTTTATCTATTCACAACACGTGTTACAATTGTACGGTACGGCCTGAAAAGCCGGGTGCACAACGTCATCTTACGACAGTTGTAGGTGCGTTTTTGAATTGAAATGGCCAAATACGTCACCTTACGACAGTTGTAGGTGCGTGAATATCAACAGTGTATTCACAATCGTTCAAAAGTTATACAGTATCCTCCACAGTGATAATGCACACAAACAGTTGGATTGAACAACACACATGTAATCACAATCATTAAGTGTGAATAGAATTGAATGTGACAATTGTGCTTTGTAAACACCCTACGATGTAAAACAATATCAATTATCAATGAAACAATGTATTTTGGTCTCAATATTTGTTTATTTGTGTTTGACAATTTCACGTTTTGATTCTAGTTCGATTTCAAGCTCTAAATCGCTTTCTGGAAAGTTAAACGCAAACTGTTACGTAAACATGACCAGTTTAATGCGACAAACACTCCGGAACAGTGACATATTCTTAACATACCTTAAATAACCTTTACATAACTTAGAAATAAGTTTTGAAGGGTTTGGTGTACCTTCTCGTTCATCTCGCCGTCAGTTCATTTTTTAAAACCACATTTTCAGCTTCAACACTTTTCAGCTTCTCTTTTGTTTCTTTAAGTTTAGCTTCAGTTGCTTTCAACCTTTCTTCTGATTCTGCTTTCGCCTTTTCCAGAATACTAACTCTTTTGATTATTCCATGAACTCTTTCATCAACAAAGAATCCAACATCTTCCAAACTCGTTAGACCTGGGCAAAGATTAGAAGGCATCTCCAGAAAACTTTGACTCGAGCTCTGAGGAATCGGAACTGTAGCTTTCTTTGTAGTAGAACCAGGCTCTTCAACAATCTTTATCTGTTGTGGAGGAGTTGACAAAACTTATGCCTGAACCGGAATAGACTCTTGAATAGGTGATCTTGGAGGTGAAGGAACATGAACTTGTGGTTCAACTATTGGAACTTCCATAGTCACCTTCTCTGTAGCTTTCGAAGATTCACCGGCTTTGTCTTTAATAGGTTTCACCACAATCTTTCTAACCTTTTGCTTTCGAGGAGTAGCACCAGATGGTTTAGCACTTCTCTTTATACCTCTACCTCTTTTTACTTTCTCAGCTTTAGCAGTAGTTGGCACATAAGGCGCATCTGTAGGACCGGTTTTGACTTCGAAACGATTGCGAAACGAACGTGAAACGTGCGGAATCCGTACACGAACGCGACCTAACACACATGACGTAATATAAACGTGATTCTATTATAAATCTGATATTGTACAACACCTTGAATCACAATGACAACACTTTCTCTCTCTAGATCTAGAAAGCTCCAAATGACAAATGTAGCAAAAGTCCCTAATCTATGACATAATCTCCTATTTATAGTCCAAGGCATTTAATGAGATTTCTCATTATTACAATTATGCCACCTTGCCTTTTTGTCTAGCTATCACTAATATAACGACTCGTTTTCTTCTGTTTCTTGCTACGGCTCGGATTGACGAAGGCTATAGACATAAATGCACTAACAGTTTAACGCTTTTTAATTCTTTACAAATCCTTAGCATACTGTAACTGTCTACTGATGTACTATCATTTCCTCTTTTTACACAAAAACTCAATTTTTGAATTTTATCATGTTTTTGACTTTTTCAAAATTTCTAATGTTTTTGTATTTTCTAATGACAATTTTTCTCCCCCTAAAATGCAAAACCATTAAAAATTTGACAACCCGATATTGATAGCTTTGTCTCGCCATCCATTTTCTGCTTCGCATGCTCTGATTTGCAGAAAATATAACATACCCCCCATGATTTACAACACATTGATATTTTACAGTTTGAAAACCGTTTTTCAATCTGATGAAAGTAATCATGTTTGTTCAGCCGTGAGGGTTTCAGCGTATTCAATCAATATTTATTCAAACAAAATTAAAAACAAACATATTTTTGGTTTTTCAAATTTTAACAAACTAGAAACATATTTTTGATTTTTAATTTTTCAATTTTTAGGATTTTGAAAATATTGTTTATTTATGTACAGAAAAAAATCAAACTAAACTCCCTGTTCAACCAAACCAGGGTCCTGCAACCTCTTCCTGTGCCAGGCTGCTCCAACTACCATTCTCACAATCTTCAGCTTCGTTGAGCACCTGCACATTCAAACTTTATCAATCATTTGAACAATTTAGCCCAGGTCTATTGGACCTTAGGCATTTCAACACAATAATTTTCATTCAACTTTGGAAACTCTTTGTCACTTAAAACGTTTTCAATTTTGACTTCAACTTTCTCATCTTTTACCATCGTTACTTGTTTCTTAGCACTCCACACACCTTTCGGAGTACCTCTTTTGTAAAAATTTGTCTCTTTTTGAACCTTTTGATCTTGAATAACATTTTTAGGTTTCCAAAACTCTTGAGGTTTTGTCATATCAACAGATGTTCTCCAACTTTGTGTTGTTCTCAATCTGGGTGTGTGAAAATTCCAGGTCTGTCTTGAATCGAACCTGTTCGGGTTTGATTTCCAATTTTGATTTGAAGCAAACTTGTTTGTATTATACCTCCAAGTTTGTTTCGAATCAAATCTGGTTGACCTCGGTTTCACATCCTCAGATTTCTGTTTTTCAACATCAACAGGCTTTGGATTTTGACACTTTCGTGCAACATGTCCAATTTGATCACATTTAAAACACACTTTCTTTGAAACATCCTTGGCCTGTTGTTGTTTCTTTTTCATAGCATCAAACTCCTCATTAGACTGTTGTCCAAATTTGAGTTTTTCCTCTTCTTTCAAGCTTTTTCCTTGAACAAACCTCTTCTTTTGTTGCAAATTTGGTTTTTTACTTTGATTCCAATTCCGTTTCTTTTTATAACCCAAACCAGCCTTCATGTTTTTCTTCTTAAAACCAGGTTTGTTATAAAAAGATTTATGACCTTTACCAGCAAACTTTGGAATCTCAGACTTCTCAATCTCAACCATTTTGAAAACTTTATCAACCTTTTCTGAAATCACATTCTGAATCGGGAATACAACATCTAAGAATAATTTGTCCGATCCAATCATAGTATAAACCAATCCTTTTGAATCATCATTCAAATTTTTCTCGGATTTTGTGTTTTTCAGATAACCATCATAAAGATTTCCTTCATCTTCATCCTGTGATTCATACTTACCTTTTGTTGACTCATCTTTCAAAACACTTTCAACAACCTTACTTACCACCTCTGAATCATTAGCATCATCAGATTTGGAGTAAGTCACATCGATACTTTCAGGTAACTGGTCAGCTATGTTCAAACCCTTTGCCACCTTTTCCTCATCATAAAAAGTATAATTGTTTCTCAATGGTGGTGGTACCTGATGAAACTCTGAACCAATACCCTTTTTGCAATTATTAGTATCTTTGTCATTTGGTGTGATGTTGAAAATGCGTTCAAGAATGTACGAAGAGTTATGATAACTTTGAAGTTTTGTAACAATCTTTTCTTTTTCAGCCAAGACTTGTTTAAGATTAGCAATTTCATCAACAGACTTGTTCAATTCAATTTGCTTTTCTTTAAACTTTCTTTCATACATTTCTTTAGTGACTAAAGTTTCAGACAATCTTTGATCAAAACTTTTGACTTGGCTCTTCAAAGTATCATAAGCTTCTTGTACTCTCTGACTCGACCACTTTAAAGAATCATATTGTTTTTGTAAATCTTGAAATTTAGATTCTTTTTCAACACAATCGACACATTTTGCAGAACACGGTTGTCTATAAACATCATTATCCTTTTCAAGACCTTGACATTTCTGTGTCAATTTTTCAACTTTTAGTTTCAAAATTTCTTCTTTTTCAATCATTTCTTTACATTTTATTTTGAAAACATTTTCAAGTTTGCTTGTTTCAATATCTTTTGTTTTGATTGTTTCATCTTTTTCAATACAGGCTTTGCACATTTCTATGCAATTCCTGCATATGTTTTCTTTTTCATCAACCAATTCAACATTCGATAGATCAGAAGATTTTCTAACCTCAGTCTCATTTAGCACCGGTTCTTCTGACTTAACTTTCTGATGTTCCTCCTTTTCTTCTTTCTGAGCTTCTTCTATCTTCTGTTCTTCTTCAGCAACAATCTTCACAACAGTCTTTACTTCTTCAATCATCTTCTTCAATTCTTCTTCTTTTCGCTTCTTCATTTCTACCACCTTCGGTAGACTTGCTTCACAAACCTCTCTTATCTTCTTCTCCAAATCAGGCAAATATGCTTTATCAGATAACCTTCGTGTATTAAAAGTAGCCTGCCTTGGAACCAAATTTGTTACAGCTTCGAAATCCACTTTTGATGGGTCAACAACTGGATTACCCCGTGGATCCATGTAACATTCCAACTCTTCATTCCATCTTTTTGCTCTCTGGGCTTCTTTGAATGGTTCGTTTAATTTTCCGATTTCCCATCTTGCATAATCTGCTTTCCAATATCTATCAGGATCAGCATCAGCCACAAATGCATATCCAACTGCATCTTCTTCAGGGCAAACCTGACTCCAGTCGTAACCTTCATCATCATATATAACTGCAAGAGCCCTTGATTTTTCTTCAGGCTGTTTCAATCTTGGTGGCTCAGACTTGATCTGATGGTAAATCTCTTTCTTGTAATAATCTTCGTTGAACGGGTTTTCAGAATCATCATTAGCATAAGCATTTCTGCACTCACGCTTAAAATGACCTTTTTGTTTACATTTAAAACATGTCACTTTAGATTTGTCAAATCCCAATTTGGTAGACGGTCCACCAATTGACTTTCTCCCCGTGATCTCCATGAACCGCTGTGCTCGACGAACCGCACTTGCCATGCACCATCTTATATCAATCAGTTCCATCTCCTCGGGGTCTATTTGATCGTAATCTTCTTTTGTCAAGTTGGTGTTGCCAATCTTCCCTGCAACGAGACTTTCATATGATTCAAGTACAGATGCTAAGAAAACCATCTGTTGTTTTGCTGACTCTTCACTGAAATTCTGCCCATTCTTCAAATCCACTGCGATATTACACTGGAATAAATTCTTTGAAGCAGATTGACTTGAAGTGTTTGAAGAAGATCCACTGTGAAAACCACTGTGAAGACTTTCATTGTTCACTGAACTTGAACTTTCTGCAGAAAACGCTGTTCTTGGAGACCCAGCCTGTGGTATATTTCCTCTGTAGTAAAGCTCCACATTTTGCTGATATGCTGGATTGTTGACTTTAGATCTCTTTATCTCCAACTCATAACTTTCAAGTCTTTCGATCAGCAAATCCACTTTTAAATCTTCAGGCTTGATTGTGTTTTTCAACATTAGAGCAAAGTATTGCCACTCTTGATCATTTGGCAATGAATCAAACAATTTATCCACCAGCTCCTCTTCAGAAGGTAAAATTTCATGTCTGATCAACTCCATTTTCAGATATCCGAATCTCTCAATCATTTTACAAACAGACTCATTTTTCATACAGTTGAATAAATCAAACTCTTTACGCAACAATTTCTTTTTGTTTTTAACAATTTCATTACTTCCTACACACTTTTTCCCTAACGCTTCCCACAAACTCTTTGAAGTTTTTTCTTGTTCAAGTAACGAAATAATATCCTCTCTTACTGACTGTTTGATGAATGTAATCATTTTATATTCAGCTACAACATTTTTTATATCTATGTCAGAGAAATCTTTTGGATCTATTAACTCTCCTCCCTCTTTTACTGGTTCAGTGTATCCATCTGTCATTTTTAACCAGCTTTCAGGAGCGAAAGCTTTTACCCAACCCTCAAATCTATTTTTCCACCAGTGATAATCTTCCACTTTCATTAGCTTTGGTGGCTTCTGTTGGCTTCCATACATGTTCTCGAATTTCAAATTCTCCGAAATCTCCTTCGAATATTCTCTCATCTCGGATCTTCTATCTGTCGATTCGGAAGTGAATGCGTTGTAGAATGTGTTGTAGAATTCTTCACCGTTGCTTGACATATTCAAACACCTTCTTGAACTTCGCACTTTGTAAATCTTGAATCTCCTGAATACAAACAAACAAACTATCAGTTTAAAAATATCAAACAACTGAATCAAACTGATACTCGAACTGGTGAATATCTTGTGCGAAATGAGGTTCAAGTTGTCAAACTGTGCAGACTGCTATGACCCGGATCAATTTCAAACAACCTGACCCTACTCCAAACAATTGACAAGGTTCAAACGAACTGGACCTTTGAATGATCAAACCGTGAGACTTGGACCTTTGACTAATCAATCCAGGTGAATTGGTTTTTCGATCGAATCACACTACACAACAAAATTCTTGGTCGATCACTTAGCTAGTTGTCTTTTTGACCAAAATAATAAATTTGACTAACAAAACAACATCACATGCAACCTCTAATGCATTCACATGTAAACTTAAATCAAATCACGTGATGTTATGATTAGCCGACAACAAACAATATCTTCACATGCAAAATATTAGTGCATTAAAAGAACCGCCAAAATCAATGTCATATGAGCCTTTAATATGTATCACATGCAGCCGACAACAACTTTAGCAATTGATTAGTGATTGGGCCGATTAGTTTCACCAACTACACATATGCAGATCAATTTATCTTGGGCCAAACAACCCTTAGATTCATGTGATGGACTGACAAACTTGCTTAAAGACCTGATACTTTCAACAAATTTCTGATAGGACCAACAACTATTATGTTCACGTTCAATCAAAATCAGTTCAAGCGATCAACTCAAGCGAACCCCCTGATTAATTTTAGACAGGTAAACTCAAGCGAAAGGGTGTATCTTGCTTCAAATTGCCATGTGTTTCAAGCGATAGGGTACAGTTTGGTCAAGCGAAACCCAGTTTTAAAGTACTTTTCAAGGGAAAACCAACAAATATTTCAAGCGAAAGCCTTAATATTCAAGCGAAAGCCTGTTTTTCCAAGCGAAAGCCAGCTGTTAGTTCAAGCGATCTTGCTGAGTGATACGAAATCGGACCTAAAACTTTCGATTTCTCCTAAACGGCTAGGAATTAGGATCTGAAACTTGGTAGGGTTGTAGATCAGGTGTTTTCGCACAACATATCAAAAAATCAGACGATTTGAACCGTAAAATCCTATTCAATTTGACGATTTTCAGTGAAAATCGTGAAAAAGATGAAAAAATAGATGAAATCCGGATCTGAATCTGATGATTTTCTGCGCGGAAATGTGTGATAGATCAGTGCAATCGAGCTCCTGCTCTGATACCACTTGTAGGATCGGTTTTGACACCGTACGATTGCGTAACGAACGTTCGACGTGCGGAATCCGTGAACGTGCGTGACCGAACACACAAGAACATACAAATGACGTGATTCTATTGAATAATATGTCGTGTACAATAGCCGAGAATCACATGGAGAGACTTTCTCTCTCTAGACTTTCTCTCTCTAAAATCTAAGCTTCTAAATCTCCAAATGAGCAAAGTCATTTACTTTACAACTAAAGCTCCTATTTATAGGCACAAGGTTATAATGAGAAATCTCATTATTTACAAAATTGCCCCCTTGCCTTTACTAACTAGTAACATTATCAAGTCTTTCATTCTTCGGTTTCTACTACGATTTTGATTGACGGAGGCGATAGACACTTAATGCACTAACAGCATCTTCTTCATCAGATTTCTGGATGGCCCTTTGATTTTGAATTTGCCACTAACATACGTCGTCAGTGCCATTTGAGTAACATCTATATCCGTGTCTGTTTCACTAGAATCCGTGTGAACAACACCTTCAACCAATGTTTCTTTCACTGATTCACCACCTGCTGTAGCTTCTACATTCTCACCATCCGCTTGTTCAGTAATCTTAGCTTTCTCAGCATCTCAAGCAACTTGAGCAGCTGATAACGTTTCATATTCTGCAAATGTCATGTTAAGAATCCCCTCACCTGTTTCAATCACATTCTCTGGAGGAATAACTAGTTCATCGACCAAGTGTGGAGGAGATTTTTTCTTTGATGCTCTCTTTGGTGCAGGTTTTGGTGTTGAAGGCTTTGAAGCTTTTAGTGTTACATCTTTTTTCCTCTTCTTATCTTTGGCTTTCAGCTAGAACTTTCCACGTTTATTTGAGAAGGGCTCCATCTTCTTATCTTCTGAATCAGAGTTGCTTTCATCATGTCTCCACTTATCATGAGCCGGAGCAACATAATATGGCTTCAGTATGGATGTAAATTGCTTCCTAGATGGAGGTTCATTATCTTTCTCAACTCCTTGATACACATTCAATCTTTTCAACGTCTCGACATCCATGTGATCTAGCATCATCTCATCAGCATCAATCTTTGGCAAGTTCTTGACTTGATCATCCAAGATCATCTGTATGAAACGCGGATACTGTAGGAACTTTTCTCCATGAATATTATCAACCATGTGGTTGAACATTGCCTGCGAAATGTTAAATGGACGATTAAGTATCAAACATATTAGAACACACATAACAAAGTTCGAAGACACATCAAATGTTCCTTTTCTGTGAAGTAAAGCATGTATTGTTGAGTGAACGATAAATTTATAAGGCCTTGAAAGCTTTGACTTGTTGTACGATGTTTCATTCACGTAGCCTATGTATCCCATCCGCATCCACAATCCCTTCACTAATCTTTCTGGCACTTGGATCGGATCCTTATCATCATCTTGAAACTCTAAAACCCTCCTCACATCCTCAACCTTGAACTTTACTTCAATATCTACGTCTTTATTGTTCTCGTCCTTGATCTTCAATGAAGAAACTATCGTCTTTGATTCATCATCATATCTCGCATTGGTCCAGAATCTTTCAATGTGAGATCGGTAACACTTGTGCTTGTCTATCAGTGCCTTTTTGATCTTGCTGCGATCTATAAAATCAACCACATCCTTAAATGGTTCCATTCTCAGTAAACTCTTATCCAGCATGCAACAAATGTTGTGCCGCACATCAAAGTTAGTACTCTTAGGCTGCAAACAACATATACAGATAATGATCATTGCACATATATCAAGAAAGTATAGCATCACATAACAACACTATTCAACGCTTAGAAAATTTTCAAGTTTTAAAAACCTCTGCTGCCTTCGTACGAAGCCAGACATAACATGTCTGCTTGTACGATGCCACCTATCTATGAAGGCATGAATCTATGAAGTTACTGTACAAATCATTAACAATCAACACAAATCAAACATGTTTAAACATTTATCGAACACAGTTCAACAGATCACACAACAAGATATCATCCTGACTGGCTTCGTACGAAGCCAGTGGCTTCGGACCAAGTGACATGAATAGATCAAAAAATCAAAGATCAAAATATGTTATCTTTCATCAAATTGATCATACACAAACATCCTAATAATGCCGATTAACAGTTTTTCAAGATCAATTTCCAGATTTAACCGCTAAAAACAAGTAGATCTAGAATTATATGGCCGACGGTTATAAAATCATAAAATTGGATGATTTAAAGCATGCAACTCAGAGATGTGTACCTTTCCCATTGAAAGTGTTGTGCTAATCAACACCCTAAAGATAATTTCTGGAAAAAATTCGGCAGAGTGACGGCTAGGTTTGAGAGAGTATGAGCGAAGGCACTGTTGTGTGTTATAAGCCTTCCTTCAAAGGCACAAAATATATATGAGGATGTGTGGCTTCGTACGAAGCCACGAGAAACTCTTGAATGCCTTTTGTTCGAAGCTACTGTTCTGGCCTCATACGAAGCCACTCATTTGTGCTTCAAACTTTCAATTTTCAAATACTTGTTCAATTTTAGTCAGTTTTAAATCCACTCGGGTATCCATGTCTAAGTTAATGACCTTGGTTGACCCGATTTATGAACCGTCTGACATATTTGATCAAAATTTTCAATTTTTCAAGAAATTACAAGTTTCAACTTAATGAACTTGTTTAACTTTTCAAGTTTCCCAACTTTTCAGATTAGCTCCCACCCAGTCTATTCAGGATCTTTCTCTGCATCAGCGATTTCAAAGATCAGCTTTCTAACACTAGTTTGTCGAAAATAACGCAGAAACAAATTCTTTTTGCATTTTAAAACTTTATATCAAAACACACTGAAAAACTTTTTTGGGTTTAAATCTGAAATGAAACAACAATAACTATTTACAGACATATTTTTGTGAGTTGTGTTAGAGGATCATATTAGCTACCGATGAGTCACAAGCACCGTTGAGCTTATAACACACTAAGTTTTAAACGATTCGCCTAGATTGTCAGTATACTGATCCACTTAAATTCTCACACAGAGTTCAACTGATTCAAGATATGGGATTAATGTTTTAAGCACTTAACTTATACGCATGTCCCTCCTCAGAATATAGTCTCGTATCCAAATTCCTTAAATTCAGTCTTACAGGTGAATATACTATAATGATATCTGTTCTCTGGGTAGTGCGAGACCATGAGAGCTCAGGTTAGAACTTTCGTTTAGTTAGAGAGATGATGGCTTGACTTTAGGTGTGTCCCACTTAGGGATCTTCTTTACAACAGCACTTGATTTGTATCTTTCGATATGTTATCAATTTTTATGCTAAGGGAAAGCTTTATTTAAAGCGCATAAAGTATTATACGAGGTCTAGGCCATTGCTTCAGCAATATCAGAAGACCAGGTATAATACCCCAGATATAACTAAGTATAAAAACCTAGTATCTCAGAATTAGGCAATCTTTCAAACAAGATTTCGGGGGGTTACCCATATATCCGAGAGACGTTCTCCACGAGATAAGCAAGATATATGATTTTATGTTTATATCCCGAATTCAGTCCACTAAACGTGTAAAAACCTACCGACACATCATCGGTGAGACCGTTTAACGCTTTTAACTTTCCAAATCATTAGCGTACCGTGACAGTCTAGCTGATGTACTATCATTTCCTCTTTTTACACTAACTCCTTTTTTCGTTTTCTATGTTTTTTACATTTTTGCATCTTTTAATGTTTTTGTATTTTCTACAACATTTTCTCCCCCTAACGACCAAAACATTTTAAAATGTGACAAACCAGAGCTGATTGCTTCCCAACGACCTCTGCTTTGGATTCTTCATCAACGCCAATAATGTCTCCCCCTGACGACAAAATCTTCATACCGTTTAGTTTCAAAAGATAATGAAAACGTGTTTTATCAAACGGTTTAGTGTGAAGATCAGCCTTTTGTTCGTCGGTGTGGATTTTTTCAATTCGAATCAACTTCTTCTCGTAACAGTCACGGATGAAGTGATGTCGAATTTCAATATGTTTTGTTTTAGCGTGATATACCGGGTTTTTGGTTATATTTATTGCAGCCTCGTTATCTATAAAAATAGGCGAGGTAAGAAATTGCAAACCATAGTCCCTCATTTACTGCTGAATCCATAGAATCTGTGAACAACAACTGCTAGCTGAGACATACTCAGGTTCGCATGTTGAGAGCGCGACTGTGGTTTGTTTCTTACACTGCCAAGTTACCAGTCGTGGACCGGAGAATTGGCAGCCTGAAGTTGTAGACTTTGAATTTAGTTTGCAGCAACCGAAATCCGAGTCTGAGTAGCCCTCAAGTCTGAAATCGCCATCTTTGGGATACCACAGGCCTAAGCTTGGAGTTCCTTTCGGGCAGCATAAGATCCTTTTCACGATCATGAGATGTGAGACTCATGGACTTGACTGAAATCGGGCAGCGAGGCAAGTTGGGTACATTATATCAGGTCTTGATGTGGTTAAGTACATAAGCGAACCAATCATGGACCGGTACAAGGTTTCGTCAACCTTTTCTCCCGTGAGATCCGGATTGATACCATGGTTAGTTGCTAATGGGGTAGACATAGCAGAGGTCCCTGACATACTGAATTTCTCCAATACATCATGAACGTACTTCGTTTGATGTATAAAGATCCCCTCTGGCAGTTGATTGACCTGCAAGCCGAGGAAGAACTTCATTTCGCCCATTGAACTCATTTCGAACTTCTGCTTCATAACTTTCTCAAATTCTTTGCAGAGCTCATCATTTGTAGACCTGAATATAATGTCATCAACATAAATTTGTACGATCAGAAGATGACCACCGACTTCCTTTGTGAAGAGAGTTGCATCTACCTTCCCTTGTGTGAAGCCGTTAGATAACAGGTGCTGAGAGAGCGTCTCATACCAGGCTCTCGGGGCCTGGTGCAACCCGTATAAGGCCTTGTCGAGAAGATATACATTATCTTTGTGAATAGGGTCAGTGAAGCCCGGCGGCTGACCGACGTACACCTGCTCTTTCACTTTTTCGTATAGGAATGCCGACTTAACATCTAACTGATCTACCTTGTGTAACACCCCAAAGTCATTATATGTATATATGTCAAAATAAGTATTTATAAATGTAAATGTTGTTAGAATGGTAACTAGGATTAAGAACCTAGTTAGAATGTAAGAAAGATTTTAACCTAAAGAATAGATTTTTGGCCATAAAAATATAAACTTCCAAATATGATGGGCTAAATTTGAATGCATGGAAAGATAAAATATAAAAACAAAATTAAAATCCCAAAACACACTTAGGCGTGTGTGGGTGTTCGGCTAGAGAAGAAGAAAAGAAGGGGAAACCCGTCTCAAACCCTAAATAAACAAATTGGATGGATATTGGCTGGAATCGTATTTGCATGAACCATATTAGTGATCATCTAAGCAAGTTTTAGCCAAGGTATGCTTTAATTTTCAGTTTTGGTGAACACCCATGAAATGGGTGTTGATGAATCTGTGAGTTTGATCAAAATTAGGATGAATGCTTGCTAATGTTATCATGTTTAAATTGAATCATGGCTGAATTTTAGTTATCTTGGTGATTTAGAATGAAACCCATGTGTATGAGTATGAGAATGATTATGATGAACATGTGAATGTTGATATTATGATTATGTTGATACACAAGATGTTATGTGATAGGTTTTGATAGTAAACATGATGTAGAATCAATGACAATGTGATCTTGTTTGAATAAAATGGTTCATGAGATGAATTTGGGAAGAACTTGCTTAAACTACTTGTACTATGTGCTTAGAAAGTAGTATGCACACCAAGTGTATGATGAAATGTCTAAGTGAAGTTAGAAGGTAAAATTTTATGCAAGAACTTATGTGTTATGTACTAGCTAATTTATGTGTCATGTATGATGGTAATGAAGTATGATGATACATGTCTTATTTATGCGCTAATAGACTAACGAAAGTCAAACATTGCATGATTTGAAAGCCGAATGAATGAGTGTATGTATGCTAATTGTGTTATGAATGTGATGACATGTCAGATAGGAGTCATGTCAACATGGGCACAAGCATGGAAGGGCAACGGGTCAAAGGTAAACACGGAAGCTATGCACGAACTAGGATGCACGAGGTAAGTAAATTCCCGGACTCCCTCTTTAGTAGAAAAAGAGATTTATTGTATGATAATTGTTAAAAGTTATGTTGAAATGTGTTATTGATGATAATATCAAGTAAGTAGTATTATGTAAGTGATTTTCCGGAATCACTTAGTTTATTTAAGCAAGGTTATGTGCTAGTTATTTAAGTATGATAATCGGAGTCTAATAAGGTTTGGCTATATAGAAGTGAAGGTTTCCGCTAAGTAGATCAAACGGGTCAAAATGTGGATTTATTTCAATACGGAATGATTGCATAAATATTATAACCGGGTAATGGGTAAAATTTCTTATAAGTGTGCAAACCGAGAAACGGGGACGCGGATTAATGGTCAAAAGACTCGGTTGTGAGTTATGATTAATTGGAAATAATTTTGTGTAAGGAAATTTTACTAATAAAGTTCAATTACATATAGTTGATTTAAATGAATGAGTTTAATGCATATCGGGAATCGGGTTCATAAACCCCATGTACGAAACTCCAGATAATGTAAAACTTTTATAGTTTTAATGTTCATGTGAGTTTTGAGTATAAACAAATGAGTTGTTTGATAAAAACATGAACGGGTCGAATAATTCGTAAATGAATATTAAGCTGAAAGCAAGTAAGTTAAGAACCTCCTTAGTCCGGAAGTTAGATTTTGGGTCCATATGATAGAGAACCAAATTACGATCATGTGGGAAGAAATGGGAGGTTAAACGGTTTGAAAGTTATACATGTTTTTGTGCAAATTATGTTGAGAAAATAGAGCTGGGCAGATGCAGTTCAAGATAACAAACATTCTGTCGAATTGGACTTGTCGCGCCACGCGACAGCAGAAGGGGCTCAACGTCGCGTCACGCGACGACTGTCGCGCCCTGCGAGAAGATCAGTCAAGGCTCTCACGGCCCTCGAGAGACCTTGCTGCTGGCATTTTGTGTCACGCCCCGACCACGTAGAACAACCAGACGTGGCGGAAACGCCGGGGAGTGTTGTAACAGAATCATTGTTTCGTAACCATGGAATAAATAAATTTTGTTTTATTGAATAAATGAACTCATTGTTTTAATACAATCAAATAAGTACAACTATTATCTTCCAAGTTTTAAAGTCGCTAAGGCATGAGTCCATCCTAAATGTAGCATGTATCAACAATCATCTCAAGACAACACCTGAAACATGTGTAAAAATAGGTACGTCAGCATAAAAATGCCTGTGAGATACATAGGTTTTGTGAATATAGGATTCATGACTTATAAGTTTAGAAAGAGTTGTTTAACAAAAGTCAGTCATGATCCTTGTAAAATGTTTTGTTTTATAAATCATTCGAAAAGTGATGATAAAGTAGATTATACGTAAAAGAGTAATGTAAGGTTAATTGAATAACCAAGTAAAAATGAATTTGTATAAGATAAGTTGTTGTAAAACAATGTCTTATGAAAAGTATGTTATTTGTATAAAATGTTATATGACTTAAATTGAATGATTCAAATAACGCTACGATATGTAATACCATACAAACACTTATATATAGGAAGTACCAGCGGCGTATCCACCATGCTTGTATCATATTACACACGCCTCGTTACTTAAGTCACTAACTCAAACCAAACCACCAATATAGAATGTTCATGTTTAAACCAATAGTCCAATGTTATTGTATAACTCAAGTTAAATGTAAACCATGTAATGTGTAAACAAAAGTTATGTATGGTAAGTAAAATGAGATTTCTTAAACCACAAGAAAAAAATGTACAAAACAAAGTGTTTGAATAAATCAAAAGTTATGCTTTGTAAAATAATGTAAGGTTAAACGAATAACCTTATAGTAGCATATTTAAAAGTATACTTTGGATTTGTAAATAACATATTAAACTATGTTTTGGTTTCATAAATAACATATCAAAACATGCTTTGGGTTTTATAATTAACATATAAAAATATGTTTTGGTTTGTTGATAAAATATATATGTTGGTTCTGTACAATACCACACATGAGAGTATATCAAACTATACTTTTGGGAGTATATCAAAATATACTTTAAAGGTGTGATTTAAGAATTCATTCAGACCTAGTGTATCAAACTACACCTTTGAGACTATAAGGATACCATAAAGGCAATCCCTATTTGGATGGAGAAACAAATTGGTTTCAGACATTCCATGACAACAGGAATGGGGTGTCTAATCCTATAGCGCTATATCATACTACCAATCAGTCTGGTGAACATAAAATAAGTACAATTCAACATTTTATTTTATGTTCTTTGAGAAATCAGTGTTTAAACCATAGATAGTCATTTAGTTTGTCAAATGATAAGTAATAACATGTATAATCAATTATACTTTGAAATCATGAAAATAACACATAGGTACACATGCTTCACCCCAAAACAGTTTGGAAAACAGTAAAATAGGGGAACTATGTACTCACTTGAGATTGCTCAGAAGTCCTAAGATAACCACCAAGCAATGCTAGAGATCACGGAATCAAACGGCAGCTAATATAGGTAACTATGTTAATAAACCGGACCTAAGTCGGAGGATTTAGATAGAATGAGGGTTCGTAAACCAAACGAGTATGGCTACTCGTGTCATATGGTTTAACAAAGCCTACATACTAAATGAAACCTAACCTAAGTGCTTACGACCCATTACGACCCGTTTAGGTAGCTTATGCTACTTTAACGCGTCGTTCGCGTGAAACGCGTTCGGACCGCCTAACTAGTCCTATGACAAGTAGAATATGCCTTAACATGTTTAATATTGTTGATAAATCCGTTTAGAGGTCATAGGTTATGTTACATATGTTAAAAATGAATTTTGGCATCAAAGGGCATTTTGGTAATTTACCTAAGGCATATAAACTACCTATCATACAACTAACTAAGCGCCGTGACCATAAGGTATAACCTCGGAAGGTTATTCCCTATATACTATGGTCACCTAATGTGTTTGGTTGGATCCTAATGATCGACCAAATGGGTCGGGTTCGAAAGTATAAGCGATTGTTTAGATCGCTTACCTTACGACCCTATATAAGCACTCAACTAAAAGTGACGAGCTAAGCATGTTAAAACATGCTTAACTAAGTTTAGAAAACAGGTTCGGTATCAAAACAAACGGTTTTGATACCTAAGAGTAGTTTGGTTACAAAATACGCAAGAATGCGCATTTTGGCCGAAACTACGACTCGTCACTGAGTCTTGATAACGTGGTAATCAGTAGGTATAGTCACCAAGGACTATAACCATCGTGATCACGCTCACGTTATGAAGTTCAAACGAACTTCGCATTGACCATAAACTGGTCAATGCAGAAAGTCAAACAAAGTTTGACTTTCGGACTCGAAAAGCAATAAAAGAACGAAGGAACACTTACAAAGGGTCCCCGCAAGATTTGATTCCAAGTAATCTCAGGTAGGAAGTGAGAAATCACAACCACTTAGAGAAAAACTCAGATCAAATGTGGGTTTTGAAATGGGGATGGATGGGTATTTATAGTTTTCGGTTCACCATTAGGATCGTTTCTTGGATAACGTGCCTTGATCTCGCCCGTACACTTGTCGGAATGTTGTGGTAACTCATTTTGCTCCCACCACCAGTTATTGACAAGTGGCATTGGCCTTTGGAGGGTTTAAGGGATGGAAACAGGCTGTTAAATACAAGTTGCTGCATCTGGCCCCTGCTTGCGCACCGTAACACAATTTGTGTTGAGGTGCGCAAGGACCTGCAGACCAGAATGTTTGGAAAATGGCAGAACAGGCCCCTGAAGCTCCAAACTTGCTATTTGATGCATTTTTACACGTTTAAGCCCCGTTAACCCCATTTCAAAGCTCTAAAATGAAGTTAAAGTATAGGGAACTTAAAATGTGCTCAAAAATATCTCGGATGTCGGTTCGTTTGGCCGTACAATTGCGTTGTTCGGTTAATTACGACGGAATGCGCATAAGCGTGAAAAACGATCCAAATGGCGTGACGAATGGATTTTTCTTATGCTAAACACTAAGATAAAATATTTTAGGGCTTACATAAATTTTTGGATGTCCGGATGTATTCAGAACGTAAGTTATGCGCGAAAGTGCAAACTTATGCACTTTTTGACACTTTTAGTCCCTGAATGAGCCAAAAGTTTATTTTAGCACACCGAACCCCTCAAAGCCTATTTCTAAGCTATATAAAGGATATTTATGGTATGTTTAACTTATGGTCATGTTCCGGAATGTCTGTTACAGTTCAAATTGGCATACTTTCGCAGTTTGTCAAGTTTAGTCCCTGTAAGCGAATTAACTTGTTTTTGTCATACCAAAGCCTTTAAAACTTATTTCTAAGTTATGTAAAGGTTATTTAAGGTATGTTAAGCCTATTTCACTATTCCGGAGTGTTCTTTGGATTAAATTGGTTATATTTACGCATCAGAGCGCGTATAACCCTCCAGAAGGCGATTTAAAGCTTAAAATCGAACAAGAGTTGATATGTGCAAACGATACACATATTTTTACAAATCCCAAGTATGAAATACAATATTTCATTGGTTTGGCATTTTTTTGCTGGTTGAAGTGACACAGGTGTCACAGTCTCCCCTACTTTAGGAAATTTCATCCCGAAATTTAATTCTAGAGGAAACTTGTGAAGACAGCTGTGACGGTTTCGCCTTCTAATAGATCCACTGAACCCTTAAGTAAAACTCTGGGCCATGTTAGAACTCTTAGCGAATTTGTTAACCCTCAAAGTGAATTCCTTGAAATAGTAAAACATGGAATTTTGAACTACGGACAGAAGAACGTTTCTTATGAAGACTTATCATAGGAAACTTGGTGTGTGATTGAGATCAGAATTGGGGAGTGTAAGATAAAATGACATCGGTCAAGGTCCAAGACTTCTCCCGTATCATTATTCTTGTCACTATAGGTCTTAACACATGACAAAGCTTCTTGTGGTTTCTGTGCACTGAATTTCCATAATTATGTAGGCCTCCATAATTATGTAATCCCTTGCACAGTCCGCACAGTTCATTTCATAATGCGTAGAGAAAAAAAATCACTTGAATAAACATGAAGCGACTCGACTAGACCACCAAAGGATCCTTTTAATTAGATCAACGAACAATCTTTTTAACTAGATCAACACATGATCTTCTTAACTAGACCGTTGTACGATCTCCTTAAATAGACCACTTAAGGGATCTTTTTAGTTACATCATCACATGATATTTCTAATCAGATTTTCAAAATCAATCTGTTTAACCAGACCATTCAAGAGGTCCAATTATAGAATAGTACTTTAAAACCCAAGGGACTTGACTACAATGTTGAAGTCCATTAAGGATTTAAGATAGTATCTTTGGATATCCTATTAAGAATCTCTCGTATGAGATATGGAAGATTCTATGAGGATTTGGATAGATCACATACAACCACAAAACATGTAAGAAAACACATAAGCACAAAATTAGTTAACTTGATTCTTTAATTTTTTATCTTTAGGTATGGATATTTAAAGCACACTAGGAATCCAATCCATGGATTTCATTTGGCACTTTAATGATTTTTAAGGATCTATCTATAAAGATAGAGGGATTCTCAATAAGAGTTTGGCTTTGTTTCTTAAAAGAAACAAGTGTTTAAGGTTCTTGGGGAGATCACAAGTGATCATAAGATAACTGAACCATACGAGTAGTTTATCTTTGGGTTGACATCATAAGGTTGCATCAAGCATTCACACAAACGCATAAATTTTGCAGAATTAAAAACAACAAATCTTTATTTATGCAACAACCGAATTGTCTTGAAGTGTCAAAAGATAACAACCAAGGAATTACAAAACACTAATTGTTCATTGCTGCATCATTGTTCCCGTTTGCCTCATTGATGTTAAATGCTCGTCCTCGCGCTGGAGGTGCGTTAACAAGTCTTGGGCAATTGTTTCTGTAGTGAGTAAGGTCACCACAGTTATAACATGACCCCGGAGGGAACCATGCTTGAACAGCAGCAGGGTTTGCAGCAGCTTGATTTGCATAACGACAAACATTGATCAAATGTCCCAACCGCCCACAGTGGGTACATTTGTGACACTGCTCTTGCTCTAGATGATGACGGTTGCACTTGTTGCATAAAGGTGCGGTACCAACATAGTTTTTCCTTTTGCGAGGTTGTGCTGGCTGGTTTGGTGCAACCTGTTTGTCTTGAGCAGTTACAGCGTAGTTTTGAGAGGCTTTGCGCTTCTTCTTCTTGGACACCTCAACATTTTCTTCCTTTGGTTCCACTTGAGCAGTCTTGTTAGATGGTCTTAAGTCGCCCTTCCGAAACAGCTTGCGCTTCCTGATATGGGATTCAGTCAGAGTGGCAGCCAATTCAATGGCTTGTTTGACAGTAGTAGGGTTGCTGCCAGTAACGATATCCTGAACTACGTCAGGAAGACCATTAATGTATTTCTCAATCGCCTTATCCAGGGCATAACCATAGTAGGGCATAACAAGCTCAATTCCTCATAGCGGTCCGTATAGGCTCGATGTTCCCCACTGTCTTGCTTCAAATCATCAAATTCCCTTTCTATAGCCCTTAGCTCATGACGAGGACATAATTCCTTCATCATAAGAGCCCTAAGCTCAGCCCAAGTCTGTGCTAATGCAACCTCAGCACCACGGTCTCTCATAATCCTGTTCCACCACGTAAGAGCCCTCTTCTGAAACACACTCGAAGAAAACTCGACCTTGCGATTTTCAGGACACTGAACGTGACGGAAAGTATTCTCAATGCTCTCGAACCATTGAAGAAGCCCAGTTGCTCCCTCAGAACCACTAAACTTGAGCGGTTTAGCCGAGTTAAAATTCTTGAAATTGCATGGAGCATTGTTGTTGTTGATGGCTTGAATCATTTGAGCATAAAGATTTGGGAAGGCAGCAGCCATTTGTTGCTCGATGATTTCCGCCAATTCGGCATTCGCCATCTGATTGTCGCGTCGAGGAGGCATTCTAAAAGAGGAAACGAGTGAGAGAATTAGACGAAAAGAATGAGATGAAACAAATCTGATGAAAGCAAGGATAGTGGTCATTTGTTTGTTACTACAAAGCAACAAACGACCCCGGTGATTAATCAAAGTAAATAGGTCAAAAATAATGTATCGCGAAGACATGCTCGCCTATAAGTGGACACTCACCCCAAGAGTTCCCAGGTAAGAGTGACTGGTCCGATTATGTGGATTTGTACGAACACTCTAGCCTTAGACAGAAAACTCAGGGTACAGGCACCCACCCTTCCAGTTTGCACGGGTTCACATTATTTAGACCAACTTTGACGGGATTTTGAAAACTTAAAGGGTTCAAAACCATATAATACATCATCCAAGAACAGATGATTAGTTTTCAAAGCGGGATAGAAATTTATGTTCTTATTGTGGTTGTCACCTAAGAATAAGTGACGGTATTGTTTTAAAACTAAACACAAGAAAACTTGTGTTAGGGTCCTAGGAAGGTTATAGTCTAGGTCAAAGCATTACTAATAACCTAATTCCCTATAACCATTGGCTCTGATACCAACTTTTCTGTCACACCCCGACCACGTAGAACAACCAGACGTGGCGGAAACGTCGGGGAGTGTTGTAACATAATCATTGTTTCGTAACCATGGAATAAATAAATTTTGTTTTATTGAATAAATGAACTCATTGTTTTAATACAATCAAATAAGTACAACTATTATCTTCCAAGTTTTAAAGTCGCTAAGGCATGAGTCCATCCAAAATGTAGCATGTATCAACAATCATCTCAAGACAGCACCTGAAACATGTGTAAAAATAGGTACGTCAGCATAAAAATGCCTATGAGATACATAGGTTTTGTGAATATAGGATTCATGACTTATAAGTTCAGAAAGAGTTGTTTAACAAAAGTTAGTCATGATCCTTGTAAAATGTTTTGTTTTATAAATCATTCGAAAAGTGATGATAAAGTAGATGATACGTAAAAGAGTAATGTAAGGTTAATTGAATAACCAAGTAAAAATGAATTTGTATAAGATAAGTTGTTGTAAAACAATGTCTTATGAAAAGTATGTTATTTGTATAAAATGTTATATGACTTAAATTGAATGATTCAAATAACGCTACGATATGTAATACCATACAAACACTTATTTGTAGGAAGTACCAGCGGCGTATCCACCATGCTTGTATCATATTACACACGCCTCGTTACTTAAGTCACTAACTCAAACCAAACCACCAATATAGAATGTTCATGTTTAAACCAATAGTCCAATGTTATTGTATAACTCAAGTTAAATGTAAACCATGTAATGTGTAAACAAAAGTTATGTATGGTAAGTAAAATGAGATTTCTTAAACCACAAGAAAAAAATGTACAAAACAAAGTGTTTGAATAAATCAAAAGTTATGCTTTGTAAAATAATGTAAGGTTAAACGAATAACCTTATAGTAGCATATTTAAAAGTATACCTTGGATTTGTAAATAACATATTAAACTATGTTTTGGTTTCGTAAATAACATATCAAAACATGCTTTGGGTTTTATAATTAACATATAAAAATATGTTTTGGTTTGTTGATAAAATATATATGTTGGTTCTGTACAATACCACACATGAGAGTATATCAAACTATACTTTTGGGAGTATATCAAAATATACTTTAAAGGTGTGATTTAAGAATTCATTCAGACCTAGTGCATCAAACTACACCTTTGAGACTATAAGGATACCATAAAGGCAATCCCTATTTGGATGGAGAAACAAATTGGTTTTAGACATTCCATGACAACAGGAATGGGGTGTCTAATCCTATAGCGCTATATCATACTACCAATCGGTCTGGTGGACATAAAATAAGTACAATTCAACATTTTATTTTATGTTCTTTGAGAAATCAGTGTTTAAACCATAGATAGTCATTTAGTTTTTCAAATGATAAGTAATAACATGTATAATCAATTATACTTTGAAATCATGAAAATAACACATAGGTACACATGCTTCACCCCAAAACAGTTTGGAAAACAGTAAAATAGGGGAACTATGTACTCACTTGAGATTGCTCAGAAGTCCTAAGATAACCACCAAGCAATGCTAGAGATCACGGAATCAAACGGCACCTAATATAGGTAACTATGTTAATAAACCGGACCTAAGTCGGAGGATTTAGATAGATTGAGGGTTCGTAAACCAAACGAGTATGGAGACTCGTGTCATATGGTTTAACAAAGCCTACATACTAAATGAAACCTAACCTAAGTGCTTACGACCCATTACGACCCGTTTAGGTAGCTTATGCTACTTTAACGCGTCGTTCGCGTGAAACGCGTTCGGACCGCCTAACTAGTCCTACGACAAGTAGAATATGCCTTAACATGTTTAATATTGTTGATAAATCCGTTTAGAGGTCATAGGTTATGTTACATATGTTAAAAATGAATGTTGGCATCAAAGGGCATTTTGGTAATTTACCTAAGGCATATAAACTACCTATCATACAACTAACTAAGCGCCGTGACCATAAGGTATAACCTCGGAAGGTTATTCCCTATATACTATGATCACCTAATTTGTTTGGTCGGATTCTAATGATCGACCAAACGGGTCGGGTTCGAAAGTATAAGCGATTGTTTAGATCGCTTACCTTACGACCCTATATAAGCACTAAACTAAAAGTGACGATCTAAGCATGTTAAAACATGCTTAACTAAGTTTAGAAAACAGGTTCGGTATCAAAGCAAACGGTTTTGATACCTAAGAGTAGTTTGGTTACAAAATACGCAAGAATGCGCATTTTGGCCGAAACTACGACTCGTCACTGAGTCTTGATAACGTGGTAATCAGTAGGTATAGTCACTAAGGACTATAACCATCATGATCACGCTCACGTTATGAAGTTCAAACGAACTTCGCATTGACCATAAATTGGGCAATGCAGAAAGTCAAACAAAGTTTGACTTTCGGACTCGAAAAGCAATAAAAGAACGAAGGAACACTTACAAAGGGTCCCCGCAAGATTTGATTCCAAGTAATCTCAGGTAGGAAGTGAGAAATCACAACCACTTAGAGAAAAACTCAGATCAAATGTGGGTTTTGAAATGGGGATGGATGGGTATTTATAGTTTTTGGTTCACCGTTAGGATCGTTTCTTGGATAACATGCCTTGATCTCGCCCGTACACTTGTCGGAATGTTGTGGTAACTCATTTTGCTCCCACCACCAGTTATTGACAAGTGGCATTGGCCTTTGGAGGGTTTAAGGGATGGAAACAGGCTGTTAAATACAAGTTGCTGCATCTGGCCCCTGCTTGCGCACCGTAACACAATTTGTGTTGAGGTGCGCAAGGACCTGCAGACCAGAATGTTTGGAAAATGGCAGAACAGGCCCCTGAAGCTCCAAACTTGCTATTTGATGCATTTTTGACACGTTTAAGCCCCGTTAACCCCATTTCAAAGCTCTAAAATGAATTTAAAGTATAGGGAACTTAAAATGTGCTCAAAAATATCTCGGATGTCGGTTCTTTTGGCCGTACAATTGCGTTGTTCGGTTAATTACGACGGAATGCGCGTAAGCGCGAAAAACGATCCAAATGGCGTGAGGAATGGATTTTTCTTATGCTAAACACTAAAATAAAGTATTTTAGGGCTTACATAAATTTTTGGATGTCCGGATGTATTCAGAACGTAAGTTATTTTCTTATGCAAACTTATGCACTTTTTGACACTTTTAGTCCCTGAATGAGCCAAAAGTTTATTTTAGCACACCGAACCCCTCAAAGCCTATTTCTAAGATATATAAAGGATATTTATGGTATGTTTAACTTATGGTCATGTTCTGGAATGTCTGTTACAGTTCAAATTGGCATACTTTCGCAGTTTGTCAAGTTTAGTCCCTGTAAGCGAATTAACTTGTTTTTGTCATACCAAAGCCTTTAAAACTTATTTCTAAGTTATGTAAAGGTTATTTGAGGTATGTTAAGCCTATTTCACTATTCCGAAGTGTTCGTTGGATTAAACTGGTTATATTTACGCATCAGAGCGCGTATAACCCTCCAGAAGGCGATTTAAAGCTTAAAATCGAACAAGAGTTGATATGTGCAAACGATACACATATTTTTACAAATCCCAAGTATGAAATACAATATTTCATTGGTTTGGCATTTGTTTGCTGGTTGAAGTGACACAGGTGTCACATTTTGATTGATTTTGTTTGTTTTGGTCATGGAACTTGTTTTGATCAAATCATATTCAAATCATCATTTCATGATCATATATCAACATGCATGTTCAAGTAAATGCATCTAATGCATTCATAACATGTCATAATCATCTTGCATGAACTTAAATGCATCTAAACCTTTATTTAACTCATGTTCTAAAAATCTAAACATTCCATACTTCATATCATCATCATCAAATCATTTAACATAAATGCAAGACATGTACATTCTTACACATCTAGGACTTTAATCATCAAAAATTTACATGCATGCATACCTATATATACATACACGGCACATATATACATACATACAAACATATGAATCCAACACTTTACTTTTACATGTCCATTCACATGATTTAAAACCCTTTTTAGAACTTTCCAAGATCACTTGCATATCACATTTCAACATCTTATCAACAAGATTAAATCAAAAATAAAAAATCAAAAATCAAAACTCACATTCTCACATACACACATACATGTGTACGGCCCCATGCATACACACACATACATCCATTTTTATTTTATTCAAAAACGCATTTGTTATTGTTTTCAAGTTTGTGTTTATTCCAAGAACAAGAGAAACTTCCATCATCATCAAAATCATCAAGAATCAAGAACAAGGTTTTTAAAGTGAGTTTTATACCTTCAAGATTTTGATGGGTTTTTAGCTAAGGTTGATTACATGGAGTTTGATTGTTGCTTAAAACACCTTAAAATCACCTTTGGATCCTTAAAATTACTTGAAAACACATTGGAATAAGTTTGGATCTTCAAGAAATGGTTTGAAAATTTGAAAATGTATGGATATAGGAGTGTTCGGCCGAGCTTATTGTTTAGAGAGAGAGAATGAGTTTGAGATTGTAATATTTCTTGGATTATGTAGGATTTTGGAAGACATAATCATCACTTTACACATTTCCTAGCAAACACTTGGAGGAGAGAGGAGAGAGAAGACCTTGCATGGCCACCACATGTCCTTACACTCTCATCCTCCATATTTAATACACCATACACGCATACATATATGTAATATGTATATATAGATCAAAAACTGGTATTTTACTGGATACTGGGTATTTTATCTAGCGTTTTAATCCCGTTTTATAGCGTTTTAAATTATTTTTATGACCTATAAAATAAACTCGCTAAAATATTACTGAAATAATTATTAGTTGCCTTGACTGGCTACGTTGACAGTATTTTGTCAGATACACGCAGTATCACGCGGTACGCGTTTAAACTCGAAAAATAGAGTTTCTTAGCGTTTTAATTTATTTTTCCTTCCGAACATGATTTAAATTACCATTCTAATCATAACAGATTATTTTTAGAATTTTAACATTGATCGGGCGGTCAGCGACATTCGTTTCGCATTTTGTTCGTTACGCGATAAACGTTTATCTTATTATTGCCAACATAATTTTTATCAAGGTTTGGATTTACCAACACATCAAATATCACACATAAACATTAACATCAGTCAAATACAGCCTTTTATTCATTCACAACACGTGTTACATTTGTACGGTATAGCCTAAATAGCCGGGTGTCACATGAGGACCGTTTCGGTTCTTCGAATGCTCCGGCCGGTCAGATATTCACCATATCATGTGCGGAATCCATGTATGATGACGACAAACACAAGAAATCTATAATTAAACTGGTTTCTATTCATAATATGATGATACAAAACCATGAAACCAAATGGGCAGAGCTTCGCTGCCAAAACCCAAAAAGTTCTAAATGTCAAGACCCAAGTCCCCTATTTATAGGCATGGCCTATCGTGTGAAATCCTCTGGAGCGAGAGGCTCTCAAGTGCGAAAGATGCTTTGGACGAAAGGATCCCTTCCGCATGAAAGGTCCTTTCGTGCGAAAGGTCCAGACATTACAAGTCCGACTCTTTCTAAGACGAATTCCTATACAATTAACTATGACTCTATACATTGACGAATCAGATGTGTACGACCTGGTTTTATTGGCTTGTGCACGAGATACAAGTGTGCAGCTTGACTTGTGTGCGGTCTGGTTATTGGCTTGTGAACTGGACACAAATGCGCGGCCCTAATAACAAGTGTGCAGCCCAAAAAGTTTGTGTGTCGTCCAAACATCCTGTGTGCGGTCCAAGAGCTTTGTATGCGGTCCAAAAAGGTGTGTGTGGTCCAAAAGGGTGTGTACGATCCAAAATTCAGTTCAAATTGCTTAGTGTGCAACCCAACTGAGTGTGTGGCCGAATTGTGATTGCATAATGTTTATCACTTCCGTCAATCACATTTCGTAGCAAGAATTTGAACAAAACAAGGTTTATAAGGTTAAATATAGGAGAATAGCATAATTGTAAATAGGGAGTCTTTCCTTAATGAGAGCCCTATAAATAGGAGTGTTTTAGTTCATTATGACTTTGGCACTTTAGAAGATCTAGAGAGAGAAAGTGCTACAAGGTGATTCAAGGTTTTATACTCTGTTAAATTTTCAATAGAATCATCATATTATTACGTTCTTGTGTCAATCCACACACGTACACGGATTCAGCACGTGATACTTGTTCTTCGCAATCGTCGGGAGTTCAAATTCGATCCGGAATCGCATCCACAAGTGGTATCAGAGCGGGAGATCGATTGCACGGATTAGAGATACAAGATTTCATGAAATTTCCGCAGATTCAGAGTCAAATTCGTCATTTTTCACCTTCTACTCATCTTTTTCATTTTTTTGAACTTAAAACTCAGATCTGTAAAGTTTTAACGAATAAAAACGCTTGAATTTTTGAAATGATGTGCGAAAAACACTTTTGATTAACCCTACAAAGTTTCACAACAAAACTCAAAAGATTTCATGTTCAATTTGTCGTAAAACTGGCCGAATAGTGTTGTTGTTCGCTGAACAGTGTTGGTACAAAGCCACAGCTTCGTACGAAGCCACAAGTGTCATGATACATTTTCGTACGAAGCTACCATAGTTGGTACTAGGGATGAGCATTTGGTACCGGGTACCGGTACCGAACCGGTACCGTACCGGTACCGAACCGTACCAGGTATATTCGGTACCGGTACTGGTTCCTATTTTCTCCGTTTTTCGCTACCGGTACCGGTATTTACGGGTAAAACACCGGTAAGTACCGGTACCGTACCGGTACCGGTACCGAAGCGGTGTATTCGGTACCGGTACCGGTACCACTTTTCCCCGTTTTTCGGTACCGGTTCTTTCGGTACCGGTACCGTGCTCATCCCTAGTTGGTACGAACCCAGCTTGGTACGAAGGGAGGTTGGCACGAAGGGAGTTTTTATGAACCTGCATGCTGTATTACTAACCTACACTTATACCCAGCTGAATTTTTACAAAGTTGTCATTATTACGAACCCAGCCATTACTACGAACCCAATCACTTCTACGAACCCAGATATTACAAAGCCACACTTCCACGAACCTGCATTATTTGGTGCTTTGTACGAAGACAGGGTAAACACATAATTTGTACGAACCCCTGTTACCTGCATGTATGTTATATAGCTAGGGTATCCAGATTGTAAGAACCTACAACATTACAAACTCATATTGTTTTTACGAACTCACATCTGATCTGTTCGTACGAAGTTACCATTTTTTTACGAACCCACAGTTCTACAACCTTGCTTTCTACGAAGCTAGAACACACATGTTTTACGAACCCATAGTTTGTGTCTTCGTAAGAAGCGGGGTTTGAGTACGAACCGACATTGTTGTTTCTCTTCGTACGAACCGGTAATCAGTGTTGGCTACGAATCCAGTCGTCTATGAAACCATGTCTTCGTATGAATCGAAATTGGATACGAACCGATATTATCTTCTTCTTAATACAAGCCTAGTTCAGCAGGTATCTCAGTTCGAATTTGCTTCATACGAATTCAGAATTATATCAACCCGAATGATTCAGATTTAAGTTTGTTCATACGAGTCAATATTTGTTGAATCGAACAGTCTGATTGTCGGTTTGTATTCATCGCAGGATTGCATGGACATTTGTGGTTGTCAGGTTTGTATTATTAGGGTTTCTGGTAAAGGTGCACGTGCTTTAGTGGTTGGGCAGTAGATTGTTTATGAATATTAGCGGACCCACATAATCTTTTGCACAAATTGTTTACGAATCAGATCTTCTAGTGGGCCAATACTAAAAATTGGTTTGTTGGTTCATTTGAGAAGTTCTTTGAATATTAGGAATTGCATAAGAACAAATCAAGAAACAATTTTTGGTCTAATATGATTGAAAAAGTTCATTTGCGCTGATTAGTGTATTCGCGGACCAAGAGCAAAATTTGAAAGTCAAGTTTATTCACAAATCGAATCTGTTGCATATACTCAGTACATCTGCACGAAGCTGAGTTTCCTAGTCCATCCACAAATACTTGTGTTCACTTGCAGATTCAAAGTTCATTCGAAGGATCTAGCTTATTCGCACGAACTGGGGTTTAAAATCTTGTTCATCCATACGATTCAAACAGTCAAGTTTCTTGTTCATTCGCACGAGTCTAAAACCAATCCTCGTTCACAAAAATTCAACATTGTTTCGTAATTGCATATTTCAAGGGTTTTTAAGTATTCGGATCGTTAAAATTGATCGAGTGTTTTGTTTGATTGCAGGTGATATTCAAGGTTATTTTCAGAAGAATCCAAGCATCATGGCTGAAGAGTTTTACAACGAGTTTTATAACGCGTTCACTTCCGAGTCATCCGAAACAACAACAATTGCACTAAAAAGTATTTCGAAAGCTATAACTGAGAATATAAAACATGAAAACTTTTACGGAACTAACTCAAAACCACCAAAACATTATAATATTGAAGATTATACTTGGTGGAAAGAGAGGTTTATTAATTGGGCAAAAGCTTATGCTCATGAGAGTTGGTTTTGTATGGAATTCAGGTATAAAAGGCCAATAAATAATAAAAATGAAGAAATTCCACTTGCAAGCTTAGAAACTTAAGACAGAAAGACATTTTCTCATGAATAAAGGATGATCGCGTTAATTCAACAATCGATCAAAGATGATATCTTTGCATTACTTAATCATGACGGATCATCAAAGTCTGTGTGGGAAGCATTGCGAGTGAAAGCTGAGGGAGGAAAATAAATAAAAAAGAATAAAATATCATTGTTAAAATAGGAATTTGATTTGTTTTAGTGAATGAAAGGTGAAACTGGGAGACAAATGATTGAGATATTTTGTCATCTTAAAATTGAACTTGACAGGTTTGGGATAACAAAATCCAGAGAAGAAATCATTGACAAAGTTATTGAAGCTTTACCACGTGCAGATCACTGCCAGACATTTGTCATAATTTTGAAAAATGATTCACAGTTTGATGAGATTACCCTGGATACATTGATTGAGAAGCTTAAGAGTCATGAACTGGAGTTGCAAAAACAGAACAAAATGAGCAGTTCTACCTATCAGCAAAATGTTGGTCTTTACTACAGAGGAAGCTTACCCTCAACAAATCAATCATCAAAGATTGGTACAACTTTTAGCGTCGAAAAGTCAAAGGATTCACAGAAGAGCTCATCAAGTTTTGATCCAGGTTATCATTCCTCCTTAACAGCATCAAACGCAGTAGAACCTGATGAGATTCATTGTAACATTGCTTTGAAATTGAAAAATTCTCCTACATTGAGTATCAATGCTGCTAAACAACAGATGAGTTTCTTAGCATCGATTCTGGAATCGTATGAGAGTCTGGTGGCAGGGAGAATCGGAAACCCCGAAATGACAAAAGAAGATTATGACCAGATAGATCCGGTGGAGATGGAACTCATTGACATCAGATGGTGTTTAGCTAGTGGCATTAGAAGAGCACAGCGTTTTATGGAGATAACAGGCAGACAGTCTCTTGGAGGTTTGGTAAACACAAAGCTAGGGTTTGACAAGTCGAAAGTCACATGTTTCCAGTGTAAACAGAAGGTTCATTTTAAAAGAGAGTGCGTGAATCAAGAGGTGAATGATCATGTTAATCCATTCCATGACGACTACTACAAAAAGGCCATCTATCATAAAAACAGTGAGCAATCGTCCAGATCAAATCTAAAGCAAATCGATGAAGGATCATCAAAAGAAAGAACACAAGCTTTAACGACAATTCATGATGATGAAGGGTTTAACTAGAGTAAATACATAAAGGAAGAGAAAAGGGCGTTGGTTGCTGAAGTGAAAATGAAAACAAAAGAAGAAATTCTTCAAGAGAAAACACTCAGAGAAAGATATTTTGCAGATTACCGAATAGATGAGATGCAAAAGGAGTACGATGAAGCTAGGAGAATAGGTCGATGGGCCAAGAAGAAAGAATGCTACATCAATCACAAAGGAGATCCGGTTGTTGATTCGAGTAAAGTGATTTACAATGATGTACTTGCAGTTATTCCTCTATCCGGAGAATATTATTCAAAGAAAGAAGCAGATAAAGATTATCTAAAAAGTCTAGATAAAATCATCAGAGATGTGATGACAGCTAGCTTGAAGAAGAGAGATGAAGAAAACTGTTGAGAAATTGGTGGATGAGTTGAAGAAAACTGCAGAGGAAGGCAGTGGTGAACAGAAGGATGAAGAGGTGAAGAAAGAAGAAGCAGCTGGTAAAGAAAGTCAGAATACGGCTGATGAGAAGCTGAAGAAGCCAGCAGAAGAAGCTGTTGCTGAAAACCAGCAGGTGATGGAAGAAGTTTAGAAACAGACGACAGAAGAAGCCGAGGTGCCAAAAACTGAGGTAATTACTCAAACTGAATCTTCTGAAATGTTAAATAAAACTGATCATAAAATTGATGAACAGTGCAAGAAATGCATGGAAACATGTAGTGATTGTACAAAAAAGGATGAAAAAAAATTAAAATCAAAGATGTGGAATTTTCTAAAATGGAAAAAGTTTTCAAAGATAAATGCAAAGAAATGTTTGAAAATGAAAAGGTTTTGAAAGATAATGATGAAAAGCAGAAACAAAAATGTAAAATTTTTGAAAAAGAAAATGAGATTTTGAAACAAAAGTGTTCAGCAATGACTGAAGAATGTTTGCAAAAAGAAAATGCGGTTCAAGAAATGAAAAAAGAGTATGATTCAATAAAATTGGCATATCATATTACATTACAAAAGAATCATATGAGGCTGTGAAAAGCCAAATGAAACTTGTTCAATCTAGATTGTCACAATATTCTGAAACATCACAAATGCTTAAACAATAGTATGAAATAAAGCAACAAGTTGTAAATTCATATATTGAAGAAGTTGCTGAGCTTAAACGTAAAATGGCTGATTTAGAACAAGATAATAAGAAGTTGCATAGTTATCACGCTTCATCATATGTTCTTGAACGTATTTTCAACATAAAACCGGATGATAAAGATTCTGAAAGAAACAACAAAGAAATTGGTTCAGAATATCATCAGGTTCCACCACCGTTTGAGAAAATTTCACATTCTATGATGATGAGAACGTGGAAAAAGCTTGTAGCATGGTTGATCAATTGCCAGAAAATATTGACACAACGTATTCCAAATCTGATGATACTGGTGATTCAGAGGTGGTAGGTAAGGTCGTTGAAAGTGTTTTGAAAGAGGATACTACCAAAACAGATAAGTCCGAATCACATGATGAAAATGAGGGAAGTTTTCATTAAAGTTATCTTAAAAATTCAAAATCTGAGAAAAATGCGAATGATGATCCGATAGGATTGGCTTATACCATGATTGGATCGGACAAATTATTCTCAGATATTGAAGTTCCGATTCAGAATGTGATTTCGGAAAAGATTGAGAAAGTTTTCAAACTGGTAGAAATTGAGAAATCTGAGATAGAAAAATTTGCCGGTAAAAAGCAAGCAAGAAAACTTTTTATAACAAGCCTAGTTACAAAAAGAAAAATATGAAGGCTGGGTTGGGTTATAAGAAGAAACAAAATTATAAAAGGTTTGACAAGAGAAATCTTTACAACAAGACGAACTTTGTTCATGGAACAAGTTCAGAAGAAGAGAAGGAACTCCAATTTAGTCTACAGATTAACGAAGAGTTCTATGCTCAAAAGAAACAACAACAAAAAGCCAAAGATGTTTCAAAGAGGACATGTTTTAAATGTTATCAAATCGGACATGTTGGTCGTAAATGTCCAAATCTGAAGCCTGTTGATGTTAAACAGAATAAACAGCAAACTGAAGCTGTTAAACAGAAGTCCACCAAGTCTGAATCACAACAAACTTGGAAACTGAAACAAAAAATATCCAAGTTTGAACCAAAACAAATCTGGAAACCTAAATTTGATTTGTCTAAACAAAACATTCAAAATGATTCACGATTTTATCAAAGAAATGGTACAACAGGTCAAATTTGGGTGGCAAAGAAACAAATGACTTCTATGAGTGCAAATTGGAAAATCGATTCAAACAAGAAGGTTGAAAATAAGAATGAAAAAGTCTTTGAGAAAAATGATAAAGATTTTCCGAAGTTAAATAGTTCTTATTTTGTGACAATACCCAAGGTCAAACAGGCCTGGGTTGCATTATTCAAATGATTGAGTCAGTTGAATGTATAGGTGCTTCTGAAGATAGCTGAATGTCAACACGAGGATGGGAGCAGCCTGGCACAAGAGGAGGCAGTCCCCTGCAACTGAAAACACAGGGAGTTTGTTTGTTTCTGTACATAAATAAACCGTAAATCAAAAATCCTAAAAATAGAAAAATTTTAAAAACAAAAAATATGTTTGTTTTTAAATTGTTAAAAATAAAAAATTTCAAAAATATATTGATTGGATATGCCGAAACCCTCACGGCTGAACAAACATGATTAAATTCACAAGTGACTGAAAATGGTTTTTAACATGTCAAAAATCACTGTGTTGTAAATTATGGGGGTACTTTATGCTAAATAGAGTATGTGAAACAGAAAATGGATGGCGAGATAAAGCTATCTATATCGGTTTGTCAAATTTTCTTTAAAATGTTTTGGATTTTAGGGGGAGTAAGAATTTTGAAAATACAAAAACATTTAAAAATTTGAAAAAGTCAAAAACATGAGAAAATGAAAAATGAGTTTTGTGTAAAAAGAGGAAATGATAGTACATCAGTAGACAGTCACAGTACGCTAAAGAAATGGAAAGTCAAATATGATAAACGGTCTCACTAATGATATGCCAGTAGGTTTTTACACATTTAGTAGATTGATTTCGAGATATAAACCTAAATATCAATAACTTGCTTATCTCGTGGGGAACATCTCTCGGATATATGGATAACCTTCGAAATTTCGTTTGAGAGGTTGCTTGATTTTGAGATACTAGGTCTTTATACTATTTGATATCTGGGTTATTATACCAGGTATTCAGATTTTGCGTCAGCAATGGCCTAGACCTCGTATAATACTTTGCGTGTTTTAAAAGCTTTCCCTCTACATAAAAATTGAAAAATATCAAAAGATATAAATCAAGTGCAGTTGTACAGAAGAACCCTAAGTGGGATACACCTTAAGTCGAGCCTTCATCTCTTTGATTGAACGGTAGTTCATACTTGAGCTCTCAAGGTCTCGCACAAACCCAGAGTAGAGATATCAATATAGTATACTCACCTGTAAGACTGAATCTAGGGAATCTTGATACGTGAGTATATTCTGAGATGGGACAAGTGAATAAGTTAAGTCCTTAAAACACTAAATCTCGTATCTCAGAACAGTTGAAGTTTGTGTGAAAATTTAAATGGATCAATATACTGAAAATCTAGGTGAATCGTTTAGAACTTAAAGTGTTTATAGCTCAACAGTGCTAGTGATTTGTCATAAACTGATTTGATCCTCTGACACGAACTCAAACAAAAATATTGTCTGTAAATATTTGTTTTCTTCATTTCACTAAATAAAAATCACAAAAAGATTTTTGGAGTGTTTTAGCATAAACTTTGAAAAATACAAAACGATTTTGCTTCTTCTTTATTTTCGACAACTGATGTTTGAAAGTTGAGTTTCAAAATCTAAGTATGCTGAACATGTCTCTAAAAATAAAACAAGTTCATTAATTTTAAACTTGAGGTTTTTATTGAAAATTCAAAAACAGTTTGTGAGATCTCCAAGGTCATTAAGTTGGACTTGGATGATTATCTGTGAGGAGTTTGGATGCTTAACTGTCAGATATATATAGTTATTTGATAGGGGGAGTAGAATCGGATAACTCTAGGAGGCTACATATTGTTACATCTTTGTTTTGAGCCAGGTTATCATTCAAAAAGCTTTCACTGTTAAATACTTGTGATTTTCAGATGTCGAACCAGATTACGATCCCGATAGCTGAGACTAAGGGGGAGTCTGAAGACGAGCTCAAAGCAAGGGGGAGCTTGTAATCAAAGAGCCAGGTGACGATCCGGAAAAGCACAGAAGCTTAAAGAAATGGGGAGCTTGGAGATAGAGTCAACTGAAAGGGGAAGCTGATTCAGAACGCAGAATCAAGAGGAGCTTGAAGAGCTAAAGGGGAGTCTGTGGTGCTGATATTGTCAAATCTTCTAGAAGACTCAAAGAAAGTGAAGTTAGAAAGCTACGAGATTGACTGCAGTAATATCCAAGGGGAGTCTGTGAGTGCATAATGTTTTGTCACTTCCGCCAATCACATTTCGTAGCAAGAATTTGAACAAAACAAGGTTTTATAAGGTTAAATATAGGAGAATGGCATAATTGTAAATAGGGAGTCTTTCCTTAATGAGAGCCCTATAAATAGGAGTGTTTTAGTTCATTTTATGACTTTTGGCACTTCAGAAGATCTAGAGAGAGAAAGTGCTATGATGTGTGTAAAATGCAACATATAAATTACATCAAATGAGGCGTAACTTTTTAGTACAAATGTTGGAAAAAGTATGCTTTTGTCTTCCTTTTGTATTTTCAGGATGAAATGAGCATAAATAAACAAAAGAAGCAAAAATGCAGCCAAATCTAACATAATTACAAGAAAAGGAATAAACGTGGCATGCCCGGTCCCTCGACAGCATCTTCCCAAGCAAAAACAAGTAAACAGAAGGCTGACCACGGCCCCGTGCCCAGCGGACACGGGGGCGTGTTCAGGTGTCTGCAGAAAGGACAAAAGCATAGAAGCTTCTATTTCCCAACACGGGGGCGTGTCCAGCTCAACATGGTCATGGTCAACGCTATGATTCGCAGAATCCAAGCAAATCTTGATAGTACAGATACGCTTCTACACACGGGGCCGTGCCCAGCGGACACGGGGGCGTGTGGAGCTAATGCAGATAAATTGAAATTAATGAAGAAAGAGAAAGTGGATGGACACGGGGTCGTGCCCAATGGACACGGGGCCATGTCCGGGCTTCTGTGAAGACTATAAATAGGAGTGCTTGGTTCACTTCAAAGGCATCTCTTGGCAAACCACCTCTCTCCCACTTTACGCACACTCCACCACCACTACAACCCACATCCACCACCATCATCCATCATCCATCTTAGAGTGTGTGTAGTAGTCTCGGGATCCAAGATTGATAGTAAGAGTTCTTGACAATCAAAGTCCATGTTTGCCTAAGTCTCTTACATCACTTGGTGAAGACAAGCATTTAGTGTAATACTTTTGTTTTTTAATCTTTTCGCACTTTTTATTTGGTTTTGTATTAATGACTTTAATAACTAGTTTCTTATGTTGAAGGTGAAACTTCCTTATCATTTGTCCGTGGTGTCTTGTCATTATTTTACTGTCTATATAAAATAAAAGATTTACACCATTCATATCTCTATGGTCTATATAGAGATATGTTGGCTACCTGGTCGGGGGTTTAGGGAATGGTTTGGTAAGGTTCTTGCCTTGTTCAGTGTATTGATCCTACAAGGACCTGGGTCAAGCTTACTAGGACCTCCTTCAATACCCACTGGTATTGGATGGCGGGGGTGCGAATGGCTTGATCCCCTCATATGTAAACTACTTTTAATACATTAACCCGGCTACTTGGGATTGTATCCCTGCTGACTCAAACCACTTAGCCGAGGGTAACGTCACCTTCAAAAGAGGGGCCTACCACATTACGCCTTAATAACTTAATTAATTATCTTTCAATAATCCAACCCTTTAGGATTGTATCCTTGCTGACTCAAACTACTGGGTTGAGGGTAACGTCACCTTCAAAAGAGGGGCCTACTATTATAACTAAGATAATCTCTTAAAAAGTGCAAATGTGCGGAAATCATTAAAGGTTACACTAAAGGCGAGTTGGATCCAAGTGATTCATCTTGTCTATATGTTTTTATTTTATTTTATTTTTTAGCATTTTTAGTTTTTATTTTCATGTTTAAAACTTTTTCTAAACTTTTGATTTGATTAGACGTTGAGGATAAACCGGTACTAAAAGCTCTTGTGTCATTGGACGACCTCAGTATCTTACCAACGCTATACTATGCTCACGATGGGTGCACTTGCCCATATGTGTGTTTAGTGTTAGTAAAATATCGTGTTTTATAAATTTAAAACTTGACTAAAGTGTTAAAAGGGGCTTAAAATATAACTAAAAATATATATCACACCAACACACACCAAGTTTTTGGCGCCGTTGCCGGGGACACAAGAATTTTAAGAAAGTTAGGAATCAACGGCCTAATCATTTTTCTTATTTTTCTATTTTTTTAAGGATTTTTCTAGATTTTTAATTTCTACAGAAGCTCAGCACGGGGTCGTGCCCGCTGAACACTCCCCGTGCCCAATCTTTGGTACTGGCAATCCTGTTTTAAGTCAAGCAGTAGTTGAACACGGGGCCGTTCCCACTAAACACGCCCCGTGCCCAAGCTTCAGATACTGAAAACAGAGCCCTAAGATCCCGACGGCTGGTAATTTCTGACGCAATCATGAGTGATACTGATAATTTTTACTTTCGCTCCTCTTATGGTACGTGGTGTCAAATATGTGGTGGAACTCATGAAGATTTAAAATGTTATTTTTTAAATTACAAACCCACTATATAGACCCATTGTTTTCCTGTAGCCTTAAGATGGGCGAAAGTAAAACAATCCCTATCTCTCCGTCGAATGCTCTCAATCATCGCTTCGAGATGAAATGATTCTTGAAGAATTATTTCAATTGGAAGAACTAATTCTCCGATGGATAAAAGAACTTGAGATGGATATAGCTAATTCATCTCAAGACGACGATCAAAGAGAATTAGTGAGATCGCATTCGGATTGTAACAACATCGTTGCTCCCGAAATCACCTCTAACTCTTGCGAGGACTTGAGCGATAGTCGTCCCTGTGTCGATTGTGCCGTGAAGGACTCCCCATCGGTTTCCACCGATGCATACATAGACCTAAGCGATTCGACATATACCTTCTTTAACGAGAGCCCGAATAAGAAAAATAAAGGTTGGTTTTGCCCACCGGTATTTAGCTTAGGAATCACCCTTTCTGATAACCTCTTGCGTTCTTGTCTAAAACTAGGACAACTTAGGTATCTCAGGCACTTTGGTGTTGTTCCGTCTAGTAAAGAACCACCCGATCCAGATAAATTCCTTGAAAAATAGACAAAACTTCATAAACAACTTCTAGCCAAGGGGACGTGTCCAGGTCAGCATGCCCCCGTGTTCACCCAAAGATTCCCGTCTGACTTCTGGTCAGAATACGGACAAAAAGTGTCAGAATTCTGTCTACACACGAGGCCGTGTCCAGCCAACACGGGGCCGTGTCCAGCGTGCTGTCCTTTTCTATAAATTCAGCAAGATTCCTGCACTCTTGGACCCATTCCAAAGATAGAGATTTGGTGGGATCTTCACATATACCATACTAGGTATATTCTAAAAAAGGTTCTTAACAACCATCTTGTCTTTTCTACATTTGTCCATTGCCTTCTTCTTCATTTTCCCCTCAACACCTGCATTAGAGCTTGAAATCACCATAGTTTCAAGCTTTATTGTGATATTTGTTAGATTTTTATTCAAGGAATCTTGTTAAAAATAAGTTTTACAACACTGTTTTAAGTTATTTCTGCTTAAAAATACTTCAAAACTCAGAAAAATAATTTAAAGCTCCAAGATTCATTGTTTCAAAAATCTGCAGAGATGTGAACACGGGGCCGTGCTCAGCGAGCACGGGGCCGTGTCCGAGGTACTGTTTGAACTCTTTTCGGTTTGTTTTCTTAGAATGGCAAGCAAAAATAGCAGAACATCTTCATCCCACTCCAGGAACAACCGACAAGGAAGAAGGTCATCGGTAGAAGACTCTCTTGTAAACTACGTGTATGCTTTGAGGGAGGCCATCGATGAAATGACGGGAGTAGAGGAAGCTTTGGTCGATCGTATCAATTATTTGACGGTGGGGCTAGAAGGGTGTCTCCGAGAAGTCAACCTTTTGCACCAAATGTTGAATATTCTCTCTTCTCCTCCTTTGTTACCAATCATTACACAAAGGGCATGGAATGTGGTAGCGGAAGTCATCATACCGGCCGAGTGGTACGCCATGCACACGGAACCCCCTCGAGACATATTACACGGGGTTCCGGTTGGCGTCACTCCTCCGCCACAAGATGTTGTGGAAAATGAGCTCGCTTTCTTCCTCCCGAGAGAGATAGAAGAAAGTCTCAATGACATCTAGGGGACACCCCTCGGTTCCGAGTTCTACGACGCCTTTAAGTATCGGAAAGCTATTTCAGGGTTTTTGATATTCCTACAATAAGGGTAGAACTCCTTAGGATGATTTCAAGTATCACTTGACCTATCTATCTTAGTAACTTTTTAGTTTTCAGCTTTATTTTTTTTTTATTTTCTAGGATCTTATGTAATTCACTCTTTAATGAAATGATGGTTTCTAGTTATTGAATGGTGTTTGGATGATGTTGTAATGGGTAAAACACACTCGGGATAATGGAGGTCACTAAGGAAAACTTGAACCTACACCCCATGCACAAAAACAGAGCCTCCCGACTATTTTTCTTCATTACAGCAAGTTCAGCACGGGGCCGTGCTCAGCCAACACGACCCGTGCCCAATGATCTGCAGAAAATGCCCAGTTCAAGTAACTGGACACGGGGCCGTGTTCACTGAACACGCCCCCGTGCCCAGCCTTCTGTAAACCATAATACTGGCAATCTGAACACGGGGCCGTGCCCGGTCACCACGGGCCCGTGACCAGATGCCCAGTAACATAAAATTTTGCTTTTTAATACCTTTTTACACATTCAATCAAACTAAAAACTTATTTTTGGGACACATTGAGGACAATGTGTAATTTAAGTGTGGGGGGATGCTAAAACCTTGAATTTTGCAAGTCCTAATAACAAGCCTTACACAAAACTCTATTGGAACCGCTAATCACCGCAAATTTTTTTCCAAAAACTTTTCATTTTTTTACCTGTCTTGGTTTAATTTGGGAATAACAAGTTCTAAAAAGGTTATATTTTTACAAATTTACAACCGATAGCGTCGTGATAAAAAAACGAACCAACATAAGAAAATTATGAAACGACATGACAAATCTAGTTAAAATTTGATTATATATACTTGATCACATTATAAACTCATTGTCACACCCCCAAAATCCACCATGCGGAGTACACCGCTTGGAGGCGTGACGTGACCAGGATCGAGCCACCAATCATATTGAACGACACAATTAAGTAAATAAAACCAACCACAATACGATTGGTGACCAAAAGAAAGTAAACCGACTTTAAGTTAACCATGATCAGATTTAAACAGCAGAAGCATAAAACGTGAAACCAAAACATAAGTTCATAGTTCATAAGTTTAACAACCAAACATAAGTTCCATAAGTTTATAAAGTTTATTTATTAGGCACGAGACATAACAGTCCCTATTCCACAACGACCTCCTCCTCGCGCAAGCCCCATAAGTACCTAACGACCTGCAAGGCATGTAACAACAAATCAACAACAAAGTTGAGCGAGTTCACAGTTGGTTGTTCAGTTAATGAGTTCGTATCAGAAATCGTAAGTTCGTTTCATAACCATGTATTACCCATTATCCTTGATTCCCAAACCTTTACGATATTTGGTGGGGGCTTCCCATTTTGTATGTTACTAGACTAGTCGTATCCATAAGTGTCCTTCCCAATCCGAGGACAGTGGTAAGTATGAGTTTACGTAGGTTTTACGTAAGTGCCCTTCCCAATCCGAGGACAGTAGTAAGTAGGAGTTTACGTAGGTTTTACATAAGTGCCCTTCCCAATCCGAGGACAGTAGTAAGTATGAGTTTACGTAGGTTTTACATAAGTGCCCTTCCCAATCCGAGGACAGTAGTAAGTAGTCTAGTATTGTTGATAGTATAAGTAGTTATTCAATCCCATTCCCAATCACCGGGAATCCCATGCCTTAGTAAGGGTGTGAACTCACCTCGGTTGCTCGGTTTGACTCTCAAAAATAGCTAACAGTCAAGGTCGGTCAATCACCTCCTAGTATAATTTACCAGTTAGTCATTTAGTGGTTTTCAAATAGAGCACAAAGTTCGTACACGTATCTACCACATAACATGCATTTATTTCAACGGTTCATGCCCATATAAACTTCCCATCTATTCTCGTTCATAAATAAACATACAATTTTGCACATAACACTTTTATTGACATATAGCATGTTAGATCATTCACAGATAACATTCCCAACATTTAGACACGAAAATTACTACTTATGTTGTTTCAGCTTTTATATTCAAAAGTAGGCTGTTTTCGAGGATTTTAATAAAATTGTTAACTTGTTCCAAAAATTCCCAAATTTTTACAGAATGTCTTAAACGATCCAAATATTATTTTGTAAAAATCTTGGGATCCAATTCATCACCAATATTTTATAAAAAATCATTTTCTGGACTGAAATCAGATTTGTCTTTTTCTGACTGCAGTCCGCGGAATAATTTATTTAAAATTCATCGAGAGTCTGATTTACGAAATTCCAGTGAGATAATTACAAATACATCGGTGGTCATCTACAATACAAATTTCATGATCTAACTCTACATAGAATTCAAGTTATGACTGAAAACAGAACACATATTTTCAGCAGCAAAAATGCAGCTCTAGCCGCTGTTACGAAAGGAAACTTTAAAAATAGTAAACGAAGTCCAAAAATTATGATTCCAGTGCCATTAGAACCGTATTTCATAATACATAAATCTAGACTTCAGAAAATACATTTTTTGTTAAGTTACGTTCCTGTTACAGCCAACTGAAGTTGGCTGTAATCACTAAACAACTTTCTGTTTTCAGTCTTTAACATTCTAAAGTGCGTTCGATTGATTCCGTTATCATGTTTAGTGATCACAACAACATCAAACATCAATATTAACCAGCAAATCATCAGGAAATCAACAAGAATCATAACAACACAAGATCAACATGATTTAACTATATATTTTCTCTTTATCCACTCTTTACCCATTATGTTCAAGACTTAGTTCATGTTCTTTAGTGTTTCTTAATATTTCACCATTCAATCTTTTATTAACCACTAAAAATAAGAACAAGATGAAGTTTTAGAGCATTTACTACTAGCACAAGGCTAGGGGAGAAACAAGGCGTAAAAGTGGTGGATAAAAGAAGACTAGAGTGGTTCTTGAACTTCCGAGTGCACCAAGGCTACTTGTATGATCTCTTGCACCCTTGAGTGTATGGAAAATGCTTGGACAAGAGCTTGGTGGTGGGTGTATGGTGGTGATGGTGTTTAGCCGTGAGGGAGGAAAGGGGGAAGGAGAGAAATTTGGAGTTGAGTGTTTGAGGAGAGAATCTTATGATCTCATGTGTTAATTTATAAACCAAGTTTGTTCTTTGTCCAACATATAATGTGTTACTAATCCACCAACATGTGCCATTATAATAATCAAAAGAAAATGAGAGTGGGTCACCCCTTGGTGACCGTCGAGTAGGGGGGGATGGGGTTGGGTGATGATGATCTAGTTACAATTCTAGTTGGTTTCCAAGGATATAGTTAGTGTATTGTTATGTGTGTTATAATATAAAGTGCGTTAGGGTGTTCGGGGACCCTAACTAGCTCAGAAATGTAAAAACAATGTGTTTGGCAATATTTTTATGTTCCGGGTAAAGTTCGGTTGTTCGGTTCGGTGTTGTTCCGTTAAAGTGCTTGATTAATCCGTGAGGTGTCCTATGTATATATTTTTGTAACATTTTTAATTGTTAACACTCAGGAAAGCATAATGGACTATTTAGTAACTTTTCTGCATACTACTAGTATGTTAACAAGTAAATGTAAGTATAACACAGTAATCAGAGAGCAGTTAAATGATTCAGCACAGTCATCAAGTACTTTAATTAACATTAATAGATTGTACAGTTACATGTAAATTTGAGGGTTGTCACATTCTCCCCCTGTTAAGAGATTTTCCTCCCAAAATTTAGTGCGTGGTTACTAAGGAAGCTAGTTAAGTTGCGTTGGTTTCCTGGTTTTCCTGGGGTGTCACATCATCCCCCCGTTGATTTTGGAATTTCGTCCCGAAATTCTGCAGTAGCTTCAGCCTCAGTAGTGGTTGTATTTTTCTTAAACAGCTGGGGATACTTGAGTTTCATTTGGTCTTCTCGTTCCCAGGTATACTCTGGGCCACGACGGGAGTCCCAACGAACTCAGACGAGAGGTATCCTGGTGCGCTTGAGAATTTTAACATCTCGATCCGTAATCTCTACTGGTTCCTCGACGAATCGCAGCTGCTCGTCGATAGTGAGCTCCTTGAGAGGAACTATGAGGGTCTCGTCTGACGGACACTTCTTCAAATTTGACACGTGGAATACGTTGTGAACTCCACTGAGTTCTTCAGGTATATTTAACCTGTAGGCCACCTTGCCAATTTTCTCAATGATTTCAAAGGGTCCAACGTATCGCGGGTTGAGTTTGCCTCGTTTGCCAAAACAAACTACACCTTTCCAAGGTGAGACTTTGAGTAGCACTCGATCCCCAACCTGGAACTCGAGTGGTTTTCTTTTCTTATCAGCATAGCTTTTCTGACGGTCACGAGCTGCCGCCATTCGTTGCCGTATCTGAGCAATCTTCTCGGTGGTATCTACCACAAGTTCTGGGCCAGTGATTTGACTGTTTCCAAATTCTGCCCAACAGAGAGGTAATCGGCATTACCGTCCGTACAATGCCTCAAACGGAGCGGCTTGGATGCTGGTGTGGTAGCTGTTGTTATACGAAAAATCCACTAACGGAAGGTACTTTTCCCAGCCATTACCAAAATCGATTACACATGCCTTGAGCATGTCTTCAAGGGTTTGGATGGTGCGTTCAGATTGCCCATCCGTCTGTGGGTGATAAGCGGTGCTCATATCTAAACCTGAGCCAAAAGACTTGTGCATGGCTTGCCACAGTTCAGAAGTAAAACGCGCGTCACGATCAGAAATGATGGAGGTTGGCACTCCGTGCCTTGATACCACTTCCTTTAGGTAAATGTCTGCAAGAGTAGAAAACTTATTCGTTTCTTTGATAGCCAGAAAATGTGCAGACTTGGTCAATCGATCTACGATCACCCAAATGGTATCATTTCCGCGTTGAGATCTAGGCAGACCAGTAACGAAATCCATGGAAATCTGCTCCCATTTTGTCACACCCCAAATTTCCACGTGTTACCGGTGGGCCCGGTAGGGGAGTAACGTGACGTGGTTGGCAACATCATAGTCAAACAACACAATATATAAATGCACAGCGGAAGCAAAAGGATAAATATATTACAATCCGAAATAGTGTAACATCAAAGTATTACAACGGAAGTAAAGGATCCACAGGCGGATCTAAAATAAGATAACACTGTTCAACAAACTTTAGGCATCTAAGCTTGCGAGACTCTTTATTCAAGCTAGGAGTAGCCAGCCAATTCCGATTAGTACCTGCACTTAGCCTTTTTGGGAAAATACGTCAGTATACATTGGAAAAAAAATCAACCGACTCATTTTGAAAAGGTTTTAAAATGATTGATTTGAATGCACAAGGCACAAATAATATTTTATAACTTGGGTTACTTATTTAAATATATAAACTTGTAAAGGATTTACATGTTTCTTATGCATTCAGAAGCCCGGATCGAGCCGGGTTAAAGATCAATAAACACACCACTTTATTTATGAGACACTGACAGGTGTACGCCTACACCTAAGTGCTAAGGTCGTGGCCATTTCGTAAAATGATGCCAGGGATATCCGGGACACGATCATTAACCCCCCAAAGGCTTTAAGCAAACAAAACAATTTAAACGAAACATCTCAATACTTTAACCATATACAATTAAAGATTCAATGTCTGACCAAGCGGTATTTTATATACCTTACCCAAGCCCGTATAGGGAAATAAGTTAAAAGTATTTACCTGAGCTAAATATAAATTCAATCCCAGCCGTATCAAATCAGCAAGTACAGATAGCTTTTACTGGGCTCCTAAATCTGGAACGAAGGTTTTTAATAACCTATTAGAATCCTAACGGGTCTTTAATTAAGCCTTGACTTAGACCGGTTAGTTTTCCAGAAGAAGATACGGTTCAAACGCATGATAAAGCGAAGACCGGAAAAGAATGTGATTTAGACCCGACAAGTTTGAAGACTTGTATAATATGGGTAATCTAAACACATTCTGGATTTTGAGATAATAACGATAAGGTTTGACCCATTTCGGCTAATTTATGCAAACTAGTTACATAAACCAAACCAAACCGAACGCGTATGAAGCGTAACGGGTAACCGTAAGAGTCCTAAACAGGTTTCCTAAGTTAACATGCCTTAAATATGTTGTGATATCAGTAGGATACCTTCCGTTATGCCCAAAACGAGTTTAATCTCATAATAAGCCCCGTAGGGTTATTTTGGTCATTTTAAAGGTTATAAAAGGAATGAATTTATCTTCTGTGATCCGGGTCTGATTAAATCAGTAAAATGGTTTATTTTAACAGGTTATAACATTTGGTTATAAGTCTTATATGCCAAAATAGTTTTAAACCCTAACTATGCGTATAATACGCGTATAAAGTCGTTTTAAGCGACGTACGGGTTAAAAAGGATTCTGAGTTTCCTGATCAGTTAAACAGGTTCAAAACACTCCATTTAATATTTAAAATCAGTAGCAATTGGATTTGCATCAAAAGGATTTGTAAAACTCATTTTATGGCCGAAAAGGGCATATTCGGTATTTACCGAATTAAGGCGATAATCCTAGCTTATGATCAGTTTAAAAATAATTAAAAATCTTCAAAAATCCCAAAATATTATTTAACATCAGTGGGTAAAAGGTTTGGTGTTAAAAATTTGGTTTAGATAGGTTTTACGCTAATGACGCCGTTTAATTACTAATAAACGTTATAATTACGTCATTAAGCATAACTCCTAATCTAGACTTCCGATTGACGTGAAATTTTGCAGACATGATCAATAATCAGTAACTAAGATTATTTTACTTTCATATTTCTAAAAATCTCGTTTTATGGCTATAAGGGTAATATGTTCATTATTTAGGCAATTAACGGAACCGTCGGACAATCGAGGTTTCAAGTGGTATAAACGCAGAGGGTTATACCAACATGTAACTAGGTCCTAATGGAACTTTAAGGCATGTCTAAACCTATCAAAACCGGGTCAGAACTGAGGTCAAAGCAAAAGTCAAACTTTTGCGTCTTTCGGTTCCGAATCGGTTCAAAACAGAAAGTTGTCGAATCAAACAAGCGTAGACAAGTTTTTATACTTATTATCAGTTTATAAGAATGATAAAATAGGTGATACGCCTTTTACATCGTTAATCATGCGTTAAATCGAAAATACCATTTCTGTTGACTTTTTCGGATAACGTTTGACTCGACAAACAACCTAGTTAGGATTGGAATCAGTGAGTGCCCTTTTAGGGGTTTATTACCCATATAAATACCAACTTATAACAACTTTCGCTTCGACAAAACTCTGGACCGTTTGTGTTTTATCGCTAAGTCAAACCGTAGTTACGACGGTTTGATTTCTAGGCTATAAACTAACCAAGACTTAATTTAGAAGGGTCTAGGATACTTACACACGACTAATGGATGATTTGGAAGTCTTGTATCAGGTCTTGTACTCCTCAAAATGTCCAGAATTGAAGTGTGGTTGCATGTTGCAACTTTGTGACTTATATAGTGATTTTAATCTTCCTAGATTGATGCCAAATAGGTCTACAATTGATCAAGGATCAATACATGTGTCCCCTATAGGCTAAATACCAGTATAGGAAGCCCATTGTATTGCCAAAGGTCGATCTAAGTCGGTTAAGGGACTGAAACAGGCACCTGTCAACGTTTTCTGGTTCTGGCAGTCTCAGGCGGCCCGCGTGGGATCTGCACATATGGGAGGCGGGCCGCGTGGCCCATCTGATCAGGTTAACATGTTTTCAGTTATTGCATTTTCAGTCCCCGGTCCTCCTAAACGTCGCTTTCACCTTGTTTCTTGCATTATAAACCCTCTAAATTGATTTATAAAGGCTTCAAGACTTATACCATCTTTGTGAAGTCCTCGGGTAACTTTGTGATCACCCGAAAAGCCCAAATTTTCACTGTTGACGATTCTAACCCTCACACACGATTTTTATCACAACTTTCTCATACGGCAACGAAACTTGGTGAAATTTTTATGGTGCATTCTAGTGAGCATAATTAATCGCTACAAGGCTTCGGGTTTGCTAAAAGGTCACTCAGAGGTATAACTTAACATATTGACACATTTAACCCATGTAGTTTGTAATCTCTCACTTTCTTTCACAATTCGCTTCGTATGATCCATGATCCATTCGTTTAAGGTTATAAACATCATGTAGGGTTATTGTAAAGTATATTTATCCATTGTTGACACTTTGAACCCTTTTATTAACATAGTTTCATTGTTTGTCAACTTTAGTCCTTCAAGGACATTCTTTCACACATTCAAACTTATGACACGTGTCAACACCTTATAGGACGTAAATTTTCGAGGTGTTACATCCTCACCCCCTTAAAAGAAATCTCGACCCCGAGATTTACTGAAATAGATGAGGGTACTTTCCTTTCATCGTGGACTCAACCTCCCACGTATACTCGGGACCTCTACGGGCATCCCATTTGAACTTTACAATTGGTACTTGCTTCCTTCGAAGCTTCTTAACCTGTCGATCCTCAATCGATATAGGATGTTTATCACATCATAAATCCGCATACCAATTTGTGATAGTGCTCCTTGACTTATTGGCGGAACACCTCCTTCAGTCACTAGTGTGCAATGTATTTCGAGCTCCGCCAAACCACTTAAATAGGTTTTAGCTTACAAGCTACTTGATCTTGATACATTCGATTTCCTTCAAATGATTTCCATATATTCCAAGCTTAACTAGCCTGATAATTTAACAATTTTAGTACACCCTTCCTGGGTGATATCTTTTGTTAAACCATTTTCCTTAACAAGAACTTAGGAAGTTTGCTATTTTCATAACTCCTTGATTTTTTGCCGTATACTGGCAACCTACATCGATTATGGATTTGTATAATCTTATTTGTTGTCCCCCAGGAAACTTTCAGATCTTGATAATTGGACTTACCAATTCTCTATCTAACACTAGACATTTAACACTCCATCTATACAAGGTCTCCAAAGGAGTAGCCTTAATACTTACATATCAATTATTATAGAAAAGCTTATTTTTAAGGTGAGATGGTTATTCCAACCACTGCTTAGCTAATGTTTAGGGAATAGCTAATCCTTGTCGTTAGTCGAACAGATCGACGATCCTGGGCAGTTGATGGCAAATCCTTAATCGTTGCCTAATTAGGGTTGCGGTGATAATGCATAAGCAAAATGAACCGTCTTTCATATCTAACTATACCGAACTCTCAGGATATTGAGTTAGGCTATATGAATCTATATCTTAAATCTTATTTGACCAGGGTTTTCAATTCTGCCAAAAATGGTACTAGCTGTCTTGGAGGTCTTATAATAAAGCAGCCCTAAATGGGATATAACCCTTGACTCTACCTGCCTCTCTGGGGTAAACAGGGTAATCTTAGAAGAAGATGATCAAGATATAAGGAGGTTACAGAGATTTTATAAATCTCAAGCTCCAATTCATCCATCTTTGCTTGTGTCAATTAAGTGACACTTTTACGTTACGAGTCCACGAATTTCTTGATCTAGAACATTTACTTGGATAATTCCATCCTGGATATCTCCTCTGAATACCATTAGTTGAATTTAGTACCATATGACCTCTCGGAATACCTTTGTGGTCCCATGCATTAAACCTCCATACTGATCAGGCATGGAAGCAATCTATGGAACTTATTAAGATACACCAATCTTCATATGACGCTTTTATCATACCATCTGGTATTCGGAATCGGTAGAGATTAAAGAGATATCAACTATATATGCTTTCGCACTTCCTTTTAGAGAGAGGATACTTCTAAAAATTTATGCCTAAAAGTTTCTGACAAGAACAGAAGAAATGGTTCATATGATTTGCCTGAAGGTTCTACCTTACACTTAACATCTGGGGTTCTTACAGGGAAAAATTTCTAAAAGTTTGCTAAGTTTATGGTCTGGTGAGAGACTTAACAGCACCCGAAACCACATGTAATTTATAGCAATAAATTCACAATAAGGGTTTATCTGGTGAAATTCACAATATGAGCTGTCTCTAATTATTCAACAGGAGGGTTAAACGCCTCCATTATTAATCCTTCTAACTTAGCTGTAAAATCTTAGATAACTTTAGGGCAGTCTCAACTTTGACTGATTACTTCTTAATCATTATAACGTGGGTAGCTGAGGTAGATCCATAATGGATTCTTAATGAGTAGGTTTTTAAACCTTAATGTGCCCTCTTATTGCCAATGCTAACCACTAATAATTATGTGCTTTAATAGGGTACTATCTCAGCCAATGGATTAAAATTTGCGACATACTGTCGACAGTCTAGAACTTTTATGGCGCGAGTCAGAAAATTCTTATTCCGTCTTTTCCCTTTTTCCGAAACGGATATTAGGTTTTTCTAATAAGGTCCTTAAAACTTGGACCGTTCCATAATGTATAAGAGGATCCTACTTGAGGATTTCATTAATGTCCTAACTCATTAAGAGTATTGCCATCAAATGACTGTGATGTATACCTTACCATGTCCTTTCTAGCATAACCACCGATATACTTAATGGTTTCTACTTCATCCTTTCTAGTGTTTAGTCATCATAAGCAAGCCAAGAGTAATTAAAACATAAAGATAAAATCTTGGATTTTAATACTTAGTTAACAGAAGAAGGATAAGTAGGTGACTCATAGTAAGAAGTAAGGAAGTTATTGTACATGTGCTTATAATTAATCAGATTGGAAATTTTCACAAACTAGGCACCTAGCTCGGTTGGCTAGGCGCGCGAAAGGGTGCGACCTAGACCCAGGTTCGATTCCGGGGACGGCCGGTTCCACCATTTTTTTTTGACGCGGGTCGCGTAAGGTATCACCCAGGGCTTACGCAGGCCGCATGGATCTTCTAATCCGAAGCAAACCTTCAAAATGACAGTCTTGATAATTAACTGCTTCTTATTACCCACAATATGGGCTTGGTCACAAGACGACAAATCCTTACCTATTACTATATAGAGTCCTCTTATTAACGGAACAAGGACAACGGAGAAGGGTAATTCTTAATGGATATAAAACATCCATCTAATATTGCTGAATTAGTCTCTGAGGTACTATCGGCCAATTTTACTTCATACTTAACGCTTAGAGTTTTATCAGGAAGATTTAATGATTTACAATATTTATTGTCTATGAGAGACTTATCTGAACATGAATCAATTAATACTCTAGCATGAGTGTTACTGGTAAAGAAAGTACATGGGGTGACATTGTTATCCTGAACAATCTCCTGAGCATCCATTTGAGAGCTTCCAGCTTTGGTCTTCTTATCTTCCCCAAGCTTTTTAGCGTATTTAGGGCAGTTGGTCTTAATGTGCCCTTTTCCATTGCAACCATAGCAGGTTGCGTCTCCCAATCCCTTGCAATCCAAGGTCTTATGCTCCCTGGACTTGCAGATTCCACAGGGTAGAGGCTGAGATTCATATCTGCATTTCCCGAGGTGGTATTTCCTACAGGTTTTGCATTTGATCTTTTCACTGGTCTGTTGTTTGTCCTTCAAATCCTTCCCAGACTTCTTGGTTTTATTAGGGCAATTAGTTTTGATGTGCCCTATTTCATTGCAACCATAGCAGGTTGCGTCCTCCATCTTCTTGCAGTCCAAGGTCTTATGCCCCTTGGACTTGCATATCCCACATGCAAAATTTCTCGATTGTGTATGCGAGTTCGATCCATACCTGCACTTCCCGAAGTGCTGTTTCTTGCAGATTTTGCATCTGGGTTTTTCACCCGACTGTTGGTTGTTTTTCAATTTCTTGCATTCATGGGTCTTGTGATTCATCTCTTTACAGATACCACATCCCCTGATCTGTTCATATATACATTTACTGAAGTGCCTCTTTTTCCCGCAATTCTTACATTCGGGTTTAGCCTCCTTTAGCTTGGACTGGTTATAGTTTGAACCGGTCTTACCCTTTTTACAACCTTGAATTGGGGTATCATCTCCCTTCCGTTTGTGATCCCTCAGCACGTGATCCACAACGTTATTTATGGCCGTATTTAACATAGCCTGTAACTCGGTTCTTGTTAAGTTCAGTCTTACTTCATCATTCTGATCAACTGAACGATTTTGGGCTTCTGAGGAGTCAACCATGGTGAAGCTTTGAAGGCTACAAACCAGTAGTAATATCTGATTTAATTATATTATGAATTGTCGAATTTGTTGAATAAATAGCCATGGCGCAATTAAACCATATAGGCCAATAGATAGAATTTAATTTATTTGATTATGTTTTGCCTAAGTTTAAATAAACCATCTTTGGCATTTAAGCGGAATATAATCCTTCATATTTATTAGACAGGGGACATAAGTCACGACTGCCAATGTCATACTGACATCTTTTATATATATAGCACAAGGGCTTGTTCCAAAGGACTTATGATGGCTCAGAGGCCTTGTCACTAGGGAAATTTAAAACATAATCGATAATTCCTTTGGGTCGGAAAATTTCATAGTTCATTGTCTTGACAAGAAATTATGAAATAAAACTATCTTTTTCATGTATTCATCTTTACCCGTATGTATACATCCCAAATGGATGTTTTGATGCGTACATCATTTTCGACATTTACCAGCCATGATTCCTATTGATCATTTACGCTGAATAAGGGATTTGGAAAAATTCCTAATATAAGGATGACAAGTGTGATTTTTTATAGCATCATGGTTGTCGGGAGTGTTATCACATTTTCAGATGATAACAAGGATCTGAATCTCTTTTTTAAACAGGTTTTACCATCTTAGCTAGGTCTTCAATGACATTCAAGCTAGGTCAAACCTTTTAAGATTCTCCTTTAATAATTATATTGGCAGGAAAAGAATGATATTTATTTTATTCAGGATTTCTATCATAAATCCTGATTTACAAGTTAATAATAGCACAATTGGCCTAGTCGCATAGACAAGTTTAATTTATAAGCCATGATTTCAGAGAATCGAGGCATTAGGGTTTTTAATAATAGTACGAATGGCCTAGTCACAAGGACATTTATAAATTATAAGCTAGGATTTCAGAGAATCAAAGCCTTGAGGTTTGAACCAAGTTCATTACCTTTTTCTGACAGGGAGTCATAGCTACCTCTGTATTCTGGCTCATGTAGAAATGAGCAAGGCCAGTAGGTACTATATTACTACGTATGGTTAGAATATGATCATCTTAATTGAAGATGTAAACCCAGGATTCAGAGATCATTATACTGGGTTAGAAATCTTTTGAAGAATCCTTAATAACGTGTGTGATTTCCAACAAATCACGTCTGTCGGGAGTGTTAACATGTTTTAAGATGTTAACAGGGATTTGAATCTTTTAAACAGGTCTTACCATCTTGGCCCGGCCTTAAAATGACCCGAAGGCTAGGTTTCACTCTTAAGATTCTTATTAATATTTAACGCAGAACAATCCTAAATTGAGGTGTTAAATATGGATCTGAATCTAATTATGGAACTACCATCTTTGCTCTGCCTCAAAATATTGCGTGGCTAGGTCTCGTCCTTTTTAGATTTTGCCATTTTATATAAAGGTAGATCTTATAAAAGGAATGTCTGAATGAAAATTTAAAGTTAATTATTCCACTATAAAATTAAAAATACAGATGTGCCCTAGACGGGACTTGAAAGGAATAGTGTTGTCCTCGAAGGAACTGAAAGGTAATTATGTCCTTATAAGGACTATTAAGGAAAAGATTTTTAGCAAAAGGAGTTTCTTCTTCATTTTATTTCTGAATGCCTTCTCCTTGGTTGCATGTTTCGTCCTAGCCGTTGTACGAAGGTCAGCAAATCAAGGCTCCTGGTGTGGAGAATTATTATTACGGCTTCTTCGCTTGGCGACGTATCCAAAATATAAAAATTTTTGGAAGCAGAAATTCCAGATAAGGATTGAGAATATTCCTATGTTAAGTCTAGACTCAGAAGGTCAAAGAATGTGCTACTGTGTCACTGAGATTAAACACAAAAAGGCTAGTGTTTAATTCACTCAATGTTGGCTCTGATACCAACCTGTCACACTCCAAATCCACGTGTTACCGGTGGGCCCGGTAGGGGAGTAACGTGACGTGGTTGGCAACATCATAGTCAAACAACACAATATATAAATGCACAGCGGAAGCAAAAGGATAAATATATTACAATCCGAAATAGTGTAACATCAAAGTATTACAACGGAAGTAAAGGATCCACAGGCGGATCTAAAATAAGATAACACTGTTCAACAGACTTTAGGCATCTAAGCTTGCGAGACTCTTTATTGAAGCTAGGAGTAGCCAGCCAATTCCGATTAGTACCTGCACTTAGCCTTTTTGGGAAAATACGTCAGTATACACTGGTAAATACAATCAACCGACTCATTTTGAAAAGGTTTTAAAATGATTGATTTGAATGCACAAGGCACAAATAATATTTTATAACTTGGGTTACTTATTTAAATATATAAACTTGTAAAGGATTTACATGTTTCTCATGCGTTCAGTAGCCCGGATCGAGTCGGGTTAAAGATCAATAAACACACCTGAGTGCTAAGGTCGTGGCCATTTCGTAAAATGATGCCAGGGATATCCGGGACACGGTCATTAACCCCCCAAAGGCTTTAAGCAAACAAAACAATTTAAACGAAACATCTCAATACTTTAACCATATACAATTAAAGATTCAATGTCCGACCAAGCGGTATTTTATATACCTTACCCAAGCCCGTATAGGGAAATAAGTTAAAAGTATTTACCTGAGCTAAATATAAATTCAATCCCAGCCGTATCAAATCAGCAAGTACAGATAGCTTTTACTGGGCTCCTAAATCTGGAACGAAGGTTTTTAATAACTTATTAGAATCCTAACGGGTCTTTAATTAAGCCTTGACTTAGACCGGTTAGTTTTCCAGAAGAAGATACGGTTCAAATGCATGATAAAGCGAAGACCGGAAAAGAATGTGATTTAGACCCGACAAGTTTGAAGACTTGTATAATATGGGTAATCTAAACACATTCTGGATTTTGAGATAATAACGATAAGGTTTGACCCGTTTCGGCTAATTTATGCAAACTAGTTACATAAACCAAACCGAACGCGTATGAAGCGTAACGGGTAACCGTAAGAGTCCTAAACAGGTTTCCTAAGTTAACATGCCTTAAATATGTTGTGATATCAATAGGATACCTTCCGTTATGCCCAAAACGAGTTTAATCTCATAATAAGCCCCGTAGGGGTATTTTGGTCATTTTAAAGGTTATAAAAGGAATGAATTTATCTTCTGTGATCCGGGTCTGATTAAATCAGTAAAATGGTTTATTTTAACAGGTTATAACATTTGGTTATAAGTCTTATATGCCAAAATAGTTTTAAACCCTAACTATGCGTATAATACGCGTATAAAGTCGTTTTAAGCGACGTACGGGTTAAAATAGGATTCTGAGTTTCCTGATCAGTTAAACAGGTTCAAAACACTCCATTTAATATTTAAAATCAGTAGCAATTGGATTTGCATCAAAAAGGATTTGTAAAACTCATTTTATGGCCGAAAAGGGCATATTCGGTATTTACCGAATTAAGGCGATAATCCTAGCTTATGATCAGTTTAAAAATAATTAAAAATCTTCAAAAATCCCAAAATATTATTTAACATCAGTGGGTAAAAGGTTTGGTGTTAAAAATTTGGTTTAGATAGGTTTTACACTAATGACGCCGTTTAATTACTAATAAACGTTATAATTATGTCATTAAGCATAACTCCTAATCTAGACTTCCGATTGACGTGAAATTTTGCAGACATGATCAATAATCAGTAACTAAGATTATTTTACTTTCATATTTCTAAAAATCTCGTTTTATGGCTATAAGGGTAATATGTTCATTATTTAGGCAATTAACGGAACCGTCGGACAATCGAGGTTTCAAGTGGTATAAACGCAGAGGGTTATACCAACATGTAACTAGGTCCTAATGGAACTTTAAGGCATGTCTAAACCTATCAAAACCGGGTCAGAACTGAGGTCAAAGAAAAAGTCAAACTTTTGCGTCTTTCGGTTCCGAATCGGTTCAAAACAGAAAGTTGTCGAATCAAACAATCGTAGACAAGTTTTTATACTTATTATCAGTTTATAAGAATGATAAAATAGGTGATACGCCTTTTACATCGTTAATCATGCGTTAAATCGAAAATACCATTTCTGTTGACTTTTTCGGATAACGTTTGACTCGACAAACAACCTAGTTAGGATTGGAATCAGTGAGTGCCCTTTTAGGGGTTTATTACCCATATAAATACCAACTTATAACAACTTTCGCTTCGACAAAACTCTGGACCGTTTGTGTTTTATCGCTAAGTCAAACCGTAGTTACGACGGTTTGATTTCTAGGCTATAAACTAACCAAGACTTAATTTAGAAGGGTCTAGGATACTTACACACGACTAATGGATGATTTGGAAGTCTTGTATCAGGTCTTGTGCTCCTCAAAATGTCCAGAATTGAAGTGTGGTTGCATGTTGCAACTTTGTGACTTATATAGTGATTTTAATCTTTCTAGATTGATGCCAAATAGGTCTACAATTGATCAAGGATCAATACATGTGTCCCCTATAGGCTAAATACCAGTATAGGAAGCCCATTGTATTGCCAAAGGTCGATCTAAGTCGGTTAAGGGACTGAAACAGGCACCTGTCAACGTTTTCTGGTTCTGGCAGTCTCAGGCGGCCCGCGTGGGATCTGCACATATGGGAGGCGGGCCGCGTGGCCCATCTGATCAGGTTAACATGTTTTCAGTTATTGCATTTTCAGTCCCCGGTCCTCCTAAACGTCGCTTTCACCTTGTTTCTTGCATTATAAACCCTCTAAATTGATTTATAAGGGCTTCAAGACTTATACCATCTTTGTGAAGTCCTCGGGTAACTTTGTGATCACCCGAAAAGCCCAAATTTTCACTGTTGACGATTCTAACCCTCACACACGAATTTTATCACAACTTTCTCATACGGCAACGAAACTTGGTGAAATTTTTATGGTGCATTCTAGTGAGCATAATTAATCGTTACAATGCTTCGGGTTTGCTAAAAGGTCACTCAGAGGTATAACTTAACATATTGACACATTTAACCCCTGTAGTTTGTAATCTCTCACTTTCTTTCACAATTCGCTTCGTATGATCCATGATCCATTCGTTTAAGGTTATAAACATCATGTAGGGTTATTGTAAAGTATATTTATCCATTGTTGACACTTTGAACCCTTTTATTAACATAGTTTCATTGTTTGTCAACTTTAGTCCTTCAAGGACATTCTTTCACACATTCAAACTTATGACACGTGTCAACACCTTATAGGACGTAAATTTTCGAGGTGTTACACATTTCCATTTCCATTTTGGGATCTCCGGTAGTTGAAGTAGGCCTGAGGGTTTCTGATATTCGGTCTTGACCCTAGCACAAGTCAAGCATTTGCTAACATAGGTTGCTATGTTGGCTTTCATACCAGGCCACCAGTATGTAGTCTTTAGGTCGTGGTACATCTTATCCGAACCAGGATGTACTGAATAATGAGACTTATGTGCTTCATCCATCACAAGCTCGCGTAGGTCTCCATACAGTGGAACCCAGATGCATCCGTTTACATAGTAGGCGCCGTTTTCCTTTTGTTCTAGCCGCTGCCTCGATCCTCGTAAGGACTCAGCCCTGATGTTCGCTGCTTTCAATGCTTCAACCTGAGCATCGCGAATCTGAGCGGGAAGGTTAGATTGGATGGTAAGCTGTAACGCACGTACCCGCCTAGGTATAGTATCCTTTCGGCTGAGGGCGTCGGCCACAACATTGGCCTTGCCTGGATGGTACTTGATCGCACATTCGTAATCATTCAAGAGTTCGACCCATCGGTGTTGTCGCATGTTTAACTCCTTTTGCTTGAAGATATGCTCTAGACTCCTGTGATCGGTGTAAATGGTGCACTTGGTACCGTACAGGTAATGTCTCCATATCTTAAGTGCGAAAACAACTGCTCCCAGCTCCAGATCATGAGTAGTGTAGTTCCTTTCGTGAACCTTAAGTTGGCGTGATGCGTAGGCAATGACCTTGTCACGTTGCATCAACACGCAACCAAGTCCTTGGGTGGAAGCGTCGCAATAAACCACAAAATCATCTGTGCCTTCGGGCAAGGAGAGGATCGGTGCGCTACAAAGTCTATCTTTTAAGTGTTGAAATGCGGACTCCTGTGCATCACCCCAATGATAGATGACACCTTTCTGAGTCAGTGAAGTGAGAGGTTGCGCAATCTTAGAGAAATCCTTGATGAATCTTCTGTAGTAGCCCGCCAAACCCAAGAATTGGCGGATTTCTGTTGGTGTACGGGGTGCAGACCAGTTCTTGATCGAGTCAAACTTGGATGGATCAACATGAATCCCATCCTTGTTTACTACCTGGCATAGAAAGTGGACTTCGCAAAGCCAGAAGTCACATTTCGAAAATTTGGCATATAGCTGTTCTTTTCGAAGAAGTTCCAGCATAAGTCGTAGATGCTGCTCGTGTTCCTCCTGACTCTTAGAATATATCAGGATGTCGTCGATGAACACTATGACAAACTTATCCAGGTAAGGCTTGCACACTCGGCTCATGAGATCCATGAAGACCGCTGGTGCATTCGTCAACCCGAAACGCATAACCAGAAACTCGTAATGGCCGTAACGAGTTCTGAATGCTGTTTTGGAGACGTCCTCCTCTCGGACTCTCAGCTGATGGTATCCCGATCTCAAATCAATCTTAGAGTAATAGCTCGACCCTTGCAACTGGTCGAACAAGTCGTCAATACGTGGAAGAGGATAACGATTCTACACGGTCACCTTGTTAAGTTCGCGATAGTCAATACACATTCTAAAGGTACCGTCTTTCTTCTTCACAAACAAGACTGGAGCTCCCCAGGGCGAAGAGCTAGGACGTATGAAACCCTTTTCCAAGAGTTCTTGTAGTTGCGTAGACAGTTCTTCAAGTTCTGATGGAGCTAGACGATGTTGGTGCACGGAATGTCTGCTGACTACGTCTTATTGAGTCTTATGTCTAGATAGGTTAAATGAGTGCACAATAGTGTTAAAATTAGGGTTTAATCATGTTTTATTGTGCCTGTCCGTTTGAACATGTCATGACCGTTTGAACATGTCATGACCGTTTGAACTTGTCATGACCGTTTGAACATGGCCTGACCATTTGAAACAGCTGTCCGTTTGAAGCAGTTGTGACATCTTCAAACGGTCAGGAGGCTTTGCCTATAAATATGTGTTGTGCATGCTCATTCCAAATGGTCATGTATGTGTGTGTGAGCGAAGGTGCTGCCGGATTTTTGTCTGAATACATTGTAAAAGCTCACAATCAGTAATAGAAAGAAAGTTAAAAGGATACAAGCTGTTTTTTACTTCGTTTACGTTGATTCCGCCCTCGTATTTGAAGATGAACTGCCTTAACTGACTTTAGGGTCACCGAACACGATCCAACAGACGATAAGGTGCACGAGCTATTGGTGCTGCTCCAGGAGCTAGCTCGATTTGAAACTCGACTTGTTCATGAGGTGGAAGGCCAGGTAATTCCTCAGGAAATACCTCAGGAAAATCACGCACTATAGGAATGTCTTCAATTTTCTTCTCTTTCGTTGATGTGTCAGTAACGAGTGCTAGAATGGCAGTGTGGCCCTTTCGCAAACACTCTTGGGCCTTAAGGAAAGAGATAATGCCTACGACAGTACCACTCTTGTCGCCATGAATCACGAGGGGTTCTTTACTAGAACGAGGGATGCGAACAATCTTTTCTTTGCAAAGAATTTCCGCTTGCTGATGAGATAACCAATCCATCCCAATAACAACGTCGAAACTACCCAGAACGATAGGAATAAGATCGATAGAGAAGGTCTGACCAGCTAAGACGAGGTTAAAACCCTTGATTACGTGCGTGGCCTCGAGACTTTTACCGTTTGCTAGCTCTACTATGTGTTTGGTGGTCAAAAGTGTTGGGGTGCGCTTAAGCATTTGACTAACTTTTAGAGACACATAACTGGTATCGGCACCCGAATCAAATAAAATAGTAACATAAAAGTCGTCGAGAAGGAACTTACCCATCACTACGTTAGGATCATTCCTTGCGTCACCCTGACCCAGCACGAACGCTCGACCCCTGGCACCGTTGCCATCATTGTTTCCCCCATTTTTGCCCCCATTATTGTTCCCATTTCCTTGGTTGTGGTTCTGATTTTGATTCTGATTTAACTGCGGGCAGTGTCTCTTGAAGTGACCTTCAGCACCACACTCAAAGCATCCCCTGTTGCCCTATTGCTATTGCTGATTCTGCAGTGCTTGTTGTTGTTGTTGACGATTCTGATTTGTAGGCTGTGAGCTCCTGCAATCCTTGGCTTCATGACCCATCTTGAGACACCTCTAACAACGTCCCTTTTTGCACTGACCACTGTGGTGTCTGTTGCATTTGTTGCACTTTGGGTGGTTTCCTCGATATCCACCATGCCCTTGACTACCAGAAGATTGCTAACCAGGACTCTGGTAGTCATCAATCTTTCGCTGCTGCGCCTGGGACTGAACTGTAGTCGAACCCTTGCTGTTGGCTCCATCCCATTTTCGTTTGTTGTCACTGGGAATAGCAGAAGTAGTAGTAGCAGTAGCACCTATACGCTTAGGCAGCTTGTTCTGTTCTACTGCCTGGTCTGTGAGACGATGAGCAAGACGAGTAACATCCTGGATGGTAGCAAGGTTAGCAGCAGACACATGGCTTTGAATCTCTGGTACCAAGCCTTTGAGGTACAGCTCGATACGCTTAATGGGAGGATCCACCATAGTTGGACATAACACTGCCAGTTCGTTGGATCGCTTCGTATACGCCTCTATCTCTGACCCCGTCATCTTCAGTTAAAGAACTCCACTTCCAGCTTGTGAATGTCATCACAATTACAGTATTCTCGCTTGATCAGTTCCTTGAAGTCGTTCCATGGGGTGGCATTAGCAGCTGCCAGCCCTAACATTTGAACTTGCGCGTTCCACCAAGTCAGCGCAGTGCCTTCGAGGGTACCAGTGGCATACTTCACCCTACGAGCCTCAGGGCATTCACACATTTCGAAGACCGACTCGAGCTTTTCGAACAGTGGAGGAGTCCAACGGCCCCTTCAGTGCCACTGAAAGTACTAGGACGACAGTCCATAAAAGTCTTGAACGTGCACACAGGCGGCTGGGCATGCTGGCCTCCTGCTTGAGCGGCTGCAAGTGCCGCAGTAACTTGTTCGTTGATCAAAGCCGTCAGCTGGGCTTGTGTGAGGTTGATTCGTCCACTCATGATCTTCACCATACAGAGAACACAAGTGAGAAGTGCGTCGTATCAATACGCAAGTGTGGAATGACAGAAGAGAGTGAACACACAAAGTTTTCAAGCAGTAGATACTATGTTATCTAAGCGTACCATAAGCAACGTTCTATGTAACTAACAAGTAGGTAATATAAACATGAATCGTATCACATATAATGTCGAGTCTTGCACGTGGAGCGAAGCGTCGTTGTGGATCGTTGAGCACTGTACAGGTTATAGTCCGGTTTTATCAAAAAGCCTTTCCCTTTTTTTTAAAACCAAGTTCGCTATAACCAATGGCTCTGATACCAATCTGTCACACCCCCAAAATCCACCATGCAGAGTACCACCGCTTGGAGGCGTGACGTAACCAGGATCGAGCCACCAATCATATTGAACGACACAATTAAGTAAATAAAACCAACCACAATATGATTGGTGACCAAAAGAAAGTAAACGGACTTTAAGTTAACCAAGATCAGATTTAAACAGCGGAAGCATAAAACGTGAAACCAAAACATAAGTTCATAGTTCATAAGTTTAACAACCAAACATAAGTTCCATAAGTTCATAAAGTTTATTTATTAGGCACGAGACATAACAGTCCCTATTCCACAACGACCTCCTCCTCGCGCAAGCCCCATAAGTATCTAATGACCTGCAAGGCATGTAACAACAAATCAACAACAAAGTTGAGCGAGTTCATAGTTGGTTGTTCAGTTAATGAGTTCGTATCAGAAATCGTAAGTTCGTTTCAAAACCATGTATTACCCATTATCCTTGATTCCCAAACCTTTACGATATTTAGTGGGGGCTTCCCATTTTGTATGTTACTAGACTAGTCGTATCCATAAGTGTCCTTCCCAATCCGAGGACAGTGGTAAGTATGAGTTTACGTAGGTTTTACGTAAGTGCCCTTCCCAATCCGAGGACAGTAGTAAGTATGAGTTTACGTAGGTTTTACGTAAGTGCCCTTCCCAATCCGAGGACAGTAGTAAGTAGTCTAGTCGTGTTGATAATATAAGTAGCTATTCAATCCCATTCCCAATCACCTGGAATCCCATGCCTTAGTAAGGGTGTGAACTCACATCGGTTGCTCGGTTTGACTCTCAAAAATAGCTAACAGTCAAGGTCGGTCAATCACGTCCTAGTATAATTTACCAGTTAGTCATTTAGTGGTTTTCAAATAGAGCACAAAGTTCCTACACGTATCTACCACATAACATGCATTTATTTCAACGGTTCATGCCCATATAAACTTCCCATCTATTCCCGTTCATAAATAAACATACGATTGTGCACATAACACTTTTATTGACATATAGCATGTTAGATCATTCACAGATAACATTCCCGACATTTAGACACGCAAATTACCACTTATGTCGTTTCAGCTTCTATATTCAAAACTGGGCAGTTTTCGAGGATTTTATTAAAATGGTTATCTTGTTCCAAAAAGATTTTATTACAGCATGTCTTAAACGATCCAAATATTATTGTGTAAAAATCTCGGGATCCAATACATCACCAATATTTTATAAAAAAATCATTTTCCGGACTGAAATCAGATTTATCTTTTTCTAACTGCAGTCCGCGGAATAATTTATTTAAAATTCATCGAGAGTCCGATTTACGAAATTCCAGTGAGATAATTACAAATACATCGGTGGTCATCTACAGTACAAATTTCATGATCTAACTCTACACAGAATTCAAGTTATGACTTAAAACAGAACGCATATTTTCAGCAGCAAAAATGCAGCTCTAGCTGCTGTTACGAAACGACACTTTAAAAATAGTAAACGAAGTACAAAAATTATGATTCCGGTGCCATTAGAACCGTATTTCATAATACATAAATCTAGACTTCAGAAAATACATTTTTCGTTAAGTTACGGTCCTGTTACAGCCAACTGAAGTTGGCTGTAATCACTAAACAGCTTTCTGTTTTCAGTCTTTAACATTCTAAAGTGCGTTCGATTGATTCCGTTAACATGTTTAGTGATCACAACAACATCAAACATCAATATTAACCAGCAAATCGTCAGGAAATCAACAAGAATCATAACAACACAAGATCAACATGATTTAACCATATATTTTCTCTTTATCCACTCTTTACCCATTATGTTCAAGACTTAGTTCATGTTCTTTAGTGTTTCTTAATATTTCACCATTCAATCATCTATTAACCACTAAAAATAAGAACAAGATGAAGTTTTAGAGCACTTACTACTAGCACAAGGCTAGGGGAGAAACAAGGCGTAAAAGTGGTGGATAAAAGAAGACTAGAGTGGTTCTTGAACTTCCGAGTGCACCAAGCCTACTTGTATGATCTCTTGCACCCTTGAGTGTATGGAAAATGCTTGGACAAGAGCTTGGTGGTGGGTATATGGTGGTGATGGTGTTCGGCCATGAGGGAGGAAAGGGGGAAGGAGAGAAATTTGGAGTTGAGTGTTTGAGGAGAGAAGCTTATGATCTCATGTGTTAATTTATAAACCAAGTTTGTTCTTTGTCCAACATATAATGTGTTACTAATCCACCAACATGTGCCATTATAATAATCAAAAGAAAATGAGAGTGGGTCACCCCTTGGTGACCGTCGAGTAGGGTGGGGGGTATGGGGTTGGGTGATGATGATCTAGTTACAATTCTAGTTGGTTTCCAAGGATATAGTTAGTGTATTGTTATGTGTGTTATAATATAAAGTGCGTTAGGGTGTTCGAGGACCCTAACTAGCTCAGAAAAGTAAAAACAATGTGTTTGGCAATATTTTTATGTTCCGGGTAAAGTCCGGTTGTTCAGTTCGGTGTTGTTCCGTTAAAGTGCTTGATTAATCCGTGAGGTGTCCTATGTATATATTTTTGTAACATTTTTAATTGTTAACACTCAGGAAAGTATAACGGACTATTTAGTAACTTTTCTGCATACTACTAGTATGTTAACAAGTACATGTAAGTATAACACAGTAATCAGAGAGTAGTTAAATGATTCAGCACAGTCATCAAGTACTTTAATTAACATTAATAGATTGTATGGTTACATGTAAATTTGAGGGTTGTCACACTCATTTCCCACAAAAAGTGAGTTTTGAGCCTTTATTGAGCATACAAATACACATCTTTAAATAAAATGCTCAGTTTTCGTTTCTTGTGTGAATAGCCGCTTGGTTTCTTACGACTCTTGAACTTGCCATGACGACATTCCCGGTCCTTACCAACTTAAACCCAAGTAAGTAAATGATGGAAGCATTAGGACTAACCCTTTTTCTTTTCAACACCATTGTTTTTCATTTGGTCATGTTTGCCCAAGTCTCTTACATCACTTGGTCAAGACAAGCATTTAGTGTAATACTTTTGTTTTTTAATCTTTTCACACTTTTTATTTGGTTTTGTATTAATGACTTTAATAACTAGTTTCTTATGTTGAAGGTGAAACTTCCTTATCATTTGTCTGTGGTGTCTTGGCATTATTTTACTGTCTATATAAAATAAAAGATTTACACCATTCATATCTCTACGGTCTATATAGAGATATGTTGGATACCTGGTCGGGGGTTAAGGGAATGGTTTGGTAAGGTTCTTGCCTTGTTCAGTGTATAGATCCTGCAAGGACCTGGGTCAAGCTTACTAGGACCTCCATCAATACCCACTGGTATTGGATGGCGGAGGTGCGAATGGCTTGATCCCCTCATATGTAAACTACTATTAATACATTAACCCCACTACTTGGGATTGTATCCCTGCTGACTCAAACCACTTAGCCGAGGGTAACGTCACCTTCAAAAGAGGGGCCTACCACATTACGCATTAATAACTTAATTAATTATCTTTCAATAATCCAACCCTTTAGGATTGTATCATTGCTGACTCAAACTACTGGGTTGAGGGTAACGTCACCTTCAAAAGAGGGGCCTACTACTATAACTAAGATAATCTCTTAAAAAGTGAAAAAGTGTGGAAATCATCAAAGGTTACACTAAAGGCGAGTCGGATCCAAGTGATTCATCTTGTCTATCTGTTTTTATTTTATTTTATTTTTCAGCATTTTTAGTTTTTATTTTCATGTTTAAAAATTTTTCTAAACTTTTGATTTGATTAGACGTTGAGGATAAACCGGTACTAAAAGATTCCTAGGCTGTTGTTGGGGGGGTCGTTTTTTGAATGGAAATTCTGTTTTGTTCAATACATGAAGATCAAAGATCCTAAGACTTGGAGATCAATCTACAGAGGATCAACTGTTGGTACTGTGATGAACAAAGCTACTACCGTACCAACAATATCAATACCATGTTGATTCCCAATGAACAACATCGATACCGGTCTCCATATTATCGAAACTGCTACTAATATACATTACAAACATTAGTACCACTCTCGGTAACACACGTGTTAAAACCCTATTGAGCATATCACGTTTTATTTTGTGTCTTTATCTTTAATTGTTATACCGAGTGTTAGTGCAATACCGGCATGATAGCGAATCAAGTAAATATCAATCAATCTTCAGAAAGTATGAAGAATTCACCTGTTACAATCATATATGAAGATATTTCTCGATAGCAAGTGTATAACGAGGGTCGTATTATTGGCACACCTAACCCCTTAAATCGACACCCTCAATACGCATCGTATAGGCCTATACGATGCATATTACTTTTTCAATTTCCAATAAAGACTGATGTGTCAGATTTTGTCTATTTGACTAGACCTATACGGGTCGTATAGGCCTATACAGGTCGTATTGGTTAAGGTTTTTTTTTTACAAATTTTTTTTATACATTTGTTTATGGTTTTAACAAAGTTTTCTAAAAATATATTTATTTTTTTAAATAAAACTTCCTTAATTTTTTTTAAGAATACCATGTACAATGTAGTATAGCATAGATGAGGTATAGGTCATGTATGAGCATGGGTCGTATTGGTTAAATCGTTTTTTTATAATTTTTTTTATACATTTGTTTATGGTTTTAACAAAGTTTTCTAAAAAATATTTATTTTTTTAAATAAAAACTTCCTTAATTTTTTTTAAGAATACCATGTATAATGTAGTATAGTATAGATGAGGTATAGGTCCTGTATGAGCACGGGTCGTATTGGTTAGGTCTTTTTTTACATTTTTTTATACATTTCTTTATGGTTTTAACAAAGTTTTCTAAAAAATATTGATTTTTTAAATAAAAACTTCTTTAATTTAAAAAAAAAAACCATGTACAATGTACTATAGTTTAGATGAGGTATAAGTCCTGTATGAGTATATATAGGTGTAGTAAATGCCCGTATTTTTTTTTATTTTTTTAAAAAAATACCATGTACAACGTGTAATCCAGAGGTCGGTCTCGGCTAGGCATAAGATCCGTTGGCCCTATTATCGGATTTGTGACTCCATGGAAGATGTGATTAAGGTAAGCGTGCCGTAAAGTTGCATCTTGTAGAGAGAGACCTTTAAAATATGCTAAAATACGCCGAAATATGTTAAGATACGCCGAAATACGTTAAAATACGCCAAAATACGTTAAAATACGCCGAAATACGTTAAAATACTCTAAAATACGCTAAAATAGGTCAAAATACACTAAAATATGCGAAAATACCCGAAAATACTTTAAAGTACGCTAAAATACTCTAAAGTACGTTAAAATATGCCGAAATACATTAAAATAACCTAAAATTAAGTTAAAATAAGCTAAAATACGTCAGAATACGCTCAAATATGTCAAAATACTCTAAAATACGCAACAATACGATAAAATACATCAAAATACGTAAAAATACGTCAAAATACGCAACTAATGATATTTCCACGCGTGTATACATATAACACAATACTATATAATACAAGTGGCTTTCAAACAAAACTGTACGTAATCATAGAATACGATAATCGCACGCAACCGAACGTCATCGAAACGACGCATGTTGAAGGTATACGTCATAAAATGACAAAATATGCGAAAGTTCGTCAAAAAATGACACGTATACGCGTCGAACCGAGGAAAACAAGATAAAATCAAATTTTCTTGTTACACCATATACGATCGTATAGGCCTATGTTGTATCGTATAGCAGATTAATACGCATCGTATAGGCCTATACGATGCATATTAACCTCTGAATTTCTCAAAAATACCCTTGAATTTATCAAAAAAACACGGGTATTTCAGTAATTTCAGGGATATAATACGCATCGTACATGTCTATAAAATGCGTATCAGATGGTTCGATACGATGCGCATGGCCCTATACGCATCGTATTGATTCAAAATTCATGTTTTTTTTTTCTGTTTTATAAAGTATAAAAATGTTTTATATCTTAATTCTTTTAAATGTTTTACTTGTAAGTAGAAATTAAAAAAAGTGTAGTATATAATACGGTTATAACATAGATAGTATAATATGATAAACATGTACCAAACCTATACGCGTGATAAATTTTTAAAAATGTTTTTTGTTTAAAAAATAAAGAGTGAATTTCAAGGATTGTCCTTTATCTTTATACACATTTTCAGGAGTTGTCCTTTATGTTCAAAATTGACGAGTTTTGTCCTTTATGTTTTCATATCATACACGTTTTGTCCTTTAAGCCTAACTCAGTTAGTTTTTTTCAGTTAAATTTGGTCATGTGCTTTGCATATGGGGGCATTTTTGTCAATTCAAAGGTTGAAGAAGCTTTGAGCTGTAAATCTGTCGTTGAACTTACCTTTGAATTGATAAAAATGCCCTCATGTGCAAAGCACATAACCAAATTTAACTGAAAAAACTAACTTGGTTAGGCCTAATGGACAAAACATGTATGATATGAAAACATAAAGGACAAAACTCGTCAATTTTGAACATAAAAGACAAAACCTGAAAATGGGTATAAAGATAAAGGACAATCCTTGAAATTCAATCAAAAATAAAAGAATTCTTTTATTAAACTTTGTTAAAACTATGATTAAATGTTTAAAAAAATATGTAAAAATATGTAATATATAATACGGTTATAACATAGATAGTATAGTATAATAAACATGTACCAAACCTATACGACATGATAAATTTTTAAAAATGTTATTTGTTTAAAAAATAAAAGAATTCTTTTACTAAACTTTGTTAAAACTATGATTAAATATATGCAAAAATTTGTTAAAAAAAAAAACCAAAGCAATACGACCCGTATAGGCCTACACGATGCGTATTGAAAAAGTAAGGTGTGCAGATAGACAAGGGGGTGTGCGAATAGATTCTCCCATATAACGATTAATATTGTTCTCACCTGCTTAGGGTGGGCGGTATGATGTGCGGGGAGTGGGTGTCACCGATCGGTGACCACACCATCATGATTGAGTTAGGGTGTTTGAATAGGAGAGAGGGTGAGAAATTGGTGAATAGTCACCGAAGGTGAAGAAGAGTGATGGAGGAGGGAGAGAGGAGAGAAGAACCAATAAAAAAATATATAACTCAAACACCCTAGAGTGATTAACCATACCTAATGATTGAGTGCAAAATGGGGAGTGGAATGGAGAGTTGACATGGTATAAGGGTGAGAGGGGCACTCCCCTCTTAGGGGAGTCCCCTCTCTTACGCACACCCAATCAGGTTATGCCACGTCAACTCCCCTCTTAAACTCCCCTCACACCCCAATTTGATGGCGGCACTCCCCTCTTAGGTGACTTTTTATTTTTTTTTGTTTTTTTATTTGTTGTAATTATGCATGTTTATAAATTAAAAAAATATTAATAAAAATTAAATAAAATTTAACAAAAGACATTTCAAAGTAGAAAATAAAAATAAAAATTACATTCAAACTAGAAAATAAAAATTACATTCAAACTAGAAAATAAAAATTTTAGAAATTGCACGGCCACCCGTACTTGTTAGCGATGTCGCGCTTTCGGGCGAGGATGAACGGCAACATTTCCGGCGGAGCATCGTCGTGCGGCTTGAGGAATGTTTTCATATCTCGATCGTAATTGTAGTTTCTCATCGTCTCGCGTTGTTCCGATATGAGCTCGCGAGCCTCCGACTCTCTTTTCTTCCTCAATTCAATCGCCTCCAATTCAATCGCGTGCTTCTTTTCTTTCATGGCGGTGTACTCTTTGAATTGTGCCGCCAACTCGGCCGAGCCCTCGGACGATGTCGCTTGACGCTTGTCTCGCCGTTGTGTTCTTTGTGGCGAGGGGTCTTCGTTCATATCGGGTATGGAAGGGTCCACCTCAACGGGCTTTCTTTTTTGTCCCGACCCTTCCCCTTCCTCACCCAACAATGGGACTTGGGCCCATTTGCCGTGTTTTCGAACGACCTCCCATGCCTCGATATGTTGAAAACCGTTCGGTTATTTTTCTTTAAATTCCTTTAAAGCGACTTTCATAACGTGGACATCGCTACACCCGCTTCCTTGTGTTCGATCCTACATATTATAAAATAACAAGTGTTAAAAAATATAATTTTTTACATATTAGTAAACAAAATTAAAAAATATACAACGTTAAAAAATATAATTTTTACCGCTTGTTGGTATAGGCCGTTGAACAAGTTTATTTTCGTCATCATCGGGCCCCATTTAGACCGTACTTGATGCACGGTCTGGTTACTTCCACCAACGGTGTCGTTAAAATGATTTAAAATTTTACGCCAAAAACTATCGCGGTTTTGTTGATTGCCCTTTTTTTTGTTGGTAGAGCAATGTACCCACGCTTTCGCCAACGCCTCTTCTTGGACCTTTGTCCATTTTTGGCTCTCCATTTTTCCGGTTGGTAGAGCGTCATCTTCTTCGTTGCCGGCGTCTTGATCCACATTATATTCATCGTCGCCGGTGTCATTTTCATAGTCGCCCAAATTTTGAGTTTCGGGCACTACTTCCTCGTCCTCGTCCTCGTGAATAGGTAGAGGACGTTCAACATTTTCTCGTGTATATGGAACTTGTGGGGAACGAAAACCATACCGGTCAAAGGCGGGGGATTGAGGTGGATCCATTGATAACAAATTTTGATAATAGCCGAAAGTGGGTTGTGGTTGGGTGTTGTAAAAGGAGGGGTGTGAAGGTTGTTGGTAAAAAAAGGGGGTGGTTGTGAAGTATATCCGAAATGGGGTTGTGGTTGTGCACTTGCACCGCTCGAACCACCACGAGACGGTTGCGAGCCCCGTCCCTTAGTTTTTTTCTTGGCTTCGTGGGGTTGGTTCTCCATTGCTCGGTTTGAGTGTATAAAAGTTTGAGAGTGGTGGGTGTGGTAAATGTTTGAGAGTGGTGGGTGTTGTAAAAAATTAGTGAAGTTGGTTATTTATATTTGTTTAAAAATTGATTTTTTTTTTAAATTTGACCGTTTGAAAGATGACCGTTCCTCGATCCATGTGCACATTCAAGCGGTGAACCAACCCAGATTCCCCTCCCCGATTTGGGTCCCTGCGGTGATGGCGGCGGTGTTCCCGATCGGGGAATGGGGTCACCGATACCCCTCCCCACTAGTGCCCCGTACACCCTAATATTATTGGGTAAAGGATCACTCAATCACCCTAGAGTGATTAATCATACCCCACCCTTAGTGATGTGACATCAATAGGATGATGTCACAACCTTTTTTTCAGCATTGGAAATACAAAAAATACAAATTTTCCTCTTAACAACTTCAAGAACCGAGAAAAAGAAATTATGAGAGTTTGAGTGAATGGTTAAAAGGATATATTTCATTAATAAAATACTTGGCTTTAAACAGCCAGAGGGTACAACAACCCAATCAAGAAAAAGTTTAGGCAAAGAATATGTGGTGAACAATAAGGCTAGAGGGTGTGGGATAACCCCCTTGGGGCTTTATAAGGACACCTCAGCGCCACGTAGGCTCCACGTCAGCCAGGGGGCTTTATAACCCCCCCTTTAAATTGCAGGGTGTGTGATGGAGCCCCGTCATCATTACCTAATTATTTTTTATTTTAAAAATCATTTAATTTTCATATATTATTTTATACCTCATAATTTAAATAATATAAATAAAATACCATAATTGAAATAATATAAATAAAGATGTCATAATTTAAATAAAAACCATACAATGTCATAGTTTAAAAAAAAAAAGTCACTCGTCGTCTTCGTCTTGTTCATGATAAAACCATAGGTGCTCGGTCAGATCGGCTCGAAGGTTATGGTGTGTGTTCCTCTCTCGTACCTTCGATCGGATAGCTTCTTTTTCAGCGTACGTTAGTATTGGGTTCGTCGATTGGTTACTTTCATCATAACTTTCTCCACAAAACGCTCTACCCGAGTCCTCCAATATCATGTTATGCAAAATGATGCACGTATACATGATGTTTCTCATTTTTCTTTTTTCAAGTATCCTCGACGGCTGGGCGATGATAGACCATCTCTTTTTTAACACACCGAAAGCCCGCTCGATATCTTTTCTTGCTGACTCTTGTTTTTTCTTGAAGTACAATCTTTTTTCGTCATCTGGACACGAAAGAGTTTTTACCAACGTCACCCACTCGGGATAAATACCGTCTGTGAGATAGTACCCATACTTATACTCCACGCCGTTTGCATAGAATGAAGTATCTGGTGCAACACCGTCTATGACATCGTCGAAAAGATTCGAGGACATTAAAACAGCGATGTCATTGTTCGCTGTCACACCCCAACCGATGGCGGAATCATCGGGGCGCGGCACTAGGCGAATCAGATTGCTCAAGCGAATCCATAACAACTATATTGCGATAATATTTAATACATTCGTTATCCCATACTAACAAATAATACAATCACATAAGTTATCACAGACTTCTTTGTCCTCTCGAACAATACAAATCCGATAACCTTGATTTTAGTCAAGTTTCTAGACCTCCTAGCTTGATTTGATTTAGTCTGCAATCTAACCTGCAACATACGTTAAAATATTTGTCAATACAAAAGTATTGGCGAGTATACAGGTGTGATAAGTAGCATAATAGATAAAAGTGTAGCAAATTTCCATATGCAAGAACGTAACACACGACATATATACTCACAAAGCTGATACTACCAACTAAGTCCTCGATGCTCGAATATGCGATGGCAAACTAGACCCCGTCGGGCGCAATAGTACTATACTAGTCATGGTGGGACGTCGCGAGTATAAGACCTAGCACATATGCAACTAGCATCACGTATATCTATGCATAACAGTTATTCGCAAATGATAATTCGATTGATTGAATAATTCGTTTGATAAGTTCGGTTTGTTAGAAACGTATGTTACACCCAAAATTCGATTAAAAGGGTTCAAGTATACTCACAGTGCGTATTTAGCGGGAATACAACTTGATTGGATCGGTTGCGAGTACGTCTGCGTTAATCATTGAAGGATATAGTAAACGATGCACGGTTAAGCGAGAATAGCATCGAAAAGTCAGTCATCTGGTCGAATGGTGCTCACCCATTCGGATGGGCTCATCTGATCGGATGGCATATGGATCTGAGTCGGATGGCTGTTATCCGGTCGGATGACAGGCTATCCGGTCGGATTAGTGTTGACTTGTGCGGATTGTCATCCGTTCGAACAGTGTTGACTCGTGCGGATTGTCATCCGTCCGAACAAGTGTTGACTCGTGCGGATTGTCATCCGTTCGAACAAGTGTAACTCGTGCGGATTGTCATCCGTTCGAACAAGTGTAACTCGTGCGGATTGTAAGTGTTACCCGTGCGGACAACAGGATATCCGTGCGGACAACAGGTTATCCGTGCGGATTAACATGTATTCCGTCCGGATGACATGCTATCCGTGCGGATTACATGTGATCCGTGCGGGTTACATGTGATCCGTGCGGATAACACGTCTGTTTCGCATTCTAAATACTGTTTCCGAGTGTTTAACGGTAGGAATATGTTTGATTTTACTAGGGTAGTGTAATTTCGCACTAACACTTGAAATTTCATCAGTTCCGACCCGTTCTAACGGCCGGGAATCACCCCGTTCCATCAGATCTGGTCGTTCTTGATGGTTCTTCTTGGTTAATTCGAAATTGCACAGTTCCTTGGTTGAATACATAGATTTTAGGTGAGATTTGTTATCAAAACATGTGGAAATCACTCTGATCTGAGGCGCTTATGGTGGGATGAGGTCACAACTTGAAGTTCATATGAACTCTCGGTGACATCACCTTAAAACACCTCAAATCAGTAGATTTCACGGTTGGAGATTGAGTTTTTAAAGATAGAATGATGTAGAATGGAGTGTAGATCGTAGAAGTACAAGTTTCTAGGTTGAAATCTTACCAGAACCGCGAGGAATCGAGAGAAAAGGGTCTTGAAGCGTGTCTGGTCGAGTGGAAGCTATCACATCACTTGAACAGTGGTGTGGCAGGCTATTTATAGGCGAAAAGAGGAGAAGGGGGTCACAGGTCCGGATTTCCCATTCGTCCGGATTGCTATCCGTCCGGATGGCCCATCCGTCCGGATGGCTATCCGTCCAGATGGCTATCCTGACGCGATGGATTTCTCCGTTTCGATCGTTTTGATAGTTTTTTGCCGTGCGCGCTTCTATAGTTGAGTTATATTATTATTATATATGTATATATATATATATCTAAGGTTCGTATTTACGTATCCATAATCCATTGTTTCAGTAATTACTCTCGGTTATTGTTCGAGTATGCGATTATTAGCGACGTTTCACGGCCATCAAGGAGGGTAGTATAGGTCCTTTCTTGATGTCATCGTGAACGTTATTGAGAGTTGTGCCACAATGACTGACGAGGTACCATTCACTCGTATTGTCATCATCGTCACGACGACTGGAGTTATAGCACTCACCCGAGAGTCTTTGTTAGCGTTAATAGTCTGCGTTTCGACACACCACGGCCACTGAGAAGGGTAGAATAGGTCCTTACTCAATGCCTCCGTGAGTGTTAGTGTTTGTGATAATAGTGTAGTATAGTGGTATTGTATTTCGAAAATATGCGATTATCCTTCGAATATCGATGTATGCGATATAGTTACGTTATGATCCGAATCTCTGGTGCTAGGCGTAACGAGTATATCGAGTAGTAACAACGCACAAAAGTGCGGGTTGTTACAGTCTCCCCTACTTTAGGAAATTTCGTCCCGAAATTAATCAATTAGGTAGACCTTTGAGAGTTGATCTTGTATGAGTAGCGATACAGCGAGCGATTTGATCGTAAGTTGACAGCGAGAACGTTTCGAATAAGAGAGATCGATTGTGATAGTGGGAAGGCGACGTAAAAGACAAAAGTAATATCCCACGAGTTGGCGTTCCAAAGTACCTCGTGTTGTGGAGAATCCGTTAGTTTGATGCGATTGTTACTTAAAGAACTTGAAGGGTTTCTCATGACGTTGAATTAACTGAGTCGATCGTTAACCAACGTTACAAGAAGCGTTCGTTTTTAGATATTCAAAGGAAGTTCGGATGAAAATCTTGAAAAATTTTCCTTTTAACGTGAGGTCAACGGAGTCGATGTTAACCGATGTTGCAAGGAAGTTTAAGTTTTTAAACATTTTAAGGAATTCGAAGATGAAAACAAGGGTTACGAAAACTCTCCTATGACATGGGTTCAAGCTGAACTCGATGTCGAACCAATGTCGTGAGAAGGATTTTGCTTTGACGTTGTAAAAGTTTTAAGGAAAACTGGACTTATGAAACTTTTCTTGGACATGGAGTTAAGATGATTCGATGTTAACTCCACGTCGTGAGAGAATTTCACTTGTCCACCGGTTTTTAAATCAAAATTTTATAAAAAAGACGTTTTTAATCAGTACAAAAGGTAGTTAATCACCTAGCCCCCACTTGGCACTTTCCCACGAAAATTTGTTAATATGTTTAAAACACTTATATATAGGAAGTACCAGCGGCGTATCCACCATGCTTTGCCCATATTACTTCTGTTTCGTGAGGCAGTGTCAGGTGTGCCGATATGACACGGATAGAATTGCGTTTACTCGGTCCAGTCGATAGAAAGTCGGACCGAGCATAAGATAGAATCGAATAGGTTAATCCGGTGAGTTGAATAACGCGTTTTCGATTAGATTCCTTATTGAACCCACATGGCACGTTTCCACGAGTGTTTGCTAACATGGCGAAACACCATGCTTAACCAGGTTAGTTTTGCCTCGTGAAGCGATGTCATGCGTACTAATACAGACTGTAACGAACCCCAATGAGCGAACAAGCGGTAGACTATACACGACAAGCGATAAGCGATTAGGTTACTAAGCGAATAAACTAAGCACAACACTAGTAACGACGGCGACGATAAACGAATTACGATAAGCGGCAGTTGTTGCGTTGTAAGCGACGAAGGTATGCGGTTCGATTTTGATTGATTAACACCACAGAGTTTAACTAACATCAGACCCCACATGGCCTTTTTCCACGAAAGGTCGCTGATATGACTAACACACCCTGCTTTAACCATATGAGCTTCATCTCGTGAAGCGAGGTCATGCGTGCTAACTTAACACGAATATCACAGCTAACGGTATAGCGATAGATTGATACACAGCAAACGATATAGATCCACATAATAAGCGATAGAGATTGCGAGATACACATGATAAACGATTGCGATTAGTCGAGTTTTGTTTCGAATAAGCTTAACGTTACGTTGCGACGCATCACGGTTATCGAGGAGGGTAGAATAGGTCCTCACTCGACAACATCGTGGGCGTTAATGTGCTTGATGAGATTGATTGCTATAGACTTACGACCAGTCTTGCGTTGATGCAATTGTCCTGCGAGGCAGACTCTCCAGAGTCCATCGATGAGGCGATTGCATTGCGTTTGCAGACTTACGTCGAGTCTTGCGATGATGCAATTTCAGTTGTTACGCCTTGCGATTGAGTGTAGTGTGTTGAAAATAATCACAATAGTATATAGGTCTAATAACGTTCAACTCCACATGGCACTTTCTTCACGGAACTTTGGTAGTATGATAAAGCACACCTTGCTTGACCCCTACTACTTAGATCCCGTGGCTTGTTGTCACACTTCATCGAAACGCTTATGGCACCTTTAGAATTTACTACGATCTCCGTGCACTGAACCAAATAATCCCGTGTGCACCCGCGATTAGTCGTTCCTTGCACGTTTATCGTACCTCGTTCTAAGAGTGTAGTGAGGGTAAAACACATTATTTCGTGAAGAAGAGAGTTAACGTTACACATAGTGGCAATATCGAGTAATAGAGTAGGTTCAAAACTTGGAAATTAACGTCGAAAATTGTATCATTACCACTTTATCCTACGCTTGCTAGATGTTTGATGCTGAAGACTTTTGCTGGAGCCGTTGTTGTTGTACTCAGGTTCACGGTTCGATGCGGCAGTTGCGAGTGAAGTGACCGTAACGGTTGCAGTAATTGCAATAGCGACAGTCAGCCCCAACTGGATGATGGTAGGTACACGAGGAACACTGAGGATGAGCTCCAGTGTAGGCTCGTTTTGGAAACATCGGAATTGTTCGAAGAGGTTCCGGTTGCAGCAGTTCGGTTGTTGATGAGCTCAGACTTGAAGTCTTTCGTTTGCGGCTGGGTTTGTCGGTGTCTTGCGAAGAGATGTCGTCGTTGGAGGATTCGTCTGAGGACTCACTTGCGGAGTCTTTGACCGATTTGTCGTTGGAAGAACCGTCGACATATTTGCCAGAAGAGTCGGCAGTAGATTCGTCAGAGGAATCGTCAACAGATTCATCAGGAGAATCGTTAGCAGATCCGTCAGATGAATCGTCAGTAGATTCATCAGGAGAATCATTAGCAGATTCGTCAGGAGAATCGTTGATAGGATCCCCTGAAGAGTTAATGGCGATTGCTTGATAAGCTTGCTTGACAGGATTCTTGGAGAAGAACCCTTCCATGAGTCGTTTGTTGTTGATTTCTGCGACTAAGCGGTAGGTTTCTTCGATGGTAGCAGGTCTTGCAGCTTTGACGAAATCACCCACGCACTCAGGCAAGCCACGACTGTACTTTGCAATGGCCTTTTCTGAAGTGTCGACCTGACCTGGGCAGATTATGCTAAGCTGTTTGAACCTTGCGGTGTAGCCAGCATTGTCACCTTTGGTTTGCTTGATTTCCCCAAATTCGTTTTTTAGCTTCTGGATTTCGTGAGGAGGACAGTATTCCTTCTTCATGAGTTCTTTCAGCTCATCCCAAGAGAGAGCGTAAGCTGCGGAGATCCCACGTTTGTTACATTCGGCGGTCCACCAATCGAGTGCTCGTGATTGAAATACTCCGGTAGCGCAAGTAGTACGGAAACTATCGGGACACCCACTTTGACGAAGGGTAACTTCGATAGAATCGAACCACTGGAGTAGTTGAGTCACACCTCCTTCACCCGTGAACTCCATCGGGTCACAGGCTTTGAAGTGTTTGTAAAGAAAAGCAGATTGTGGCGCTTCCGTCTTGGAGTCTTCCGAGGCTCGAGAGTTGCTGAGAGAGTGCACTCGAGCGGCAATTTGAGGAATAAGCTTAACCACTTCCTTAGTCACAAGTGATGCAATCCTCTTATCGGCGCTTCGTTTGGCCCTTCTCCTAGCTACTCGTCTCGAGGTAGAGTTGTTGGAAGGCATCTAGACAGGAAGAGACTTGGAATGCGATTCGATCATAATGATTTTTGAGTTTCGTGATGCGATTGAGTGCATTCAAAACTTGATGCGATGGTATAGTAGCAATACGAATCACATAGGAGCCATATAGGAAACACGAAATTCCTAAGTTCTCACACAATGACTTGTTTGTTTATATATTTATATAGATGTAATTTGTAGTCACACACATACAGATCGATTTAGAACAAGCGAGGACGCGTTGAGGTGAGAAAACGATAGCGAAGGCGATAGATTAGGCATTAGTTTTGTTGCGAACATTCGGGTTACGTTTTAGATTGCGATAGCTGTGCGAGTTGTGTGTTTATAAAATAGGGAGTGAAAATCGTTAAATCGAGAAATCGATAAAGCGTAAAGTCCCAAAACGTAAATAAGTTCTAACCAGTTGTAAAATTGACGGGTCGAACGATAGAATGCCTTGGGTATTTAGGCGTCGACTACCCAAGGTAACCCAACTATGTTCAACAAGTTCGTGCACGTACGTTGACCTAGAAGACTCCATGCTTCCACTGGGATGCAGCTCACGGCATTCGTCTTCCTAGTCATCGCGTGGCTCGAGTTATCGTGACAGTCGAGTCCTTGGTGAGAGCTTTTGAAAACCAATTTAGAGAGTGGAACGACTTATTAAGGTACGGGTTTCACCCCTGACTTAACAGCTCCGCTCCTAATTGTGGTTATACTTTTTGAATAAATTCGCGAGCTCCACTAGATTTCGAAATGGAGACTTTCGTCGAGGTGTGGATGTCACTCCTAACTCGATGAAAGGTTCTCGTGCTAGCAAAATGCGCTGAGTGAGCAATCCTATCGAGAGTTCTTGGCTTTCACACCTGGTCTCGACTGGATCGCTCGGTTTCGTTATGCGAGTATTTTCGAAAACATGTGTATTGTTTCGGCCTTAGGAAAGGCTAAGTAGTATTTCAGCCTTAGGAAAGGCTTCTTCGTGCGAAGTTGTAGTACGCGATGCTCACACAAAGTTGTAGCTTTTAGCAATTTCGATCGAGAGTATCAAGTAAGCCCGATACAAACCCCACTGGGTTCGTACGAGTCGGTCTGTTGGTACTTAGACTATAGACTAGGTCAATTTCTAAGACGTCGACCCGGACTAGGTCGAGTCTGGCCTAATTCCCTATAGTTATGGCTCTGATACCAATCTGTCACACCCCAACCGATGGCGGAATCATCGGGGCGCGGCACTAGGCGAATCAGATTGCTCAAGAGAATCCATAACAACTATATTGCGATAATATTTAATACATTCGTTATCCCATACTAACAAATAATACAATCACATAAGTTATCACAGACTTCTTTGTCCTCTCGAACAATACAAATCTGATAACCTAGATTTTGGTCCAGTTTCTAGACCTCCTAGCTTGATTTGATTTAGTCTGCAATCTAACCTGCAACATACGTTAAAATATTTGTCAATACAAAAGTATTAGCGAGTATACAGGTTTGATAAGTAGCATAATAGATAAAAGTGTAGCGAATTTCCATATGCAAAAACGTAACACACGACATATATACTCACAAAGCTGATACTACCAACTAAGTCCTCGATGCTCGAATATGCGATGGCAAACTAGACCCCGTCGGGCGCAATAGTACTATACTAGTCATGGTGGGACGTCGCGAGTATAAGCCCTAGCACATATGCAACTAGCATCACGTATATCTATGCATAACAGTTATTCGCAAATGATAATTCGATTGATTGAATAATTCGTTTGATAAGTTCGGTTTGTTAGAAACGTATGTTACACCCAAAATTCGATTAAAAAGGGTTTAAGTATACTCACAGTGCGTATTTAGCGGGAATACAACTTGATTGGATCGGTTGCGAGTACGTCTGCGTTAATCATTGAAGGATATAGTAAACGATGCACGGTTAAGCGAGAATAGCATCAAAAAGTCAGTCATCTGGTCGGATGGTGCTCACCCATTCGGATGGGCTCATCTGATCGGATGGCATATGGATCTGAGTCGGATGGCTGTCATCCGGTCGCATGACAGGCTATCCGGTCGGATTAGTGTGGACTTGTGCAGATTGTCATCCGTTCGAACAGTGTTCACTCGTGCGGATTGTCATCCGTCCGAACAAGTGTTGACTCGTGCGGATTGTCATCCGTTCGACAAGTGTCACTCGTGCGGATTGTCATCCGTTCGAACAAGTGTAACTCGTGCGGATTGTCATCTGTTCGAACAAGTGTAACTCGTGCGGATTGTAAGTGTTACCCGTGCGGACAACAGGTTATCTGTGCGGACAACAGGTTATCCGTGCGGATTGACATGTATTCCGTCCGGATGACATGTATCCGTCCAGATGACATGCTATCCGTGCGGATTCCATGTGATCCGTGCGGACGACATGTGATCTGTGCGGATTACATGTGATCCGTGCGGGTTACATGTGATCCGTGCGGATAACACGTCTGTTTCGCATTCTAAATACTGTTTCTGAGAGTTTAACGATAGGAATACGTTTGATTTTACTAGGGTAGTGTAATTTCGCACTAACACTTGGAATTTCATCAGTTCCGACCCGTTCTAACGGCCGGGAATCACCCCGTTCCATCAGATCTGGTCGTTCTTGATGGTTCTTCTTGGTTAATTCGAAATCGCACAGTTCCTTGGTTGAATACATAGATTTTAGGTGAGATTTGTTATCAAAACATGTGGAAATCACTCAGATCTGAGGCGCTTATGGTGGGATGAGGTCACTACTTGAAGTTCATATGAACTCTCGGTGACATCACCTTAAAACACCTCAAATCAGTAGATTTCACGGTTGGAGATTGAGTTTTTAAAGATAGAATGATGTAGAATGGAGTGTAGATCGTAGAAGTACAAGTTTCTAGGTTGAAATCTTACCGGAACCGCGAGGAATGGAGAGAAAAGGGTCCTTAAGCGTGTCTGGTCGAGTGGAAGCTATCACATCACTTGAACAGTGGTGTGGCAGGCTATTTATAGGCGAAAAGAGGAGAAGGGGGTCACAGGTCCGGATTGCCCATTCGTCCGGATGGCTATCCGTCCGGATGGCTATCCGTCCGGATGGCTATCCTGACGCGATAGATTTCTCCGTTTTGATCGTTTTGATAGTTTTTTGCAGTGCGCGCTTCTATAGTTGAGTTATATTATTATTATATATGTATATATATATATATATATATCTAAGGGTCGTATTTACGTATCCATAATCCACAGTTTCGGTAATTACACTCGGTTATCGTTCGAGTATGCGATTATTAGCGACGTTTCACGGCCATCAAGGAGGGTAGTATAGGTCCTTTCTTGATGTCATCGTGAACGTTATTGAGAGTTTGTAACACCCCAAAAATATATAATTTATTTATTACTTTTAAGTTAGTTATAAGAATGAACATTTGAGCTCGAATAAATAAAATGTTAAGATTCGAGGGACTAAAGTTGAAACAATTGAAAGTAAAAGTCTTACTAATTAAGTAAGACACACACTACACACATAGTATGTGTGTGTGTGCGTGGATAAAGATCAGGAGAAGAAAAGAAGAAAGCAAACCCTAGTTCATCATCTTCATCAAATAGGAGGGTGATTACAAGGCTAAACAACCATTAGAACCCGAATTCTTGATCACCTAAGCTTGTCTAACAAAGTGGTAAGTCGAATTTATTGAAGTTGTAAACTTTAAGAAATGGGTTTTTATCTAATCATGAGATAGGATATGATGTGTGCATATAAAAGCTTAGACTATGAAATAAGGCACGATTAATGTTCGGTTTTCGGTGATTTAGTTGTTGTAATAGATGGAACTTGAATAAATGATGTAGGATGGGAAGAGTCATATGAACTTGCTTGATTTGTGATGAACTAGTAGAGTAGTGTGTAAATATACTTGTATTAAATGTCCTATTAAAGCGAAACCCGCCAAGTGTTCGATAAAATGCCTAAAAGAATAAATGGATGAAATTGGTAAATTATGATCAAGTTATTGTATGAGACAAAGTATGTAAAAAGATGGAATGATATTTAGTCGGGCTAAACGAATGAATGTATTGATGTAGGCGTAAAGGAAGAAGGTTCGAGCATTAGGAGATCGGAAAACTTGCAAGACCGAGGTATGTTGTTTTATGCATACAAGTTTTACTTTCTAGTTGTCATTGTTATATTAGAACCGTAATTATGATTATTCGTAAATGATGTATAGTTGATAGCTTAACCCGTCTCGAACGGGCCGTAAGAGATGATAAGGATGAGAAAGTTATGTTATGTTCGGTTGGTCTTGAGCTAACCGTATTTTGGAAAGCTTATGAAGGAATGTAATGAAAGAGTTAAATCTGTCATGAACGGATTGGAATGATGTTTATGTTGTGTTATTGTCTAATCCGAAATTAACGGATTATTGAATGTTAAGCATTATCTCGTTTGGAGATGGTAGGAAAGGACCCGTTCGACGGGTCGATGGAAGTGAGATTATGACATGGTTATGTGATGACGTAATGGATGTTAGTTTTTATTTAACATTATATATAAGAAACTGATTAGTTAAACCTGAATTGCGATGTAGGTAAAGCTGTAGGAACGTGTTTCGGGACCGAAACCGTGATTCTCGTGATTATGTTCAAAGACGGAAGAGATAAGAGAGGATAAACAAACAACTTTGTATTAATCCGGTAGTAAAACGTTACAAATCGGCCCGATTACATGATAACCGAACTAATACCAAAGGAGTATACATTCCGGGAGAGATCAAGTGGTGATCTCTCCCCGTGTGAGGTCTCAAACCTCCTCTCACTCTCTTGCACACACTTGTGCTCTCACTCTTATGTTGCAAATGACAAAGTGTTGGTATTTATACCAAACACAGGTTGTATGGTCGAAGGATCAAACTGACTGGTCGATAGATCATCTGTCGACCATTCAGCTTTCGAAAGATACACATATACCTCGAAGGATGACATATCCTTCGAGGTCCATCTTCAACCTTCGATGGATATCTTTCGAGCTCATCGAAGGATACACAATCCTTCGATGCCTTATCCTTCGACACCAACATTAAACAACCATAATTTGTCTTGCAACCACACACACGGTCAAACGAATAACCCTCTCATTTGACCACTTCAAACGAGCGGGTCTATACACGTTCGATAGACCGTTTCACTAACTATTACAAATTCAGCGTAAAATAATAACTAATCTATTCGACAAGCATCGGACACACAAACTGCATCAACAAATTCCCCCTTGTCCGTTGCTGTCGAATGCTGAAAATGCAACTGCAATCGATCTTCAGTCAAGTATTCATCTTCTCTGTGTTAACAAATTCCCCCTTGACCGATGATCCAGGTAAGTAGTATCTTGATGCTCCTTGTATAATATTTCCCCCTCAAAGTACGCGTATCCGTGTTGGGTGTTGTGCAATTTCCTCAATTGACCGATCTTCCGCTGATCTTCCAATACTCCAACCGGCATTTGATAAGGGTTCCAATCTTTAAGAACTGCATCAAGTCTTGATCTTGTCATAAGAACTCTATTTCATACAAGCATACTACATTGATAGAGATTTCTGGTGAACTGTCTTCTGTAAACCGTCTTTGTGGAATCAACCAAGTAATGCACTTTAATCTTCAGCATCAACACTCAGGAAAGTCAGCTAGACCAAGTGTATCCCTTGCAAGCTCAACCAGCATGCTTAGTTGAACTACATCCAGATCTCATTGTCTCGCCTTTGTGAAGTTGACCACGTAATGCACTACGGATCTTCAGCATCAGTACTCAGGAAGTCAGCTAGACCAAGTACATCGTTTGCAAACTCAACGAATTGAGTTACCCCCAGATCCCTGTAAAATCCCAAAGAAACATCAAACCCAAAACCGAATCCTGCAGGCCTTCAGTCTTGAACTATCAGCTTTCATAAAGATTCCCCAGGTCTTCAGTGAACAGCGCTTTTGTAACTACTGTAGACTTTAGAAACCTGTATTTTTCCGTGCAAAACCCTTCACGCTGGCTGGAGAATTAATTAAAATCCTCAAATATGTGTATGTGCAAAACATTCCACGCTGAACCGATTGTATCACCAGAAAATCACAAACTCTACCACCTGTGATTGCGTTTAGAAATTTACCGAAGAAATTCAACATACGAAATTTTTATTCCCCCTATTTCTTTGGTAAGATTTCTAAACCTTAACAGATTCTCTCCACTTCAAAGAAACTGTCGTCAAATGTTCACCAATTCCCTCCACTGAGCGGAACTGTCGTCAATCTTCGTTGAATGTTCTTGGTTTTTCGAAAAATCACGAAAACGAATTTCTTCTTTGCATATGCTAGTTGAATAAGAACGTCCCCTAGTACCCCGTTGGATCCGACTTGTATCCCTCCAAAGACTTTGTGAACTCGTTAGGACCGGTATTGACATTCTAGGTTCATTCATTCGTTACCAAATGCGAGAATATGACAATAAACAAAAAGATTTCTTCGTTGCATATTCTAGTTGATAAGGAAATTTCGCCTAGTACCCCGTAGGATCCGACTTGTATCCCTCCAAAGACTTTGTGAACTCGTTAGGACCGGTATTGACATTCTAGGTTCATACGTTCGTCTTCAAATGCGAGAATATGACAATAAACAAAATGCTTTCGAACATTTTCGAATAACCGATAACAATCATAAACATTGACGTGCGGAAGTGAACATACCGTGTTGTTTTTGGCCCATAATAGTCGCGTCACCATTTTTGACATTTGCATCGGTAACCGTGACTACCCCACATTTTTCAAATAATCAAGTTTTCATCATTTTTTTTTTTTTTTTTTTTTTTTTTTTTTTTTTTTTTTTTTTTAAAACATCATCTTCTACACACAACATCCAAGCTCCACCCACTTCAAATCTCTCTCTACCTCTTCGAAATACCACCAACCAGAACTTTATTTTCCTTGTTCAATAAGTCAAAATATATCCAAAAATCCCAAAATTTTGAAAAATACGACTTATATCTATATGTTGAAAAGGTGGCAGCAAAGTTTGACTTTTGTGTCTCCCTTTTGATCAAAATATTGGTCTGCAACACACAATCACCACAAATCACTTTCAAACTTTTTCAAAAGAAACTGCAACACACCATCGATTTGGTCAAACCCCCCAATCTACTTTTTCTCTTTCCTCGGTGATACCCATCTGTGCTCAACACCAAACAAATCTAATTTCCATTAAAACAATCATCAGTGGCTACATAAACATCAAACAATCAAAAGATTGTAGCAGCCGCAAAGCATCATCTGTCTGCGATACAACCTCATCTGCGATTCACACCCAAACATAAAATCCCCAAATCTCCTCCTTCATCGAAGATTCAAAATCAAACAACAATCAGCAGCCGAACAAATCAACAATCAGCAGCCTTCATCTTCTTCCTGCGATACCAACATCAGACATCCAGGTCGAAAGATAACAGGTCGAAAGATGTATCCTTCGATGATGTTTCTTTTCCTCGAAAGATGGACTGCAAAACATCGAACTGAGACTCGAAAGATGTTAAGTTTCTCGAAGGATTCATCCTTCGATTGATCAGACCTTTCGAATGATCAAGAATTTGAAAGATAAGGAATTTCGAAAGATGATCCTTCGATTGATCAGACCTCATATCTTTCAAATTCTTGATTTTTCGAAAGATGATCCTTCGATAAGGAATTTCATCCTTCGAGCACTGTTTCATCTTTCGGGAGTGGATCATCTTTCGGGTCTTCAAGCAGCCGCCAAGAACATCAAGAACACAGCACTGTTCTTATGCAGATCTTTTGACGAAAACATAGTATTTTTGATTTTTGATGATGAAAACTTGATCATATAGGTGAAAAACATAAAACCGAACACTCGTTTCAGCACAGATCTGAATATTCGGGTTCAAATCTGAGTTTTTCTCATTTTTCCCATTTTTACATCTTGAACAAAAACCCACAAAAATCACAGATCTAGAGCACATGTGACTTAGTAAACGGTTAGATTTACTAAATCGGGCACCATGGCTCTGATACCAATTGTAGGACCGGGTTTGGGGACCGAAACCGTGATTCTCGTGATTATGTTCAAAGACGGAAGAGATAAGAGAGGATAAACAAACAACTTTGTATTAATCCGGTAGTAAAACGTTACAAATCGGCCCGATTACATGATAACCGAACTAATACCAAAGGAGTATACATTCCGGGAGAGATCAAGTGGTGATCTCTCCCCGTGTGAGGTCTCAAACCTCCTCTCACTCTCTTGCACACACTTGTGCTCTCACTCTTATGTTGCAAATGACAAAGTGTTGGTATTTATACCAAACACAGGTTGTATGGTCGAAGGATCAAACTGACTGGTCGATAGATCATCTGTCGACCATTCAGCTTTCGAAAGATACACATATACCTCGAAGGATGACATATCCTTCGAGGTCCATCTTCAACCTTCGATGGATATCTTTCGAGCTCATCGAAGGATACACAATCCTTCGATGCCTTATCCTTCGACACCAACATTAAACAACCATAATTTGTCTTGCAACCACACACACGGTCAAACGAATAACCCTCTCATTTGACCACTTCAAACGAGCGGGTCTATACACGTTCGATAGACCGTTTCACTAACTATTACAAATTCAGCGTAAAATAATAACTAATCTATTCGACAAGCATCGGACACACAAACTGCATCAACAAAAGCTGCGTTTTAGGTGGCGTGGCGAACTTGGAGACGAACACCAACATGCACACCATGGTCTATGCGCTTCCGTAGTAGTCGCCCTTTTGAAACAATATTTTTGTTAAACTTATACTTCTTGAAGTATGTATTTTGTTATGTAAATTATGGTTTTAGAAACTTAGTCGTTCGTATTTAGGAACTTTAAACTTGCGTCTTGACAGGGTAGTTTGGATTTAACACTTGTAACTAGACTAGGGGAGGTGTTGATCTCGAACTAGCTTCAAGGGCATTTTGGTAAAAATGTAAAACTTTATGTCTAAAGTTAAATCTTGAAGTTTACATGTATTTATCTTAAGTCAAAAATAAGGGCGTTATAAGTTGGTATCAGAGCATAGGTTGAGGGATTCGAGCACTAAGAGTGGTGCTTGAACTCAACCGACGGCTCGTTCAAAAGTGTGCTCACTCCAAGATCGCCAATGAGGTAACATTTAAATTATAAATTGTTTGCAAGTGTGTTTATTATATGTATGATGAAAATAATAAATTAGATATGTGGGGAGGTTAAATAAGAAGTTCAGGAGCTGTAGAGTCCAAACGGAATGGAAATAAACGAACCAGAATGCTAAAAATAAATCTGCAGCGTTTTTGTTTAACGAGAGCCCGTCGCCGACGGGTTACCCACCCGTCGCCGACGACCACCCCCATCCGAAGGCTTAACTTTCTGCCTACGGGGTAATATGTCCGACGCCCATTTTTAGAGCCCGTCGCCGACGGGTAACCCAGCCGTCGCCGACGGCTTACACAATATCAATGCGCTGAATTTTTTTTGTTTTTCATGTGTTACGCGTCCCGGTGCTCCGTTAAGCTTCCAAATGGGCCGAAATTAAGCTCGACCCCAGCCAGGGGCTCTGCCCCTTGGACCCCGCCAGGGGCTGCCGCCCCTTGGACCCCGCTACTCTCGGGGGCGCAGCCCCCGAACCCCCGTCAGTCCCAATGAAGGGCATGCACATACGTATGAATGTATGAATGTATGTATTTCATGTTTTATGTCACCGGTCTATCCGAAAACTTATTTCATGGCTACGTAGTGTCCATATAAGGCTTAATAGGTGTATGAATCACAATTAGTGATTACGAAAAGAATGGATTCGTAAGAATCAAAAGAGATGAACCGAATGACATGAGATGGATTAAGTAAATGTTGATAAATGAGCAATGATATACTGAAAATTTGTGATTTGTATTAAACGAAAATATGACATGGTGTAGATGGCGGACCATGTGGATATGAATGATGACGATGTGGCAAGGGCAGATGCATTAAACGAAAAGATGGCGCAAATGATGGATAATACTTTTGAAGCCAAACTTCCGCAAATGGTTCAAGAGGTGGAGAGTCGCGTGTTGGAAACGATTGATGCAATAATGACAAGTAAAATGGATGAAATAAAGGAGATGATTGGAGAGTCTAAAAGCAAGAGTAAGATACGAAGATGCACGTATAAGGATTTTATGGCATGTAGTCCTTCTCCGTATGATGGGAAGATAGATCCAATTGTATGCCAAAGATGGATATCTAATATAGAAGCCGTGTTTTTCCGGAGTCGGTGTGATAAGGAAGATCAAGTAATGTTTGCTACGGGTCAACTGCAATCGCAAGCTAAAGATTGGTGGGATGCTCATTGTAAATAGATAGGTGAGGAGAAACTTCAAGTGATGACGTGGCAAGAATTTAAAGAGCCATTCCTAAAATATCATTGCCCTCAATCCGCCATCGATAGGATTCAGGAGGAATTCTTGCGCCTCCGACAGCACGATGAAACAATCAATGAAATAACAAATATTTTCTTGGATAAGCTGAAGTTTTGCAAGGAGTTTGTGAATTCAGAAAGAATGAAAATCAATCGATACCATGATATGTTGAAAGCGGAGTTTAGGGAGTTTATTACACCCTCGAAGTGTGAAACTCTTGACGAACTCATAAACTGGGCGCGAGACAAGGAGATTGAACTCAAGAGACAGGTGGAGCGAGGTGAAAAGAGACTGCCAGAGAAGGTGTCTAACCCAACTCCTTTCAAGAAAGGCAAGTTTCAAGATCAAGCTAATAAAGAGAAAGCAAAGAGTGGAATTCCCCGTTGCAAGAATTGTGGAAAGCTTCACTCTAGGGAGTGCCTGTTGGGCAAGAAGGGATGTTATAACTGTGGGGAAGAGGGACATCCGCATTACAGGTGCCCTAAGAATACGAAGACATGTTATAATTGTTTCCAAAAGGGTCACATCAAGGCGGAGTGTCCCAAGCTCCAATCGGGAATGAAGAAGGAAGGCAAAAAGGAGGAGAACCCTAAGGCAAGAGCAAGAATGTTTCAAATTACGTCTGAAGAGGCTAAAGCTCATCCGAATGTTGTGTCGGGTATTTTCTTGCTAAATTCCTTGCCGATGTACGTGTTATTCGATACCGGGGCTACTATGTCATTTGTTTCAAGTGATGTAATTAATCACCCTTCATTTAAGTTTGAAAGAATGCAAATACCATTAGAGGTAGAGATAGCTGATAGCAAGAATTATTTGTTGCATGAGGTGTGTAGAAACTGTAAGCTCACAATAGAGGATGAGGAGTTTGATATTGATCTCGTACCTATGGTCTTAGGAGAATTCAAGGTAGTAGTAGGTATGGATTGGATGGCCCGACACCATGCGGAGATTAAATGCGAAAGTAAGACAATACGCGTGCAATCTCCGAGTGGGAAATGGTTAAGTGTTCAAGGAGAGAGAAATGTAAAAGCAAAGTTATGCAATATTGTCCAAGCCTTCAAGTACGTGCGTAATGGAAGTAAGGCATTTTTAGCCTATGTAGTTGATGTTCATCAAAACCTTCCCAGGTTCGAAGATGTGGCAGTAGTGAACGAATATCCGGATGTGTTTCCGGAGGAGTTGCCGGGGCTTCCACCCGAACACGAAATAGAATTTCGTATTGAATTGAATCCGGGTGCGCAACCGGTGGTTAAATCCCCATATAGACTGGCTCCCACCGAAATGAGGGAACTAATGACACAACTGCGAGACTTACTTGATAAGGGCTTTATACATCCGAGTGTATCACCTTGGGGAGCACCCGTTCTTTTTGTAAAAAAGAAAGATGGGTCGATGCGTATGTGCATCGACTATCGGGAGCTGAATAAACTGACCGTGAAGAACCCTTATCCCTTACCCAGAATTGATGATCTCTTTGATCAGTTGCTAGGGGTGAGTTAGTTTTCAAAGATAGATTTACGTTCGGGCTATCATCAAGTAAGGGTGCGAGAGGAGGACGTTGCAAAAAACTGCATTTAGAACTCGGTATGGACATTATGAATTCTTGGTCATGTCTTTTGGGTTGACGAACGCGCCAGCCGTGTTTATGGATCTGATGAACCGAGTATGTCGACCTATGTTAGACAAATCTGTAATTGTGTTCATAGATGACATTTTGGTTTACTCCCGGAATGAGACCGATCATGCAAGACACCTACGTGAGGTACTTGAAACCCTCTGTAGAGAAAAACTTTATGCGAAGTTCTCAAAGTGTGCCTTTTGGCTCAGGGATGTACAGTTTCTAGGTCACGTAATAAATTCAGAAGGTGTCTTAGTAGATCCAGCAAAGATTGAGGCCGTATTAAAGTGGGTCCCTCCGAAAAACCCAACCGAAGTAAGGAGTTTTCTCGGCCTTGCCGGCTATTACAGAAGGTTTATTCAAGATTTCTCAAAGATTGCATTACCACTGACCAAACTGACGAGGAAGGAAGGAAAGAAGGAAGGAAAGTTCGTGTGGGGTAAAGAACAAGAAGAAGCTTTTCAAGTATTAAAAGAGAAATTATCGAGTTCTCCGGTGTTAACGTTACCCGATGGAACAGAAGATTTGGTCGTATATGCAGACGCGTCACATCAAGGCTTGGGGTGTGTTTTAATGCAAAGGGGAAAGGTTATCGCGTATGCTTCAAGACAACTCAGACCACATGAAGTGAATTACCCGACCCATGACCTAGAACTGGCAGCAGTGGTTTTTGCCTTAAAAATTTGGAGGCATTACCTGTATGGGATAAAGTGTACGATCTACTCGGATCATAAGAGCCTCAAATATTTCTTCGAACAGAAAGATTTGAATATGAGGCAACGAAGGTGGTTGGAACTGATTAAAGACTATGACTGTGATATTTTATATCACCCGGGAAAAGCAAACGTTGTAGCGGATGCGTTGAGTCGAAAAGATTATCCACACCCGATTCATGTAAAATCTATGAAGATGACAGTTACACCTCACCTCCTTGAAACGATACGAGATACTAAAATAAAAGCACTAGAGGAAGGGGATCCGAAGAAAGAAAGAACGAAAGGAATAGCAGAAAAGTTTGAAGAAAACTCAAACGGGCTTAAAATGAGGTTTGGGCGGATCTGGATACCAAGGTTTTGCGAGGTCAAAACAGTGCTACTTGAAGAAGCTCATAAGTCACGGTACTCCGTTCACCCTGGGGCTACAAAAATGTATTATGACTTGAAAACAAACTATTGGTGGCCCGGTATGAAACGCGATATCGCTAAGTATGTCGCGAAGTGTCTGACGTGTTCTCAAGTGAAAGCGGAACATCATAAACCTTATGGAGAGTTACAACCCTTGGAAATTCCAGTATGGAAGTGGGAGGAGATAACAATGGATTTGGTGACTAAGCTACCTAGAACGAAAAAGGGGCATGATACTATATGGGTAGTCCTGGACCGACTCACGAAGAGTGCACACTTTTTACCAATTCGAGAGGCCTACTCCTCAGAAAAGATGGCGGAAGTGTATGTGAATGAAATAATATCTCGACACGGGGTGCCTGTGTCAATAGTTTCAGATCGGGATATGAGATTTACCTCTCGTTATTGGCTGAAGTTCCATGAAAGTATGGGAACGAAACTGCACATAAGTACCGCTTATCACCCGCAGACTGACGGTCAATCGGAAAGAACGATTCAGACGCTTATCGATATGTTAAGAGCATGCGCGTTAGATTTTGGGGGAAGTTGGGATGACCATTTACCATTAGTGGAATTCTCTTACAATAATAGTTATCATAGTGGTCTCAAAATGGCACCTTATGAACTGTTATATGGAAGAAAGTGTAGGACTCCCGTATGTTGGGGGGAAGTAGGACAAAGGGAGCTCGCGCCTAACGAATTGATAGCAATAACCAACGAAAAGATTGAGGTAATTAGAGCTCGATTAAAGGCGGCTCAGGATAGGCAAAAGGCATATGCAGATAAGAGAAATCGTCCTATCGAATTTCAAGTAGGAGACCATGTTCTATTAAAAGTATCCCCATGGAAAGGTATAATCCGTTTTCGTAAACGGGGTAAATTGGGGCCTCGTTATATTGGGCCATTTAAGATCTTGGCTCGAGTGGGGAAAGTGGCGTATCGTCTAGAATTGCCGTCTTCATTGGATGGGATCCATAACACTTTCCATGTGTCACAATTACGAAAGTGCCTTGCGGATGAATCGGCGATCGTACCTCTTGATGATATTGAAGTGGATGAGAGCTTAAACTATGTTGAAAGACCGATAGCCATTAAAGATGTTAAAGTAAAGAATCTTTGCAATAAGGCCATTAGACAAGTTCTAGTACAATGGCAACACCGAAAGGGGTCGGAACTTACATGGGAATCTGAAGATGAAATGCGGAAACATTATCCTTCCTTATTCGGTATGTAAATGTTGCCTTTAGTATATGTTCAAGTTTCGGGGACGGAACTTTTTCTAAGAGGGGAAGACTTGTAACACCCCAAAAATATATAATTTATTTATTACTTTTAAGTTAGTTATAAGAATGAACATTTGAGCTCGAATAAATAAAATGTTAAGATTCGAGGGACTAAAGTTGAAACAATTGAAAGTAAAAGTCTTACTAATTAAGTAAGACACACACTACACACATAGTATGTGTGTGTGCGTGGATAAAGATCAGGAGAAGAAAAGAAGAAAGCAAACCCTAGTTCATCATCTTCATCAAATAGGAGGGTGATTACAAGTCTAAACAACCATTAGAACCCGAATTCTTGATCACCTAAGCTTGTCTAACAAAGTGGTAAGTCGAATTTATTGAAGTTGTAAACTTTAAGAAATGGGTTTTTATCTAATCATGAGTTAGGATATGATGTGTGCATATAGAAGCTTAGACTATGAAATAAGGCACGATTAATGTTCGGTTTTCGGTGATTTAGTTGTTGTAATAGATGGAACTTGAATAAATGATGTAGGATGGGAAGAGTCATATGAACTTGCTTGATTTGTGATGAACTAGTAGAGTAGTGTGTAAATATACTTGTATTAAATGTCCTATTAAAGCGAAACCCGCCAAGTGTTCGATAAAATGCCTAAAAGAATAAATGGATGAAATTGGTAAATTATGATCAAGTTATTGTATGAGACAAAGTATGTAAAAAGATGGAATGATATTTAGTTGGGCTAAACGAATGAATGTATTGATGTAGGCGTAAAGGAAGAAGGTTCGAGCATTAGGAGATCGGAAAACTTGCAAGACCGAGGTATGTTGTTTTATGCATACAAGTTTTACTTTCTAGTTGTCATTGTTATATTAGAACCATAATTATGATTATTCGTAAATGATGTATAGTTGATAGCTTAACCCGTCTCGAACGGGCCGTAAGAGATGATAAGGATGAGAAAGTTATGTTATGTTCGGTTGGTCTTGAGCTAACCGTATTTTGGAAAGCTTATGAAGGAATGTAATGAAAGAGTTAAATCTGTCATGAACGGATTGGAATGATGTTTATGTTGCGTTATTGTCTAATCCGAAATTAATGGACTATTGAATGTTAAGCATTATCTCGTTTGGAGATGGTAGGAAAGGACCCGTTCAACGGGTCGATGGAAGTGAGATTATGACATGGTTATGTGATGACGCAATGGATGTTAGTTTTTATTTAACATTATATATAAGAAACTGATTAGTTAAACCTGAATTGCGATGTAGGTAAAGCTGCGTTTTAGGTGGCGTGGCGAACTTGGAGACGAACACCAACATGCACACCATGGTCTATGCGCTTCCGTAGTAGTCGCCCTTTTGAAACAATATTTTTGTTAAACTTATACTTCTTGAAGTATGTCTTTTGTTATGTAAATTATGGTTTTAGAAACTTAGTCGTTCGTATTTAGGAACTTTAAACTTGCGTCTTGACATGGTAGTTCGGATTTAACACTTGTAACTAGACTAGGGGAGGTGTTGATCTCGAACTAGCTTCAAGGGCATTTTGGTAAAAATGTAAAACTTTATGTCTAAAGTTAAATCTTGAAGTTTACATGTATTTATCTTAAGTCCAAAATAAGGGCGTTATAGAGTTGTGCCACAATGATTGACGGGGTACCATTCACTCGTATTGTCATCATCGTCACGACGACTGGAGTTATAGCACTCACCCGAGAGTCTTTGTTAGCGTTAATTGTCTGCGTTTCGACACACCACGGCCACTGAGAAGGGTAGAATAGGTCCTTACTCAATGCCTCCGTGAGTGTTAGTGTTTGTGATAATAGTGTAGTATAGTGGTATTGTATTTCGAAAATATGCGATTATCCTTCGAATATCGATGTATGCGATATAGTTACATTATGATCCGAATCTCTGGTGCTAGACGTAATGAGTATATCGAGTAGTAACAACGCACAAAAGTGCGGGTTGTTACATTCGCACCGGCCATGCCAAAGTACGCATGCCAAATCCATAAATCTTGAGAAGCGACCGCTTGTAATATTAGGGTGGGACCATCGTGGTCACCACGATGATGTTGCCCTTTCCAAGCGGTTGGACATGCCGCCCAATCCCAGTGCGTGCAATCAAGACTCCCCAACATCCCAGGAAAACCGTGTATGCGCTGATGGGCCTCGTATAGAAGTGGAACGTCGGCGGCGGTTGGCATCCTCAAATACCGTCTCCCGTACAGAGAGATAACACCTAAAAAATTAACAACACTGTAAATAAAAGTAATAACAAAAAATAGAGAATACGGTTAATGAAAAAATAATAACCTTAAATAAAGAACAGTGTTAATAAAAAAATTATAATAATATGTAAATAAAAAAATTATAAAAATAGAGAATACGGTTAATGAAAAAATAATAACCTTCACATAAATTTTCAAGAGACTCACGACACATTCTTGCCGACATTCTTATGTATTCATCCCACGCATCACTCGCTGTGCCGTACGCTAGTTGCCTGATTGCTGTTGTACACTTTTGTATTCCAGAGAAACCAACTTTGTGACTTGCACTTTCTCTTTGCGTGAAAAAAGCGAATTCGCCCGCAAGATCACTAGAAATTTTAACGAAAAGACGACGGCTCATACGAAACCTACGCTTAAACTGGCCATCATCGTACAACGGGTTTTCACAAAAATAATCTTGCACTAGACGTTCATGAGCACCTAACCGATCCCGTTCGAGAGGCGGTTGTCTGGTACGCGACGTAGAGGATTGGGTTTCTTCTTGCAAATAATTAATCGCCTCCTGCGTCATTGTGATAACCATGTCGTCAAGAACACCATCAGATGAAGAGCTCGAAGAATCGGATGCCATTTTCTATTTGTGATTGTTGTGTGTTTGAGTGGTGTGAGTAGTGATTGGTTTATATTTGGGATAGGTTTATATATAGAGGGATAAATTTTTTTTTTTTTTTTTAAAAGAACGTTGCCAAACGGTCATCTTTGACCATTGTTCCTCGATCCACGTGATAGCACACCGTTAACATGTTGGCGAGTAGTATATGGCGCCCCTTTTTAACACGCAGGGTGTGGGTGGATAGCGCCCCGGGGCGCTATAGCGTCTGACGTGGCGGGGTGGCGCCCCCCACACCCTCCGGCCTAACCACAATATACGGATGTTATTTTGCATACTTCACATTATTTCTTATTTACAAATGTACATAGAGTAATATGGAAACTATTAAAATATACGGATGTTATTTTCGACAAATAGTATCTTTAATAGAAATTAGATAAAAATAATATTTCGTAGGAACATGTTGACCACGACCATTGTTATAGGCATCGTGCCTTGACTATTTAATAGTTTCAAAGCACCTGCATGTGTATCCCAATCACTCTTTCATCGACCATACATGCCACTAATCTGATCACATTAGTATATACTAAGATCATGGCATCAAGTAGTGAAATGAACACTGGTGAGTTAAAGAAAGGTTTATGGAGTCATGAAGAAGATCAGTTGTTGATTTCTTATATCAATAGATATGGCATTTGGAACTGGTCCCAGATGCCAAGATTTGCTGGTAAGGATAAGAAAATCCTATATATATATATATAGGGTTAAGTTCATTTGTGAACCTCCCTATTTTTGTGAACTTAATGAACTCATCCTAACCCTTGATTTATTTTAAGATTATAAGGGTAGGATTGTCATTTACCATATATTCTTAATTTTAATTTTATTATTTATAAATCAAATTGTAAATGAGATTCATCCAAATCAGTTATCATAACTGAATCCTATTTTGATGGGATTTCAAATGATTGAACCAATTACATAACATTCATTCGAATCCAATTGTCAAAAAAAAAAACCCTCATCAGATCCTTTTCATTTCACCAGTTTGTTCATCACTTGTTTTCGGGGTATTTTCTTTTTACTCTCAATTTTATTCGTTTGTTCATCTCTTCTTTTCAATATATCTTTTTTTTTTTCTGGATATGATATCATTCTACAAGTTCTAATACATATTTGTATACATACTGTACATGTGCCATACTATGAAAAACATATAAATCTATTGCTACACGTACATATATGTACATCTCAGTTTGCCCAACTGTAATACATATGTGTACTTTGTCACTTACACATGTGTATTATTACAATCGTTAAGTTCACAAATTACACCATTTTAAAATCGAAAGAAATACACAACATATCACAATGTTTCATGATGAAGTTTGTACAAATACACCTCTCATCGGTTCGTTTTACCCAGCACACTTAACTGTACAAAGCAATATATTGCATCACCTACATATATGTACAATTCAGTTTGTCCAACTTAAATACACATGTGTATTTCTTGAAAATATGGAGGCGGTTTTTTTTCCATGATGAATTAAAATTGAATTACTAACTGAACATGAGGGGGCGGTTATTTTTCCTTGTAACTGAACATAATTTTTAAAAACAAATAATTACGATACTACCCTTCAGTAGTTATTTTAAATCAGGGTTTAGATTTTTATTATTTAAAAAAATCCTTTAAAACCTAGATCATGGTCTCCTCATCCAACGGCTAGGATCTATTCGTTTTTGTTCACAAAATAACAATGTTCACTCTTGATCCCCACCCTATATATATATATGGGAAGGTTCATTTGAGAAGAAAATTAAATTAAGAAGAAAAAGAACAACGGGTATAAATGTAAAACATTAAATAGTTTTTTTCTCTCAATTCATTTATTATTATCTTTGACTAATTAATTAGTCATAAACACTATCATCCTCCACACATAAATTTTTGCTTACACACATCAAAATTTATCCTACACGTTTTGAAATTTATCCTACACATATTGAAATTTTTCCTACATAGCTCGTAATTCATCCTACACACCTCGTATTTTATGCTACACTTTAAATTATATTTTTTTCTTTTTTTGATATTTTTTTTTTTTGAAAATGAGTTACAAATTTAATGTAGTTAGCTATTAAAAAGGAAGACTACCAATTAATGATCAATCTAAGTTTACCAATATACACTTACACTAATATTAAATGCAAAAATTAAATGAAGTAAAATGAAGAATTGTTATTGGTTAAAATTTCTTATTTTTTATTCTTACAAAAAATTTCTTCTCATTTGAACTCTCCACTATATATATATATATATATATATATATATATTTATATATATAGGGGAAGGTTCAAATGAAAACCACTTTTATTGTGAAAACTCGAAAACTATCTTAAAAAAACCTAAAAAACACACCAATTTTTTTTTTTTACAATTTTATTAAAAATCGCTATTTTTTATATATATAAAAAAAACTTTTTTTTCAAAAAAAAAAAAAATTGTAGTACACATGTGTAATAATACACATGATTACACATGTGCACTACAATTTTTTTTTAATTATATATATATATAAAATAGCGCAAATTGGTATGCAAAAAAAAATTTTGGTATTTTTTTGGCCTTTTTAATTAGTTTTCGAGTTTTCGTGATAACTAGTGGTTTTCATTTGAAACTTCCCCTATATACATATATATATACATATATATATACATATATATATATATAGGGGAAGGTTCTATGCAGAACAAAATGAATCACTCATTTTTTCAATCCTAAACACCTAAAAAGTAAATGAAAATGTTATAAATGTAAGATTTATCGTTTCTCACACTAGAATTTAAAACAAAATATGAAAAATCTTCAGTTTTTCAATAATCTACACACATGTAGGTTATGTGTAGGCTAAATTACCTACATGTATGTAGACTATGTGTAGAGAAAAATATATGATTTTTTTTATGTATATATAATACACATATGAATGTAAGAAACATAAAATTTAAGAAATATGAACCTTAAATCCTAAAATTTAGTGATTTCGAGTTGTTCTTTTTGTTCTCGCAATAATTAGTGTTCTGTAATGATCCTTATCCTATATATATATTAGTGTATTTGCGATCTGAGCAAACTAATCCTGGCCATACACGTGTGTAAATCAATGGCCAGGATTTGATGATGATATACACTAGTGTATTTGATGATAAAATCCTAGCCAACACGTGTGTAAATCAATGGTAGAATTTGTTCACACAGTTCGCAAATACCATAGTCTTCAATCTTATGATGTGATTGTTTTTCTTTTGTTTGTAGGTTTGGCGAGAAGTGGGAAGAGTTGTAGACTCCGATGGATGAATTATCTGAAACCTAACGTAAAGAAAGGAAGTTTTTCCGAGGAAGAAGAAGAGATCATACTCCAATCTCATTCGGTTCTCGGCAATCGGTACGTGTGCAAAAAATAAAGGTTGTTTTTAGAAAGGATGATCAAATATACATAGGTTGATCTAATCACCTAGTAATTGCATTTGGATGTAAATTGCATCATATATATATACAACAGATCAAATAAAAATAACTTTAACGTACAAAACGTACGAACTGAAGGTTTTGCTAAACAAACGTGGTGACATTTTCGTAATTATTAATACTTATCAAAATTACTATACAAATGATCATGTAGAGTAATTTTGATCATGTAGAGTAATTTTGTAAAATGTTCTTGTAGAGTAATTTTGATCTTGTAGGGTAATTATCAAAATTACTCTATAAGTGTATCAAAATTATTCTTCATCAAAATTATTCTACATGTGAATCAAAATTACTCTACAAATTATCCTGTAGAGGAATTTGGTAAAATGATCCTCTAGACTAATTTTGATCTTGTAGAGTAATTTTGTAAAATGTTCTTGTAGAGTAATTTTGTAATTTTTTTTTAGAATTTAGTTATGGAGTTTAGCTTTATGGTTTAGTTTTTAGCATTTAGTTTTAGGGGGGGGGGGGGGGGGGTTGGGTAATTTTTTAGGTTTTGTGGGGTGCGGGGGGTTTAAGTTTTTTTTTTTTAGTTTTTGGGGGGGTAGGGGGTAGGTTTTTTTTGGTGAGGTATAGTTTTTTGATCAAAATTACTCTACAAGATCATATGTAGAGTAATTTTGATAATTACCCTACGAGCAAATAATTATGAAAATGTCACCGCTTTTTTTTTTTTTGCTTTTTCACGCTATTCGTACGTTTAGTACGTCAAAGTTATTTGTACATAACTTTACTCCATATATATATATATATATATATATATATATATATAATATTACCCAATATTGATGCAATTTACATCTAAATTCAATTACTAGGTGGTCTGAAATTGCATCAAGACTTCCTGGAAGGACCGATAATGACGTAAAAAACCATTGGCATGCTTATCTTAAGAAACGTGCAAACCATCAATACGACATGACTCCAAAAACAACCGAGCAAAATGATGATAGTGTCGAGCTGATACAACATCCTGCTAATCATGTTAACACCAATTTTGAGTCTTGCTTGACTTCATATGATAATACCTTCTTACCTAGCAGCAGTACTACTTCTGTATATCAAGGTGCAAACCATCAATATGACATGACTCCGAAAACAACCGAGCAAAATGATGATAGTGTCGAGATGATACAACATCCTGCTAATCATGTTAACAACAATTTTGACACTTGCTTGACTTCATATGATAATACCTTCTTACCTAGCAGCAGTACTACTTCTGCATATCAAGGTGCAAACCATCAATATGACATGACTCCGAAAACAACCGAGCAAAAGGATGATAGTATCGAGATGATACAACATCTTGCTAATCATGTTAACAGCAATTTTGAGTCTTGCTTGACTTCATATGATAATACCTTCTTACCTAGCAGCAGTACTACTTCTGTATATCAAGGTGCAAACCATCAATACGACATGACTCTGAAAACAACCGAGCAAAATGATGATAGTGTCGAGATGATACAACATCCTGCTAATCATGTTAACAACAATTTTGAGTCTTGCTTAACTTCATATGATAATACCTTCTTACCTAGCAGCAGTACTACTTCTGCATATCAAGGTGCAAACCATCAATACGACATGACTCCGAAAACAACCGAGCAAAATGATGATAGTGTTGAGATGATTCAACATCCTGCTAATCATGTTAACAACAGTTTTGAGTCTTGCTTGACTTCATATGATAATACCTTCTTACCTAACAGCAGTACTACTTCTGCATATCAAGGTGCAATCCATCAATACGACATGACTCCGAAAACAACCGAGCAAAATGATGATAGTGTCGAGATGGTACAACATCCTGCTAATCATGTTAACAACAATTTTGAGTCTTGCTTGACTTCATATGATAATACCTTCTTACCTAGGAGCAGTACTACTTCTGCATATCAAGAAGTCAACTTTGGAGATGATTATTATGATACCGGTTCACCAGGAACGGTTGATGAACTTCATTGTTTCTGGCTACAACTTTACTGTAACGCCTCGCTTTTCGCAGATTTCCGTTGTTAGAAAGAGATTGTAATTCTATTTTCAGAAACTTGTTTCTTTGTAATCATATTTCGTTTCGAATCATTGTAAATCCGACACTTTGATCGTAATAAAATTGATCTTTTATGTGAAATATACATTGTTTATACATGATTATACATTGATACATACATTCGTTTATACGTTCAAGTCATACACTTATACGTTTTATTCATTTCATATTCGTATCATGAACATGCTTAACATACAAACGACTAATCAAAAATACGTGAATTGAATGTTCTACGCATACATACACTTGTTTAATCATTTCCACACTTCACATTATTTCTTATTATTTCTTACAACACAAAAATCAGGTTTACATATTTTTTTAGCATTAGAATTCATGTCTTATGTACATTTTTAGACCTAAACATGTTAGAATACACATGTACATTTTTTGACCTACTGTTGGTTGACTGAATGAAAAGGGAAAACCAAGAAGCCATTGGTAACAAATCTTTGATTATACTACATGATGACTCTGAATTTATCTGAACTTTGTGAATTAAATTGTTGTATAAGGTGTTAGTTTTTTAGAAAGCCATAAAATAAGTGACAGTGTTATAATTATTACTGTTGCAAGATGATGCTGGTAGCTAAAAAAAGTTTGAATATTTTCATTGCACAATCATCTACCATGGGCAAAAGGTTCTATGACTGTGCAATGTACCAAATTGTGGATAGAACTAAAAATCATTTGAAATTTCTTCAGCAAATTATGGAATGACAACTACCTGATTCGTTAATAATTTCTTAGACGTTTTTTGTTTCAGTTTTATAAATAATAGGTCTGCCCGCTGCGAAGCGCACGTGGAAACCACTAATTTAGTTACAAATATTATATGGTCCTCGTCAACAACTTTTCTCATTTTGTTTGGGTTTATCCCCTTAAATTTATATCTTAAACTTTCCCTACCTTTGTTAAATTTCATCGACTTATATTAATGCAATTTAACAAAAAAAAAAATTAAAACTTTTTAATGTGATCTTGGAGGGAATTTGATAATCCTTGCTTTCAAAAGCTTTTCCATCACACATGGTTTCTTATTCCATTTTTAATGTCCCCAAACTTCCTCCCAAGACAGCCAAGCATAACAGATGATCCATCACCTAAATGATATCATTCGTGCTTTCCTTATACATGCCAATCTTCCACCTACCTTTTGGGTGGAAGCTCTTCATATCGCGACATATCTACACAACATTCTTCGTACAAAAAGGTTAAACTTTTACACACTAATATTTACCCTTTATCTGTGTCAGCTAGATTACAAACATTTACGAGTGTTTGGATACGCTTGCTAAGCAAAAACTTCGGCTACTCAACCTGTCACACCCCAACCGATGGCGGAAACATCGAGGTGCGGCACTAAGCGTTCAGATTGCTCACGAGTTTCCATAACACTAATAGTTTTAATAGTAATTAAATTGATTCAATGCAAAATTGTCTAAACATCACAAATCCATAATCACATAACATCAAAACATCATCATAGTTTCAAAATTTTCTAGATTAACTATGTGGCATCCGCGGAGAATGCACAATCATCTTGATCTAACACCGTACTGTTTTGGGTTGCTTATCAAACTTTGGGACGAAATTTCTTTCAAGTTGGGGATGATGTGACAACCCGAGATTTCAAACCATTTCATTCACGTATCTCTTGTGTGGCAATCCTGTATTGATTATTTATTTAGATTATGAAAAGTGTAACAGTTTGAAAGTTTGATCTTAATGTTTATGTAATTGTGTGTTGTGTTGATAATTGCATTAATTATTGTTTAATAAAAACCCTTTTATGACAAAGCACTATACCCGACGAAACATAAGACTTTCGTCGCTAACCCTTAGCGACGAAACATATAGGACTTTCGCCACCTTGTGCTCGACGAAACATGAGTTTCATCTGGAATGACCTTTCGCCGTGAAGGGCTTCGGCCCAGATAAGGCTCAAACATGTCCCTATTATATTTATACGTAGAATGCCAGTTAGCAAACCCTAGACTTCTTCTAAACGTAGCGACGACAGTTCCCTCATCTCCCATTCGAGACTCTCAAACCCTAGGCACCACCGATCTGTACCCGATCTATACCACATCAAGGTTAGTGTATAAACGTTGTTACTGAATGGATTGTTGATGATTACGGTTCTGTTATCACTGTGGTGTCATATGAATTAGGGTTAGAAGTGTAAATCCGATACTAGCATGATAAAGGTTTGACAGTTGATTCATGATCTTATGTACGAACTAGATTGAACATGAACATGTATGTGAATGTGTTCTGATATGTGTTGTGATGATCTATTGTTGTTTATATGAGAATCTTTGATAACTGTTGGATTTAAATGAGTTGTTAAGGTGTTGTTGATGCATAAGAAATTAGAATGGAATATGTATGTTTGAATTGTCAATACCCTTGCTACATGTTGATGACAGTTGAGTGTTGAATGATTGATCGATGATCATAACTGGTGATGATCATTAGGGTTTTAGAGTATGTCAAATTGTAATCATTGGATGGATCTGTAACTGTTAGTCCCACGAAACATATGTGAGTTTCGTCACAGTGCATATCGACGAAACATATAGGAGTTTCGCCGACAAGCATGACGACGAAACACATGAGTGTTTCGTCACACCTCATCCCGACGAAAGGTGTATCTTTTGTCGCAAGGGGGTTTCACCGTGCAAGTTAGTGAAATGAACAGTAGGTGTCTGTGAATGATTAAAGATGATAGATACTGGTGTGTACACTATCCATGTCACGTGTTAATGTTAATAAGAAACTTGGTTTAATTGGTTGGTACAACAAACTCACCTGCTATGTTCTGTGCTACTTGTGATAAACACATGAGATGTGTATTCTTGTAATAGAAAGGTGTACTAGATACTGTTATGCTATGAACTGTGAACTGGTGTATATGATGCAAACTGTGTGAAAACAATAACCCGTTTAATCGTGAAACCGATATTCATTGGTAACCACGTTAGGGTTGGTTGATTAACTTGGAAACGGGTAACTAAACAAACCAAGCAAACCAAGGTGAGTTCACTGCTCTTTTTCCAAGCATGCATCCTGGGGAGGGATATCGGGTAACATTCCAGGGAGGAATGTTAGGTTATTGGGATGTTTGTTATTACACTCATTTCTATCATATAAGACCCCTCACATCTACCGATTAGTTGCCGGGGAGGCAACGAGGTTATTAGTTGATAGCGCTATTAGGTTTGGCACCCTCATACCGTACCGGGGAGGACGGGCGTGAACTAATTACCTTCACCACTTGACCAATGTTTTGATAGAGACATTGGGGTTAGGCAAATAAATCTTGTAGCCATCTGCGGTAATTGAGTTAATAACAACATCAAATCAACTCATTGAACTGTTTCATACTTATATCTAGTAACTAAACGCGTTAACAAAACTTTGAACTCACTAGCGTCGTCTGACACACTTGTCTGCATGCTTGCAGGTCGTTAGATTCTTGATATTAACTTGCTATCTGGGAGTGCTGGAGTGGTCATGGGTCGAGACTCTTGGATACTTGCTTCGTTGATTATAAACTCGTGTTTTGAAACAATTGATTTACAGTTTACATTATGCTTCCGCTGATTATTTACTTTGGTTTGACTTATGACTTGGATTTATATTTGAAATTAATGGAATGTTTTATTTAAATACTATGCGTAGTTCAATGTGATTGGTGGCTTGGATCCTGGTACGTCCAGCGGTGATTCCGCATGTGGTATTTTGGGGGTGTGACAAACTAAGTGTAGTTTCTAAGCTTCATCCTAGCTTGTTTCAAGAATCCTAGCATCCTGACAGCCTGCAACATGTATTAAAATAGAGTCTGTACAAAAATGTATCGGCGAGTATAAAAGTTTGAGTATATAGCATAATAGATTCAAAAGACTCATATCCACAATGAAAATGATAACAAAATAGTTTCAGCCGTGCTAGTGTTCGCAGTCCAAGTGATAGCCCAAGTGTCCCGATGCTTTAGTGTTTTCCCAAGAGTCAAGGAAAACTAGAATCCTCCTAACAATACCCCCGAGAATAATGGGGAGGTGCATCTCCTATAACGCTACTTTTGTTAAGGCGGAACTACACACTCCGGATTAAACGTTCACATAACACAAAGAATCAAGAATCAAGAATCACAAGTTTCACATACAAATAGGATAGAGTTTAGATTCAAAATTATCAAGTTTCATAGTTTAATAGAATACATGTTGCATCCCAAAGTTTAAAACAAAAAGGAATCGAGTATACTCACAGTGATTGCTTAACAGATTAACTGTTATTGGATCAAAGGGAGCTCTTTAGGTTTAGCCTGATTAGATTACAACATATAAGTGTCGGACAAAACAACGAGATTGCACAAAGTTTCAGTTCAGTCACTGGATCGGATGGCTGTTCGATCGGACGGCAGTCCGATCAGATTGCCATCCGATTGGAGTGACTTAGGTGTGTGGGGACGGATTGCCATCCGATCAGATGGTCATCCGTATGGATGGCCATTCGATCGAATGGTCATTCGATCCAAGTGTCAAGATTCAAATTGTTAAGCCAAGTGTTCAACTTAGGTTACCTCTATCGGATGGCCACTCGATCGGACTGCAGTCCGATCGGATTGCCATTCGACGATGGTAGCTCCTAAGTTTCAAAGTTTCAAAGATCCAAGTTCCAAAAGATTCTAAGTGTTTAAGGGGCATGATACCCCGATCGGATGGCCGTTTGATTGGACGGCAGTCCGATTGGATTGCCATTCTATTTGGAGGTCTTGTCCCAATCACACTCTTGAAAAGTTTCTAAGTTTCGATTCTAACGATGACTGCATGGTACGTATTGAGACAATGGTAACCACAGTAATGTACAACCATTCTGATTGGATGAGAATCACCCCAGTCCATTCAGGTGTCTGTCCATGACAGTGCTTATGTCGGAATCCGTACTCCGGTCATCTTCTCCGGCAACAATCCATCTCCAAACTGACTCTAGACTAATCATCAAGTCTACAGTCTGTTTAGATCGGATCCCACTGTTTTTAAGTAAAAAGTTTAAGAAATGATGAAGATAAACATAAGTTTTAGCTAAAAGTCTAGATTTAGTTAAGATTCAGTGTAAAACACATGAATTTCCTTAGATCTGAGCTAGATCTTGACTAGAATGACATCACACAACAGTTTGTACAAACCGCCATGATGACGTCATCCTCAAGGCTCAAATCTCAGAGATTCGACAGTGAAAAGTGAGATTTCAAAGTAGAATCTTGTAGAGAATAGCGTGTAGATCAAAGATGCACAAGAATCTAGTTTAAAACGTACCGAAATCGCCTAGAAATGGAAGAAAATGGGAGTGCGTGCGTCTGGTTCGAAGGAGTTGTCACATCAGTGAGAAATGATGTGACAGCTCCAATTTATAGTGCAAGCAGGGGATAAATGCAGTGTGCAGCAGATCGGATGGTAGTTCGATATAATGGCCCTCCGATCGGATGGTCATCCGATCGGATTGCCATTCCGTCAATCCCATCTTTTCCACTTCACCGTCTTCGATTTGTTTTGCGAGTTAGATTAAGCGTTGCGTTGCGTATTGTTGTATAATAGTATCACATAACTAGATTACACCATTAACACATTAGTTTCCAAGTTTCATAGTTTCCGCCAGTGACAAGTCTCCAGTCTCTCATTCAACCAAGTCTCAAGTTTCACGAGTCTCAAGTGCCAAGCACCAAAGTATCAAGAGTCAAGAATCTAGATTCCAAGTATCAAGTATCAAGAATCATAGCTTCCAAGTATCAAGTATCAAGAATCATAGCGTTAAATATTAAGAGTCAAGATTCAAGTATCAAGAGTCGAGTATTAAGAATCAAGTACCCTAGCATAAGATTCACCAAGTAACAAAAGTATCAAGTATCACATAGTTTAGGGACTAAAAGTGTCAAGTAGATAAAAGTCTAGGAACGCAGGCATTACAGTCTCCCCTCCTTTAGGAGATTTCATCCCCGAAATCTTGGAAGAAGACTGCTCGAAGAGCTGCGGATACTTGGTCTTCATCTCACTTTTCAGTTCCCAAGTGAATTCGGTGCCACGCTTTCCTTCCCACAGAACCTTGACTATGGGAATTTTGCTGCGCCTCAATCGCTTGACACCTTGATCCATGATTTCGACCGGTTTCTCCATAAAGTGTACAGCTTCATTTATTTGCAAGTCTTCAAGGGGAACCTGCAGTTGCTCGTCGGCTAGGCATTTACGTAGATTAGATATGTGGAACACTGGATGCACATGGTTTAGCTCTTGTGGCACGTCGAGTCTGTGCGCCACCTTGCCAATCCTTTCAAGTATTGTGAAAGGACCCACATTGCGAGGAGCGAGCTTTCCCTTCTTACCAAAACAGACTACTCCCTTCCAGGGAGATACCTAGAGAAGAACCTGATCACCAACATTAAATTCCAGAGGCTTGCGCCTATTATCAGCATAGCTCTTTTGTCTGATCCTAGCCTTGATCAAGTTATCACGGATCTGAAGGATCTTATCCATTATCTCTTGAATGATTTCAGGGCCAGTAAATTGCTTATCACCAACCTCATGCCAACTGAGAGGAGATCGGCACTTACAACCATACAAAGCTTCGAAAGGAGCCATCTGAATACTGGAATGATAGCTGTTGTTGTACGAGAACTCAATCAATGGTAAATGTACATCCCAGTTACCACCAAAGTCGATGACACAAGTACGGAGCATATCCTCTAGGGTTTGAATGGATTTCTCGGTCTGTCCATCCGTTTGAGGATGAAATGTCATGCTAAGATTCAAATGAGAACCCATAGCGGATTGAAAGGTTTGCCAAAGACGTGAAGTAAAACAACCATCACGGTCCGAGATCATGTCAAGAGGTATGCCATGACGGCATATAATCTCATCGGTATAGATTTGAGCAAGTTTCTCCACTTTATAATCCTCACGAATAGGAAGAAAGTGGGCCGATTTGGTCAAACGATCAACGATCACCCAGATACTATCGTGACCAGTAGGTGTACGGGGTAGTTTAGTAATAAAGTCCATAGCGATGCTATCCCATTTCCAAACAGGGATTTCGGGTTGTTCTAGAAGTCCAGAAGGACGCTGATGCTCAGCCTTTACCTTCACACAAGTAAGGCATTTCGAGACATAGGCAGCAATGTCCTTCTTCATACCGGGCCACCAATAAGTCGTACGCAATTCATGGTACATCTTATCGGTGCCAAGGTGAATAGAGTAACGGGACTTGTGAGCCTTATCCAAAATGAGCTCACGGAGGTTATCGCGATCTGGCACCCAGATACGATTGAGATAGTATTGAAGTCCATCAGACTTAGTTTCTAGTTGATCCATGTTAGCACTAAGAATTTCAACATATAGATTCCCTTCATTAGCTGATGAATACTGAGCTTCACGAATACACGCATGGAGATCGCTAGAGATACGAATAGCATTAACATGAGTTTTACGACTAAGAGCGTCGGTCACTACATTCGCCTTGCCAGGATGATAGTGGATTTCGCAGTCGTAGTCGTTAAGCAATTCAACCCAACGCCTCTGTCGCATGTTCAGTTCCTTTTGGTCAAAGATATGTTGAAGGCTCTTATGGTCGGTGAAGACCACACACTTAGTACCATACAGGTAGTGTCGCCAGATCTTTAACGCAAACACAACTGCCCCAAGCTCCAGATCGTGAGTAGTGTAGTTTTTCTCATGTACCTTGAGTTGACGAGAGGCATAAGCAATAACCTTGTCCCGCTGCATGAGCACACAACCCAATCCACGGTTCGAGGCATCACAATATACCACGAAATCGTCATTCCCATCGGGGAGAGTAAGAACAGGAGCGTTACACAAAAGGGTCTTAAGAGTCTGAAAAGATTCCTCTTACTCGGGACCCCAAACAAAAGGTCTCTCTTTTTGAGTCAACGAAGTGAGAGGAACAACAATCTTAGAAAAGTCCGAAATGAATAGACGGTAATAACCCGCCAATCCTAGAAAGGAACGAATCTCAGATGCAGATCTTGGCGTGCTCCAATTCTTCACGGCTTCGATTTTATAAGGGTCAACATGAATACCTTGCTTACTAACGACATGATCAAGAAATTGTACTTCATTAATCCAAAACTCACACTTAGAAAATTTAGCATATGCGTTCACCACGTAGAAGTTCAAGCATCAAGCGTAAATGACGAGCATGATCAGCTTTAGATTTCGAGTAAATGAGAATATCATCAATAAAGACTACCACAAAACGATCCAAATAGGGTTTACAAACACGGTTCATAAGATCCATGAACACGGTGGGTGCGTTGGTCAATCCAAAAGGCATGGCCACGAACTCGTAGTGTCCATAACGCGTACGAAAGGCAGTTTTGGGTACATCATCCTCGAGTACATGAAGCTGATGGTAACCAGAACGAAGATCGATTTTTGAGAAACAGGACACGCCTTGTAGTTGGTCGAATAGATCATCAGTACGAGGGATAGGGTAGCGATTCTTAACGGTAAGCTTGTTAAGTTCGCGGTAGTCGATACACATACGAAACGAACCATCTTTCTTCTTGACGAATAGTACAGGAGCACCCTACGGGGAGGTACTTGGACGAATGAATCCCTTGTCGGGCAGTTCTTGAAGCTGACTAGATAGCTCTTCCATCTCGGAAGGTGCAAGTCGATAAGGAGCCTTGGCGACAGGAGTCGCACCAGGTATGAGATCAATACGAAAATCAACGGATCTAGGAGGTGGAAGACCAGGAAGATCTTCAGGAAAGACATCAGGGAAATCACATACTACTGGAACGTCGCTTATGTTCTTCCCCCTTTCCTTTTTGTTCCACCACGTGGGCCAAGAAGGCAAAGTTCTGTTTACGTAAGCATCTGTTCGCTTGAGTGCATGACATCAACTTCAGTCCTTTCGAAGGTCGGTCTCCATAAACATGCAAAATGTCACCGGACGGAAGCGGTAGACGAACAAACTTCTCGTGACAAGCAATCTCGGTATGATTCTTACGCAACCAATCCATGCCGATTATGACATCAAAACTACCCAATTGCATGGGTATTAGATCAATAGTAAACACGTGGTCGTTAAGAGTCAAAGAACAACCACAGAGAATAGAATCAACTAGAATAGACTTCCCATCAGCAATCTCCACCGAAAACGACTTAGGTAACATAGAGCGTGCACAGTTTAACAAAGATTCAAATTCTACGGACACAAAGCTTCTGTCGGCACCGGTATCAAATAGAATCGAAGCGTAAAGGTTATTCACGAGAAACGTACCATTAACGACGTCATTGTCGTTACGAGCCTGATTAGCATTGAGATTGAACGCTCGTCCACGGGCGCCTGGCTATTGATCCTGGTTGAGCTGAGGACACTGATTACGGAGATGAGTAGTATCTCCACACTTGTAGCATGCACGAACAACATTGACTGGCTTAGGATTCTGCTGAGGAGCTGGAAGAGCTGGTAGGGCTGCCTGAGCTGGGCTTGCTGAGCTGGTTGGGCAGGGTTAGCTTGACGACAATAGGGGGTCGTGTGACCGTAGCGATTGCAATTGGTACACAAATGACATGCAGAGTTAGCAGGATGATGAAAGTTGCAAGTGGTACACTTGGGGTGAGGCCCAGTGTACTGCCTCTTAACTTCAGGAGCAGCAGAGTTCTGAACAGCAGTAGCAGGAACAGATTTAGCAGCAGGGTTTGCAACAGGAACAATAGCATTGCATCCTGAACCCTGAGACTTTCTCTTCTTGTTCTTGCTGCCACTTGGCTGCTGAGTAACTTGATGTGCAGACTTAGAAGGAGCAGGATTAGCAAACTGTTTATCACGAACGCGGTTGTTCTTGAGACTAGCTGCAAGGCGGTAGACTTCCTCAATAGTTTCGAGTTGAGCTGCTTCAATAGAATCACGCATAGCAGGAGGTAGACCATTGATGTACTTGGTTATCATGCGCTTAGGAGTAAAAACCAAGTGAGGAACAATCAAGGTGAGCTACTTGAAACGAGTAGTATAAGCCAGATTATCATCACCAATCTGCTTCAAGTGCCAGAACTCTTATTCAAGCTTCAATTGTTCATGGGGAGGGCAGAACCCAAGCATTATTAGTTCACGCACCTCGGTCCATGGAAGAGCACAGGCTTCTTCATTCGAACAGATGTTTCTCTCATTAGACCACCACTCCAACGCTCTTCCTTGAAACATTCCCGTTGCACTCCTAGTTTTTAGATGATCTGGGCACTCGCTGTTAATGAAGGTAACCTCAATGTTGTCAAACCACTCAAGCATAGCAGTCACCCCATCACTGCCCGTGAAAGGCTTAGGGTTGCATGAGATAAAATGTTTGTAGTTGAACTTCGTAGGCTTTGACTTCTCGGCCTTCGAGTCCACAAAGGATGGAGGAGTTTTTGATCTTTGGATCTCAGAGACGATCTTTGGCACGACTCGAGCAATCTGGTCGGCCATGAAGGACATCATCTTTTTCCTAAAGATCTAACAAGAGGATCGTATAAGTCTAGATTCACAAGCCTCACAACATAGATTCACACACGACAGATTAAAGACTCAAGTTTCATGTAGATTAAAGATTCAAGTTTCCAACAAGTTTCCGATAGATTAGACACCGCAAAACCCACGACCTTCACATGGCACGTTGTAAGAAGTTTTGCAACATGTCAGAAATGCTTATATATAGGAAGTACCAGCGGCGTATCCACCACGCTTCGGGCACATCACTTCCGCCTCGTACTCGGTGTCATGTTACGTGTCGTAATTGCCAATCATAACAACACACTCATCATTATCATCATCATACACACGTAGATTAACCTGGTAGATTCACATAGATTAACCCAATAGACTCACAAAGATTCCAATAGATTCACATAGATTCCAATAGATTAGAGTTAACATCCTCATCACAAAACAACGAAATCCCGCATGGCACGTGCTACGAAAGTTAGGCAACATGACGGAAGCACTTATATATAGGAAGTACCAGCGGCGTATCCACCATGCTTCAATCATGCCACGTCCGTCTCGTCATCGGTGTCATGCTTCGTTAACCATAACATTAGATTCCATCACATCTCACATAGATTTCACATAGATTTACCAAGTAGATTCAACAACATAGATTAACCCAGTAGATTCAACGACTTCAACCCGAGTCCACAAAACTATGAACTTCACTTAGCTCGTGGTACGAAGGTTTGGTAACATGCCAGAAACACTTATATATAGGAAGTACTAGCGGCGTATCCACCATGTTTCGGATATGCCACTTCCGCCTCGTCTTCGGCGCTAGGCTACGTTTCGTATTTTGTTCCTCACAACCACACATACATAAATTACACATAGATTATGATAGAGTGCACATAGATTACACAAGTAGTTTCCCCATAGCTTAGATTTCAACCATCTCAACACCGGTCTGCAAAACACTAAGTTCCGCATGGCAAGTGGTACGAAACTTGGTAACATGTCTGAAACACTTATATATAGGAAGTACCAGCGGTGTATCCACCATGCTTTAGACACGCCACTTCTGTCTCGTATTTCTAAGCCATGTTCCATTTAGCATTTCACAACCACAATTACACATAGATTCATCAAATAGCTTCACATAGTATCATAGTTGATCAAGATTCCCACATAGATTCACATCATGAACAAAGCTTCATAAATTTAGTTTAATTATGAGATTAGAATTAACGTTTTAGATTGCGGAAATACGGGCAAATTGTGTAAGAAGCCTCAAAATAAACTAAGTATCAAGTTTAAAACCACAAAAATCGAGATAACACAAAAGATAGGTTCATAAAACATAGGATTGTTCCGGGTAGAGGAACGGTGACTAACCAAAGTGATTCGAACCCCTTTCAAATTAAGGCAACGTGTCTTGACTTACTTAGACAAATACGTCATCGATATTAGGCCAACGATATTCATCCTTTTGGTCATTTCATGTTCCTAATTGATTGGGAATTCCGAGACTTTGGCGAGACATAAAATCAAAGAGTGGGACTAGTTATCAAGGTCTGAGTTTCACCTCTATCTTGACAACATCGTACCCTAATAGCGTCGGTACTTATCAACAGATAAGACCTACTAGAATATAATAAGGAAATTTCCCATCCCGACTTGAAGGCAAATCTCGTGCAAAATTCAAACACTGATTAGCAGTGTTTTCAAAGTATCAAGTGTATATTGTGTCAGCCTTAGGAAAGGCATGTAAGTTTAATACGAAGAAGTGCTGCTAGGAAGCAGATACGGTAGAATGCATAAGTCATAAACAACAGATAAGAATCAAGATTCCTAGAACTATAGACTAGGGTAAGTATTCCTACTTATCCTAATTCTCTATAGTTATGGCTCTGATACCAATCTGTCACACCAAAACCGATGGCTGAAACATCAGGGTGCGGCACTAAGCGTTCAGATTGCTCACGAGTTTCCATAACACTAATAGTTTCAATAGTAATTAAATTGATTCAACGCAAAATTGTCTAAACATCAAAAATCCATAATCACATAACATCAAAACATCATCATAGTTTCAAAAGTTTCTATATTAACTAAGTGTAGTTTCTAAGCTTCATCCTAGCTTGTTTCAAGAATCCTAGCATCCTGTCAGTCTGCAACATGTATTAAAATGGAGTCAGTATAAAAATGTACCGGCGAGTATACAAGTTTGAGTATATAGCATAATAGATTCAAAAGACTCATATCCACAATGTAAATGATAACAAAATAGTTTCAGTCATGCTAGTGTTCGCAGTCCAAGTGATAGCCCAAGTGTCCTGATGCTTTAGTGTTTTCCCAAGAGTCAAGGAAAACTAGAATCCTCCTAACAATACCCCTGAGAATAATGGGGAGGTGCATCTCCTATAGCGCTACTATTGTTAAGGCGGAACTACACACTCTGGATTAAACGTTCACATAGCACAAAGAATCAAGAATCACAAGTTTCACATACACATAGGATATAGTTTAGATTCACAAGTATCAAGTTTCATAGTTTAATAGAATACATGTTGCATCCCAAAGTTTAAAACAAAAAGGGAACGAGTATACTCACAGTGATTGCTTAACAGATTAACTGTTATTGGATCAAAGAGAGCTCTTTAGGTTTAGCCTGATTAGATTACAACAGATAAGTGTCGGACAAAACAACGAGATTGCGCAAAGTGTCGGTTCAGTCACTGGATCGGATGGTTGTTCAATCGGACTACAGTCCGATCGGATTGCCATCCGATTGGAGTGACTTAGGTGTGTGGGGACGGATTGCCATCCGATCAGATGGTCATCCGTACAGATGGCCATTTGATTGAATGGTCATTTAATCCAAGTGTCAAGATTCAAAATGTTAAGCCAAGTGTTCAACTCAGGTTACCTCGATCGGATGGCCACTCGATCGGACGGCAGTCCGATCGGATTGCCATTCGACGATGGTAGCTCCGAAGTTTCAAAGTTTCAAAGATCCAAGTTCCAAAAGATTCTAAGCATTTAAAGGGCATGATACCCCGATCGGATGGCCGTTCAATCGGATGACAGTCCGATAGGATTGCCATTCAATTAGGAGGTCTTGTCCCAATCACACTCTTGAAAAGTTTCTAAGTTTCGATTCTAACACTGCACGGTACATATTGAGACAATGGTAACCACAATAATGTACAACCATTCTGATCAGATGGGAATCACCCAAGTCCATTCAGGTGTCCGTCCATGACAATGCTTATGTCAGAATCTGTACTCCGGTCATCTTCTCCGGCAACAATCCATCTCCAAGCCGAGTCTAGACTAATCATCAAGTCTACAGTCTGTTTAGATCGGATCCCACCGTTTTTAAGTAAAAAGTTTAAGAAATGATGAAGATAAACATAAGTTTTAGCTAAAAGTCAAAATTTAGTTAAGATTCAGTGTAAAACACATGAATTTCCTTAGATCTGAGCTAGATCTTGACTAGAATGACATCACACAACAGTTTGTACAAACCGCCATGACGACGTCATCCTTAAGGCTCAAATCTCAGAGATTCCATGGTGAAAAGTGAGATTTCTAAGGAGAATCTTGTAGAGAATAGCGTGTAGATCAAAGATGCACAAGAATCTAGTGTAAAACGTACCGAAATCACCGAGAAATGGAAGAAAATGGGAGTGCATGCGTCTGGTTCGAAGGAGGCTGTCACATCAGTGAGAAATGATGTGACAGCTCCTATTTATAGTTCAAGGAGGGGATAAAGGCGGTGTGCAGCGGATCGGATGGCGGTTCGATCGAATGGCCCTCCGATCGGATGGTCATCCGATCGGATGGTCATGTGATCGGATGGTCATCCGATCGGATTGCCATTTGGTCAATCCCGTCTTTTCCACTTCACCGTCTTCGATTTGTTTTGTGAGTTAGATTAAGCGTTGCGTTGCGTATTGTTGTATAATAGTATCACATAACTAGATTACATCATTAACACATTAGTTTCCAAGTTTCATAGTTTCCGCCAGTGACAAGTCTCCAGTCTCTCATTCAACCAAGTCTCAAGTTTCACGAGTCTCAAGAGCCAAGCACTAAAGTATCAAGAGTCAAGAATCTAGATTCCAAGTATCAAGTATCAAGAATCATAGCTTCCAAGTATCAAGTATCAAGAATCATAGCTTCCAAGTATCAAGTATCAAGAATCATAGCGTTAAATATTAAGAGTCAAGATTCAAGTATCAAGAGTCTAGTATTAAGAATCAAGTACCCTAGCATAAGATTCACCAAGTAACAAAAGTATTAAGTATCAAGTATCACATAGTTTAGGGACTAAAAGTGTCAAGTAGATAAAAGTCTTGGGACGCAGGCGTTACACAACCTCAGAAACTTCATCCCCGATCTGTCTATTACATCTTTCTCGGTTATCCACCAGATATATAGGGATATAGGTGTTTTGACTCCACCACAAGTAAAGTCCACGTATCACAACATGTGGTCATTGATGAACACATCTTCCCATATACCATTCCAGACTAACCACATATGATTTTCAGGACGCTACTAATCCACCTAGTTCCACTTTCAATCTCCCCTTCCTCGTTTGTAGATGCACTATGTCTGTAGCTTTCGTATGTATGTAGTCTATTTTGTCCTAGTTGTCGTCATTGTATAGTTTTGTATGTGTCATATATTATATCCGAGACGAAACGTATAACAACCCTCCTGAATTTTTCTGACGCCCTAATATATTTTAAAATATCCCTATATGTCTTAAAATACCCTACATACGTGAAAACCGAGCCCAAAATACGTTATGCCATTAAAAATAAATAAAAAACAAAGAAATTGGATTTCTGGCGGGCCGCGTAACCCTTGCGTTACATCTTACGCGGGCCGCGAGAAGGTAAAAGCTGGCGAAACCCTAGGCCGCCACGTGGCCCAACACATGTCGACCCTATATGCTGACCCGGACAAGCTACACCATTGACCCCCTTTGACGCGGGCCGCGTAGCCTCTCGGCTACACCTTACGCGGGCCGCGTAGAACCTGAAAACAGGCCCTATAAGTAGAGGGCAGTGGCCTTCAGTCGAGAATCGCTCACGAACATTTTCTTTCTCTAAATTCTGAAGTATAGGCATAATACACGGGTATAATACCCCCCCTAAATAGAGAAGTTCTGCTCCGTTGTAAGTATTATAACCCCTGGATACGTATTAGATACTCTGCCCGATTGATCTAGGGTTCCGTAACGGCTGTCGTGGTTTTGCCCGACGTAGTCGTTGGAATGCCGTCTCGGGGAGGGTATTACTAATGTTAAAATGGGTTATTATATTAACACGTGTGCATTTGTATAAATTATAGATAATTCCTAGAGAACCCTTACAGAAAATCTAAGACAGCAATGTGAGTAATCTGCTTTTTGCAAATTGTTTTTACAAAACCTCACTTAATTAATTATATATTAAACAGTTATTGAGTATATGTAAGGATAAAATTATCGTCAGTATGTTGGGGTTTTGTATACAAAATTAGTTACTGCCTTGCGAGGAGTAACTTTTCCACAAGTCGGGTTTGACAGTACCGTGGGTGGTAATTGATATGACTTGGAAACAAATGTAATTGCGAGATCGCCCTCAATACTGTAAAATGGGTTTTATTAAAACTTGATTGAACTGGGATTCACTCACCAGTATTTCCCACTGACAAAATGTTTTTAAACGCGTTTTAGGTAACAAAATGTGAAAGCCAATTAAGAAGCCAGCTGGACAGCACTGAAGGCTTGGAAAAGTGGCAATAAAGTTACCTAAAAGAAATAGATGTTTTTATTAAATAAAAATATGATTTATTCCTATGATAATGTGTGTATTTGAAACTTGGGATTTTCCCATGTGTTTAATGTTATAAAAGTGTGGTATTTTACTCTGATAAAATGTTTCCTAACTACGATCCTAATGTAAATTCCGCTGCCAAAATTAGACAATATCAGATACCACCGAAACTGGCTCGCGGCAGCCCGTTCCCGAGGAAATAGGGATCGGGGTTTGCGACAGAAGGTGGTATCAAAGCTAAGCCACTGATTCAGCCACAGAAGCGTTCTGCTAACATCAAAATTCAATCTGTTAGGAAATAAATTATGGAAAGACGTGCATAATTGTATTTTATTGTTGTGTGTTATTTGACTATTTGTTAGTTTACAGTATGAGCGACCAAGGACCATCTGACGCGTACCGTCAATTGTCTGGTTCACCTAGAAGTGAAGGTGCCTCTTCTCAGCCTGCCCTCTCGGGGTACTCTGCTTATACGGAAGAAGGAATATTCGTGTTTAAGGATCAGTCAGAAGAGCCATCTCCTCAGAAAAAGAGGGGATGGTTCAGTAGGGGAGCACATGAGTGTAGAAAACGTATTAAAAAGTTACAAGACCAGAGAGCACTAGCAGCAGCCAAAAGAGAGACAGATGCCCATGCCCAGGACATGATTAATAGGGGATTAGCTAATTTCCATATCTTAGCAACCACTGCAGCTGACCCTAACCTGGAGCAAGTAATAGCACCCCAACCACAACCATAACCACCATTTCCTGACCAACCAATGGAAATAGAGAACCCTGATAATCAAGTAGAAATGCATGATTTCAACCCGGAATAGATACCTAGGGTACCAGCACCAAATCCTTTAGACCCAAATTACGAACCGTGGTGGGACGACAATAGGGACTATGTGCAACGCTACCCGATACATGAAGACATGCCCATGCCGAACTTAGGAGCCTACCCAGGTTTGGACCCTCTAGATCCCTATTACGATAACAATGTATACATTAGGGAGATTTTAGAGAATCCTTACCAATTCCAGGCACCTACACCTCCATACCAGGAACCCGCACCCCAGATTCCGAACCCAGTCCTAGAACCTGCACCCCCAAGGAGTGCAGAAACGTACAAGAACTTAGGACATTTGGTGAGGAAATTTTAGAGAATAGTGAAAGGATGAGACAAGTGGGAGAGCGACTCGTCTGGAAGTACAACCAGCACAATATGGATTTTTGGATGAATCCATATCCATGAATGTGATGGTGGAAATGGTAGTAATAGTAATAATAATAATATAATAATAACATATGTGTGTATGAAAAAAAATAAAAAAAATAAAACTACGGATGCCTACTACTAGTAGTGTAACTTTAAATTTCAGTCGGTATTGTAATTTTAATTTCAGTACTGGTGTGTAATAGATGCATATTATATGAATAGAGTAAAGTCGCAATGATCGACGCTTTTGACCAAAATGCGTGTCATGTGATTGCCTATATTAAATATTATTTTGTGATATTAATACGTGGTAACTATTTAAAATTCAGATGGACAACGAAGTAAACCAGGAAAACCAGAATGATAACCAGAGTAACATTAACTTGGTTAATGAGAATCCAAACAACAACAATAACAATGGAAACCAAGTGGATAATAGTGCCATCCAACACATAGTGGCACTAGGAATTATAGATGCAATGCCATTTATTATCCAAATTGTTAAAGAAGCTGATAATAAAAGTAAGCATAGCAGTAAGCGACCAACTGAACCAGAACACAGCGTAAACAATGGACCTGCACTTCAAGTGTCCATTCCCAAAAGAAGAAGAACCATGCCTTATGGTTGTTCTTACAAAGAATTATGTTCCTGTAAACCGATAAAATTCTCGGGCAATGAAGAACCTATTGCAGCTCTACGCTGGATAGAAAAGACTGAGGCTGTTCTAAAAATAAGCAAATGTGCGGAAGAGGACAAGATAATGTTTGCTTCCAATCTATTTAAGAACTCAGCCTAAGAATGGTGGAACACTATCCTCTAGTCTAGAGGAAGTGATAGAGTTTATAACATGGAATGGGAAGAATTTAAAAATATGGTAGAAAGGAAATTCTGCCCTCCTAATGAAAAGGAACAAATAGCAAACAAATTCCTAAACCTTTGGATGTATGGAGTAGATAGTAAGGGGTACACAAAGTTATTCTTTGAATATGCTAGAATAGTACCTACCCTTGCATCACCAGAACCGGTATTAATCTCCCGTTACATCTGGGGATTAATTGGAGAGATTAGACATGTAGTCAAGGCAGCTAGACCACAAACCATAGAAGAAGCGGTGGAACTAGCAAATACCTTGACAGATGAATTAATCCGTACTAGAGAAGAAGACCAGAGGAGAAACCTAGCACAAAGGCTTACCCAGGAATTCTGCTATGGTAATTCCAACCGTAGGAATATAGGATCTACCTCTGCACCTTACTGCAAAGCCTTCAAGAAGAAGCATTTGGGAGAATGCTCCACTCACTGCAATTTCTGTAAGTTACCAGGACACAAGGAGGAAAATTGCAGGAGGAAATCTAGTAATGGACTGTGCTTCAACTGTGGAGAAAAAGGTCACATCAAGCCGAATTGTCCAAAACTAGCTCCAGCTGTGAACAACAAGAACACTAAAAATGCTAGAGCATTTGTTCTGACAGCAGATGAAGCCAAGATGATTCCGGACCTTATAGCCGGTACGTTTTCAGTTAATGATATTTTTTCTAAAGTATTATTTGACTCTGGTGCAAACCAAAGTTTTATTAATACTTCATTTTGCAAACTTCTTAATCAATCATTAACTAAACTCTCACAAGAATGTCTGGTAGAGACAACAAATGGAGAAACTGTTAGGATTTCTGAAATCTTGCAAGGAGAAAGAATAGAAATTTTAAATCAAAAATTTATTGCAAACCTTTACCCAATGAATCTGGCAGGATTCGATGTTGTTTTAGGAATGGATTGGTTAATAGCCAATAAAGCCAGTATTTTATGTGATCAAAAGTCAATTCAAGTAAATTCACCACAGGGTGAAAAGATCACAATTAAAGGAGATAAACCATCTAGATCCACAAAATTCATCTCTGTGATGAAAAATGCAAGCTATATAAGAAAAGGATCATTAGTGTATTTGATATCCATAATCACTAACACTAAAGGAAAAGAACTAAAAGACATTCCAGTAGTGTCTCAGTTTTCAGATATATTCTCAGAAGAATTACCAGGACTACCACCGGATAGGGAAGTTGAATTCAGAATCCACCTGCTACCAGGGACAACACCAATTGCCAAAGCACCTTATCGTTTGGCACCTGCAGAAATGCAGGAACTGAAGAAACAATTAGGCGAATTGTTGGAGAAATGATTTATACAGCCAAGCTCGTCGCCATGGGGAGCACCAATTTTATTCGTTAAAAAGAAGGATGGATTGATGCGTATGTGCATTGATTACCGTGAATTGAACAAAGTCACGATTAAGAATCAGGATCCATTACCAAGAATCGATGACCTGTTTGATCAATTGCAAGGAGCCCGATTTTTCTCAAAAATCGATTTATGGTCAGGATATCATCAATTAAAAGTACAGGAAGAGGATATTCCTAAGACCGCCTTTCGAACAAGGTATAGTCATTATGAATTTACTGTCATGCCATTTGGTTTAACCAATGCCCCAGCTGCATTTATGGACATGATGAACCGAATATGTAAGCCATATTTAGATAAATTCATAATTGTCTTTATAGATGATATTCTCATTTACTCTAAGAATAAAGAGGAACATGTAAGGCATTTGCACGCACTTTTAAGTTTACTAAGAAAGGAAAAACTTTATGCTAAATTTTCAAAGTGCGAGTTTTGGTTAGAACAAGTACATTTTCTTGGACACTTAGTGAACCATGAAGGAATTCATGTGGATCCCACAAAAATCGAGGCAATTACTAAATGGAAGACCCCTGAGTCACCAACCGAGGTTAGAAGTTTCTTAGGATTGGCCGGTTATTATAGAAGATTTATTTGAGATTTTTCTAGAATAGCCATTCCTTTAACTAAGTTAACCTGTAAATCCATTAAGTTTGAATGGGGACCAAAACAAGAAGAAGCCTTTAGAATTCTTAAGCAAAGATTAACCAACGCACCCATACTAGCGTTACCAGAAGGCACTGAAGATTTAGTAGTTTATTGTGACGCTTCTAAATTAGGTTATGGATGTGTGTTAATGCAACGCCAAAAGGTTATAGCTTACGCCTCTAGACAACTTAAGAATCATGAAGAAAATTATTCAACCCATGATCTTGAATTAGGAGCAATAATTTTTGCTTTGAAAATTTGGAGACATTACCTTTATGGTAGTAAGTTTACCATATTTACCGATCATAAAAGTTTAAGGTATGTTTTTGGACAAAAAGAATTAAATACGAGACAAAGACGCTGGATGGAGATGCTTAGTGATTATGATTGTGATATCCAGTATCATGAAGGAAAAGCAAATGTAGTGGCCGATGCTTTAAGCCGAAAGTATCACGAAAAGCCAAAAAGGGTACGTTCTCTTAAATTAAATCAACAAGTAGATTTAAATGAACAAATTAAAAAGGTACAAGAATCAGTAATCAAGGAAGATACTGAAAAGCTAAAAGGTATGATTAAGGAATTACAACAAGGAACAGATGGAATTTGGAGATTCCATGAAAAGAGAATGTGGATACCTAAATTAGGAAATCTACGTCATCGCATATTAGAAGAAGCCCATAAGTCTAAATATACGATGCATCCTGGAAGTGATAAAATGTATCAGGATTTAAGAAAGAATTTCTGGTGGATAGGAATGAAAAAGGATATAGCAGCCTATGTTTCTAAATGTTTAACTTGTTCACAACTTAAAGCTTAACATCAGAAACCCTCAGGATTGCTGCAACAGTTAGAAATGCCAGTGTGGAAATGGGAATTGATAACAATGGATTTTGTAACCAAATTACCTAAAACAAGGAAAGGTAATGATACAATCTGGGTGATTGTAGATAGGCTAACCAAATCAGCTCACTTCCTACCAGTGAAAGAAACTTTCAGTATGGAATAACTAGCTAAATTGTATGTAAATGAAATTGTTTCTTTACATGGAATTCCTTTATCAATTGTTTCTGATAGAGATAGTCGTTTTACCTCTCATTTTTGGACAAGTTTCCAAAAAGCCATGGGAACCAAGTTAAATCTAAGCACAACTTATCATCCTCAAACTGACGGACAAAGCGAAAGGACAATTCAGACAATGGAAGACATGCTTAGAGCTTGTGTAATTGATTTCGGAGGTAATTGGGACGATCACTTACCATTGATAGAATTTTCTTATAATAATAGTTATCACACAAGTATCAATGCTGCACCATTCGAAGCACTTTATGGACGAAAGTGCCGAATCCCAATCTGTTGGGCAGAAATTGGGGAAAAACAACTATCTGGACCTGAGATAGTGCAAGAAACAACTGACAAGATCATTCAAGTCAAGGAACGACTGAAAGCAGCACGTGATCGGCAGAAAAGCTATGCTGACAACAGGCGGAAACCATTGGAATTTCAAGTAGGGGACCAACTATTGTTAAAAGTCTCTCCTTGGAAAGGAGTGGTAAGATTCATAAAAAGGGCAAAGCTAAGTCCCAGGTATGTTGGACCTTTCAAAATTATTAGAAAAATAGGACCTGTAGCCTATCAGCTACAACTGCCAGAGGAAATGGAAGGAATACATGATGTATTTCATGTATCCAATCTCAAAAAGTGTTTAGCCGATGAATCACTTGTAGTGCCTCTTAAGGATATAGAGGTAAATGAACAACTCAAGTTTGTAGAAAGGCCTCTACAGATTGAAGATAGGAAAGTCAAGAACCTCAAGCACAAGAGATTAGTTCTGGTCAAAGTGAAATGGGACTCCAAAAGAGGACCAGAGTACACATGGGAGCTTGAATCAGAAATGCAAAGAAAATACCCACACCTGTTTCAGTAGACCTCGAGGACGAGCTCTAAAAACAAGGTGGGGAGGATATCATAACCCTCCTGAATTTTTCCGACGCCCTAATATATTTTAAAATATCCCTATATGTCTTAAAATACCCTCCATACGTGAAAACCGAGCCCAAAATACATTATGCCATTAAAAAAAATAAAAAACAAAGAAATTGGATTTCTGGCAGGCCGCGTAACCCTTGGGTTACATCTTACGCGGGCCGCGTAACACATGTCAACCATATATGCTGACCCGGACAAGCTACGCCGTTGACCCCCTTTGACGCGAGCCGCGTAGCCTCTCGGCTACACCTTAGGCGGGCCGCGTAGAACCTGAAAACATGCCCTATAAGTAGAGGGCAGTGGCCTTCAGTCGAGAATCGCTCACGAACATTTTCTTTCTCTAAATTCTGAAGTATAGGCATAATACACGGGTATAATACCCCCTTAAATAGCGAAGTTCTGCTCCGTTGTAAGTATTATAACCCCTGGATACGTATTAGATACTCTGCCCGATTGATCTAGGGTTCCGTAACGGCTGTCGTGGTTTTGCCCGACGTAGTCGTTGGAATGCCGTCTCCGGGAGGGTATTACTAATGTTAAAATGGGTTATTATACTAACACGTGTGCATTTGTATAAATTATAGATAATTCCCAGAGAACCCTTACAGAAAATCTAAGACAACAATGTGAGTAATCTCCTTTTTGCAAATTGTTTTTACAAAACCTCACTTAATTAATTATATATTAAACAGTTATTGAGTATTTGTAAGGATACAATTATCGTCGGTATGTTGGGGTTTTGTATACAAAATTAGTTACTGCCTTGCGAGGAGTAACTTTTCCACAAGTCGGGTTTGACAGTACCGTGGGTGGTAATTGATATGACTTGGAAACAAATGTAATTGCGAGATCGCCCTCAATACTGTACAATGGGTTTTATTAAAACTTGATTGAACTGGGATTCACTCACCAGTATTTCCCCCTGACAAAATGTTTTTAAACGCATTTCAGGTAACAAAATGTGAAAGCCAATTAAGAAGCCAGCTGGACAGCACTGAAGGCTTGGAAAAGTGGCAATAAAGTTACCTAAAAGTAATAGATGTTTTTATTAAATAAAAATAGGATTTATTCCTATGAAAATGTGTGTATTTGAAACTTGGGATTTTCCCATGTGTTTAATGTTATAAAAGCGTGGTATTTTACTCTGATAAAATGTTTCCTAACTACGATCCTCATGTAAATTCCGCTGCCAAAATTAGACAATACTAGATACCACCGAAACTGGCTCGCGGCAGCCCGTTCCCGAGGAAATACGGATCGGGAGTTGCTACAAAACAGAGATAACATGTTTTGTATAGTCCATCCGATCGGATGGATTCCATCCGATCGGATGGACATATTCATCCGGACAGATGATCATCCGGACGGATGATCATCCTGACGGGTTGTGGTTTCTCCCGGATAGAGCTCGCCTATAAATAGGAGGACTTGGTTTTCATTTGTAACATTCAGTTATGATATCTGAGGCGAAGCTCTTGCATTTTCTCACCGGAACTTTGTATTTTCTACTACTTCTAATGAGAATGGATGCTTTGAACTGTATCTTCGTTATTGATCTTACTCCTACATTGCAATTGGATTCCGCACAACTGTGGTGATCGCAGATCTGACCTGAGCGAGTTCATTCGAGCCGAATTCCCGGTCCTCACAAGTGGTATCAGAGCTTGGAGGTCGGATTTGGAGAAGATCTACAGCGATTTGACAGAGATTTGACCGATTTTAGAGTTTTTCAGCAGATACTACTGGAGTTTTCATCATATTTTTCATCTATTTCTCTGATTTCATCTTGTTTCTACCTTTTCTCATCTCAAACATCTTAAAATTCAAAATCCACTGATATTTTACGGTTAAAATGGCCTAAAACTCATATAATCTATGCACAATCTGTTAAATATCAATCCTACGAAGTTTCACAGAAAAATTCGAAAAAACTCACATCGAAATCAGACAAAACCATGAATTTTGAGATGAACTGTGCTGACGTCACTTATCCAATTGGATAGCCATCCGACCGGATTGCATTGTTACTGTTTCAAGCTCTTGCTATTTGCTGACGTCATTGCTCATCCGATCAGATAGTCATCTGACCGGATAGAATATTTGTTGTTTGAAAGTTTGAATTTGTTGATTGTCGACTGACCATTCGATCGGATAGCCATCCGACACTTGGCCCATTTAACACTTATTCATTTGATCATTTCATATGGATAACCATTCGGACGACTGATCATCCCTTCAACTGTTTTGTGTATTCAAGTTTGACCGTGTTTGACTTTTTCAGGAACTTCAATCATGAGTGACGAGTTTCTAAATCCATTCGGTATCCTTTTCGCATACAACAGCACCAGAGCTACATCATCAGATGCAAACCCTAAAACAACTACAAAAGCAATACCAGGCTCGCTTAGCGTGGACAACGCCTATGGAACGTATAACAAACCACCTAAGCTTATGGCCATCAAAGACTACAACCGCTGGGCAAAACGTTTTGATAATGGTTGAGGGCCTTTGCTTTTGATAGTTGGAAGCGTGTTAAAAACGGTTACAATCCTACAAGAAGAGATTTTGAGAATCTACAAAATGAGGTGCAAGAAGATTTCGTGGCCGAGTAAAAGGCTATTGCATTGTTACACCACTCTATAAGGGATGATATTATTTCTTTGATCGATTACGAGAATTCAAAAGATTTGTGGAGCAAGTTGAGGAAAAAGTGCACGGTTGGAGAAAAGATCGTTAAAAACACAAAGTCATTGTTGAAAACAGAGTTTGATCTGTTTACTTGCATGAAAAAGGAAACTGTTCGTCAAATGATAGAAAGGTTTTGCCATTTGAAAGCAGAACTAGACAGGTTCGGCATTAAGAAGGATCAACAAGAGATAGTTGATAAGCGGTTTGAAGCGTTACCGAACGAACAAGATTGGTAGTATTTTGGATTGATGCTAAAGAACACAAAACCGATGGCAGATATTACACTAAACTAGTTGATTGAATAGCTAGAAGGGCACGAGTTGGAGATCAAAAAGCTGAACAAAGTGAATAATACACAGTATCAACAGAATGTGGATTTGTACTATAGGGGTAGCATGATTTCAAAAGCTTTGTCACCAAAGGCTACTTTCAGTGCTGAAAGTTCAAACACTGTTGCAAAAGAGAATTCAAGCAGTGGATCTTCATCGAGTGGTCACGGGTATCATGGTACCAGATCAAGTACACCCACATCGTCTGCATCAAACACGCAACAACCTCAAAATGCTCCAAATGCTAACATCTTTCAATGCAACATTGCTGTCAACCTCAACAACGCCCAAAATTTTAACGAAGAAACTGCTAAACAACAAATGGTGTTTCTTGCATCAATTTTCAAATCTTATGAGAGTCTCGTAGCGGGGAAGATTGGCAACACAAATCTTACTAAAGAAGATTACGATCAGATTGACCCGGAGGAGATGGAGCTCATAGATATCCGTTGGTGTATGGCAAGCGTTATTCGTCGGGTACAACGATTCATGGAGATCACAGGGTGACAGTTGATTGGGGGTCCGTCAACAAAGTTGGGATTTGACAAGTCAAAGGTGACTTGTTTCAAATGTAAACAAAAAGGTCATTTCAAGAGGGAGTGCCGAAATTCAGCCATAAATGAAACTACGAACCCATTTCATGATGACTACTATAGAAAAGTAGTTTATCCCAAAAATCGTGAAGAACCACCAAAAATGAAGCAAATCAAAGAAAATCCAAATGAGAAATCGAGGGCTCTTGCAGTGATTCAGGATGATGAAGGGTTTAACTGGAACGATTTTATTCCAGAAGAAAATGCTGTTGGTTACGCGTTCATGGCACAAGTTGAAACAGAATCAACGTACAACAGAGAAAGAAGTCTGGCACAGAGAAAAATGAAAAGAATCTATGATGCCTACAAAGAAGTGAAGAAAGCAAAAAGGTGGGATCTAGACAGAGAATGCTATTTGGATCCGAAAGGAAATATCTGCATTGATCCGAAATCAATTAATTTCGAAGCTCTTGTAAAGTCGATTCCGTCAGTAGAAGAGCAGATAAAAATAGATGCAGAGAAAAGAGCTGAGAAGGAGAGACTGAGACAAGAAGGATATGAGGAATTTCTGAAGTCTAAGAAGTCTGAGAAGGTAGATGATGGGATTATCAATGTTAAGGCAGAGATGACACCTGAGAACTTAACAAAGATGCAGACCAAGTCATGATGGCAAAGGCACTAGAGGTAGATTCCAAATCTGCTTCTGAGTCTGAGTCGTCGGGAGAGGTCAGTTCTAGTGGTTCAGATGATGAACCAGGTAAGGCTGATATGGATAAATCTAAAAGAGATTGCAGAAATTGCATGAAAGAGTGCAAAGTCTGTAATACTCATGAATATCTCTCAAGATCGCAAATCCAGGAGCTAACAGATAAAATCAACACTTTACAAAAGAACATGATTAACCGAGATAAACTGGTAAAAAGCTCAACTGACAGAATAAATGAGTTAAATGAGAAAATAAAAATTGATGAAAACGATGTTGAGCGTTTTCGAAAAGAAAATGAAAAGTTGATGCTTGAGAACAGAAAAATTTCTGAGGATTTTGAAAAGTTAAAAAGAACGATTAAGGACTCAGATGAACGTAAGTCTAAAACTCGTAAAGAAAACTCGGAATAGTTAAGTTTGTCTTTATGTAATGTATTGTAATGACAGTTGTTAGCATAGCAATACTTGCATAGATCAGATGTTAGAGGTTGTTAGGTTGTTAGATGTCACTTTCATGGTGACGTCAGCTTAGATGCTTCAGTGGTTTGATTTGCCTATAAATGGAACAGTACCCTGTACTGTTACATTTGATTGATAGAGTGAGTTCTTCTCCTCCAATCCTTTCATCTTGTGCAATCAACCAGGGAGCATCAGGCTGAGGGGGAGTTTAGTTTGTAAGCATGCATTATAATCTTTTGATTTGATTTGTAATCTTTCAACTAATGAAATGCATATGTTTATCTAAAACTTCTTCCTCTTTGATTGTGTTTACAAAGTTTGTGTTCATTTCCGCTGCATAAATCATTGAATCATGTTCATTCATTATTCATCTATTACAAACAAACACAATCATGAGAGCCTCTGATCTTAACAATTGGTATCAGAGCTTAGACAGTCAAATTCGATCTAACAATAAATTTGACATAACAGTTCAGCTCAAAATTCATTGATGCTAAGGTTGATCGTATTTAGTTGAAAAACTGAGTAACGTGATCGTATTTAGTTGAAAAACTGAGTAACGAGTAATCACGTTCAAAATTGCTATTCAAAAACTCTGTAAAACAACCAAGATGTCATAAGACACACGAACTTCACATAAGAAGTGATGTCATACATAAAACACCTATAGTTTTCAGATCTGAAAAATATGTCTGATAACTATGGTATAATTATTTTCTTTACAAATTGATTTCAATTGTTGTTATGAAGTTTTGTGCTGTATCCATCATGTTTGCCGCTAAAGTATGTACCTCAGGTTGACAAAAACCTATGTTCATAAAAACATTAGTGTTTTTGTTAACATAAAAAGAGAGAAATTAAAACTTTAGTTATTAGATCTTATGTGTTGAAAAACAGGTTGGGAATCCTGCTAAAAAGGACCAAATCAACTTTGTTAAAAATACATTAAGAAAATCAGGTGTTAAAATAGTCCAAATCATATGTATTGTGAGATTTGAAATAATCATGTATAAATATGACCAGATCTCTCAAAACATTGCTGCAAAAATGATTCTGGAATAAGTATTCCTTCAATAAAACCTCCCAGTGAGTATTTCAGTACTTATGAATGGGAAGGGTAAAAAAAAGGAAGAAGAAAAATCACAAAAACTCAAAAGTGTGTTTATCTCAAAACCTTTGAAGTCAAAGGAAAAGAGCATAAATGTAAAACACTTAAGAGTCCAAAATTGGGTGAACAATGGTCATCAAGCAACTGTGTGCATTCATTGATTCAGGAAAGTTCAGGTAACAACAGTATCACCAGTGATTAAACTTACAAGAGGACTAGACAAGGTTTTCAGAGCCATCACATGGTAACAAAGTCTATAACCAGACTTTCAAAACTTATGTGAACATGCCTCCTCATTTATGCAATCAATTAACAAGAAAATGGTCTCAAACAAGTGGTTATTACAATCTCAAAACATTCATATAACTTGAGAGTGATGTGATTATGAGTTTAATTAGAAAATGTACCAGATCCTGTTTGATGCTATTTTCAGAAAAACTTTTAATTATTTTTCTTGAAAAAGTTTTTCTCAAATAAAGCAGGATATATTATTCTTTATTTTTCTTCAAGAGTGATATATTTTGTACTTTTACTTGTTTTTGATAGGAAAAGTTTCAAACACCTATCAGGATATAGAACCCTTATTTTTGGTGATATTATCCTTGAAAATAGGTCAAAAGGAAATGGTACAAGTGTCAAGGTCATGTCCAACTCAAGTTTGTTTTAACACAGATCAGAGATTGATTGCTAACAGACCTTAAAATACTTGGTACTCATGTTCTAATTTAAATATTATGACACAAAATGAGTTGCCATATTAAAAAGGTTTCCATCATCTGGGGTACTAAACCACTGTCAGGAATTTATAAAAGCTTCAAAACTTATAATAGACATGTGGCAAAACCTTGAATGCAATTTTTTGTAAAAACTGGTGACATATTAAACTTGACAATTTGCATCTAAAATGTGTTTTGTTGAGGATAACAATCTTGCAGATGTTTCATAATCACCATCAACAGATGTTGAAAATGATGTTGTGGTTTCACAAGACAAAATCATTTCTTTCATCAGAGCAGCAGATGTTCAAAACAGTTGTCAAAAGCTTATCCACTGTTGCCCTAACAGTTGCTGACATAATAGCTCTCAAATCCCTACCATTACCTTACTCCTAATCACTGTTCTGTTCAAACATCTGTTTCCTAAATACTGTCCACTGCTGAAAGCCAACCCTTGTTCTTTCATTCTCTTAGTAATCACTGCTGTTCAAAATCAGTGTTTTATCCACTGATAAAGCTATCCACTGATAGTTAAAATCATCCACTGTCTTCACTTTGATCGTTACAACCATTGATATTTGCTTCATCAGTGGTTCCCTAAACAACTGTCCTCCATTATTCATCTTTCCATTAGAGGTTGGCACGTGGTCAGTTATTAGCCATCAGATCTTTGTAAACCGCTGCCACGCCAGCATTCACTTTTTCCCTTATAAAACCCTGATCAAAACCCCCAAATAGGGTTTTACACTGTCGAATTGAATTCCAAAATTCTTTTCTCAAAGCAGTTTCCAATCTTTCGTCTCAAATCATTCTTCGTTCTTCTTCATCAAAATGACAAAATCAAAATCAAAATCGAAATCATCCTCATCTTCCAAAAAGGTCGCTCAAAAGGCCGCTGAACCGATTGAAATACCATACAAAGCACCTCACAACTACTTGGGTCTACTCACAAAACCCACCACCACCACCAAAACCTTCGATTCCATTATTGACACTCTTGCAGCTTCAAAGTACAAAACTGTGTTGACTGCTGATGCTCCTATTTACGAACAAACACAGAGAGAATTCTGGAAAAATGCCACACTTGAGTATCAAGGTGAAACAGTTATAGCCATTAATTCTTCCATAAAGGGCAAAAAGATCCAAATTGTCACACCCCGACCACGCAAAGCAACAAAACATGGCGGAAACGTCGGGGAGTGTTGTAACAAAATCATTGTTTCACAACCATGGAATAAATAATTTCGTTTTATTGAATTAATGAACTCATTGTTTTATTACAAATCAGATAAATACAACTATTATCTTTCAAATTTTAAAGTTACTAAGGCACGAGTCTATCCTATGTATAGCATGCACCATCAATCATCACATAATAGCACCTGAAACATGTGTAAAAATAGGTACGTCAGCATAAAAATGCCTGTGAGATACATAGGTTTTATTGTAATTAGGATTCATGACTTATAAGTTTAGAAAAAGTTGTTTAACAAAAGTAGTCATGATCCTTGTAAAAGGTTTTCTTTTATAAATCATACTAAAATTTATAAGAAATCGGATGATATAAGTTAATAATACATAGGAAATTAAATAATTAAGTAAAATGAGTTTGTATAAAATATATTGTTTGAAAAACAATAATTTGATAAAAAGGTTTATAGCATATATAAAAATATACTTTGGTTTTAAGAAAGTCGAATAAGTAATATATTAAAATATATTTCTGTTCCAATGTCGTTAACCCAAGTGTATTAAATAACGCCACGGTATGTAATGTGATGAAAACACTTATATATAAGAAGTACCAGCGGCGTATCTACCATGTTTTCATCATATTACACCCGTCCCGTTATCTAAACACAAACCCAAATCCCAATTGTAAAACAAATAGTATATTAAATATACTTTAGTTGTTAAAATAATAATTTTCAGTAGTATATTAAAAGTATACTTTGGATTTATAAATAACATATTAAACTATGTTTTCGTTTGAAAATAACATATTAACTATGCTTTGGTTTTGAAAATAACATATTAAACTATGTTTTAATGATTAACAAAATATATATGTTGGTTTTGTACATTATCACATATGAGAGCATATCAAATTATACTTTTGGGAGTATAACTAAATATACAAAAATAATGCGATTTAAGAATTCATTCAGACCTAGTGCATTAAAATACACCTTTGAGACTATAGGGATACCATAAAGGCAATCCCTATTTGGATGGAGAAACAAATTGGTTTCGGACATTCCATGACAACAGGAATGGGGTGTCAAATCCTATAGCGCTATATCATAATACCAATCGGTCTGGTGAACATAAAATAAGTACAATCCAACAATTAATTTATAATCTTTGTAAAATTAGTGTTTAAACCATAAATAATCATTCAGTTTGTCAAAAGATAAGTACTAATATGTATAATCAATTATACTTTGAAATCATGAATATAACAATTAGGTACACTTGCTTCACCCCAAAACATTGAAAACAGTAAAAGAGGGTACTATGTACTCACTTGAGAGTGCTTAGAAGTCTTGAACAACTACCAAGCAAGCTAGAGGGAGCACGGAATCAAACGGCACCTAATATAGGTAACTACATAAATAAACCGGACCTAAATCGGGAGATCGGATAGGATGAGGTCTCGTAAACCAAATGAGTGTGGGAACTCATATGATATGGTTTAACAAGTCCTACATACTAAAAGGAAACCTAACCTAAGTGCTTACGACCCGTTTAGGTAGCTCACGCTACTTTAACGCGTCGTTCGCGTAAAACGCGTTCGGACCACCTAACTAGTCCTATGACAAGTATTATATGCCTAAACATGTTTAATTATGTTGCATAATTAGTTAAGTGACAAAATTTTGGGTTACATATGCTTAAATATCAATTATGCATAAAAAGGGTATTTTGGTAATTTTCCTAAGGCATATAAACTACCTATCATATAACTAGCTAAACGACGTGACCATAAGGTATAACCTCGGAAGGTTATTCCCTATACAACTATGGTCACTAAACATGTTTGGTCAGATCCTTATGATCGACCAAACGGGTCTAGTTCGAAAGTCTAAGCGGTTGTTTAGACCGCTTGAATTACGACTCTACATAAGCACTAAACCTAAAGTGACGAGCTAAACATGCTAAAACATGTTTAGTTAAGTTAGAAAACAGGTTTGGTATCAAAACAAACGGTTTTGATTCCTAAAAGTAGTTTGGTTACAAAATACGCGAGAATACGCATTTTGGCCGAAACTACGACTCGTCACTAAACCTAGATAACGTCGTAATCAGTAGGTATAGTCACTAGGGACTATAACCATCGTGATTATGCTCACGTTATGAAGTTTAAACGAACTTCACATTGACCATAAACTGGTCAATGCAGAATGTCAAACACAGTTTGACTTTCAGACTCGAAAAGCGATAAAAGAACGAAAGAATACTTACAAAGGGTCCCCGCAAGATTTGATCCGATTTACTCTTAGGTATGAAGCATAAACTTCAACTTAGAGAGCCAAAATCAGATTCAAATGTGGTTTTTGAAGTGAAATGGGATGGGGTATTTATAGATATGGCACAACCGTTAAGATCGTTCGTCGAGAAACGTGCTTCGATCTAGGCCGTACACATGGGCCCCTTGTTTTGCAAAACCATGGGCACCACTAGTTTAAGCCCATGGTATCAAAAATACCATTAAATACCAGCCCATAGTTTGCAAAACCATGGGCTAAAACCATCAAAACTTCAAAATTGGACTAGGTTCATTGAATCTGGTCAGAAATTTCAAAAATGGTCCCTGCTCTTGTAAAACTTGATTTTTTGGCACTTTTACGCCCCGTTAACCCCATTTCAAGGCTCTAAAATAAATTTAAAGTACATGGAACTTAAAATATTCTCAAAAACATCTCGTATGTCGGTTCGTTTGGTCGTACGGTTGCGTTGTTCGGTTAATTACGACAGAAATCGTAATGAACGCAAAAACGATCCAAATTACGCGACGAATGGAATTTTATCACGCCAATCACTAAAATAAAATATTTTAATGATTAGATAAATTTTTGGATGTTCGGATATATTCAGGACGTAAGATATGCGCGAAAATGCAAACTTATGCATTTTTGACGCTTTTAGTCTCAATTGATCAAGAAAGTTTATTTTTGCGCACCAAACACCTCAAAGCCTATTTCTAAGCTATATAAAGGATATTTAGGGCATATTTAACTTATGATCAAGTTCCGGAGTGTTCGTTACTATACGAATCGGTATAGTTTCACAGTTTGACACAAATAGTCCCTACGATCGAACAAACTTGATTTCAACACACCAAACCATCCAAAACTTATTTCTAAGTTATGTGAAGGTTATTTAAGGTATGTTAAGCCTATTTCACTATTCCGGAGTGTTTGTTGCAATAAAATGGTTATATCTACGCATCAGTGCGCGTATAACCTTCCAGAAAGCGATTTAAAGCTTGAAATCGAACAAGAATTGATATGTGCAGGCGATACACATATTTATACAAATCCTAAGTATGAAATACAATATTTCATTGGTTTGGTATTTGTTTGATGGTTGAAGTGACACAGGTGTCACACAAATCACTCCACAATCAATTTCAGAAGTCTTTGCACTCGATGATCATGAAGGTAAAACTTCTTTTCCCAAAAACGAGTTAAAAACTGATTTTCTGGAAAGAGGGTATGGTGCAGAAATGAAAAGGGACACCTTACAAAAAGGCTTCTTCCCTTCTGCACCAAGGTTTTTATTCCATACTCTTTTGATGTGTGTCTAAAATAAAACAACTGCTTTTAATGAAATACCATTAAAGATCCAAAACCTGGGCTATGCTATTTTACATAATGAAAATTTTAACTATTCCCAGGAGATCTTTGATGATTTGGTAAAAAAATGTTGATAGCAAATCATTTCTACTTTTTCCAAGGTTCTTAAGTTACTATCTTAAACAAAAATTTGGAAAGCAAAATGAAAATTTGCTCATTCAAGGTGAATCTTTTCAAATACATGGTTTAACATTTGAAACATTCACTAGAATGTTGACACCTGCAAAAACACAAGCAGAGGTACCTGAGCAGACTTTAGCAGCTACCACTACTCCTTAGGTATCTGCTATTGAGCCCACTGCTCCAGGTGATCATGGCAGCACACCCACTGCTATGAGACCCACACCTGCCATCACCAAAAAGCCTAAAAAGAACTCATCCAAAAAGCCCCCCAAACCCACTAAAAAGGCAACTCTGGAAGATGAGATCCCAAAGCCACTGCCAGTGACAACACAGATGTCACTAAAAACCACTGCTGCTACTTCCTCACAGCAGATGGAAGAAAGATCTCCACCCTTGCCTCAAACTCCTCCTGCATCCTCACAAAAGGATCAGGCAAAGGATAAAGCTAGGTGGGAACAGGAGAAAAAAAGCTTACATGGAGCTGAATGCACAGGGTACTTCTGAGCCAAAGGATGTTGAAAATCCTAAGGATGAAAAGAAGAAGCCCACTAGACAAGTGAGGCAACCAAAATCCACACCATCCAGACCCACAAAGCATGCCTCCAAACCACCTCCCAAAGGCTCCAAACCTCAAACCACCAAATCTCAAAGTTCCACCCAAACAGTTGTTGTAACACATGTTCTATCAACAACTGATACCTCAGTAGTTTCAACAACTGCCAGCCAAACACCTGCCATCTCCTCAACACACACCACTACAACACACACCACAACCACTGCCCTACCACCATAACCTAAAATCACTTCACCACCCACCAAATCACCACCTGCTGATAAGCAGAAGACATCTACTGACACATCAGTAGTTGTAATGACAACAGAGGTTGAAACACCAGTTGTTTCAACAGATATTTGCCAGCCATCTACCACTGCCCTCATCATTTCAACAATCACCATACAACCCACTGTCACATCACAACCAAAACCCCCTTCACCCAAAAGACTTTACACAAGGAAAAGGAAATATCATGAGGGTAATGATGATATACCAGCACCCATTCCTTTATCCTCCACACCCTACAATGTTGTCGAGCCACAATCTTCCACTCCACCAACTCTAGTCAAACCAATAAACCCTGCTAACCTTGTATCCATTGCTGCAAGTTATCCACTGGAATTGGAAGCCGTAAAGGATGAGATGAGACAATTTTATACAGAAGATGATCCTTCAAAAAAAGTTTTCCTTCTCTCATAGGCTTCAGGAACCCAGAAAATATGGATGCATATCTAAAACTCAAAGCCAGGCAAGCAGATATAAGAGCTAGAATTGAATGCAAAGATCAAGGTGACAAAGCCATTTCAGAAAGAATGGAATTTTTACTCACTAAGGTCAAACATATGGAAGATTATGCAAGAGACCTGAGCAAAGATATGTCAAATCTGCCACCTGATGTTGTCCTATAAAAGGAGATGAGAAAGGATTATCTTGCATTCATCATGAAAGAAAAGTTTTATCCAGCCAAAGAAGAACAATTCAGTGAATGGCCACTCATTGCACTAAAGCATGAGGTAAACAGAATCAGGATGATCAAAAATGATCCAGGTAAGAAAAGGACAGCTCCAAACTGGAGCAAATATAAAAAGGCCATTGATAAACTTACCTTAGAATACAAGAGGAAGAAATAAGAGCTGGTGGATGCAAAGGTTGGACCTGCCAAAGCCATAGCAAAATGGACAAGGCAATACACAGATGAGGCTTATGAAAGGTTAAAGAAAAGAAGGATGACAGATCCCAGTTTACCACAGAAGCCTGAATACAAAGAGCCAAAACAGATCAATATTTCTGAACCACTGTTCACATCAACAGATGTATCAGCCATTGAGATAGATCAAAGAAAGAGACAAGAGCAGATTGAAAAAGAAGCTGCAGAAGATATAGCTACAGCAAATGATATCATCAAAATGGTTTTCAAACAAAATACAGCTGAAGATTCTGAACTAGCAAAAGCTCAGAACACTACTCAACAAATTATCACAAGGCCAGCATCACCAAACTCATCAGTAAATAAACCTCTCCCAAGAAACCCATTGGGTTTAAAAATACTAAAATGGATGTCTGATCAAAAGACCCATGTATTGACCCTGATCAGATCCACTGGAGAAGTAAAGCACATATCAAGGGAACAAGCACTGGGCCTGAGTGTTGAAGATCTACAAGATCTCCTTAAGCTTATACTATGTAGGGATGAGGATGATACAAGTTCCATGGATTTTGAGTTGCAATTTAAAGGACAAGTTAGGGAACTTCTGATAAGACAATAAAGATCCAAAATGATGAAGAGTTTTGGCATTATCTGTTCCAGGGGGAGATTGTTGGGATTGAACCCTATCAGAGGAACAGATAATAAAAGCCAAAACTGGTTCACAACAGTGCATTCATCATAAGCAGTACTTTACACCAGGCTTTCCCCTTAAAAGTGTTTAGAACATCTGATGTCCTCTATCCACTGAACGTATACAACAGCTGTTGTCCCTCAAACTGCTGATGAAGCCCTGAAGACTGTGAAGGATTAAACATTGTTGTTCAATCTACTGCTATGAGTCAAGCACTGCTGGATATATCAAGTGCTGCTGGGTTCACATCAGTGGAAGGATTCAGCAATAGTTAAGTTTGTCTTTATGTAATGTATTGTAATGACAGTTGTTAGCATAGCAATACTTGCATAGATCAGATGTTAGAGGTTGTTAGGTTGTTAGATGTCACTTTCATGGTGACGTCAGCTTAGATGCTTCAGTCGTTTGATTTTCCTATAAATGGAACAGTACCCTGTACTGTTACATTTGATTGATAGAGTGAGTTCTTCTCCTCCAATCCTTTCATCTTGTGCAATCAACCAGGGAGCATCAGGCTGAGGGGGAGTTTAGTTTGTAAGCATGCATTGTAATCTTTTGATTTGATTTGTAATCTTTCGACTAATGAAATGCATATGTTTATCTAAAACTTCTTCCTCTTTGATTGTGTTTAGAAAGTTTGTGTTCATTTCCGCTGCATAAATCATTGAATCATGTTCATTCATTATTCATCTATTACAAACAAACACAATCATGAGAGCCTCCGATCTTAACACAACTGGATGAGATTGCGAATCTCAAGCTTAAATATCAGGAAGCTAAAATTGAGAATGAGAGAATCAACTTGAAGCTGAACAGTTACACTTCTTCCAGCTTTGTTCTTCAACACATAGTTCCCAAACCGATTGGGAAGAACAAAGATGGTGAAGATGTATACTCTGATGGAACTGGGATTGGGTATCACAAGGTTCCACCACCCATGAGCAATAACTTCACGAAAAAATAATCAGGGTTGGTTAATGAATCAGATTTAAGTGAGAAAAGTGATGCAGAAAAGTTATCAGATAACATTGATGTCACGTTTAACTCACAATCCGATGAAGATAGCATCGAATCTGAGGTTGTGAAGGATGTTGTTGAAAAAGTGTTAAAATCTGACAGTGATTCCACAAATGAAGACGATGATTATTTCTTGAACAATTACATCCCGAAACCTAAGTCCCAGAACAACTTAAATGACGAACCGACTCTTATCATGTACAAGATGAATGGTTCAGATAAGTTGTACTCGGATAAAGAGTTTCCGATTGAAAATGTCAATGTGGATAAGCTGAAAAAGGTTTTCAGGTTAGTTGAAATTGATGTTTCTGAGGTCAATGGTTTGTCAAGCACTAAAAGGTTTTTGAACTTCCAACTTGATAAATCTTACTATAATAAACCAAATGTGCCACCACGTTTTCACAATAACAACTAAAATAGAGGGTTTGGTGGGCATCAGGGTGGTAAGAATTATCAGAGAAAGAATATTCAGAAATCAAAGTTTGTGAAAAAGACAATGTTGATGAAAAGTTCGAGTGCAATGACCGAACAAGAATCAGAAATCTTTTCGAAAACCAATGAAGAGTTTTTCGAAAAGAAAGTCTCACAACCGCAGACTGATGGTCAGTGTCGGGTCATCGACAACCGAACGTGCTTCAAATGCAATCAGATTGGTCATATTGCATGAAAATGTACCAATCAACGACCTAAGTCTGTGATTGTTGAGAACTCCAAGAAGTCGAACGATGCAAAAGGCAAGGTGTGACACCCGGCTATTTAGGTTGTACTGTACAAATGTAACACGTTTCATGAATAAATAAAAAGGCTGTATTTGACTGATATTGATGTTTATATGTGATATTTGATGCGTCGGTAAATCCAAACTTTGATAAAAATTATGTTGGCAACAATAAGATAAACGCTTATCGCGTAACGAATAAAATGCGAAACGAACGTCGGTGACCACCCGATCAGTGTTAAAATCCTAAAAATAGTCTGTTATGATTAGAATAGTAATTTTAATCATATTCATGAGGAAAAATAAATTAAAACGCTAGGAAACTCTATTTTTTGAGTTTGAGCGCGTACCGCGCGATACTGCGCGTATCTGACAAAAATACTGTCAACGCAGCCATTCAAGGCAACTGATAATTATTTCAGTAATATTTTAGTGAGTTTATTTTTATAGAATGATAAAAATAATTTAAAACGCACTAAAACGAGATTAAAACGCTAGATAAAATACCCGGTAACCAGTAAAATACCAGTTTTAATCTATATATATCACACCCTGACTTTTGCTGAAATGTATGATGTGTGACTGGTTTAATATCATTGCATTCAATCGTAATAAACAACTACATGATCAAAACGATGTTCATCCATTCATAAAATTTGAGTATTACAACACTGGTTATTTAAGTTTTAAAACACAACCTTCGACTAGGTTACAAACCAACAAAAGTGGATGACATCTCACTTGAAGTCTACTTCTAGTTATGACACCCGCGCCCAAGATCCATCCTGTCACCTGAAATACATGTAATTTTGGAAAACATCAACAAAAGTTGAGCGAGTTCATGCGTTTTGTTTATGAGTACTGTAATCTTGTAAATCTTTGAGAGACTCCTTTGTAAACAGGTATGAAAAGTGTGTATGAACATGAATGTTTTACAAGGACTTTAAGGCATGTGAGGAGATAGGGAGCACTCGTAATGAGTGGGCATATACCCTTGTCGATTTTCCTCGACTGTGTCGATTAACCTTGACTGTGTCAATTTCCCTCGACTGTGTCGATTACCCTCGACTGTGTCGATTACCCTCGACTGGGACTCCGAAGCACTGCTTGGTACTAGTTGTGACCATGAGTGGGGTTCGGCCGTACCCGTTAGATCTAACCCTCGTCCCTAATGAATGTTTTAATGGCATTTCAATATTAAGTCTATGCTCACATGATCTAGTATTTTATAGGCATTTCATACCGTTTAAGCATTTATACATGTATTCCACCCCCGAGAGTTATAAAACCAAAAACAGTTAAGAGAAAAGGGGGAGCATGTGTCACACCCCGACCACGTAAATCAATGAAACGTGGCTGAAACGTCGGGGAGTGTTGTAACAGAATTAATGTTTCACAACCATGGAAATTAAAGTTTCATTTTATTCATCAAACAAGCGAGTTACATTGTCTTTAAACAAGAAATAAAGAGTACATAACATAAATTAACTAGTTCTTGTCTCGTTTTAAGTCACTAAAGCACAGGTCCGCCTAAGTATATCTCGATAAGTCCTATGCATCAACTCCTGAAAACACATGTGAAAATAGGTACGTCAGCATAAAAATGCATGTGAGGTACATAGGTTTTGTGAAAATAGGTTTCATGACTTGTAAGTTTAGAAAGAGTTGTTTTAATAAAGTTTAGTCATGAATCTTGTAAATTGATTTGTTTTGTAAATCATTTGAAAAACAATAAGTTCAGATGATATATATAAATAAGCGAATAATGTATGGTTAAATGAATAACCAAGTAAAATGAGTTTGTATAAGATAAGTCGTTTTGTAAAACAATGTCTTGTGAAAAGTATGTTATTTGTATAAAATGTTATATGTCTTTGAAATGATGCAAATAACGCTACGATATGTAATACCATACAAGCACTTATATATAGGAAGTACCAGCGGCGTATCCACCATACTTGTATCGTATTACACACGCCTCGTTACTTAAATCACTTACCCAAACCAAACCGCCAAAGTAAAATGTTTATGTATAATCAATTGTCAAAATGCTTATGTCTATTGTAAACCATGAATTGTGTATATGAATGTCAAAATGTAAGTATGTGATGAATAACAAATGTACTAAGTATGCAACAAAGGACATACATAGCATGTAATGTAAAACAATGTACTCAGTATGCACACAATGGGCATACATAGCATAGATGTAATGTGAAACAATGTACTAAGTACGCACACAATGGGCATACATAGCATGAAATGTAATGTGAAACAATGTACTAAGTATGCACACAATGGGCATACATAGCATGAAATGTAATGTGAAACAATGTACTATAAATGTACTAATGAACATAGCAAGTATATGATGTGAAAACATGGAAAGCATGAAAGTAACAAGTAGGCACATGTGTTTCACCCCCAAAATGTTTGGAAAACAGTAAAAGAGGGGTCTATGTACTCACTTGAGATTGCTCAGAAGTCCTAAGATAACCACCAAGCAATGCTAGAGATCTCGGAATCAAACGGCACCTAGTATAGGTAACTATGTTAATAAACCGGACCTAAATCGGAGGATTTAGATAGAATGAAGGTTCGTAAACCAAACGAGTATGGAGACTCGTGTCATATGGTTTAACAAATCCTACATACTAAATGAAACCTAACCTAAGTGCTTTCGACCCATTACGACCCGTTTAGGTAGCTTATGCTACTTTAACGCGTCGTTCGCGTGAAACGCGTTCGCCTAACTAGTCCTATGACAAGTATTATATGCCTAACATGTTTAATTATGTTATATAATCAGTTAAGTGACTGAAGTTTAGGTTACATATGCTTAATTACCAATTACACATGAAAAGGGTATTTTGGTAATTTACCTAAGGCATATAAACTACCTATCATACAACTACTTAACGAAGCGACCATAAGGTATAACCTCGGAAGGTTATTCCCTATATACTATGGTCACCTAATGTATTTGGTCGGATGCTAATGATCGACCAAATGGGTTGGGTTCGAAGGTATAAGCGATTTATTAGATCGCTTACCCTTACGACCCTAGACAACGTGGTAATCAGTAGGCATAGTCACAAAGGACTATAACCATCGTGATTACAATAACGTTGCGAAGTTCAAACGAACTTCGCATTGACCATAAACTGGTCAATGCAGAAAGTCAAACAAAGTTTGACTTTCGGACTCGAAAAGCAATAAAAGAACGAAGGAATACTTACGAAGGGTCCAAGAATGCTAATCTTGATTCAAGTAGCTCAGGTATGAAACAAAGGTTTCAACTTAGAGCTTCTCAAATCAGATTCTAGTGGGTTTTTGCAAGGCATGGGGTTGGGTATTTATAGATTTCAGTTCACCGTTAGGATCATTTCTTGGAAACCGTGATCGAATCTAAGGCGTACACTTGTCGAAATGTTATGGTAGCTCATTTTGCACCCACCACAAGTTATTGACAAGTGGCCTTGGCCTTTGGGATGATTAAGGGCTGGAAACAGGCTGTTAAAAACAAGTTACTGCATCTGACCCCTGCTTGCGTAACGTGTTTTGTGTTGAGGTGCGCAAGCACCTTGCAGACCAGAAAGTTTGATTTTTGGCAGTTTTGGTCCCTGTTGTGTAATAAGGCCATTTCCGACACGTTTAAGGCCCGTTAACCCCATTTCAAAGCTCTAAAATGAAGTTAAAGTATAGGGAACTTAAAATGTGCTCAAAAATATCTCGGATGTCGGTTCGTTTGGCCGTACAATCGCAATGTTCGCTTAATTACGACGGAATGCGCATAAGTGCGAAAAAGCCTATTTCTAAGCTATGTGAAGGATATTTATGGTATGTTTAACTTATGGCCATGTTCCGGAATGTCTGTTACAGTTCAAATTGGCATACTTTCGCAGTTTGTCAACTTTAGTCCCTGTAAGCGATTTAACTTGATTTTGCCATACCAAAGTCTTCAAAACTTATTTCTAAGTTAAGTAAAGGTTATTTAAGGCATGTTAAGCCTATTTCACTATTCTGGAGTGTTCTTTGCATTAAACTGGTTATATTTACGCATTAGAGTGCGTATAACCCTCCAGAAAGCGATTTAAAGCTTGAAATCGAACAAGAGTTGATATCTGCAAACGATACACATATTTTTACAAATCCCAAGTATGAAATACAATATTTCATTGGTTTGGCATTTTTTGATGGTTGAAGTGACACAGGTGTCACAGTCTCCCCTACTTTAGGAAATTTCGTCCCGAAATTTAATTCTAGAGGAAACTTGTGAGGACGACGGTGATGTTTTCGCTTTGAATGAACCCCTTGAACCCTAAGTAGAACTCTGGGCCATGATAGGGTTCTTAGCGAAATTGTCAATCCCTCAAAGTGAAGTCCTTGTAGCAGCAAAACATGGAGTTTCAAACTATGGATAGGAGAACGTTTCCCATGAAGACTTATCATAGGAAACTTGAATTCACGATTGGGAAGTGTAAGATAAAATGACATCGTTCAAAGTCCAAGACTTCTCCCGTATCATTACTCTTGTCACTATTGGTCTTTACACATGACAAAACTTCATGTGGTTTCTGTGCACTGAATTCCATAATTATGTAGGCCTCCATAATTACGTAATTCCTTGCACAGTCCGCACAGTTCATTTCATAATGCGCATGGGGAAAAATCGTTTAGATCAACGAACAATCTCTTGAACTAGACCACCCGAGGGCCTATTTAACTACATAAACACATGATATATATAACTAGATTGTCGAACCAATCTATTTATCTTAGATCGACGTAGGATCTCTTTAACTAGACCACCAGAGGGCCTGTTTAACTATATCAACGCATGATATATTTAACTAGATTGTCGAACCAATCTATTTAACTTAGATCGACGTAGGATCTCTTTAACTAGACCACTAGAGGGCCTATTTAACTATATCAACGCATGATATATTTAACTAGATTGTCGAACGAATCTATTTAACTTAGATCGACGTAGGATCTCTTTAACTAGACCACCAGAGGGCCTATTTAACTATATCAACGCATGATATATTTAACTAGATTGTCGAACCAATCTATTTAACTTAACTACCCAAGAGGAATATTCAACTACATCAACACATGATGTCCTTAGACTTTGGAATAGTACTTTATAATCCAAGGGACTTAACTACAACGTAGAAGTCCATTAAGGATTTAAGATAGTACCTTTTTGAATATCCTACTACGAATCTTTCATATGAAGATAAGAAAGATTCTATGAGGATTTGGATAATGAATATCCAGAGTATATAAAAACACAAAAATGCATAAAAGAAAACGCAAAATGCATAAACACATAGTCACACATCCACAAAATTTTTTATCTAGATCTTTAATTTGTTAATTTGTTTTGTAGATTGCGTACAGGTATTTGAAGCACACTAGGAATCCATTCCGTGGATTTCATTTGGTACTTTAAACATTAGCAAGAATCTATCTATAAAGATAGAATGATCTACCAAAAATTCGATTTCGTTTTCAAGAAAACGCAATATTCGAATTAAGGTACAATAATTTTAGAATATACGAAAATTCCCTTAGGTACCCTATTAAGAATTTATAGTGGTACTTTGGGTATTCGTACAGAGTTGTAACTTGCGCCTTGTACTACATTTCTTTGGAAGAAACGGGTACTTAGGATTTTTGTGGGAAATCGCAAGAGATTATAAAATGGAAAGATTTTAGGGGGGGGGGGGGTAATCTGTTCTTCAAGGAATACGGCTCCTTGATTGTCGGTATTGTAGGGGATACGTTGTTTATACATGCCATCACATTTGTACATTGCAATGTAAAATAAAAAGATTTATTTATAAACAACAACAACTGTTTCATGGACCTTGACAACAAAAGAAAACAATACATAAGGCTTGATTATTTCTAAACAACATTGTCTTCTAGTTGGTCCGATGCTCATCCCTGTGCTGGATTGGCATTAGAAATCTTTGGGCAATTTCCTCGGAAATGGCCCATCTAGCCACAGTTGAAGCAAGGACCTGGTGGACAACGAGCTTGAGCAGGGTTTACTTGAGGTTGGTTTGGACCACCTTGGTTTGGGGTAAATCGACAAGCATTTGCCAGGTGACCGAGTCGCCCACATGATGCACATAAACGACACTGTAGGTGAGCTAAGTGGTGTGCATTACATTTGTTGCATATCGGTGCAGTACCGGCATAAGGTTTCCTTGCAGGAGGTTGAGTTGGTTGGTTGCGGGTGTTTTGGTTGGGTTGAGCAACAATCGCACAATTCTGCGAAGCCTTACGCTTCTTAGAAGGTTCGGTTTTGCTTTCCTTGGTTTCCTCCTGAACATTTGCTGCTTGTTTCTTGTCGCCTTTCTGAATAAGTTTGCCCTTTCTGATCTGATATTCGGTCAAGGTTGTAGATAGCTCAATGGCCTGTCTAACTGTAGTGGGGTTACTACCAGTAACAATGTCCTGAACTGAGTCAGGGAGACCATCAATGTATTTTTCGATCGCCTTATCCAAAGGCGTAACCATGGTAGGACACAACAGGCTCAGCTCCTCATATCGATCAGTGTATGCTCGATGTTCACCGCTATCTTGCTTAAGATCCTCGAATTCCCTTTCCAAAGCCCTAAGTTCATGACGAGGACAGAACTCCTTCATCATCAGAGCTCGAAGCTCTTCCCATGTTTGAGCCAGTGCCACATCGGCACCCCTATCTCTCACCACACCGTTCCACCACGTCAAACTCGTTTCTCAAAGACACTAGATGCGAAATCTACCTTTCACTCGTTTGGAAATTGAACATGCCTGAAGGTGCTCTCTAGACTCTCGAACCATTGCAGAAGTGCAGTTGCTCCTTGAGACCCAGAAAACTTTGATGGCTTAGCCGAGTTGAACGTCTTGAAGTTGCAGAGGGCATTATTGTTGTTGAGAGCTTGGTGACATTGAGCAACGAGGTTCGGGATTGCAGCAGTCATTTGCTGTGTAATGACAGCTGCCAGCTCTTCAATAGATACCAGATTTTCGCGTCGTGGAGGCATTCTAAAAGGGGAAACAAGAGAGAAAACAAATGAAATGGCATTGGGTAAGAATAAGATGTTACAATTACCGACCAAAATCATGGGTGATGGTCCTTTGTTTGAACCATGAAGCAAACAAACAACATAAAGGCTGAGTCAAAGCAAATAGATCCTCATAATGTATCGCAAAGACATGCTCGCCTATAAGTGGACACTCACCCCAAGAGTTCCCAGGTAAGAGTGACTGGTCCGATTATGTGGATTTGTACGAACACTCTAGCCTTAGACAGAAAACTCAGGGTACAGGCATTCACTCTTCCAGTTTGCACATGTTTGCACATGTTCACACTATTTAGGACCCAAAACTTTGACGAGATTTTGAAAACTCAAAGGGGTTCAAAACCTTATAACAGAGGGTTCAAAACCTAGTAATCAATCATCCTAGAACAGATGATTAGTTTTCAAAGCGGTTTTGAAATTTATGTTCTTGTTGTGGTCGTCGCCTAAGGATAGGTGACGGTATTGTTTTATGACTAAACGCAAGTGAACTCGCATTAGGGTCCTAGAAAGGTTATAGACTAGGTCAAAGTATTACTAATAACCTAATTCTCTATAACCATTGGCTCTGATACCATCTTTTCTGTCACACCCCGACCACGTAAATCAATGAAACGTGGCGGAAACGTCGGGGAGTGTTGTAACAGAATTAATGTTTCACAACCATGGAAATTAAAGTTTCTTTTTATTCATCAAACAAGCGAGTTACATTGTCTTTAAACAAGAAATAAAGAGTACATAACATAAATTAACTAGTTCTTGTCTCGTTTTAAGTCACTAAAGCACAGGTCCGCCTAAGTCGATAAGTCCTATGCATCAACTCCTGAAAACACATGTGAAAATAGGTACGTCAGCATAAAAATGCCTGTGAGATACATAAGTTTTGTGAAAATAGGTTTCATGACTTGTAAGTTTAGAAAGAGTCGTTTTAATAAAGTTTAGTCATGAACCTTGTAAATTGATTTGTTTTGTAAATCATTTGAAAAACAATAAGTTCAGATGATATGTATAATTAAGAGAATAATGTATGGTTAAATGAATAACCAAGTAAAATGAGTTTGTATAAGATAAGTTGTTTTGTAAAACAATGTCTTGTGAAAAGTATGTTATTTGTATAAAATGTTATATGTCTTTGAAATGATGCAAATGACGCTATGATATGTAATACCATACAAGCACTTATATATAGGAAGTACCAGCGGCGTATCCACCATACTTGTATCGTATTACACACGCCTCGTTACTTAAATCACTTACCCAAACCAAACCGCCAAAGTAAAATGTTTATGTATAATCAATTGTCAAAATGTTTATGTCTATTGTAAACCATGAATTGTGTATATGAATGTCAAAATGTAAGTATGTGATGAATAACAAATGTACTAAGTATGCAACAAAGGACATACATAGCATGTAATGTAAAACAATGTACTCAGTATGCACACAATGGGCATACATAGCATATGTAACACCTGTGTCTCCACGGCCATCAAACAGATACCAAGCCAATGAAATATTGTATTTCATACTTTGGACTTGTATAAATATGTGTATCTTTTGCACATATCAACTCTTGTTCGATTTCAAGCTCTAAATCGCTTTCTGGAAGGTTATACACGCACTGATGCGTAAATATAACCAGTTTAATCCAACGAACACTCCAGAATAGTGAAATAGGATTAACATACCTTAAATAACCTTTACTTAACTTAGATATAAGTTTTGGAAGGTTTGGTGTGGTGAAATCAAAGTTATTCGTCTACAGGGACTAAAGTTGACAAACTGCGAAAGTATGCCAATTTGAACTGTAACAGACCTTCCGAAACATGACCATAAGTTAAACATACCATAAATATCCTTTACATAGCTTAGAAATAGGCTTTGAGGGGTTCGGTGTGCTAAAATAAACTTTTGTGTCATTCAGGGACTAAAAGTGTCAAAAAGTGCACAAGTTTGCATTTTTGCGCATAACTTACATTCTGAATACATCCGGACATCCAAAAATTTATGAAAGCATGACTATATTATATTTTAGTGTTCGCCATAAGAAAAATCCATTCGTCGCGTCATTTGGATCGTTTTTCGCGCTTGTGCGCATTCCGTCGTAATTAAGCGAACATCGCGTTCGTACGGCCAAACGAACCGACATCCGAGATATTTTTGAACACATTTTAAGTTCCCTATACTTTAACTTCATTTTATAGCTTTGAAATGGGGTTAACGGGCCTTAAACGTGTCGAAAATGGGCTGAATGCATGACAGGGACCAAAAGTGTAAATCTGCCAAACTTAAGCCTAGCGGTGCGCTACACTTTTAGCGTAGCGGTGCGCTAGGGGTCTGCAGACCAGATGCAATGTACTTAACAGCCTGTTTTCAGCTGGATTAACCACAACCACACATTCCTAATTATCTAGTCATCTGATAAGGATGGATTTCCAGCCACCATAAGGTTCCGACAAGTGTACGGGTTGGATTCATGGCACGTTTTCCATGGAACGATCCTAACGGTTCGGGTATTCCTATAAATACCCAACCCACACAACCTCATTTTGCACAAGAATTCTGATTTGAGAGCTCTAAGTTGAAACCATTGTTTCATACCTGAGTTCTTGGATCGGGATTAGCATTCGGGGACCCTTCGTAAGTATTCCTTCGTTCTTTTCCTTATTTTTACTGCTTTTCGAGTCAGAAAGTCAAACTTTGTTTGACTTTCAGCATTGACCAGTAATGGTCAATGCGAAGTTCGTTTGAACTTCGCAACGTGAGTGTAATCACGTTGGTTATAGTCCCTTGGGACTATGCCTACTGATTACCACGTTGTCTAGGGTCGTAGGGTAAGCGATCTAATAAATCGCTTATACCTTCGAACCCGACCCAGTTTGGTCGATCATTAGGATCCGACCAAATACATTAGGTGACCATAGTGTAGGGAATAACCTTCCGAGGTTATACCCTATGGTCACATCGTTTAAGTAGTTGTATGATAGGTAGTTTATATGCCTTAGGTAAATTACCAGAATACCCTTTTCATGTATAATTGGTAATTAAGCATATGTAACCTAAACTTTTGTCACATAACTGATTTTGTAACATGTTTAGGCATATAACACTTGTCATAGGACTAGTTAGGCGATCCGAACGCGTTCCACGCGAACGACGCGTTAAAGTAGCATAAGCTACCTAAACGGGTCGTAATGGGTCGTAGACACTTAGGTTAAGTTTCATTTAGTATGTAGGCTTTGATTAACCATATCACATGAGTTCCTACACTCATTTGGTTTACAAACCCTCATGCTACCCAGTCTTCCGATTTAGGTCCGGTTTATTAATGTAGTTACCTATATTAGGTGCCGTTTGATATTCCGCGATCTCTAGCATTGCTTGGTGGTTATCCTAGGACTTCTGAGCAATCTCAAGTGAGTACATTGACCCCTCTTTTACTGTTTTCCAAACTGTTTTGGGGTGGAACACATGTGCCTACTTGTTACTTTCATGCTTTCCTGTTTTCACATCATATACATGCTATGTTCGTTAGTACATTATAGTACATGATTTCATTACATCTTATGCTAGGTGTGCCCATTGTGTGCATTACTTAGTACATCGTTTTACATTACATTTCATGCTAGGTGTGCCCATTGTGTGCATTACTTAGTACATCGTTTTACATTTCATCTCATGCTAGGTGTGCCCATTGTGTGCATTACTTAGTACATTGTTTTACATTGCCTTTCTGTTGCATATGCTTATCCAGCGTATGAACACATTATACTACATTTTGAACCGTTGTAATCATTTGACTATGTGATCCGTTGATATATGTGAACCGTTTGTATTTGTAACCGTTGAACCACGTGAACCGTTTGTAACCGTTGAACCACGTGAACCGTTTGTAACCGTTGAACCATGTGAACCGTTTGTAACTATTGAACCATTTGTATCCATTACATGATTTACATTAGACATGAACATTACTTTGGTGGTTTGGTTTGATTAAGTGATTAAGTAACGATGCGTGTGTAATATGATACAAACATGGTGGATACGCCGCTGGTACTTCCTATATATAAGTGTTTGTATGGTATTACATATCGTAGCGTTATTTGAATCATTTCAGTTTGATACATATAACATTTTATACAAATAACATACTTTTCACAAGACATTGTTTTACAAACAACTTATCTTATACAAACTCAGTCTACATGGTTATTCATTTAACCATACATTATTCTTTTATCTATACATATCATTTGAACTTATTGATTTTCAAACGATTTACAAGACAAAGCAAATTACAAGGTTCATGACTAAACATTTTCTCAAACATAAGTCATGAAACCTATTTTCACAAAACCTATGTATCTCACCGGCATTTTTATGCTGACGTACCTATTTTCACATGTGTTTTTCAGGAACTGTTGCATAAGATGATCAAGATACATATAGGCAGACTTGGGCTTTAGTGACAATAAAAGATGCAGACTAGTTAATTATGTTGTATTTCCATGTTTGTTTAGACATTGTAACACTTTTAATCAATAAAACAAAACTTTAATTTCCATGGTTGTGAAACATTAATTCTGTTACAACACTCCCCGATGTTTCCGCCACGTTTTGTATGTTCTACGTGGTCGGGGTGTGACAGAAAAGATGGTATCAGAGCTAATGGTTATAGGGAATTAGGTTATTAGTAATGCTTTGACCTAGTCTATAACCTTCTTAAGACCCTAACGCGAGTTTACTTGCGTTTAGTCATAAAATAATACCGTCACCTATCCTTAGGCGACGACCACAACAAGAACATAAATTTCAAAACCGCTTTGAAAACTAATCATCTGTTCTAGGATGATTGATTACTAGGTTTTGAACCCTCTATTGTAAGGTTTTGAACTCTCTATTATATGGTTTTGAACCCCTTTGAGTTTTCAAAATCTCGTCAAGGTTTTGGGTTTTTAATAATGTGAACACGTGCAAACTGGAAGGGTGAATGCCTGTATTATGGGTTTTCTGTCTAGGCAAGCACTTCGTATACATCTCAACCAGACGCGAGACCAGTTGTGCTTACCTGGGAATTCTTGGGATGAGTGTTCACTTATAGGCGAGCATGTCTTCGCGATACATTATATTGACCCATTTATTTTGATTAGTCACTGTCTCATTTGTTTGCCTTTGGTAACAAACAAATGGTCAAAATCTTCATGTGTTGTTATTCTCTTTTGACTATCTTTTGCTTGTTTCCTTCTATGTCTTCCATTTTCTTCATTATGCTTCTTCATCGCAACAAGACTCGAATGTCCGAACTAGGTGCTGCAATTGTCCATCGATTAGGCGTCGTACTACCAGAAGGCCGTTGACTTAGCTATTACCATGACTCATCTCAGGGATGAAGCCGTGTAAGGGAACCGCTCCTTGGAGAAATCAATGCAACCTTCATCATTCAAATCAAATACCCTGTTACAAATGTACCCACGGTGGACGATGGAGACATTTGGTTAACATATGCCGCTTTTGCAATCCAAAGCAAAGCTGTTACAAATCCTGCTGTTGTTCAAACTTCAAACTCTGCTTCATATGTCGCTTGGCATATCTAGCGCCTCAATCTTATGAACTTTCTACCTTGTGTATCGACGTAAGCACGCCTAGTGCAAGGTGTCGAAACACCTCTCGTTACACAAATTGCAAAATCCATGTAGGATCTTTCTATCCTCATAATTAGATCCTTGTGGATGGGTATCATTCATCGGAGTCCTTAATTGAATTCTTTGTATGATTCAATACGTACATCACAATTCAATAAGGACAAAGCCGAATTCCTTTTAAGATTATCCTATCTTCATAGATAGATTCTTGAAATGATTAAAGTGCCAAATGAAATCCACGAATTGGATTCCTGGTGTGCTTTAAATATCCGTGTTCAAAGATAACAAATTAATGGTCAAATTAAACAATTATGTGATTTTGTGCTTATGCGTTTTCTTATACATTTTGTGTTTCTATGTGATCCATCCAAATCCTCGAAGAATCTTACATATCCTTGTGCAAGAGATTCCTAGTAGGATACCCAAAGGTACTACCTAAAATCCTTAATGGACTTCTACGTTGTAGATAAGTCCCTTGGATTATAAAGTACTACTTCATAATTAGACCCCTTTAGTGGTCTAGTTAAACAGATTGATCCAAAAATCTGGTTAGGGATATCATGTGATGATATAGCTGAAAGGACTCCTTAGTGGCCTAATTAAGAAGATCCTCTGTTGATCTAATTAAAAGGACCCTATGGTAGTCTAGTCACTCTCATCTCAAGTTTGATATCTTTCCCCACAACATTACAAAACGAACAGTGCGGACTGTGCAAGGAATTACGTAATTATGGATGCATACATAATTATGGAATTTAGTGCACAGAAAATCACAGCAAGTTCTATCATGTATCTAGAGTTAACCCTATTCATTTCCAATTCTGATGAAGCATCCGTTGAGGAAAAATGAACTAGCTATTCATTTTTCACTTCTGAAGAATATCCGTTGAGGAAATGAATATCCGTTGTTTATCTTTTCATTTCCATTCTGAAGAATAACCGTTGAAAAAAAAAATGAATTATCCATTCATTTTTGTTCTGAAGAATATCCGTTGAGGAAATGAATATCCGTTGTTTATCTTTTCATTTCCATTCTGAAGAATAACCGTTGAAAAAAAAATGAATTATCCATTCATTTTTGTTCTGAAGAATATCCGTTGAGGAAATGAATACCCGTTGTTTATCTTTTCATTTCCATTCTGAAGAATAACCGTTGAGGAAAATGAATTATCCATTCATTTTCGTTCTGAAGAATATCCGTTGAGGAAATGAATATCCGTTGTGTAATCCTTCATTTCCAACTCTGAGGAAATAACCGTTGAAAATGACTCCGTTAGTTCATTTTCGTTTCTGAAGATTTACCTGTTGAGGAGATGAATATCCGTTGTGTAATCCTTCATTTCCAACTCTGAGGAAATAACCGTTGAAAATGACTCCGTTAGTTCATTTTTGTTTCTGAAGATTTATCCGTTGAGGAGATGAATATCCGTTGTGTAATCCTTCATTTCCAACTCTGAGGAAATAACCGTTGAAAATGACTCCGTTAGTTCATTTTCGTTTCTGAAGATTTATCCGTTGAGGAGATGAATATCCGTTGTGTAGTCCTTCATTTCCGTACCTGAGGAAACAACCGTTGAAAATCACTCCGTTATTTCATTTTCGTTTCTGAAGATTATCCGTTGAGGAAATGAATATCCGTTGATTTTTCTTTCATTTCAAATTCTGAAGAACAAACCGTTGAGGAAAATGACCCCGTTTGTTCATTTTCGTTCTGAAGAATATCCGTTGAGAGAAATGAATATCCGTGGATTATTCCTTCATTCCCATTTCTGACGAAGAATCCGTTGAGAAAGAATGAATCATCCATTCATTCTCACTTCTGAAGAATATCCGTTGAGGGAAATGTATATCCGTTTAGTTAATTCCTTTATTTTCCATTTCCGAAGAACCCGTTGAAGAAAATGACTTTGTTCGTTCATTCTCGCTTCTGAAAAATATCCGTTGAGGAAAATAATCAGATTATGCTTTACATATCTTTGATGACTATTTGACACAAAGTCATAGACAGACTCCTACGAATAAATTTCGGGACGAAATTTCCTAAAGTAGGGGAGACTGTAACACCTGTGTCTCCACGGCCATCAAACAGATACCAAGCCAATGAAATATTGTATTTCATACTTTGGACTTGTATAAATATGTGTATCTTTTGCACATATCAACTCTTGTTCGATTTCAAGCTCTAAATCGCTTTCTGGAAGGTTATACACGCACTGATGCGTAAATATAACCAGTTTAATCCAACGAACACTCCGGAATAGTGAAATAGGATTAACATACCTTAAATAACCTTTACTTAACTTAGATATAAGTTTTGGAAGGTTTGGTGTGGTGAAATCAAAGTTATTCGTCTACAGGGACTAAAGTTGACAAACTGCGAAAGTATGCCAATTTGAACTGTAACAGACCTTCCGGAACATGACCATAAGTTAAACATACCATAAATATCCTTTACATAGCTTAGAAATAGGCTTTGAGGGGTTCGGTGTGCTAAAATAAACTTTTGTGTCATTCAGGGACTAAAAGTGTCAAAAAGTGCACAAGTTTGCATTTTTGCGCATAACTTACATTCTGAATACATCCGGACATCCAAAAATTTATGAAAGCATGACTATATTATATTATATTTTAGTGTTCGCCATAAGAAAAATCCATTCGTCGCGTCATTTGGATCGTTTTTCGCGCTTGTGCGCATTCCGTCGTAATTAAGCGAACATCGCGTTCGTACGGCCAAACGAACCGACATCCGAGAAATTTTTGAACACATTTTAAGTTCCCTATACTTTAACTTCATTTTAGAGCTTTGAAATGGGGTTAACGGGCCTTAAACGTGTCGAAAATGGGCTGAATGCATGACAGGGACCAAAAGTGTAAATCTGCCAAACTTAAGCCTAGCGGTGCGCTACACTTTTAGCGTAGCGGTGCGCTAGGGGTCTGCAGACCAGATGCAATGTACTTAACAGCCTGTTTCAGCTGGATTAACCACAACCACACATTCCTAATTATCTAGTCATCTGATAAGGATGGATTTCCAGCCACCATAAGGTTCCGACAAGTGTACGGGTTGGATTCATGGCACGTTTTCCATGGAACGATCCTAACGGTTCGGGTATTCCTATAAATACCCAACCCACACAACCTCATTTTGCACAAGAATTCTGATTTGAGAGCTCTAAGTTGAAACCATTGTTTCATACCTGAGTTCTTGGATCGGGATTAGCATTCGGGGACCCTTCGTAAGTATTCCTTCGTTCTTTTCCTTATTTTTACTGCTTTTCGAGTCAGAAAGTCAAACTTTGTTTGACTTTCAGCATTGACCAGTAATGGTCAATGCGAAGTTCGTTTGAACTTCGCAACGTGAGTGTAATCACGTTGGTTATAGTCCCTTGGGACTATGCCTACTGATTACCACGTTGTCTAGGGTCGTAGGGTAAGCGATCTAATAAATCGCTTATACCTTCGAACCCGACCCAGTTTGGTCGATCATTAGGATCCGACCAAATACATTAGGTGACCATAGTGTAGGGAATAACCTTCCGAGGTTATACCCTATGGTCACATCGTTTAAGTAGTTGTATGATAGGTAGTTTATATGCCTTAGGTAAATTACCAGAATACCCTTTTCATGTATAATTGGTAATTAAGCATATGTAACCTAAACTTTTGTCACATAACTGATTTTGTAACATGTTTAGGCATATAACACTTGTCATAGGACTAGTTAGGCGATCCGAACGCGTTCCACGCGAACGACGCGTTAAAGTAGCATAAGCTACCTAAACGGGTCGTAATGGGTCGTAGACACTTAGGTTAAGTTTCATTTAGTATGTAGGCTTTGATTAACCATATCACATGAGTTCCTACACTCATTTGGTTTACAAACCCTCATGCTACCCAGTCTTCCGATTTAGGTCCGGTTTATTAATGTAGTTACCTATATTAGGTGCCGTTTGATATTCCGCGATCTCTAGCATTGCTTGGTGGTTATCCTAGGACTTCTGAGCAATCTCAAGTGAGTACATAGACCCCTCTTTTACTGTTTTCCAAACTGTTTTGGGGTGGAACACATGTGCCTACTTGTTACTTTCATGCTTTCCTGTTTTCACATCATATACATGCTATGTTCGTTAGTACATTATAGTACATGATTTCATTACATCTTATGCTAGGTGTGCCCATTGTGTGCATTACTTAGTACATCGTTTTACATTACATTTCATGCTAGGTGTGCCCATTGTGTGCATTACTTAGTACATCGTTTTACATTTCATCTCATGCTAGGTGTGCCCATTGTGTGCATTACTTAGTACATTGTTTTACATTGCCTTTCTGTTGCATATGCTTATCCAGCGTATGAACACATTATACTACATTTTGAACCGTTGTAATCATTTGACTATGTGATCCGTTGATATATGTGAACCGTTTGTATTTGTAACCGTTGAACCACGTGAACCGTTTGTAACCGTTGAACCACGTGAACCGTTTGTAACCGTTGAACCATGTGAACCGTTTGTAACTATTGAACCATTTGTATCCATTACATGATTTACATTAGACATGAACATTACTTTGGTGGTTTGGTTTGATTAAGTGATTAAGTAACGATGCGTGTGTAATATGATACAAACATGGTGGATACGCCGCTGGTACTTCCTATATATAAGTGTTTGTATGGTATTACATATCGTAGCGTTATTTGAATCATTTCAGTTTGATACATATAACATTTTATACAAATAACATACTTTTCACAAGACATTGTTTTACAAACAACTTATCTTATACAAACTCAGTCTACATGGTTATTCATTTAACCATACATTATTCTTTTATCTATACATATCATTTGAACTTATTGATTTTCAAACGATTTACAAGACAAAGCAAATTACAAGGTTCATGACTAAACATTTTCTCAAACATAAGTCATGAAACCTATTTTCACAAAACCTATGTATCTCACCGGCATTTTTATGCTGACGTACCTATTTTCACATGTGTTTTTCAGGAACTGTTGCATAAGATGATCAAGATACATATAGGCAGACTTGGGCTTTAGTGACAATAAAAGATGCAGACTAGTTAATTATGTTGTATTTCCATGTTTGTTTAGACATTGTAACACTTTTAATCAATAAAACAAAACTTTAATTTCCATGGTTGTGAAACATTAATTCTGTTACAACACTCCCCGATGTTTCCGCCACGTTTTGTATGTTCTACGTGGTCGGGGTGTGACAGCATAAAATGTAATGTAAAACAATGTACTAAGTACGCACACAATGGGCATACATAGCATAGATGTAATGTGAAAAATGTACTAAGTACGCACACAATGGGCATACATAGCATGAAATGTAATGTGAAACAATGTACTATAAATGTACTAATGAACATAGCAAGTATATGATGTGAAAACATGGAAAGCATGAAAGTAACAAGTAGTCACATGTGTTCCACCCCAAAATGTTTGGAAAACAGTAAAAGAGGGGTCTATGTACTCACTTGAGATTGCTCAGAAGTCCTAAGATAACCACCAAGCAATGCTAGAGATCTCGGAATCAAACGGCACCTAGTATAGGTAACTATGTTAATAAACCGGACCTAAATCGGAGGATTTAGATAGAATGAGGGTTCGTAAACCAAACGAGTATGGAGACTCATGGCATATGGTTTAACAAATCCTACATACTAAATGAAACCTAACCTAAGTGCTTTCGACCCATTACGACCCATTTAGGTAGCTTATGCTACTTTAACGCGTCGTTCGCGTGAAACGCGTTCGCCTAACTAGTCCTATGACAAGTATTATATGCCTAACATGTTTAATTATGTTATATAATCAGTTAAGTGATGAAAGTTTAGGTTACATATGCTTAATTACCAATTACACATGAAAAGGGTATTTTGGTAATTTTCCTAAGTCATATAAACTACCTATCATACAACTACTTAACGAAGCGACCATAAGGTATAACCTCGGAAGGTTATTCCCTATATACTATGGTCACCTAATGTATTTGGTCGGATCCTAATGATCGACCAAATGGGTCGGGTTCGAAGGTATAAGCGATTTATTAGATCGCTTACCCTTACGACCCTAGACAACGTGGTAATCAGTAGGCATAGTCACAAGGGACTATAACCATCGTGATTACAATAACGTTGCGAAGTTCAAACGAACTTCGCATTGACCATAAACTGGTCAATGAAGAAAGTCAAACAAATTTTGACTTTCGGACTCGAAAAGCAATAAAAGAACGAAGGAATACTTACGAAGGGTCCCCGAATGCTAATCTTGATTCAAGTAGCTCAGGTATGAAACAAAGGTTTCAACTTAGAGCTTCTCAAATCAGATTCTAGTGGGTTTTTGCAAGGAATGGGGTTGGGTATTTATAGATTTCGATTCACCGTTAGGATCCTTTCTTGGAAACCGTGATCGAATCTAAGGCGTACACTTGTCGAAATGTTATGGTAGCTCATTTTGCACCCACCACAAGTTATTGACAAGTGGCCTTGGCCTTTGGGGTGATTAAGGGCTGGAAACAGGCTGTTAAAAACAAGTTGCTGCATCTGACCCCTGCTTGCGCACCGTAACGTGTTTTGTGTTGAGGTGCGCAAGCACCTTGCAGACCAGAAAGTTTGATTTTTGGCAGTTTTGGTCCCTGTTGTGTAATAAGGCCATTTCCGACACGTTTAAGGCCCGTTAACCCCATTTCAAAGCTCTAAAATGAAGTTAAAGTATAGGGAACTTAAAATGTGCTCAAAAATATCTCGGATGTCGGTTCGTTTGGCCGTACAATCGCGATGTTCGCTTAATTACGACGGAATGCGCATAAGCGCGAAAAATGATCCAAATGACGCGACGAATGGATTTTTCTTATGCCAAACACTAAAATAAAATGTTTTAGTGCTTACATAAATTTTTGGATGTCCGGATGTATTCAGAACGTAAGTTATGCGCGAAAGGGCAAACTTGTGCACTTTTTGACGCTTTTAGTCCCTGAATGGCCCAAAAGTTTATTTTAGCACACCGAACCCCTCAAAGCCTATTTCTAAGCTATGTGAAGGATATTTATGGTATGTTTAACTTATGGCCATGTTTCGGAATGTCTGTTACAGTTCAAATTGGTATACTTTCGCCGTTTGTCAACTTTAGTCCCTGTAAGCGATTTAACTTGATTTTGCCATACCAAAGCCTTCAAAACTTATTTCTAAGTTAAGTAAAGGTTATTTAAGGCATGTTAAGCCTATTTCACTATTCCGGAGTGTTCGTTGCATTAAACTGGTTATATTTACGCATTAGAGCGCGTATAACCCTCCAGAAAGCGATTTAAAGCTTGAAATCGAACAAGAGTTGATATGTGCAAACGATACACATATTTTTACAAATCCCAAGTATGAAATACAATATTTCATTGGTTTGGCATTTGTTTGATGGTTGAAGTGACACAGGTGTCACAGCATGAACTCACTGTTTTGTGTCTTCGGTACTCGTAACTCAATTCTCGTCAGCAAACACAACTACCTACAATGTGCTAGGGTCTATTAGACGAGCGGGCCGGGCCTTGCCTTAGTATTCATGTTTTGAGTTACGTTTCCTTTATGTCTTTAACATTGTCCGAAGTTATAATACTTCTCAAGTATTTATTTTCGTATTTCCTTCCCAAGGATGGGAGTATTTCATACATGTGTATTTGTATTCTCGTATTTGTAGTTTCCAAAATAATATATTTTCAAGTCTTACTTCAGAAAATATATTTAAACTTGTTTTGTCCCAAAAATAATGTATTTCAGGAAAATATATATATATTTCTCAAAAATCATATATCTTCTCAATACTCTAAGAAAATATATTTTTACTTCCAAAAATAATATATTTTCTCTTTGTCGAAAATATGATATACTTTGTAATAATAACGAAAATCATATTTTCATTCCTTGTATCCCAAAATAATATTTACCCAAAAACATATTTATAACGGTATTTTCCGGAATTTTGTATGTTACATTTCTGCATTTGGTTTCACAATATCGAGTGTGTAACTTGTGTACTTATTCCGTGAGATTTTTTGTATTATTTTGGAGTTGTAAATTCTTGGTATTTGTAAGTTATATTATTTTACCCTAAAATAATATAACTATTCCACAAAGTCAAAAAATATTCACACAAGTGTCTTAATATAAAATATGTATTCTAAATATATATTTATCCATTTTTGTTTACAAAAACCAACCTCCAATACTTGTATTTTTTTGTATCAAAATTTATGGCAAAGCTTATATTGAAAAACATAGTTTAAACATACTTGTAAACACTTGTCTAGAAAATATTTTCTAAGTGTTTGTATTTTTAGAAAATTTCGCCATAGTGCCCTTTGAAAATGGAGGTGTCCATGCTATTTAGCATATCATTTTCTTTTTAAAAAAATCATTCAAACAATCAATAATCAACTCTAAACAATATTATACTTACCAAGTGTAAAAACAATACACTTTACATAATAACATGAACTTGATCTTTCACAAAAACGCGTAGTAACTTGGTAAAGTGTTTAGTAGCCTTAGTTACCCTCCAAAATATGTTTACTTCTTTTAAAATATCATTCTTGAAAAGATTTGGTGTTTACCGCTTGTAAACAAAATTTACAAAAATGTTTATCCATAATATCTTCTTGTTTCTCTAGTGTTTATTTGCTTGTCTTTCCACTAAAAATAGTGTAAGTTTAAATAAAAGCTATGATCTTCCAAAAATCATATTTTAAACTTGGTTTTCTTTGAAAATCATTCATAAATCTTGGATCTATAAGTTTACTAGTTCACTTGGTTTATTACTTTACAAGAAAATCATTTCATTATCAAGTTCATGTCTTAATAAGAAGATGATCATTTTATGTAAACACATAATCACCTCTTATCTTGTTAGATTATGTTTTTAATCATAATCTAACAAGTTTCACATGATGATCAACATCATATTACCAAGAAATCAACAAGCAATCATCAACATATACAAAACAACATCATACTAACAATATTTCATCATATTTCATCTTTATGTTTCAAGATTCAAGTTCAAGTCTTTTAGTGTTCTTGTTATTTCATCATAGTATATCTTTTAACCACTAAAAATATGAAGTAAACAAAGATCAAAAGAGTCTTACTACTAGCTTCAAGCTAGGGAAGATCACAAGTGAAAATGGAGTGGATAATAGCACACAAGGGAGGTCCTTCAAGATCCAAGAGTTCCAAGCTTCTTAATTCACCTTCTAGCACCCTTGAATAACCTTGGATTGGATTGGATTGGTTTGAACCGAAAATAATGGTGGTATATGGGGGTACTCGGCCGAAGCTTTAGAGAGGGAGATGAAGAGTTGAAGTGTGGTATGTGTTGTGATGAAGAAGATGGTACTTATAACAAGTCTTGAGCTTTATCCTTTGGTCACTATGTCCCTCCAAGTACAAACCAAATCCAAGCAAATCCCAAGAGAGATTATTGAAAGATTTAGGAAGATTTAAGGTAAATCTTGAGGTGGGCCACTACATGGGGCCGTAAATATCACATGGGGGGGGGGGTAAATTGTAAGTTGATATGGTAAATAAGTTAATTAATGGAAGTTAAGATGTAAAAGTCTAGTGCTTTAGTGTAGGATGCTTTATGTAATAATTTAGGGTGTTCGGAAACCATAACTAGCTCAGAAAAAGTAAAACAATGTTTTTAGCAATATTTCAGTGTTCCGGGTAATGTCCGGTTGTTCGGTTAGATACCGATTCGTTAAAGTGCTAAGTTATACCGTATAGTATCTTTTATATAACTTTTTGTGACACTTTTAATTCCCGACACTTAGGAAAGCGTACAGGACCATTTTGCCATATTTTTGCACATTACTAGCTTGTTAAAAAGCTGAAGTTTGCTGAAATATGCAGAATTCTGCACTTTTTGCCATATTTTTGCACATTACTAGCTTGTTAAAAAGCTGAATTTTGCTGAAATATGCAGAATTCCGCACTTTGAGTGGGTTTTAGGCACTTCCTGGCACTTTATCTATCCCTTAGGCATGCAGTTTTGGGGTCCTTACTTCCCTACACACTATACTAGTGTATCACTTGGTCTCTGGCTCATATTGGGCCTCAAAATATTGTCTGTCTATGTACTGAACGTCGTCAGCATTTTTAGTTTGCCTGGTAATGGTGCCAATTCTGTTCTGTGCATTATTAGAACTATATCGTGTTGCATGTAGCAAAGAATAAAGTCTTGTAACATGAAATGCCATTGTATGTATATAACAGTAATCATAAATTCATTTGTCTTGTAAACTAGATCATGCACAGTTATTAAAGCACATATTACTGTTCATTTAGTGTACGGAATGTACAGAAAAGTGACGGTTGTCACAGTCTCCCCCCGTTAAAAGAATTTCGTCCCGAAATTCAAGCGATGCCATCGGTCGCAGTGGAGTTGTGAATCAAATGTGGTCACTTATGTTTAAAATTTGTCTTCATGTTCCCATGTACTCTGGGTCATGTTATGAATTCTATCGTACTCAAGTAAATCAATTATGTCTTTTCTATATCTTGTGGACTCTTGGTCCGTAACCTTAACAGGTTTCTATAGTAATTTTGTCGTTTTATCATTGACGTGAATCTTATTTGTGGGAACAATGACTGTTCCTTGAGTCAGACTCCTCTAGACACATGGGATGTGTCGCGATCACTACTGATCTTTTTCTGGAAGTTTCATCTTGTGAACAATGGTTTCGATCCCCACATCGGGGTCCAACCTTTACGTTTTCCAAATCACACCACGCCTTCTCTAGGCGAGGCTCCCATTTAAGTCATACTTCTTATCTCAAATTCTTACGATTTTCGTCGCTCATTGGCACAATCTTTCTGTATTCCGCGGGCTGTCTTGATATGATCTCATATCTGAACGATCTTGCCTCTAGTTTTTCCTGGGCCAACTCGGGCCAGTAGATTGTTTATCTTCGGTCTCCGTTCAACACGAAGGGGATCGACTTATTATGTTCCATCTAAAGCTACACACGAAGCGGTTTAAACAGCGGTGTGATAAATACTATTGTAGGAAAACTCCACTGAGTGTTCTAACTTTTCATCAAAGTTTATCACACAAGCACGTATCATGTCCATACAGTCTGCATCGATCAGCAGCTTAGTCCATCTATGTTAATATTCATGTTTTTATGATCAACGGTGTGCTGCAACCCTTGTTTTCTTACAGGTAATGACATCAAATTTGCAGTGTGCAAACACTGTATCTAGATCATGGTTTCTTATCCTGATCTTTTAATCAATGTAACGCGTATGCAATGCCATGGTCTCGTTGCATTGACGCGCAATCGAGACTTTATCGAGAAGCGTCACATAATTGCAACTCTAGCTCCTTAGCTTTTGGTTGCAGGGTTGGCATGAATTTCGTTCTTATCCACCATGCATCTTAAAGTTCTCACTTCGCGAATTCGAAATCCGCTTTTCGTCATCATAGCACATAACTGTTCTTTTCTCTAAGAGTTGCAAGGTAAATTGCAGCTGTTGCTCACGACCTTCCTTGGTCGTTGGCCATATAAGAATGTAGTCAATAAGTATAATCATGATTTATCCAGGTATGGCTTACACGTTCGATTCATGAGGTCCATGAATATTGTCGATGCATGTGTTAAGCCAAATGGTACGACAAGGAACTCGTAATGCTCGTAGCGAGTCCTAAAGGTCGTTTTAGGGATATGTCCTTCTTGTATTCACAGTGGAGGACATCTTGTCCTCAAGTTGATCTTTGAGTGGTAACTATAACCTGACGATTTGTCTGTTCATGTTATCAGTCCTTGGCAAAGGATTCTGATTCTCAATTCTCTGGAATTTATGCAAAATGGAACTGTCAACTTTCTCCTCGTGTCCTTAACTAAGGATGTCATGTCCTTAATTCCTTCTGTCTAGCAGCTCTTGCAGTTATACCGGAAGCTCAGGCTTCACGGATGAAGCTAGTCGGTAAGGTGTCATTCGGCACTGGTGCTGCTCCTGGCACGAGGTTTATCCTAAACTCCTCTTGTTGTTGTGGAGGTATTCCTGGCAAGTCTTTAGGAAAGGCTACTGGAACTTCTTCCGTAACGGGGATGTTCTCAGGCTTTATACTTGGATATCCAATCCATGCTGACTATCATATTATGACTTCTCAAGTTAATGGTAACAGAGGGTCCCGGCCTTCTGAGTTCCTAGAATATAATCTTAGTTGCTTCGTATGTTTAAACTAGCCTTCTATATGCCCATTTTTAAAGAATACGAGACGTCTATTCTACTTGAAACTAGGCCAAGCAGTTTCTTAAGTTCTAAGCATGCAAGGTTAAAGTTAGTGCCAGTATTAATCAAAATTAGATGCATAAGGTTGGTTAGTAGGGAACGTACCCGTAACCGCATCTGGATCCTGGCGTGCTTCACGAGCTCCGATCGTGAAAACCCTTCCTTGCTTGTTTCTTCCTAGGGCAATCTTTCCTAAAGTGCCCTGCTTCACCACATTTGTAGCAACCTGGTACTCTCTTATCTCTTCCATCTGGGTCCTTCGCCCAACAGGCGTCCTTGTTGTGCCCTTCTTTTCCACACTTTCCGCACTTAGGCCTCAAACATCGACCTTCATGGTGAAAAGTGCATTCCCCGCACCTCGGCTTAGTCCCCGAGTAAATCTTACCACCAGCCTTATTAGTGGCTCCATAAGCTTTCCTGCCACGCGGCGAGTTCACTTCCTTTGTTTTGTTTGCCCTAGAGCTTCCAAAACTGACTTGGGTGCTTATCTTTAGGTTTGAGGACTTCCTCTTCTTGTTGCTTGATGACTCCACATGAGTCTCTTTCTTGTTATCCTCAGATTCCAAAAATTTTCCCATGCGTAGAGCTTCTTCGGTAAGAGTGACACTCAAATCGATAGCCTCTGCGATGGTCGAGGGCTTTGGGGCAGTAACCATACTCCTGATCTGAGATGCAAGTCCCCAAATGAATCGCTCAATTCTCTTAAATTCCGGCTTGACTAAGTAGGGGACGACCCTAGACAAGTCATGAAATCGCTGGACATATTCAGGGATCTTCGGCCCGTCCATTTTCAAATTCCAAAAATCTACCTCAAGTTTCTGGATTTCAGCCCTAGAACAGTATTTCTTCTCCATCATTTCCTTGAGCTCGTTCCAGCTCAGTGCATAAGCAGCATCTGCACCAATGGTCTGAACCTGAAGGTTCCACCAGGAGAGTGTGCCATCTAAAAATAACCCTGAGATAAAGGTAACTCTCTGCTGGGGCGAACAGTTACTCATTCTTAGGACGGAGTCAGTTTTTTCTGCCCAACGAACAAACGCAACAGCGCCTCCTGTGCCGTCAAAGTTCAATGACTTGCAGTCCAGGAATTGTTTATTAGTGCAGCTAGTTAGAGGGTTATTTCCGGTTGTGCTATCGCTGTGCTTAGAGCGGAGGGCTTCATGTCGTGCAATGGCCTGTGAGATTCGTTCTTGAAGCTCGGCTTCTGTCCTTGGTAACGTACTGGTGTCTGTGTCGCGTCTGGGTGGCATTCTCTTCTGTCAAAAGCATGGGATGGGTTAGACAACATTCCATAATTATCTATGAGGTACATAGTACCATAAGTAAACGTGTAATCACCTAACATCACATGCGTATATACTCAACAATGTGTGAGCGAGGAAACAATTACTGAGCCTTCATATAGGCTTGACAACTTGGTTTATTGTTTTCCTTCTACCTATCTTTACAAGACGGGTATACTTTCCCTGAGATGGGGGTTGTCTATGTAATGTCACTGAATTTCTCCGAATGTTATCCTTCTTTACTTGCTTAAATATCGGTTCTCAAACGTCTCATACAAGGGTAGAAGTGTCAGACACGAAGTAGGTAAAGACAGGTTTCCTACTTTATAAAGTGCTAAAGCAATGGTCTATGTATTGTTCTACCAAATGAAGGTGTAAACACCTATAGGTTATTTTTGTGTGGTTATCATTAGCTCGACCCGCAGAGTCCACCAGGGTTTCTGTGCACTACAAGTCATTATTACATGGGCCCCCGTAATAATAAATTGTCTTGCACAGTTACACCAATTTTCTCTCGTCCAAGCAGATGATCAATCAAGGAGGGGACACTATTGTCCTTATACCTCTATCATGGAAAGGACCATTGTGGTGGTCCACGCGCTAACACTCGTTATCGTTACGCGCGAATAGGCCCGATGATTAAATGAAATAGGAATAAAGAGAATTCCTAGTAGTTGGAGGGGCACCTTCAAGATGAATACTCCATCTTCCTTTTCTGGTCAAGTATGTCGTCAATCTTGCTTCACAAAAGCCGCAGGGATCTCGTCCTGCTTATTAAGTAGTTGATCAAGGTTACCGCCTCTGCCTCGTCGTCACTACCATAGTCAGGCATCTTCACGATCGAGAGGGAAGAGCAGCCATCTCCTACGAAATTAAGCTCAGGATCTTGTTTGATAATTTCTCAAGTCATGAGCCTTGCAATGAACGCGAGGTCGATAGCTTCATCGTGTGAGTAAGAATTATAATAGGAGTCGGAGTCAAAAGTATCTCATTCACGTTAGTAATCATTCCGTACACTTATTTGTATGTATATATTCACGTCAATAATTATTGCGTACACTTCTTTGTATGTATGTAACGATAAACAAATATGTTACTTAGCATATACAGGCATTTCGATGCATCATATCACATTTAACTCTCGTTTTTGGGGGGTCATTTTGTCTTTGGCAAGTCTAACTCGTGTAGACTATGCCTTAGTTAGCACCTTATCTTGAGGGTATTCCCTATTAATGTCCTTGCCTTGTCTCTTCTTTGAAAAGTGTTTGACTCATGGATCTTGATGCTTACGTGAATGCAATGAAAACCTTTTTGTAAAATGTTTTTGTGAGAGAACACTAGTGATTGTAGTCTAGACTCGAGAAGGAATCCTAGTTCACTACAATCGAAGCTCTGATACCAAACTGTCACACCCTGACTTTTGCGGAAGCATATGATGTGTGACTGGTTTAATATCATTGCATTCAATCGTAATAAACAACTACATGATCAAAACGATGTTCATCCATTCATAAAATTTGAGTATTACAACGCTGGTTATTTAAGTTTTAAAACACAACCTTCGACTAGGTTACAAACCAACAAAACTGGATGACATCTAACTTGAAGTCTACTTCTAGTTATGACACCCGCGCCCAAGATCCATCATGTCACCTGAAATACATGTAATTTTGGAAAACATCAACAAAAGTTGAGCGAGTTCATGAGTTTTGTTTATGAGTACTGTAATCTTATGAATCTTTGAGAGACTCCTTTGTACATAGGTATGAAAAGTGTGTATGAACATGAATGTTTTACAAGGACTTTAAGGCATGTGAGGACATAGGGAGCACTCGTAATGAGTGGGCATATACCCTTGTCGATTTACCTCGACTGTGTCGATTAACCTCGACTGTGTCAATTTACCTTGACTGTTTCGATTACCCTTGACTGTGTCGATTACCCTCGACTGGGACTCCGAAGCACTGCTTGGTACTAGTTGTGACCATGAGTGGGGTTCGACCGTACCCGTTAGATCTAACCCTCGTCCCTAATGAATGTTTTAATGGCATTTCAATATTAAGTCTATGCTCACATGATCTAGTATTTCATAGGCATTTCATACCGTTTAAGCATTTGTACATGTATTCCACCCCCGAGAGTTATAAAACCAAAAACAGTTATGAGAAAATGGGGAGCATGAACTCACTGTTTTGCATCTTCGGTACTTGTATTCATGTTTTGAGTTACGTTTCCTTTATGTCTTTAACATTCTCCGAAGTTATAATACTTCTCAAGTATTTATTTTCGTATTTCCTTCCCAAAGATGGGAGTATTTCATACATATGTATTTGTATTCTCGTATTTGTAGTTTCCAAAATAATATATTTTCAAGTCTTACTTCAGAAAATATATTTAAACTTGTTTTGTCCCGAAAATAATGTATTTCAGGTAAATATATATATATTTCTCAAAAATCATATATCTTCTTGTTGGTGCATTAAATGTCTGTTGATTACGTCATAATCAAGTCTTGTGTCTAGATAGGTTGAATGTACACACAACAGGGTCTTAATTAGGGTTTTTACTTGTTTAACTTGAAGATTTCGCTTGAAATGGTTCAAGCGAAATCAACAACTGAAGATTTAGCTTGAAATGATTCAAGCGAAATCAACTGCAGAAGATTTCGCTTGAAATGAGTTCAAGCGAAATCATCAGGTTATATATAGGGGTTGTGTGGTTCATTTGTAGGTAGAGTAGGTCATTGTGTGTGAAACGAAGTGCTGCCGGATTTGTATCAGAAAACATTGTACAAGCACGTAAATCAATCAGAAAAGAAAGATTAAAAGGAAACCAGCTGTTATGACTTTGTTTATGTTGATTCCGCCTTCGTACTCAAAGATGAACTGCCTTAACTGACATTTCAAGGTCGTAGAACGGTCCAACAAGTGGTATCAGAGCTCAGGACGAGGAGTTCATACCATAGCAGCTTGATATTACCGGATTTTCTTCTTTCTACTCATTTCTTTTATACTTTTCTGATCTGAACGAGTTCCAACGGTCGAAATGGTCTGATTTTCGAGTATATTGTGTAAAACATAGTTTTAACAAAGCCTACAAAGATTCGGACTAAAATTCAGATTAAAACTTGTGAAAAATGTACTAAAACAGGATTTCGCTTCAAAGTGTTCGAAGTTAAAGGTCGATTTCGCTTGAAAATCAGAAGATTTCGCTTGAAAACAGACGATTTCGCTTGAAACAGTTGAAGCGAAATTGTTTGGCAGGATTTCGCTTGAATCTGTTGGACTTGTATTAAAGGATTTCGCTTGAAATAGTTGAAGCGAAATTGATTGGGGATTTCGCTTGAACAGTTGAAGCGAAATTGTTCTTTTAGATTTCGCTTGAAAAATAGCTTATATCAGATTTCGCTTGAGTGTAATCTTGGATTTCGCTTGAACAGTCTTAAGTGTTGATTTCGCTTGAAGTTGTTTACACTTCAAGGATTTCGCTTGAACTTGCTGATTTTTCAAAACCTAAAAATTTTCTAAGTGTTTGTTGATTTTGCAGGAATATTCACAATGGATGATATTTTCATGAACCCATTCAGCGATATGTACGCGTTTGCTGGAGATTCCGGAAACAATGATACTTCGTCAAGCAATGTGAATGAAAATCCTCCAAAAGAGAAGAAAAAGGAAGCTTGGGAATCGGAAAGTGCTTTCGGAACGTTCAATAAACCTCCAAAGCTAATGGCTATTGAGGAATACAGTCGGTGGTCCAGAAAGTTTGAAGATTGGATGATGGCATTTGCATTTCCAAGTTGGAAAAGTCTGAAGAACGGTTATGAAAACGGAAACAAGAATGGTGAAGCCTTAACATCTACTGATGAGATTGAATCATTCGTAGCCGAACAAAAGTGTGTGGCATTGTTATTTCAGTCTGTTCGGGAGGATATCATCTCATTGATAGATTATTCAAATGCTAAAGATCTTTGGGCAAAGTTAGAAAAGAAATGTTTAGGAAGTACAGAAATCGTGAAAAACAAAAAGAAACTTCTTAGGAATGAGTTTGATATGTTTGGTTGTCTTAAGAATGAGTCAGTGTGTAAAATGATAGAAAGGTTCGGTCATCTGAAGCTGGAATTATCAAGACATGATATTAATTATTCTGATGAAGAACTTGTTGACAAACTGTTCGATTCATTACGAGACGAGATGGATTGGAGATATTATGCACTGATGTTGAAGAATACTATTGTTCCTGAAATGTTGAAACCAGATTTGGTGATTGAGAGACTTGAAAGTCATGAACTGGAATTGAAGAAGAAGTACAAAGTTAATCATTCATCTTATCAACAGAATTTGGATCTATATTATCCAAAGAGCATGATGCCAAAAGTAACTTCCCCAAAAATTGCGTTTTCTGCTGAAAATGTGTCGACAGCCGGCAAAGAAAATCAAAGCAGTCAAAGCAGTGGAAGTCACAGTGGTTATCACAGTGGATCTTCATCTTCTGGAAATCATCTAGATGCAAAGAATCGTTTTCAATGTAACATCGCGATAGACTTGAAGAATGCTCAGAATTTTGATGAGGAGTCGGCCAAGCAGCAGATGATCTTCCTAGCATCGGTGTTGGAATCGTATGAAGGGTTAGTAGCTGGGAAGATAGGCAACACAAATCTGACGAAAGAAGATTACGATCAGATTGATCCGAAGGAAATGGAACTGGTCGATATTCGTTGGGCTATGGCAAGTGTTGTTCGTCGTGCACAAAGATTCATGGAAATTACCGGAAGGAAGACAATTGGTGGTGCATCTACCAAGCTGGGGTTCGATAAATCGAAGGTGACTTGCTTCAAGTGTAAGCAGAAGGGTCACTTCAAGCGAGAATGCCGAAACGCTTATGCTGATGAGTCGGAGAATCCTTTCAGAGATGATTACTACAAGAAGGCGATTTATCACCAGAATAAATCCGAGCCGCCTAGATTGAAGCAGGTTGAAGACAACAGAGAGAAATCTAGAGCTCTTGCGATGATTTACGATGATGAGGGGTATGAATGGAGTTAAGAGGTACTACCGGAAGAAGATGCGGTTGGTTACGCATTCATGGCGAAAAATGAACCTATTCCATGGAAAGATGATAGAACTGAAGAACAGAAGTATAGATACAGAAAGATGATTTCGGAAAATAAAATGATTAGACTTTCTGGTATCTATTTGGAAGCAAAGAGAGCAAAAAGATGGGATCCAGACAGGGAGTGTTATCTTGATGAGTATGGAAATATTGCAATCGATCACAAAACTCTCGATCTGGAAGCCTTAATCAAGGAAATGAAAGATGAGGATGAGTATTGGCAACACAAATGGTGGGGAACTCCAACCGAGAAAATGAAAGAGGAAGCGAAGAAAGAAAAAGAAGAAAAAGAGATGAAAGAGAAAGAAGAGATCGAAAAATCAAAGAAGATTGATACTGGAGTTATCGATACAACGCAGGAGTTGACTGCAGAGAACCTGGGAAAAATGGCTGACAAAGTGCTGGCTGCTAAAGCACTTGAGGTAGATTCTAACTCCGTGTCTGAGTCAAAAGGCCAGGTCAGTCCAAACTCGTCAACAAATGCGTCAGGTAAAAAGATCGAAGGAAATGCTGATTGCAAAAATTGCAACAAAGAGTGCAAATTTTGTAATACTGTCACGTATCTCAACGGTGAGAAAATTAAAGATCTGACAGCAAAGGTCAGAGGCGTTGAGAATTAGATTCTTGGTCGTGACAAAACAGTTAAAGCTTCAACTGAACGGATAAGAGAATTAACTGCTCAAATTGAAAATGATAAAATTGATCATGATAAAGTTAAAAATGAAAATGAAAAGTTGATTCTTGAAAACCGTCAGATTTCTGAAAAGTTTGAAAAACTCAAAAGCACAATGAAAGATTGTGATGATCGAAATGGTAAAACTTTTAAAGAAAATGAACATCTAAAAGCAGTGCTTAGAGTAAAAGAAGAATCAATCAACCAACAACTGGATGAAATCGCTAAACTAAAACTTAAATTTCAAGAGGCTGAAATTGAAAACGAGCGAATCCAGTTGAAGCTTAACAGTTACAACTCCGCAAGCTTTGTTTTGCAACACATTATTCCCAAACCTATTGGGAAAGACAAAGCGGGCGAAGATGTGTATTGTGATGGAACTGGGGTGGGGTTTCATCAAGTTCCACCACCTGTTCTTGATAACTACACGAAAAAGCAATCTGGGTTGGTTGAAATTGAGGAAGAAAAAGAAGTTAAACTTCCGGAAAACATTGATGTTACTTTTACATCATCTGATGATAGTGTTCAGACAGAGATTGTTAAGAGCACAGCTGAAAGTGTTTTAATGTCTGATTCAACTGAAGATGATGGGTGTTTCTTGGACAAATACATTCAGAAATCAAAGTCCAAAAACAACTTAAGTGATGAACCGGGTCTTGTGATGTACAAGATGGCTGGATCTGATAAGTTGTATTCGGATTCTGAGTTTCCAATTGAGAATGTTAATGTGAAAAAGCTGACAAATGTTTTCAAATTGGTTGAAGTTGAGTTGTCAGAAGTGAACAGTTTGAGTCAAACAAAAAGGCAAATGAATTTTGAGAAAGATAAAGCTTATTACAAAAAGCCTGTTGTTCCACCACGTTTTTATAACAACAATCGAAACAATTGGTCGGGTGGTTATTGGGGTGGTAAGAGTTATCAGAAGAAGAGTTTTCAAAACAAAAGATTTGCAGAAAAGAAGGTATTTGTGAACAGTTCAAGTTCACTTTCTGATGAGGAAAATGAAATTTTTTCAAAATCAAATAAAGAGTTCTTTGAGAAAAGAGCTTCACATTATCAGTCTGAAGGCACAAGTCGAATTGTTGATACTCGAACATGTTTCAGATGTAATCAAGTTGGTCACATTGCACGAAAGTGTACCAATGTGAAGCCTAAGACTGAAAATGTGAAGATTCAAAAGAAGAAAGTTGATGTGAAGGGTAAAGCACCAATCGTTGTTGAGAAAAAGAGTGTGAAAAATAACAACATCAAAGTGAAAAATGAACCTGTAAAGAAAGTGGTAACTAAAAACGACAAGTTTTATAAACAGGTTGCATTATCTCAGCAAGTTTGGAAACCAAAAACTGAAATGAAAATTTCAACTTCTGAAGTGAAAAAGGCTGAAGAATCAATTTCGGTTGATTATGATGCAAATTTTCCACCTTTGAAGGCTGAAAATTTCAAAATTTAAATTGCGAGAGTCAAGGTTACACCTAAGGCTGATGAGGCCTGGGTGGACACCATGTTCGAATAAGCAGTTTGAATTGCCGGAGCTTCCTGGATCGCGAAGCATGAATCGGCATCTTTATTGAAATGTTTTGTAATCAACTTGTGGTATGTGCAGGATCTTCCAAGAGCCATTTCAAGATGGATCATGGATAGTGGCGCATCTCGACATATGACAGGAAAAACTGCATTGCTGTATGATGTGAGAAATATCAATGGTGGTTATGTGGGATTTGCAGGTCATGAAGGTGGTAGAATTGTTGGTGAAGGAACGTTATCCAATGGGATTGTGACGTTTGAGAGAGTTAACTACATCACTGAGCTGGAGAACAATCTGCTTAGTATCTCGCAGATTTGTGACAATATGTATACTACTCACTTCACTGATAAAGAATGTTTGATTTTGAAACCTGGATTTGTTGTTCCTGAAGAATGGATTATCATGAGGGCACCTAGAGTGAATGATTTATATGTGTTAGATATGAGTGTAGCAACTACAACTACTGGTCAAGCACATTGTTTTGTGTCTAGAGCAACTGAGAAAGAATCAAGATTGTGGCACCGCAAGATGGGGTATATTCACCTAAGGAAGATGAATCATTTGGTGCATAATGATTTGGTTTTGGGTGTTAATATCAAAGGTTTTCATCTGGAAGGGGAGTGCATTAACTGCATCAAAGGCAAGCAGAAGAAAAAGTCACACCCTACAAAGCAAGTTAATTCAGTTTCGAGACCTCTGGAAAGACTTCACATGGATTTGTTTGGTCCGGTGAATGTCAAAAGTATTACAGGAGATTACTATTGTTTGGTCGTTACTGATGATTATTCCAGATTTTCGTGGGTTTCTTTCTTGAAGACGAAAGATGAAACATTTTACAGTTTGATGGGCTGTTCAGGAAGATTGAGAATCTGTACCAAATGCGTATCAAGAGAATTCGAAGTGATAATGGTACTGAATTCAAGAACAGCAAGATGGAAGAATTTTGTGATGAAAGAGGTATTTTGCATGAGTTTAGTGCTCCGTATACTCCGCAGCAGAATGGAGTCGCAGAACGTAAAAACCGGACACTAATCGAGACGGCTAGAACTATGCTCGCAGATTCAAAGTTACCGATAAATTTTTGGGCTGAAGCTGTTTCCGCCGCATGCTATACGCTCAACAGGGTTCTTACTGTCAAGAAGTTCAACAAAACATGCTTTAAGCTAATCAATAATCGCAAACCGAATTTGAAGTATCTAGAACCATTCGGGTCACCCTGTACGGTTATAGAGCCTCATGGAAAGTTTGGTCCGAAGAGCATTGAGGGAATTTTTGTTGGTTATGCAAATCCGAAACGACGTGTCTTCGTTCCAACTGAGAAGCGGATTATTGAAGCTGCAAATGTTGAATGTCAAGGTTATACTATGCCGCCACAGAATCCTGGTGATTCATGGCGTTATCATTATGACAAACTGTGGGATTCATTTGACATGAGAGAAGAATCAGAGGATGATGAAGATTTCTTTGATGAGTTGGATATTTTGCGTGAATATGAGTCGCAGCTAAGGTTCCCAGCTGAGTATTCGAGAAGACCACGGGAAACTTCCAATGATGATGAAGCAGGTCCAAGTAATGTTGGTGAACATGATGATGTCCAACAGAATGAAGTTGCTCAGGATAATCAGTCGGCTCAGAATGATAATCTAGAAGCTGAAAACATGCCAGTATTTGATCATGGTGATTCAGATTCTGAGGGGGAGCAAATTCAGATTTCAAGACAAACAAACCAAGTTGGTGGACAAGATGCAGAACAAAATGTTACTAATCTGGAGGGAAATGTAGATGTTCCAAGCGAAGTGATGCCGCGAACTTTTTCATATCATCCAGAGGAGTTGATCATAGGAGAATTGCAGACAGGCGTTCGCACTCGAAGACAGATTGATAAAGGGCTTACATGTTTTTATACAAAAGTTTCTCCTTTGCAAACTGAATTCTCATTGAGTTGTTTTATCTCGCAGGTTGAACCAAGAACTTACAAAGAGGCGCTTACTGAAGACTCTTGGGTCAATGCAATGCAGGAGGAACTTAGTCAATTCGAGAAATTGGGAGTGTGGAAGTTAGTTGATTTGCTTGATGGTCAGAGAAAGATTAACACCAAGTGGATGTTTAAGTGTAAGAGGGACGATAGAGGAGTTGTTGTAAGGAACAAAGCTCGACTCGTTGTTCAGGGATTTAGTCAACAGGAGGGAATTGATTTTACCGAAGTATATGCTCTTGTAGCACGATTAGAGGCAATCAGAATTTTCCTAGCATTTGCGTCTTGGAAGAACTTCAAAGTTTATCAGTTGGATGTTAAATCGGCATTTCTTTATGGGAAGGTTAAAGAGGAGGTTTGTGTCGGTCAGCCGCCGGGCTTCACCGATCCAATCCACAAAAACAAGGTCTACTTATTGGACAAAGCGCTGTATGGTTTACACCAGGCCCCGAGAGCCTGGTACGAGACTTTGTCTCAACACCAACTAGCCAACAAGTTCATTCGTGGAAAAGTGGATGCCACTCTCTTCACTAAAGAGGTCGATGGTCATCTTCTGATAGTTCAGATTTATGTGGACGATATAATCTTTGGGTCGACAAATGAAAATCTATGCAAAGATTTTGAATCAGTGATGAAGCAAAAGTTTGAAATGTCATCAATGGGGGAGATGAAATTCTTTCTGGGTTTACAACTTGAACAACTTCCTGAGGGAATTTTCATTCATCAGTCAAAGTATGTTCATGATATTCTAGAGAAATTTGGGATGTCAAGTTCTACACCAGCTGCTACCCCACTTGCAACAAATCATGGGATTCACCCAGATCTCACCGGAGACAGGGCTGATGAAACGTTTTACCGTTCCATGATAGGTTCTTTAATGTATCTAACTGCTTCACGTCCTGATATAATGTACCCAACGTGCCTCGCAGCAAGATTTCAATCTAACCCGAGAGCATCGCATTTGATCATTGTGAAGAGGATATTGCGCTACCTGAAAGGAACTCCTTCATTGGGGTTGTGGTATCCTAGGAAAGGCGATTTTACGCTCGAAGGGTATTCCGATTCGGATTTTGGATGCTGCAAAGTCAATTCAAAATCAACAACTGCAGGATGCCAGTTCTTTGGTCCTAGATTGGTTACCTGGCAGTGTAAGAAACAAACGTCTGTGGCGTTATCTACATGTGAAGCGGAGTATGTTTCTGCTAGCAGTTGCTGCTCTCAGATCTTGTGGATACAGCAACAGATGCGCGACTACGGTTTGCAGTTTCTTAACACACCTCTTTTTGTTGATAATGAGGCCGCTATAAATATAACAAAGAATCCAGTACATCACGCTAAAACTAAACACATAGAAATTCGTCATCACTTTATTCGTGATTGCTTTGAGAAAAAGTTGATACGAATTGAGAAAATCCACACTGACGAACAGAAAGCTGATTTACATACCAAAGCTTTTGATAAAAATCGGTTTAAATATTTGTTAAAACTGAATGGTATGAAGCTTCTTTCGGTGTCGGATGGAATTGTGGGCGTTGATGAAAGTACTGTTGCGGATGAAGACGAGAAACAATCTGCAATGGTTTGTCGATTTTTTACTTGTTTTGGTATTTAGGGGGAGTAGATATTTGTATATAGTTTATATTTTCAGAAAATACAAAAACAGTAAAAAATGCTAAAATACAAAAACATGATAAAATCTGAAAAAGAGCTTGTGTATATAGGGAAAATGATAGTACATCGGCTAGATGATTACAGTATGCTAAAGATTTGTAAAGTATAAATGAGTTAAACAGTCTCACTGATGATGTGTTGATAGGTTTTCGCACATTTAGTAGATTTATTCGGGATATAAACCTAAATTCAAACTTGTGAATTCGTGGGGAACACTACTTGGATATATAGGTAACCCCTGAAATCTCGTTTGAAAGGTCACATAATCTGATATACTAGGTCTTTATACTCAATGATGTCTGGGGTATTATTCCAGGACTTCTGCTGAACGGTGGTTCTGACCTAGTGCTTGGATAATGCTTTCTGCAATGCTTGAAACACAGCATTAAACCCTCAGCATGCCGATGAAACAATAAAATTGATAGTCGCTGCTGTTGTAAGCAAAAAGATCCTTTAAAGGGGACATGCCGTAAAGTCGAAGCTGATATCTCTCTGCGTATACGGAAGTATCGACCTGAGATCCCTCGGCCCTCGCATACCTAATTTATATACAGATATCATTGTAGTATACTCACCTGTAAGACTGATTATTGGGATTCTGGACACGGGAGTATATTCAAGAGGTGGGACACATGAATGAGCTAAGTTCATAATTCATCTAAATCGTATCCTGAGTAAATTGAAATTTGTGTGGGAATTTAAGATGGATCAGTATATCGACAATCGATGTGAATTGTGTAAGTCTGAGTATGAAATGAAGCTTAACGGTACTTGTAATTTGTCTAAAAAGCTGATATGATTCCCTGACACGCTCGTCAAAAATATGTTTGTAAATAGTTTACTTTGTTTAGTTTCTGCAATTTAAGTTTTCTGTATTTCATTTCTTAGTTTAGAACACTTTGATAAAATTCAAAAAGATTTTATTTCTGCTTTATTTTTCTGACAAACCAAAGTGGAGAGTTGATTGTTGGATTCTTAGATGTTTGAAGCAGATGCAGGAGATTTTGGACTGAAGAATGAGGAGAGCTTATCTTTGAAGAAGTTTGATTTGTATGAAAAGTCAAAAACAAGTTCATTAATTTGATACTTGTTATTTTCAGAAATGTGTAAATTGTTTGAAAAATGTTTTTTAAAATCAGTATTGATTCGTCAAAAGATCAACCAAGGTCATTAATTTGAACTTGGTAGATTAATCAAGTGATCAGGGTCATTAACTTGGACCTGAATACTTGAGTGGATTGTTAAAACTGATTGAATTTGTGAGTTATTGTTGAAAAGATAGGATTGTAATGTTTGTTGGTTGAGTAACAGGTTTGGACTTCATTATTCCCAACGGAAGCTAATTGTCAAAGCGTGAACCAGATATCTCAGATTCTAGCATATCGAGAGGGGGAGTCTGTGAAAGGGGGAGTCTGGATCAACGGTCAAAGGGAAGATTGAAGTTTAAAGTTTGAAGATAAAGATTGAAGAGAGTTTTTACAATGTTTGAAGAATGATAAAGACAAAGACTTGAAGCCAAAGACTTCATCAACATCCAAGGGGGAGTCTGTTGGTGCATTAAATGTCTGTTGATTACGTCATAATCAAGTCTTGTGTCTAGATAGGTTGAATGTACACACAACAGGGTCTTAATTAGGGTTTTTACTTGTTTAACTTGAAGATTTCGCTTGAAATGGTTCAAGCGAAATCAACAACTGAAGATTTAGCTTGAAATGATTCAAGCGAAATCAACAGCAGAAGATTTCGCTTGAAATGAGTTCAAGCGAAATCATCAGGTTATATATAGGGGTTGTGTGGTTCATTTGTAGGTAGAGTAGGTCATTGTGTGTGAAACGAAGTGCTGCCAGATTTGTATCAGAAAACATTATACAAGCACGTAAATCAATCAGAAAAGAAAGATTAAAAGGAAACTAGCTGTTATGACTTTGTTTATGTTGATTCCGCCTTCGTACTCAAAGATGAACTGCCTTAACTGACGTTTCAAGGTCGTAGAACGGTCCAACACTTCTCAATACTCTAAGAAAATATATTTTTACTTCCAAAAATAATATATTTTCTCTTTGTCGAATATATGATATACTTTGTAATAATAACGAAAATCATATTTTCATTCCTTGTGTCCCAAAATAATATTTACCCAAAAACATATTTATAATGGTATTTTCCGGAATTTTGTAAGTTACGTTTCTGCGTTCGGTTTCAAAATATCGAGTGTGTAACTTGTGTACTTATTCCGTGAGATTTTTGGTATTATTTTGGAGTTGTAAATTCTTGGTGTTTGTAAGTTATATTATTTTACCCTAAAATAATATAACTATTCCACAAAGTCAACAAATATTCACACAAGTGTCTTAATATAAAATATATATTCTAAATATATATTTGTCCATTTCTGTTTACAAAAACCAACATCCAATACTTGTATTTTTTTGTATCAAAATTTATGGCAAAGCTTATATTGAAAAACATAGTTTAAACATACTTGTAAACACTTGTCTAGAAAATATTTTCTAAGTGTTTGTATTTTTAGTAAATTTCGCCATAGCACCCTTTGAAAATGGAGGTGTCCGTGCTATTTAGCATATCATTTTCTTTTAAAAAAAATCATTCAAACAATCAATAATCAACTCTAAACAATATTATACTTACCAAGTGTAAAAACAATACACTTTACATAATAACATGAACTTGATCTTTCACAAAAACGCGTAGTAACTTGGTAAAGTGTTTAGTAGGCTTAGTTACCCTCCAAAATATGTTTACTTCTTTTAAAATCTCATTCTTGAAAAGATTTGGTGTTTACCGCTTGTAAACATAATTTACAAAAATGTTTATCCATAACATCTTCTTGTTTCTCTAGTGTTTATTTGCTTGTCTTTCCACTAAAAATAATGTAAGTTTAAGTAAAGGCTATGATCTTCCAAAAATCATATTGTAAACTTGGTTTTCTTTGAAAATCATTCATAAATCTTGGATCTATAAGTTTACTAGTTGTAAGGCCCTATAATGGTGTAGGTTTATGCCTATCTTTATCAAACACAAATATAGGTTATTGGGCTTAGCCTTGTAGTGGGTTAGATAGTAATGGAATAAGCCATGTGGGCTAATTAGTGATTTGGGCTTGTTTGGTTAGTAATATTGTGCATGTAGGCCTGGCCCAGTCTATAACTAGGTCACCCTATGTAACTATAAATAGGGTGAGCCTAGTTCATTATTAGGTTGGACATTTTAGAGAGGTTCTTCTAGTCATATTTCGATTCTTGTGTACCAGACGGTTCTCTAGAAACCGTGTGCACTTTGGTTTTAATCGATTGAGTGTTCTTGTTCTTAACACTTTTCTCAGTATTCCGCGCTTTGATTAGTGTTTGATATCCGATTGTGTAGTTTTGGGACTTACAATTGGTATCAGAGCCTAAGTAGTCTTGCGAAGGCTCGGTTTTAATCGGATATTTTTGAAGATTCGAAGAACACGAAGAACAGGGTTGAAGATCTCGAAGAACAGTAAAAAATTAGTGTTTTGATCTTGGTTTCGGAAGAATTAAAGTGTTTGCTATTATTTAGGAAAGTTATTGGTGGAAGAATCTGTCAAAATTAAATTTCGAAATCTGTTCCTTGCATTTCGGGATTTGATTTTTTTGATTGGCTATTTTATCTACCAAAAGTCAGTGTGGAGATACAATAGGAAGTTTATTTTGCTAGGAAGGCTAGGAAGTAATCTTGACCATCAATTTGATTAATCAATGGCTGAGATTAAATGGGTGAAATTGAACAAGAAAAAAGAGGCGCGTGAGTTAGTTTGAGGGTATTCTAGTCCATTCAAGTCAATAGTTTCTCTCTCCTCCAATTCCCCATCGTTTTTAAATTGTTAATAACTTTTTCATACGACAATATTTTTTTATAAAAATTACACCATAAAAACGAGCGTTTTTTTATCTTTAAAACGAGCACACTATTGCTATACTTTTGAAAAAAAAATTCAAAAACCCAGATGCGTAAAACGCAATGGATAGAACAACACACTATAACCCAGGTTCTAAAACGCAATAGGTTTTAACATGGTCATGTTTATGTTTTAACATGGTCATGTCTTTGTTCCAACATGATCATGCTTCCCTTTTAACATGATCATGTTCTTTGATGTTATTTTACACTCCAGTTCTAAAACGCAATGAAACCCAAAATCAATATTTTGCACTACATATTCTAAAAAGCAATGAAGTTTTAACATGGTCATGTTCATGTTTTAACATGGTCATGCTTTTTTGTTCCAACATGGCCATGCTTTTATTTTGGCATGATCATGTTCTTTGCATCCCAGATTGTAAAACGCAATGAAACCAAAAATCAATATTTTGCACAATGAACTTTTAACATGACCATGTTTAAGTTTTAACATGGTCATGCTTTTGTTCCAACATGAACATGCTTCTATTTTAGCATGATCATGTTCTTTGCTTGTAAAACGCAATGAAACCAAAAATCAATATTTTGCACTGTAGTTCTAAAAAGCAATGAAGTTTTAACATGGTCATGTTTATGTTTTAACATGGTCATGCTTTTGTTCCAACATGACCATGCTTCTGTTTTGGCATGATCATGTTCTTTGCACCTCAGGTTGTAAAACGCAATGAAAACAAAAATCAATATTTTGCACTGTAGGTTCTAAAAAGCAATGGAGTTTTAACATGGCCATGTTTATGCTTTAACATGGCCATGCTTTTGTTCCAACATGACCATGCTCCTATTTTAGCATGATCATGTTTTTTGCTTGTAAAACGCAATAAAACTAAAAATCAATATCAATGAAGTTTTAACATGGCCATGTTTATGTTTTAACATGGCCATGCTTTTGTTCCAACATGACCATGTTTCTACATGTTCTTTACACTCCAAGTTGTAAGACGCAATGAAACCAAAATTAATATTTTGTACTACAGGTTCTAAAAATCAATGGAGTTTTAACATAGGTTCTTAAAAGCAATGTAGTTTTAACATGGGTATGCCTTAGTTCCAACATGATCATGCCTCTGTCCAAGCATCATCATGTTCTTTGCACTGCAAGTTGTAAAACGCAATGAGTTTTAACGTGGTCATACCTTTGTTCCAACATGATCATGCTTCTATTTTAGCATGGTCATGTATCTATTTTAACATCCCGAAGAACAAAATGAAAAGAACTCTAACTAAAACATAATGATGTGAAAAACGCAATTGAGGTTTGATAACTAAAACGCAATGAAAATAAAATATAACATAACTTACAAAAGAACTCTGATTAACGACGGTGTACGGAAAAAGAACTCTGATACACCGTGGGGAAACTGGTGGCGGTGGAGCGGTGGCGGTGGATGGTGGATTGATGGTGTCAGATTTGAAAAACCCAACAGGTGGTTGAAGGTGGTGGTTTCAGATCTAGTTTCTGGCAAGATGGTGGCGATCGTAGGTCGTAGTGGTGGTGGTGGTGGTGGTGGTGGTGGTGGTGGTGGTGGAGGTGGTGGTGGTGGTTGTGATGTGGTAGTTTATAGTTTTGAAAATGGTGGATTTGAGTATACGGGTAAGAGAAATGAATTGCAGATGCTGGGTTTTTTTTTGAAGATGGTGAGTTTTGACCAAAATGCCCCTCCTTATGTTTTTCATCTTTGCCACATGTCATCCTCTTATTGCTTTCTATCCTTCCCTACAAAATTAATCTTCCTATTTGATCTTTTCCCCCAAAAGTCAAAGTGTGCAACCTCTTAAATATCTTGTGCGATTACTTCTTACTGTGGGACTACAACAACAACCAACAGCATCTCAATCATTTCCAATTCATCTTGTGCGATTGGACCGTTCTTGTGCGACCGATAAACTTCTTATGCGATTACATTTTCAATCTTGTGCGACTGAATTTCCGTCTTGTGCGACTACGGGATTATTGTGCGATCACGATATCATCTACCATCTCTCTCCGATCACCGTACCACTCCGACATCGTATCACCTCCAACCTCCGCCGGTTATCATTGTTCGAGTTCGAGTTCTTTTCGACATCGCACATCTTCACCATCATAGTACTCATTCCGAAACACCAGCCTACGACCTGCTTCATCTTCTCCAACGTTATCTCCGGCCATCGTTCCCGAAAACCGATTCCGATTCCGCACAAGCACACCATCACCATCTGTTCATCATCGTCAAATAGCATCATCTTCACACTACCAACCTGCAACTTCGATCACCATCGTCTCTCCGACACCGTACTCCGATCATCTACAGACCATCTTCATCATCGTTTTTCATCATCATCATTCATCTTCTCCGTTCGTCATCGTAGTTCACCACAGTTAACCATCCTCACTGTTCACTTCTGTTCATCACAACCACAAACCTCCGACGATCATCGTTTGCTTTCTCGGCCGACCACAGTTGTGTATTGAACGAAGAAGACGAACGGCTGCGATAATATTAGGGTTCGGGACGGTTTCTAAATCGAAGAAGAAGATACATGAGACGTGTTATTTTTTATATATTATTAATTTTAGGGTTTTCTATAAATTTAATATTTATAATAATAATTATAATCATTATATAATCATTACCTAATCATTTATAATAATAATAATAACAATAATAATAATAATAATAATAATAATAATAATAATAAATTATTAAAAAAAAAAGGTTTTCATTGTTGTTTGGTGATAAGTTTTGATAGGTTCGAGGCGTGGTACAAAAAGCTGGTGTGTGCGTGTAGCAAAGGGTTTGAGTTAGCAAGTACACGGGTTCTTGCTTTGGGCTTGTGTTGAAGAAACAGTTAAAACGCACATTTTAGGGGGATCACATCTTCGAGGGATCACACTTCCGGGGGATCACAGCTTTGCTACTTAGAAATCTAGGCTCAAATGAACGACTACATTCCTTCTGAGGCTGAGGTATGTGTAGATGATGTTTGTTGTACAGAAAAATGTAGAAAGAAAGTAAAAGGTTTTAAAGAACAGGCTCAATCGCTTTCTATGCAACTTCAATGTACCAAATCCAGTAGCTACGAAGTTAAAAAGAAACTGGATGGGTATAAAGAAACGGTAGAGGCCCAAAAATGTGACATTCGACAGTTGCATAGTGATCTAAGCGAGGCAAAAATGTCGATATCTTCACTTCAAGGAGCTATCTGAAAAATTAACTGTTGAATTAAAGAACTTAAAATCGACTTTCGAAAATACTGAATTTAATTTTAAAAAATTTGATGTTTCAAGTGAAAAGGTCGAAAAGATGATAAATCAACAGTTAAAGTATAGCAAAAACGAAGTGAGGAATAAGGGATTGGGATTGGGATTTGTATGCATACCTCCACCATACAATCACAATTACACCTCTATTCCTATGACTGAGGAGGAGATAGCCGACTTGCCTGAAATGGAATATGGGAAGCCCGGGGATAGGAAGGTTGAGCCTGTTAATCAAAAGAAAGTTAAAATCACAAGGCCTGATAAAACCGAAATTGTTCTAGAAAAACAGGCGTTTAATAAAACTTTTGTGAAACCTGCTGAAGTTTCAAAACACACCGAGACTCTAAGTTTTGAGAAAAATGCTGATGTTGATAAGCATTTTCAAGTGTTAGATAATACTCAATCAACATTTTCTCAAAATTCACCTGAAGTACAACAACAAGAGAAAGAGTCAAAACAATCTTGTGAAAATAAACCTGTCACAAAAGAGCCTGAAGCAAAAGAACCTAGAGTTAATATAGACAACATCGAGTTTGCCATGTTAAGAGGTTTGACTGAGTTTATAAAAGAATTCAATAGTAGCAAACAAGGTGCATCTGCTTCGTCATCTGACACATCTTGCGACACTTCTGAGACATCCACTTCTGAGAAATCAGAAATGGGCGAATCACCTAGTGTCAACAGTGCATCACCTGATGAAGCAGAGGCATCTCAATCTGAATCATTGGCTTCATCTGATTCAACCAGTGACTCTTATGAAAAAACCGACTGTGATAATTCAGAGTCAGTTGCTCCAGTGGAATCAACAAATGAATCATCTGAAACTGCTGATTCAAATTCGATTAACGAAGAATCAGAAACAACACCAGGAGCATCTGCTGGGTTAAATGGTAATGAAACCACAGAAGCCCCTGCTGAATGTTCAAAAGAAGAAAATTCTGATTCTTCAGAACCAATTGCGTCACAAGAAACTGAGAGTAATTCTGCAGCATCAAGTGACATTGTTTGTGAGAAAATTAATGATATTAACCCTGTTGCTTCAAATGCAGACCAAGTAATTATTGAGGATTGGGTTGAGGGGGATGATGTTGTTTGTCAAAAAGCTGACGATGTTTGTCCAAAAACATCAAATATGTCTGCTGATGCTCCTCCTTATGTGAGAAAGGATGCTTCTGAACCAGCTTTGAGAGGCCCTACAAATAAATATGTGCCTCCAAAGCCAACACTTAGAAATGAAAATGTTAAATCCAATAAATGTACTAACTTTTGTAAACAGGGACATAAGAAGCAGGGGAGAAAGTCTGAAAAGTTTGCAAACAAATCATCCAACAAATCGTATAACTCATACTCAGCATCGGTTGGATGAAATGGATCGGGATATGCTCCTTACGTAAAGAAGCAAACCTGCTACAACTGCGGCATACCCGGTCACAATGCAAGAAATTGCACACATCGTCCCTATGTGCCATATTATACACTGCATCAGAAGGTTACACCTAGGGATAGATCTTATTCTAAGCCGATGAAGGTTGAAAAGCCTAAGGAAATGATGAATAATCATCCCCAGGTTAAACCATCTGATGGGGATTGGAATGCTGCCAAAGCTAAAAGGAAACAAGCTTTGAAACCAAAACAAGTTTTGAAGAACAAAAAGGTTGAAAAGCAAATTGTTTTACCAAAGGCCACTAAGAAATTAGAGAAGCCAAAAAAATTTGGAAGGCAAAACACAAAGCAGCGACATCACCAATCCTCGAATCTAAAGGGAACATGTGCTTTCGAGAAGTGTCTTACGTTGATGCTTCAGGAATACCCAGGACCACGATGGCCTGGGTACCAATGTCTTACTAATCTCCTTACTTTTCAGGGACAACCAAGGAGGAGCTGTTGACAAACCTTGGATGTTGATAGCGGTTGTTCCAGAGACAAAACGGGTAACATCTCACTGTTGCAAAAAGATTTAATTCTTTACAGTTGATATGTTTCTTTTGAAGGAGATAAAAGAAGTAAGTAAGACAAGATCAGCGAAAAAGGTACACATTTGAATTTCATATTCTGATTTCGATAATGATTAGTCATAAATCTTATGATAGAACGGTTAGGCGAAAACAAGAAAATTATTTTCATTTTCTTTGGTGTTTCTCTTTGTACATACGTTTTCGTTATTAGGTAAATTTGCGCATAAAATTTATGCACAAATTTAGGGGGATATCTTGAGATATCTGTAAATATATTTAAAAATTAAAAAAAAAATGAAAAAATGAGAAAAATAGAAAAATCAAAAATATTTTGTTGCATACATGGGAAATGAAATAATTTCACTATGTGGATTAAGGCTGACTAATGTAAGACCAATATTGAAATGGTCTGACTCCAAAGTGATGTGCTGGTAGGCTTTATCCTGATGGCTGGACTCTTTGACTGGTACTGCTTAAAACACTAAATTTATTCTATGACCTCAGGAAAGATCGGTCACTTGGAATTAGGACATGTCTATTTGAATGCGTGTGTGACCTCCCGATACACACAATTTCGTTCTAGTTCTGAAATGTTTTCTGTCCAACTCGTGTATCTCCTCTGTTTTGCGTGAGCAAAGACCTGGAGGTGCTAGGTAACGTCAGCTTCTGCTGCATCCAGATACATGCTGACCTAGCTGTACGTTGTCACGTTATAGATCAAATACACCCGAAAGAGGCCCTCTAGTGCCCAAAAGAAACCCCAAAATAAAAACCTATATCAAACTGAGAAAATCTCATTTGATCTGTATATTATTTCCATCTCTGCTGCTGATCTATTCTGTTCTCTTTTCAATCCAGTCCTAGTCAAGGTTTCAGAATCCTAGAACGGGCTTGTGAAATATGTGGTAGGGAAACTACACGTATGATAGCGTGTTCGAATTAAAATTTCGGGAATTGATTGTGATTCAATTGAGTGTTCATATTAATTTAAATTGGAAAAGATGATAAATCAATTGCAGATCGTTACATGAAAAAGGCCTAAGGAGATAAGTTTAAGTGGACAAACATACTAGCAATCGCTCGGATCACCCAAAGTAAATTAGTGTTGGTAAGTGCAGTCTAGCCTGAAACATTGTAATTTGATCCCATTGCAACTGTAATTGTATATTAGTTTCTTTGTTTATTTGTGTTTTTGTTTATATTGTTAGTTTTTATGAAATCAAAAAATCCAAAAATAGAGTGCTTATTTGTTTTATTAAAAATTTTAACCGTTCTTGAAGATTTGATTGATCATCATAATTTGAAAGAAATTTGAATTGTAAAATCCGAGTACAAATACTTGGATGTACCGAGTGTTCACGTGGTATTTCCCTCTGTTGCACATAAATGTTTGCTTATGAATTTCTAAGTATGTGCAGAATTTAATGTTAAATCAAGAAACAGGGGTTATTGAAGATTGAGATGCTGTTGGTTGCTGACAAAGCCTGAAGCATCACAACAACAAGATGTGCCTGAGTCAGAAGCACCAGATACAAGTCATCTGACAATGATAGTACATTTGAAGAGGTACCTGTGAACCTGCTTGAAAGAGAAGACACTGACAAAGAAAAGAGTTGATAAGAATCCTCCTCTTGCATTCTTTTCAACAAGATTTTTCAAGCAAAGCTGATCGTGATTTAGAAGAACAAAGAGCCCAATTTTTAGAATGAAGACATGAAGCATCTTCCCACATGATGAAGACTGCAGTTTGATAAAGACAGCATAAACCTAGGGGGATATTGTAAGGCCCTATAATGGTGTAGGTTTATGCCTATCTTTATCAAACACAAATATAGGCTATTGGGCTTAGCCTTGTAGTGGGTTAGATAGTAATGGAATAAGCCATGTGGGCTAATTAGTGATTTGGGCTTGTTTGGTTAGTAATATTGTGCATGTGGCCCTGGCCCAGTCTGTAACTAGGTCACCCTATGTAACTATAAATAGGGTGAACCTAGTTCATTATCAAGTTAGACATTTTTGAGAGGTTCTTCATTATTATTTTCGAATTCTTTGTGGGTGTACCAGACGGTTCTCTAGAAACCGTGTGCACTTTGGTTATTTTAATCGATTGAGTGTTCTTGTTCTTAACACTTTTCTCAGTATTCCGTGCTTTGATTAGTGTTTGATATCCGATTGTGTAGTGTTCCTGGACTTACACTAGTTCACTCGGTTTATTACTTTACAAGAAAATCATTTCATTATCAAGTTAATGTCTTAATAAGAAGATGATCATTTTATGTAAACACATAATCACCTCTTATCTTGTTAGATCATGTTTTTAATCATAATCTAACAAGTTTCACATGATGATCAACATCATATTACCAAGAAATCAACAAGCAATCATCAACATATACAAAACAACATCATACTAACAATATTTCATCATATTTCATCTTTATGTTTCAAGATTCAAGTACAAGTCTTTTAGTGTTCTTGTTATTTCATCATAATATATCTTTTAACCACTAAAAATATGAAGTAAACAAAGATCAAAAGAGTCTTACTACTAGCTTCAAGCTAGGGAAGATCACAAGTGAAAATGGAGTGGATAATAGCACACAAGAGAGGCCCTTCAAGATCCAAGAGTTCCAAGCTTCTTAATTCACCTTCTAGCACCCTTGAACAACCTTGGATTGGATTGGTTTGAACCGAAAATAATGGTGGTGTATGGGGGATGCTCGGCCGAAGCTTTAGAGAGGGAGAGGAAGAGTTGAAGTGTGGTATGTGTTGTGATGAAGAAGATGGTACTTATAACAAGTCTTGAGCTTTATCCTTTGGTCACTATGTCCCTCCAAGTACAAACCAAATCCAAGAAAATCCCAAGAGATATTATTGAAAGATTTAGGAAGATTTAAGTTAAATCTTGAGGTGGGCCACTACATGGGGCCGTAAATATCACATGGGGGGTAAATTGTAAGTTGATATGGTAAATAAGTTAATTAATGGAAGTTAAGATGTAAAAGTCTAGTGCTTTAGTGTAGGATGCTTTATGTAATAAGTTCGGGTGTTCGAGAACCATAACTAGCTCAGAAAAAGTAAAACAATGTTTTTAGCAATATTTCAGTGTTCCGGGTAATGTCCGGTTAGATACCGATTCGTTAAAGTGATAAGTTATACCGTATAGTGTCTTTTATGTAACTTTTTGTGACACTTTTAATTCCCGACACTTAGGAAAGCATACAGGCCCATTTTGCCATATTTATGCACATTACTAGCTTATTAAAAAGCTGAATTTTGCTGAAATATGCAGAATTATGCACTTTGAGTGGGTTTTAGGCACTTCCCGCCACTTTATCTATCACTTAGGCATGCAGTTTTTGGGTCCTTACTTCCCTACACACTATACTAGTGTATCACTTGGTCTCTGGCTTATACTGGGCCTGAAAATATTGTCTGTCTATGTACTGAACATCGTCAACATTTTTAGTTTGCCTGGTAATGGTGCCAATTCTGTTCAGTGCATTATTAGAACTATATCGTGTTGCATGTAGCAACGAATAAAGTCTTGTAACATGAAATGCCATTGTATGTATATAACAGTAATTAGAAATTCATTTGTCTTTTAAACTAGATCATGCACAGTTATTAAAGCACAAATTACTATTCATTTAGTGTACGGAATGTACGGAAAAGTGACGGTTGTCACAATATATATGTATATATATATATGTGTATGCGTGTATGTATGTATGGGTGGACAAGAGTTGGCACACATGCATCACCCTCTCTCTCTTCCTCCTATTGGATGGAAAATAGGTGCACTCTTATCAACCTTCTATAATCTTCTCAAAATTTGTTAAAAACAAGAAATGTGTCACAAACAATCACCATTCTGTCTCTCACTAAAAGTTACGGCCGAACACCCCCCTTAGCATCTTCATTTTTGAATTTCAAACCTTGTTCTTGAGAATTAAAGCTATTCCAAGTTAGTTTCAAGCTCATTTGAAGGTCCAAAAGTGATTACAAGATGTTTTGAACAACAATCAAGCTTCATATCCTCAATCTTTACTAAAAATCATTCAAACTCTTGAAGGTATAAAACTTACTTTAAAAACCTTGTTTTTGATTCTTGATGATTTTGATGATAATGGAAGTTTCTCTTGTTGTTGGATTTAAGCATTAACTTGAAACTAAAAACAAATGGATTTTTTTGAATAAATAAAAATGGATGAATATGTATGTATGTGTAGCCGTAGGTATATGTGTATGTATATGTGATTGTGTTTTGATTTTTGGTTGAGTGATTCTTGAATAATATGATTCTTGAATGATAGAATACATGCATGAATAAAAAATGTCATAAAAGAATGATCTAAAAGTGTTTCATGATTTTGAAAGGGATTTGATGAAAAAGTGAACTTTTGAAAGTTCATATATGTATGTATGTATATATGCCGTGTATATATATATATATATGTATGCATGTATGTAAGTTTTTGTCACATGTTCATAAATGTAAGAATGTTTGCATTTATGTAAATATGATTAGATGAAAATGGAGTAGACTTGTTTTGATTTACACGAACATGAAATAAATATGTTCTTTGATGCATTTAAGATCATGTTGGATGATGGTTATATGATATGGGTGCATTAGATGCACATACTTAGGCATGCATGATGATATGTGATCATAAAAGGATGATTTAAGTGTGATTAATGAAAATAAGTTTTAATCAGATTATAAACACTAAAATAAAGTTATTTTAAAGTGTTTAGTGACATATAACATTGTCATAATGTTTACTAGCTTTGCATGTTGTACTTGGTGCATTAAAAGTTGTAAAATACGTGAAATCGCATTATTTATGTAACTTACACAAAACAGCACTAATCTGATTATAACCACTATTTTAATCATTAAATAATATATATTGTGTTAAAATATCAAGTCATTCCGAGTTAGGATGATTATAGAAGCGTTTAACGCAAAACTATGCGTTAAAACGGTCAAAAATCGGCTTTTCTAGTGATTTTTATAAAACTGATTTAGATCAGTAAGTAAACTGATATTTTTAGTTTAAAAATAAGTATTTTAACTAATTTTAAGTTTACTTGGTGTTTGGTTAGTCATACGTGACTTCCGACGCCCGAAAACGTTACCGAATCGCTAAAATACGCATTTTTCAATGAACACTACAATGGGTAAATTTTGGGTGAACCTTATGTGTTAAGATGTGTTATGTGATTTACACATATGAATTTGAAAATATGTTAAGTTTTAACATGATATTGAAAATTTGGATTATACATGTATACTTGTGCATTTTGTGCGGTAGAAACGGTAAAAATCGCGTTAAATGTGTAACTTGTTTCTCGAGCATGAAATTTGATACATATGAGATATTTTATGTACATTTTCCTTAAAAATGACAAAATGGATAAGTTAACAATATTTCGCGTGTTTCAATAATGATTTATGTGAACGTTTATGCATATGTATTACGATGCGCGAATCGTAGATATATTATATATAAACGGGAGTGTTAATGGATTTACATGATAACGGTCACCAATAAATTCATTCAAGTCGCAAAAATATTAATATATATATATATATATATATATATATATTAACATGCCAACATAATAAAAAATGATAACTTTTCGAGAAAATCTCAAAGTTATGTGACAATTCTATGAAACGAAGAAACTTAGGATTTTTGTGATATTTATATTGATTTAAAATTTGTTCCTATAATAGGACGTGCAGAAATCAATCTCTGGGATTGCGCTATTTAAAATACGCTCCCAAAGGTGAGTGTCACTAAACCCCTCTTTTACTGCTTTGTATATATTTTGGGGTAGAACACGCCAAAAAGGGTTTAATAATGTTTTTGGATTAAAACATACCTTTTTATATAAATTATATATTTTCGTTGAAAATATATGGAGTTTGATAAATCATACGTTTCGAGGTAAAACGTTTTTGATGAATATATGTTTGGATGAGAGGTTGGGATGGTACGGTGTTTATGAGGAAAAACCGACCGTGATGTTGGAACGAATATTGCTTGGTCTCAAGAGAGTAAGTATCGCCATAGGCTTACATTTCGGTGGGGATTTCAGGGGATTCGTACAACATCGTATATTAAATTTGCCATGTTAGTAGGATATATATATTGTACATGAGGCAGACATCATATATGGTCTCAATATGGATCCTGCGCCAATGATGTCGTTTAATCGATTAAGTATTGCACGCGATGAATTGTTGGTAGATCTATCGGGTTGACAACCCCGTCGTGACCGGTTGCTCCGTGTCAAGTCAAACGATGAATTTAAATTCTGGTTATTGTCTAGCATTGATTATCCCTGCATGGTAAATATATAGTTCGTATTGTCTAGCTAACATACGAGTCTGAACATTGACGCTATGAATTTAATATACAAAACCAGGGAAAATGCTTTAATGTCGGGTTTTTGAACTTACGACGGATGACCCATGGATTTTATTAAGGAAGTAAATGAACTTTCTAAAAATTATATGGATGTTTTAAAATAAACACATAATTAGAAAGTTTTCCTTTGGATCAAATTGTTTAGATTTGAATATGTGAACTCACCTTCCTTTGTGTTAACACTTGATTTTAACGTGTTCTACAGGTACTTGAGTTCGGCTTCGGGAATTATGGCGTATCTTGTGTTTGTTGATGCATGTTTTGTCACTTAAAATGTTGGACTAACTTTTAAACTTTCTGGGACAATGTAATAAGATCCGTGAGGATCAAAGACAACTTTATCTTGTCATGGTTATGTCGTGTTTTGGGACGTTAAGTTTAAAATCTATGTTTTAAATAAGTAATATTGTCCAACACTATAATGCATCAAACATCAAGATAGAAATGTGCACCAACTTCCGTCACCACTACGTTTTGAATTCCGCTGCGACATTTTTGGGGTGTGACAGAAGGTGCCTATGTTTGTTGAGAAGAAGATTCTTAAAACTGAAGATGTTAAAATCAATGCTAAACCGATCAGACAACCATTCAAGAAAACTAAATCTTCCAAACGCTTCCCCTAAAAACAACAAACATGGATGCCTAAGTCTCAAGTCAAGGCATCAACTGAAACAAAACCAAAGGTTCCTGTTAGTGCTGCAAAACAAACATCTTCAACCAAACCGGTTATGATGTCTGTACCTTTGGATTTGTATCAGAAGCTTCAAAAATAAACTTCATCGACCACACCGGTCAAGAAGTATGTTCCCAAAAAGGTCCAATCATCTGATCAACCTAAAAAGGATGAATTTTTCTTATACAAAGAGGTTGAGGTTGGAACCGAGAAAAATTTGGAAGTGAATGACAAGAACTTCCCACCACTTTCCACCACCAAAACTCACATTAACGTTAAGCTACACGAGTCAAAGGAGGCTTGGGTTACTTCATCATCTAACTAAATTGTATTTAAAATGTGCAAGAGCTCCCGAGATCGATCTCAAAGTGGATTATGGATAGCGTAGCATCCAGGAACATGACAGGGTGGAAGACCCTACTGTATGATGTTAGAGAGTTTAATGGTGGATACGTTGGTTTCTCCGGAAACCAAGGTGGTAGAATTATCGGGAGGGCACATTATCTAATGGTTTCGTATCATCCGAACGAGTCAACTACATACATGAGCCGGAGAACAACTTACTAAGTATCTCTCAAATCTGTGACAGAATGTACACAATGCACTTTACCGACAAAGAATGTCTGATTCTGAAGCCGGGGTTTGTTATCCCCGAAGAATGGATCATCATGCGAGCGCCGAGGGAAAATGACTTATACATGCTAGACATGAGTGTTGCTACAACAACTTCGGGTCATCCTCAGTGTTTTGTGTCAAAAGCTACCGAGAAAGAGTCAGTATTGTGGCATCAGAAGATGGGTCACATCCACCTGAGAAAGATTAATCACCTGGTTCATAACGATCTAGTCAAAGGTGTGAATCTGAAAAGTTTCCATTTGGAGGGAGAGGGCATAAGTTGTCAAAAAGGAAAGCAGCATAAGAAATCTCACCCCAGGAAGATGGAGAACTCGATCTCGAGGCCACTTGAAAGACTTCACATGGATCTCTTTGGTCCTGTGAACGTGAAGAGCATTACTGGGGATTTATACTGTTTAGTGGTTACGGACGACTACTCGAGATTTTCGTGGGTAATATTCTTGAAGTCAAAGGATCAAACATATGAGAGTTTGCTGAAATTGTTCAAAAAGATAGAAAACTTGTACCAAAGTCGCATATGTAGATTACGAAGCGATAATGGTACTGAGTTTAAAAACAATCAGATGGAAGAGTTCTGTGACAGAAAGGGTATACTGCAAGAATTTAGTGCGCCGTACACTCCGCAGCAGAATGGAGTAGCAGAAAGGAAAAACCGGACACTGATAGAGACAGCACGAACAATGTTGGCTGATTCAATGCTTCCTATAAACTTTTGGGGTGAAGCTGTATCTGCTGCTTGCTATACTCTCAATCGTGTCTTAACTATCAAGAAGCATAATAAGACGTGTTTTGAGCTAATCAACAACCGAAAGACTAACTTGGAATATCTGGAGCCGTTTGGGTCACCCTACACGGTTTTGGATCCTGATGGAAAGTTTGGTGCTAAGAGTTTGGAAGGAATATTCGTGGGTTATTCTAGTCCACTTAGACAGGTATTCATTCCGAGTCTTGGGAGGATCATTGAAGCTCAGCACGTGGAATGTCAAGGTTACACTATGCCTCCACAGAAACCTAGTGACTCATGGCGATTCGACTATGAGACATTATGGGAGTCATTCGATTTACCTGAAGAGCCAGAGTTTATTGATCAGATAAATCTATTTCAGGAATATGAAGATTCCCAGATGAATAGATTGCCAGCCAAGTCTTCCAAGTGTCAACAAAGTTCAAATGATCATGAAGCTGGTCCCAGTCACAGTGGTCACAGTGATACAGATTTGCAGCAAACTCAGACAACTTCAGAACATGAGCCTGCTCTAGAAAATCAGACAGCAGTTTTTGACTATTCAGAGTCTGATTCGGATAGCCCGACCTTTGATCGAGGTAATTCAGAACCTGAGGGGGAGCAGATCCAGTCATCAGATCAGACAGTTCATGTCGATGAACAAGTTGCAGATCAGAATGTCACGAATTTGGAAAGCAAGGTGAACGTTTCTGGTGAAGTTATGCCGAGGACTCTATCATATCACCCCGAAGAGCTGATAATTGGAAAACTACAATCATGAGTTAGAACAAGAAGTCAAATTGGCCAAGGCTTGCATGTTTTTACACTAAAACTGCACCATTACAAAATGATTTTTCACTCATTTGCTTTATCTCAGAGGTTGAACCAAGAACGTACAAAGAGGCACTGATAGAGGAGTCATGGGTTAATGCAATGCAAGAGGAGCTTGGTCAGTTTGAAAAGCTCGGAGTTTGGAAGCTAGTCGATCTGCCAGATGGGCATAGAAAGATTAACAGTAAATCGGTGTTTAAGTGTAAGCAAGATGATCGAGGAGTGATCGTGTGAAACAAAGCTCGCCTAGTTGTTCAGGGCTTTAGTCAGCATCAGGGAATAGACTTCACGGAAGTTTATGCTCCGGTCACCAGACTAGAAGCCATCAGAATCTTTCTCGCATTCGCTTCATGGAAAGGGTTTAAAGTCTATCAGCTTGATGTCAAGTTGGCGTTCCTGTACGACAAAATGAAAGAGGAGGTCTATGTCGGTCAACCATCGGGCTTCACCGATCCGATTCACAAAGACAAAGTTTACCTTTTGGACAAAGCACTATACGGATTGCACCAGGCCCCGAGAGCCTGGTATGAGACGCTTTCTCAACATTTGCTTTCCAACGGCTTTATTCGAGGAAAGGTGGATGCTACTCTTTTCACAAAGTAGGTCGCTAGACATCTACTGATTGTTCAAATATATGTTGACGATATTATCTTTGGGTCCACGAACGAGGAACTCTGCAAAGAATTCAAAAGTGTAATGAAGCAGAAGTTCGAGATGTCTTCGATGGGTGAGATGAAGTTTTTCCTTGGGCTACAAGTCGACCAACTGCCGGAGGGGATCTTCATACATCAAACAAAGTACGTCCACGACGTTCTGGAGAAATTTAGGATGTCAGAGACTGCACCTATGTCCACCTCGTTAGCAACTAATCACGGTATCAACCCTGATCTCACTAGAGAGAAGGTCGATGAAACACTTTACCGTTTGATGATTGGTTCGCTGATGTACCTAACTGCATCTCGGCCTAATATAATGTACCCGACTTGCCTCGCGGCCCGTTATCAGTCGAGTCCTAGAGCTTCAGGCATGGTTATCGTCAAGCGGATTCTACGCTACCTAAGAGGAACCCCAAGCTTGGGGTTGTGGTATCCAAAAGACGGTGATTTCAGACTTGAAGGCTACTCTGACTCAGATTTCTGATACGGCAAACTGAATTCAAACTCAACAACAGGAGGATGCCTGTTTTTCGGACCACGTCTGGTGACTTGGCAATGTAAGAAGCAGACCACCGTTGCACTATCAACGTGTGAAGCAGAGTATGTCTCAACAAGCAGTTGCTGCACTCAGATTCTGTGGATCTAACAACAAATGAGGGATTACGGTTTGCAATTTCTTACTACTACTATTTTTGTTGACAATGAGGCAGCAATCAACATAACTAAAAACCCGGTACATCACGCTAAAGCAAAGCATATTGAAATTCGACATCACTTCATCCGTGATTGCTACGAGAAGAAGTTGATTCGAATTGAAAAGATCCACACCGATGAACAAAAGGCTGATTTACACACTAAACCGTTTGATAAGTCACGTTTTCAATACTTATTAAAGCTAAACGGTATGAAACTTTTGTCGTCAGGGGGAGCAATTGTTGGCGTTTATGAGCAATCCAAATCAGAGGACGTTGAGAAGCAATCTGCTATGGTTTGTCGCATTTTTAGTTGTTTTGGTATTTAGGGGAGATAGTTTTATTCAGAAAATACAAAAACATTAAAAAATGCAAAAATACAAAAACAATAGAAATTTCAAAATGTAAAAAACAATAGAAAACCCAAAAAGAGTTTGTGTAAAAAGAGGAAATGATAGTACATCAGCTAGACTGTCACGGTACGCTAAAGAATTGGAAAGTTAAAAAGCGTTAAACAGTCTCACTGATGATGCGTCGATGGGTTTTTTTGGGATATAAACCTAAATCTATATCTTGCTTATTTCGTGGGGAACATCTCTCGGATATATAGGTAACCCCTGAAATCTTGTTTGAAAGATTACCTGTTTCTGAAATAATAGGTCTATATACTTAGTGATATCTGGGGTATTATACCAGGACTTCTGATTTTGCGGAAGCAATAGCCTAGTCCTCATATAATACTTTATGCGCTTTAAACATAAAGCTTTCCCTCAGCATAAAAATTGATAAATATCGAAAGATGTGAATCAAGTGCTGTTGTAAAGAAGATCCCTAAGTGGGACACACTTCAAAGTCGAGCCATCATCTCTCTGTCTGAACAGAAGTTCTAACCTAAGCTCTCATGGTCTCGCAATACCCTGAAACAAATATCAATATAGTATATTCACCTGTAAGACTGAATATGGGGAATCTGGATACGAGAGTATATTCTAAGGTGGGACACGTGAATAAGTTAAGTTCTTAATACACTAATTCGTATCCTGAATAAGTTGAACTTTGTGTGAGAATTTAAGTGGACCAGTATATCGACAATCTAGGTGAACTGTTTAAAACTTAATGTGTAATAAGCTCAACGGTGCCAGTGACACGTCCATAGCTGATATGATCTTCTAACACGACTCACAAAAAGATGTTTGTAAATAGTTTCCTGTTATTTCATTTAGATTTAAAACCAAAAAGATTTTCAGTGTGTTTTAAAATAAACTTTCTAAAATCCAAAAAGATTTTATATCTGCTTTAGTTTTGACAAACCATTGTGGAAAGCTGATCTTCGGAATCTCAGATGTGATGCAGAGAAAGTTTTTGCTGAACGACTGGGTTGGGAGCTAATCTAACTGATTGGATATTTCAAAAGCCAAACAAGTTCATTAATTTGGCATTTGTATTTTTTTCAGAAAAAGTTGAAAAGTTTGATCAAAATGTCAGTTGGTTCGTATTGGGTCAACCAAGGTAATTGGACTGGGTAGACAAATTGAGTAATCAGGGTCATTAACTTGGACCTGGATACTTGAGTGGATGTTTAAAACTGACCAAAACTGACAAATTGGAAAAATTTGAAAAAGTTAGAAAAATTTGAGATTGAGGTGATCGAATGATCATCCGATCGGATGGCCATCCGAATGGATGGCACCCACTATATAAGGCAGTCAACACTCAGTCAACCTCATTCGATCGACTCAACATCCGTCACTTTCACATTTTCTCTCTCAAACACACTTTGAATCTGAGCAAATTTCTTGCCTGAACATTGACATAGGATTGTTGGTTTGCACATCATTCTCTATGGGGAATGTAAGTTCATCTGAATTTCAACGTTTTACATGTCTTTTTGATGATTGTTCTTGCCGACAGTGCCAACGTCATGTATGTTCTTAGATCTTGGATTGTTTATGGATTTTTGTTGAAATTAAACATAGATCTAGGATAATCGGCCATAGATTTAAGGTTTTACTGAGCCAATTTCACCAAAACTTTATCAGATTTGGATCTAGACTCATTAGAACGGTCCGACTGCCGACATACATTTCTTCAGATCTAGGCCAAATTAGAGGGTTTTTGTAGAAATTGAACATAGGGTTTTGATTATCGGTGAAAGTTTTAAGAGAATTTGTGTTCAATTTTAGAAAATCAAGAAAAATTTGATCTATTGTGTTTGAACATCAAACTGTTCTTCATCTTTCACTCGAATGTTCATTCGATCAGATGACCATCCGATCCATTACACTATCATGTTTGAATGATTCTTTGAGTACTTAACTGCTTTTCACTTGAATGATCATTCGATCGGATGACCATCCAAGCCATATCACCATCATGATCTTTGAGTACTTAACTGTTGCCACTCGAATGATCATTCGATCGGATGACCATCTGATCGGATGACCATCCGAGCCACAACACAATTTTGTCTATATTGCCACTTAGTCAGATGACCATCCGGACCCTGTTGTTTTCAAGCTCATTTTCTTATCCGGTCGAATGGTCATTCGGACCATCTCTTATGTGAATCATTGTGCTTATCAGACTATGCTCATCCGAATGGATAACCATCCGGTCAGATGGCCATTCGTCAGTATGTTCCTTAGAGTGATGTACATAGTGTAAAGTGTTAGAAAATTTTTCAAGTTTTTGAAATTTTTCACTATGTACTATAGGTCTTGAAATGCGTGCATATTCTAAAAATGAAATATTTGCAGGCAAGGGCTTCTGATTTTCACCCGAAACATAACATATACTGCATTTTGGAAAATAATTTTCCTAACATCAAGCCATTTAAAGATGTTGTGCCATTCTTGAGAGAGAGTAGAATTTTCAAAGCATTGACGGAAAGACTTAAATGCTATGGATCTCATGTCAAAACTTTTTGGAATGCTGCACACTATGTAGAGGATGAGAAGGCAATACATTCTGCAGTTAAAATCAAAGACGAAAAGAATAAAGATGTCGACCTACCTGTGAAGATAACTGTAAGAGATGTGAGGAGAGTATTGAATTTGCAAGACAAAGATGAAGATCCCATTATAGTTCCTGAAAGATTGTGCAAGGGATTTTGGTTGCGTATGGGATATACAGGGTATATAAACGATAAAGGATACATAAAGTCGAAGTTCTGTAGACCCTACAAGTTCCTTGTTCACTGTGTAATTCATGTGCTATCACATAGAAAAGGTGCTTATGATGAAGCTTCGGACTAGATCATGAACATCAATGTATGCTTGGTGCTTAATCGTCCATAAAACATTTCATAAGTCATCTTCAACCTCATGCTGGATAATATAAAGGGTGAAAAATATGTCATGTATCTGAGGTTTGTTCAAATGTTGTTACATGATCAGGTTCCAAATCTACCAAGGATCCAAGTGATGAACTTCCATTGGAGCACATGGACACTGAGACACTGAAAAGGTTGAATACCTACAGAAGTGTGAAGCTAGAGGATGAACCAAGATATAGACAGAAGTTTGGAAAAATAAAGAAGTCTGATTATGTTGCACCAGAGGGTGATAACTCGAGGCATGATGATAGCAATTTAGATAACGAAACGGAAAGATTGAAGCCGATGGTTCTTAAGAAGCTCAGATTCTTGTTTGTGAATGAAGAAAAGAGAAAGAGAACTCCGAAAGTTTCTACACCGAAAGTTGTGATCAAGGGTAAAACTGAGAAGCAGGAATCATCAGAAAGGTTGGTAGATATTTCATTTGAATATTATACTAAAAGTGTTAATATTTGTGTTGCAGAAACAAAGAAGAAGAAATCTCCACCTCGTCTGGTAGATGAACCTGTGATACCTCCAACTGATGTGATCAAAGAAGGCGTTGATTTGCTAAAGATGTCGTTTGCTGACTATGAGAAGCTATCAACTGCTCAGGGTGCTCAAGGTGAAAAAGAAGCTGAAAAGACTACTGATAACATTGAAGCTGGTGCAGAAAATGTGGAAAAGAAGTTCGTTGAAGGAGAAGTTCAAACAGATTCAAGTGAAACTGAAATCGATTTTGATCCAACAAAGATTACACCAACGTCTTATGTGAGTGGAAAGCAGAAGATAAAGAAATCACCAAAGAAGAAGAAAGCATCGGATGAAGAGGATGCTACTTACGTTCCAACGCCTGCTGAGAAAGAAAAACTCAAGAAGAAGGGTATGAAGAAGAGAAAAACTCGCCCAACAGGTGATGTTCCAAGTAGAGTAAGAGCAAGAAAAGACACAACGTCTATTCCTCAGAAAGAAACAACAGAAGTTCCAGAGTTTGAAAGAGTTGAAAGCCTCGAGATAGAGATTACAGGAGTCAGAAAGTCTACACCTCCACCGTCACCTATCAACAAAACAATTCATATTACTGATGATAGAGAAAAGACTCCAGAGCAGAAGCCAAAGTCTGTTGAAGATCCAACCTCTACTACAAAGAAACCTACAACTTCGCAAAGCTCAAGTCACGGTTTTCCAAAGATTCCTCAGGATATTCTTTATGATTTACCTTCAGATTGTGGCGACATGTTCAACGATGGAAAGATCAATGCACTAACAAGAAAGGTGAGTATTCTTGAGAAATCTAAAGTCAAAGTTGAAGCAGAGTTGCAAGAAACAAAAGAAAAGCTGAGTAATATTGAAGCTGAGAATGTGGCATTGAGAGAAGAGGTTGAAGAGAAATCTGTAGTGATTAAAGGTCTAGTAGACAAGATCATGGAGGTTAGAGCGGAGTACAAATCTATGAATGAATCTCACAATATTATGATGGAAGTCGTTGGTAATCTTCATACATCAACTGCAAATGAAAATGAGGTGTTAAAGAAAGAAGTGGAGGCATTGAGGGCTGATAAAAAGATCAAGGATGAATAGCTTAACATGCTCTATACTGTGATTGAACACAAGCTTGGAATTTTGTTCAAGCTGTGTATGACGAGATTGAAGTTCAAAGAGTCGAAGCACGAAGGGTAGAAAGAGAGAAACAGACTGCGGAAGAGGCTAAAGAGAAAAGAAAAGGTTTAGTGATCGATACTGAAGAAATTCTTGGTTCTTCTAGCCAACAGGAGCATTCAAAGCCTGATGATGAGGTACATATTTCTAATGTTGAAACTTCTACTGTTAATGATTTTGAAATGCAAGACGTAGAGGTTGAGGCAAATGTTGAGGTAAGCCTTGATATCATTCCGATTGGAGAAGTCAAAGACATACCTCACAGTGAATGGGCTAGCCTCAGAAAGATAGAGGTTGAGCGTTGTAGATTGAGGGCGAAAATGAACAAGTTCAAAGTTCTCGAAGAAGATAAAGAATTAGACGAACTTTTTGGTGATGAAGACGAAGAAGATGATGATGACAAAGACGATAAAGAAAAGAAAGATGATAAAGATGATAAAGATGATAAAGGTGATGATGATGATCAGGGTGTTAGTGGTTTATTGATTTCAAAGCAATCAGGTTCGAGCACTATAGAAGACTTCTTGAACGTTGAACTTAATGAACAACATGAAGAAGTTCAACATCATGAAGCATCGTCATCTGGAACAAAGCATGCTGGTGATGAGGTATTCCTTACACTTCCTAAAGTTATATACTTACACCATGCAGAGGAAGAGGGGGAGTAGGATGAAAACTGTACTAGGGAGTCCATGTTAGAGGAGTTAGATTTGGATGATGGCAAGTTAAAATTTGATATTGAAGAGGAGATTCCACCGACTCCTGATAGAGAATATACATTTAAGTTTGTGGATGAGGCTGACAACTTTAACGATGTAATCATTGAAGAAGGTTCAGATGTTTCTGATGAAGATACACCATTTCACTATTCTGGAGTTGATGACGACTTTCCTACTTTGAAACAACTATTCCAATCTCACAATGAAGATGAAGTGAGAAGGAAAGTGGTTGAGAAGATCGCTACAGAGGGTGTTCCTGAAACTGTTTCGAAAGAAGATCTTCTAGAAGAAAGAAAGCGATGGTTCAAAGTCATGCTTGAAGAAAGAAAATTCAAAAGGCCGCTACATTTTTTCACTGATCATCCTGACAAATCTCTTGGAGATATTTTATCATGGGGCTACTTGGAAGATTTGAAGGTATATGCTATCAGAAGAGAGTTCGGGGTGCAGTACTTTGAGTTCTTATCTGATATCAAGACTTTACCTTGGTGGGATATAGAAGAGCTAGTGCAGACCAAGAACATAAAGCAGTATTATTATGGTCCAGAGGTTAAATGTCATGACCATAGGCTGTGGGATTACATTAAGCTACAAGCTAAGGCCAACTTTCTAGATTAGAAACCACATCAGCCTAAGCAGATTGTGAAAGTTGATCCTGTTACTGGTGAAAAGGATATTACTTTAAGGATCAGACGACCAAGATGTTTAAAGAATATGCCGCTTCGAGCTATGGAGCAAGACTTTCATAAAGACTTCAAAGGCTGGATCTACAATCAAAGCACTGCTGTGGCGATAATCACTTTGTTTGATGTGGAGATTGGAGATTGCAGGCGTATACACACAATGGATCCGATGTGGTTGGTGAACTGCTCCATGAAAGACATTGAATGTCTATTCTTCAACAAGATCATCTACAACGAGCCTGATAAGGTACAAGCTCAGCAGTATCAAAAGATTGTGAATGTTTGCTTTGCGAAAGATATAAATTCTGGAAGATACTGGGAGATGAAGTTTAGAGATCTTGAGTTAGAAGAATTTCTGAAGACAGGGTGTAGAAGTGAAAGATTCAAAGAGATCAAAGCTAAAGCTGCACAAAGAGGTAGATGGAAGTTTGCATGGCTTGAGACTGATCAGACACCTATTGAATCTCAAGAAAATAAGATTCCTAGGTGGTCTAACGCCAGAGATGGAGATCCAGAGTACAGAAAGTGGTGGAATGATACTAGAAGACCACTGAGGAGGAGAATGCTGGAAGAAATAAAGGAAGAAAGGAGGAGAAAAGCGAGAGACAGGAGACGCAACAGGAAGGCGCGCTAAAGGCTATACAGGAAGAAAGACTACAACTACATCCAAAGGGGAGTCTATAGATGCACTATGTCTGTAGCTTTCATCTGTATGTAGTCTATTTTGTCCTAGTTGTCATTATTGTATAGTTTTGTATGTGTTCTATATTATATCTGGGACGAAACGGAGATAACGTGTTTTGTATAGTCCATCCGGACGGATGGAGTCCAACCGATCGGATGGAGGCGAAGCTCTTGCATTTTCTCACCGGAACTTTGTATAGAGCTCGCCTATAAATAGGAGGACTTGGTTCTCATTTGTAACATTCAATTCTAATCTCTGAGGCAAAGCTCTTGCATTTTCTCACCGGAACTTTGTATTTTCTACTACTTCTAATGAAAATGGATGCTTTGAACTGTATTTTCATTGTTGATCTTACTCCTACACTGCAATTGGATTCCGCACCACTGTGTTGATCGCAGATCTGACCTGAGCGGGTTCATTGAAGCCGAATTCCCGGTCATTACATTGTCCTTCCCCTATGGTCTTGTTCTTGTATACTTATTCTTGACGCCCACAACCCCAACCTACTACCAACCTTACCCAAACATCCACTACCCCTACGACCCCTCCTCCACCACCCACGGCCCACCCAACCCAGCCTACCGCATCGACCTCCCAATGTTCATCTCATGAGCACATGGTACAAAAGCCGGCCACCCAATTCTTGTACATCCCGATACCTACACCCTACTACTATGTCACCCATCCCCACTACCTAGCCAAAGCCTTTGTCGATCCTAATTGGTTAAATGCTATGTTGGCTGCATTTACTATGTTACAAGATAATGATACATGGGAATTGGTCCCTCATCCCACCGTTCGACCTATTATTCGTTGCATGTCACTTATACAAGGTTCACCAATTACATTACCACCTAAAGAAGTCCTTATATGGGCTCAAACATGCACCCCGAGCATGGTATACAAGGTTTACCAATTACATTACCTCCCATGGTTTAAAGTAATGCATGTGATTCCTTTTTATTTATTTACACTCAGGGCATGACCAACATTTCTTACTTGCTGCTATATGTAGACGACATTGCTCTCACAACTTCTATCGATACTCTATTATGTGATACTCTGAGCACACTCTCACGCGAGTTTGTTATGATTGATCTAGGACATTTTCACCATTTTCTGGGTATTAATCCCACTGAGCGAACACATAGTATTTTTTTATCACAAGATAAATATGCAAAAGATATCATTTCTCGTGCCTCATAACATCCTACAAATCGTGCACCACACCAGTTGACTTATCTGCAAAGCTTAGTGCATCAGATGGACCTTTGTTTTTAGATCCTACCTTATATTGCGGTTTAGCCAGAGCACTTCAGTACCTCACATTCACTAGGCCTGATATTTCATGTGCGGTATAGCATTTTCTCTTATTCATGTACGAGCCATGGGATTCTCACTTCACTTTTAAGAAACAAATAATTCGGTACATACAAGATATTAGTGACTATGGTATTCGAGTTGTAAACTCTAAGTGTGACAATTGTGCTCTATAAACGATGTATGATGTAAAACAATATCAATTATCAATAAAACGATGTGTTTTGGTGTTAATATATGTGTATTTGTGTTTGACGATTTTACGTTTTTATTCTAGTTCGATTTCAAGCTTTAAATCGCTTTCTGGAAAGTTATACGCAAACTGATGCGTAAACGTAATCAGTTTAATGTGACAAACACTCCGGAACAGTGACATAGGCTTAACATACCTTAAATAACCTTTACATAACTTAGAAATAAGTTTTGGAGGGTTTGGTGTGTCGAAAACAAGTTTATTCGATCGTAGGGACTATTTGTGACAAACTACGAAAGTATGCCGATTTGTATGGCAAAGAACATTCTGGAACATGATCATAAGCTAAACATACTTTAAATATCCTTTACATAGCTTAGAAATAGGCTTTGAGGGGTTCGGTATGCGAAAATATGCTTATTTGATCAATAGGGACTAAAAGCGTCAAAAAGTGCATAAGTTTGCATTTACGCGCATATCTTACGTTCTGAACATATCCGGACATCCAAAAATTTTGTAATCATTAAAATATTTTATTTTAGTGATTGGAATGAAAACTTACGCGACGAATCGCAATTTTGATCGTTTTCGCGTCCGATCGAGTTTTCGTCGTAATTAACCGAATAACGCAACTGTACGACCAAAAGAACTGACATCCGATATGTTTTCAAGCATATTTCATGTTCTCTATGCTTTAACTTCATTGAAGAGGCTTGAAATGGGGTTAACGGGGCTTAAAAGCATCAAAAACAAAGTTTTAAGCATGCAGGGGTCAAAACTGTCAATTTCTGAAAGTTCTTAGGCGGGCCGCGAAAGATCATGTGTGAGTCTACGCGGGGCGCGACCGACCTGCAGATCAGAAACATTGAATCTGGCTTCAGCAGCTGATTTCTGTGATTTTTACCATGGTTTAGGGATACCATTTGCTTGTTTTTGTGCTCCCCTTGTATTGTAATCTATGGGTAACATGTGTATGGTTGGGATCAAGCCTTGATCCTTGCAAAAACACTTGTAATGATCTTGTGAATTCAAGTTTCCTATAAATACCCATCAAGTTTCATTCTTGTTCCTTGCTCAAATTGATCTAATCTGCTCTAAGTTGAAGCTAAGGCTTCATACCTGAGTGTTTTAGGTCAATTCTTCCTAGCTTGGTCCTTTTGTAAGCTTCTTTCATGCTTGTTTATGCTTTTCAAGCATGAAAGTCAAACAATGTTTGACTTTCTGCTTTGACCATGAATTGGTCAAGTCAAAGTTCAATCGAACTTTGCAACGTGAGCGTAATCACGATGGTTATAGTTCCTTGTGACTATACCTACTGATTACCACGTCGATTAGTCGAAGTGACGAGTCAAAGTTTCGGTCAAAATGCTGATATTGCGCATTTTGCAACGAAACTATTTTCGGGTATCAAAACACTTTGTTTTGATATCAAACCTGTTTTTTAACTTAGTTAAACATGTTTAACTCGTCACTTTTAGTCTAGTGCTTGTATAGGGTCGTAAGATAAGTGGTCTTAACAACCCCTTAGACTTTCGAACCCGACCCGTTTGGTCGATCGTTAGGATCCGACCAAGCACATTTAGTGACCATAGTTGTATAGGGAATAACCTTCTGAGGTTATACCTTATGGCCACTTAGTTTAATTAGTTGTATGATAGGTAGTTTATATGCCTTAGGAAAATGACCAAAATGCCCTTTTGATGCATAATTTGATTTTAAGCATATGTAACGTAAATTTTGTCACTTAAACTGAATATGCAACATATTTAAACATGTTAGGGCATATAATACTTTTCATAGGACTAGTTTGGCGTCTGGAACGCGCATTCACGCGAACGACGCGTTAAAGTAGCGTAGACTACCTTAACGAGCCGTAACGGGTCGTAAGCACTTAGGATAGGTTCCGATTTAGAATGTAGGCTTTGTTAAACCATATCACATGAGTTCCAATACTCATATGGTTTACGAGACCTTATTCTTCCCGATCTTTCGATTTAGGTGTCGATTTATTAACATAGCGATCCGATTACTAGGTGCTACTTGATATTCTTGGTTTGCCGAGCTTTGTTAAGTTCACTTAATTGAGGATACTTTGCAATTCAATGTGAGTACATAGTCCCCTATATTACTGTTTTCAATTGTTTTGGGGTGATTCATATGTGTTAAACGATTTTGATGCTTTCAACGATGATTTCAAAAACGAATACTATGGTTTATATTAAACATAACGATTTCGATAATGTGAATGAACTTGTTGGGACGTATTTACATAATGAATGACATTCATTAGCTTTGGCCGAGCCAACTAGTAATAGGTTATGGTACCATAGGATCTGACAAATCCCGTTATCGGACTGCCACCATGGTTATGTATGGGGGTTATGTGGGTAACGACTGAACCTGACGATTGTTAACTTACCCTTTGGTGGTATGTTAATACGAGTTAAACGATGGACGAGTTACGAAGGTTTGAATGCATTAAGCGAGACGACCAAAAGTTAGTTTTCACAATTAAAACATGAACGATTTGAACGATATGAACGATTTGAACGATATGAACGATTTGAATGATTGAACGATGGTTTTTAACACAAACGAGTTAAACGAATTGAACGATTGGTTTTGGGTGTGATTAGATAATGGGACGGGTGTAACATGATAAAAGCATGGTAGAAACACCGCTGGTACTTCTTATATATAAGCGCTTTAATCATATTACATTCCGTGGTGTTATTTAGTTCACTTGGATGAACGATTTTTAAACGACGACACACAACGATGTTTACTAAATGATATAAACCATATGAGTTTTATTACGAGAACGATTTACAATTTGGTTTACATAAACAAATGTTTTGGGTTAGGATTCATGGCATCGAGGATTTATAAACTACAACCAACTTGTTTTGAGTTGGTTATTCATTTTACATTACAAACATTTTACAAAACAAGGTTTTCTAATATAAACTCATGTAGTTGAACGAGTTATTGAAACATGTATACGAGCCATGAATCTGACACTCTCACAAAACCTATGTGCTCGCCGGTATTTCTTTGCTGACTTTATTTTCACGTATGTTTTAGGTGGTGTTGAATGATGTTGATTGCTACTAGGATGCATGCTCACCTAGGATCGAAGGAGGCCTTAGTGACTTAATAACGATGATAGACTATGTTTAACTTGTTTGTTCTATTTCAAAGACAATGTTTAATGTTTAATATCTAAATAAAAGGAAACTTTTTAAATCCATGGTTATGAAACAATAATTCTGTCGCTCCACTCCCCGACGTTTCCGCCTTGGTTTGTTGTTTTACGCGGTCGGGGTGTGACAGAAGAATTGGTATCAGAGCTCATGGTTATAGGGAATTAGGTTATTTGTAATGTTTTGACCTAGACAATAACTTTCCTAGGACCCTAATGCAAGAAAATTTGCATTTAGATTCTAAAACAATACCGTCACCTATCTTTAGGTGATAACAACAACGAGAACACGAATAACAAATCCGATTTGAAAACAAATCATCTCTTCGTAGATGATTTATTATAAGGTTTTAAACCTTCAAAGTTTTCAAAATCTCGTCTAAGTTTGGGTCTAGATAATGTGAACACGTGCAATCTGGAAGGGTGGATGCCTGTATCCTGAGTTTTCTGTCTAAGGCTAGAGTGTTCGTACAAATCCACATAATTGGACCAGTCACTCTTACCTGGGAACTCTTGGGATGAGTGTTGATGCGTGTTGAGTGTGATAGGTTTTTAATGTATATTTTAAGCCCTTTTACACTTTTTTAGCCAAGTTTTAAATTTATAAAACACGATATTTACTAACACTAAACACACATATGGGCAAGTGCACCCATCATGAGCGTAGTATAGTGTTGGTAAGATACCGAGGTCGTCCAAGGACAGAAGAGCTTTTAGTACCGGTTTATCCTCAACGTCTAATCAAATCAAAAGTTTAGAAAAAGGTTTTTAACTAGAAAAATAAAACTAACTAAAATGCTGAAAAATAAAAATAAAAACAGATAGACAAGATGAATCACTTGGATCCGACTCGTGTTTAGTGTAACCTTTGATTATTTCCGCACTTTTGCACTTTTTAAGAGATTATCTTAGTTATTGTAGTAGGCCCCTCTTCTGAAGGTGACGTTACCCTCAACCCAGTAGTTTGAGTCAGCAAGGATACAATCCTAAAGGGTTGGATTATTGAAAGATAATTAATTAAGTTATTAATGCATATTGTGGTAGGCCCCTCTTCTGGAGGTGACGTTACCCTCGGCTAAGTAGTCTGAGTCAGCAGGGATACAGTCCTAAATAGCCTGGTTAAAGTATTGATAGTAGTTTACATATGAGGGGATCAAGGAGTTCGGACCCCCGCCATCCAATACCAGTGGGTATTGAAGGAGGTCCTACTAAAGTTGACCCAGGTCCTTGCAGGATCTATACACTGCACAAGGCAAGACTCTTACCAAACCGTTCCCTTAACCCCCGACCAGGTAGCCAACATACCTCCATATAGACCGTGGAGATATGATTGGTGAAAATCTTTTATTTTATATAGACAGTAAAATAATGCCAAGACACCACTGGCAAACGATAAGGAAGACTCACCTTCAACATAAGAAACTAGTTATTAAAGTCATTAATAGAAAACCAAATAAAAAGTGCGAAAAGATTAAAAATAAAAAGTATTACACTAGACACTTTGTAGGATCGTATTCTGACCTAAACGAGTCTTTCAGAGGAGTGTTAATCAGTTTCAGGTGCGGAAAACAAGAAACTGATGTAGAAACAGCAAGCAATTCACTTTTAAACACCTTTTGTATTGATATCTAACAGATTACAAGCAAATGGAAAACCGGCAGCACCTCGGTATCCGATTACACAACTGAGACAACTAATTTCGCTCTAACCATACACCACCTATATATAGTATTCTAATTCCGCTCCTATTGACATGGTGTCATTTGGAGTGGAATCAGCATGTTACTTTCGGGTGGAATCAGGATTTAACACTTCGGGTGGAATCATAATTTAACATTTCGGGTGGAATCAGAAAATTACATTAGGAGTGGAATCAGAAAGTTAACTTTCGAGTGGAATCAGAAAATTAACTTTCGAGTGGAATCACTCCTAAATATTCTGAGTCTTGGATTCCGTGCTCTATTCTATTTATCTCTAAACAAGACTCGATACAAGACATAGACGACAGACGGATGCACCAACAAACTCCCCCTCGGATGTTGACGAAGTCTTCAGTGTCGAGTCTTTGCATCTTCAGTCTTGATCTGTCTCTGGGCTTCTTTCTCTCAATCTTTTCTCGCAGGTCTTCAGACTCCCCCTTGCGATATGCTGGCATTCCTTCAGTTCATCAGCATCATCAACTTTAGGATCGTTGTCTGCCTTTCCATCTCACATCTTCTCCATATCAATCAGCCAGACTCTTCATGTCTCAAGATCATTTTCTGGCTATCTCCAATCAGAATCCTCAGGTATCGGAACCTGGCACTCTGTCTTCACGTTCAAAATCAAAACCTGGCTACACCTGCACATTCTTAAACCAGAAATAAATTTCACAAATTTAACATTTAACAAATTTAGAAAGCCAGATTCTCTCTCAAATTAAATCAGAATGATTTATCAATGATAAATTCTGATGAACCATTTGCAAAAATTAATCATTTATCTTTTCAAAACACATTCTCCCAAACCTTTTGTTCCTCATGTCTAGCACTTGGAATTTTGAAAATCAGCTCTCCAACATCAGTTGTCGAGATTTTTTTTGGATTTTTCAAAATTTATGCTAAAACACACTAAAAATCTTTTTGGATTTTGAAATAAAGAAAATGTAATGCAATAAAGAAATATTTACAGACAATATTTTGTGAGTTCGTGTAAGAGGATCATATCAGTTTTTGACAAGTCACAAGTACCGTTGAGCTTAGTTACACATTAAGAATTAAACAATTCACTTAGATTGCCGATATACTGATCCACTTAAATTTTCACACAAATTTCAACTGATTCAGGATATGAGTTAGGTGTTTTAAGAACTTAAACTCATTCATGTGTCCCACCTCTTGAATATACTCCCGTATCCAGATCCCAATATTCAGTCTTATAGGTGAGTATACCACAGATGATATCTGTAAGGGGTTAATAAATTATGAAGAATCATGAGAGCTCAGGTCAGAACTACCGTTCAGCAGAGAGATCATGACTCAACTTTTTGGGTATGTCCCCTTTAGAGGATCTTTTGCATTACAACAACAGCGACTATCAATTTTATTGTTTCATCAGCATGCTGAGGGCGAAGCTATGTTTCAAGCTTTTGCGGAAAGCATTATCCGGGGACTAGGTCAGAACTTCCATTCAGCAGAAGTCCCGGGATAATACCCCAGATATCACTGAGTATAAAGACCTAGTATCTCAGAAAGAGGGACCTTTCAAACAAGATTTCAGGGGTTACCTATATATCCAAGTAGTGTTCCCCACGAAATAAGAAAGTTTGAATTTATGTTTATATCCCGAAAAAGCTTACTAAATGTGTAAAAACCTATCGGCATATCATCAGTGAGACTGTTTAAAGCTATTTAATCATTACAATTCTTTAGCATACTGTGACTGTCTACTGATGTACTATCATTTCCTCTTTTATACAACAAAACTCATTTTGAATTTTATCATGTTTTTGTCTTTTTCAAATTTTCTAATGTTTTTGGATTTTCTGAAATCCGGGGACTAGGTCAGAACTTCCATTCAGCAGAAGTCCCGGGATAATACCCCAGATATCACTGAGTATAAAGACCTAGTATCTCAGAAAGAGGGACCTTTAAAACGAGATTTCAGGGGTTACCTATATATCCAAGTAGTGTTCCCCACGAATTAAGCAAGTTTGAATTTATGTTTATATCCCGAAAAAGCTTACTAAATGTGTAAAAACCTATCGGCATATCATCAGTGAGACTGTTTAAAGCTATTTAATCATTACAATTCTTTAGCATACTGTGACTGTCTACTGATGTACTATCATTTCCTCTTTTATACAACAAAACTCATTTTGAATTTTATCATGTTTTTGTCTTTTTCAAATTTTCTAATGTTTTTGGATTTTCTGAAATTTTTACTCCCCCTAAAATGCAAACACATTTTAGGAAATTTGAAAACAAACTGTACAAAAACTTGACAACCGATATCGAATCGCTTCAAATCGCCATCCACTAGCCATAAACAATCAGAACTCCCCCTTTCACAAAACTATTTTCTCATTATGATTTCAAAACACTTAAGTTTGTTTTAACCAAAATGATTTGTCCGGAAAATAAGTTTTGTTAATTTTACCACTTGCAGGTTAGGGGTTCATCATCTTGTTCATTCAATCTCTTGTATCAGGATTACATCAAATTCAACCTAATGACCTTGAGTAATCACTTTGTCAGAATCAACCTCTTACCACTTGTAAGTATATCCAAACATATAACCAAATGTAGGAATAAACCATCTACACAAACCGTTTTACCAATCAAGATGCCGATTCCTGCTTCACACTTACCAACCTGGAAGCTTCGGCAAGTCGCACTTATACTGTAATAATTTTAACAATTTCAACCATTTTCAAAACAACCTTATCAAACATGAAAGATGTCGATTCCTGATCCACGATTACAAACTTGAGATCTCCGGCAAGGCAGGTTTTTCAAGCAAAGAAAATGTCCACCCAAGCCTGACCAGCCTTGGGTGATTTCAATTCGGATTTAGTTGGGGTGTAAGTTGCTTTCTTTGTAGCGTAAAAGTCTTTTACCCCTTTCACCTTTCCATCAACCATTTTTCCGAAAATCTTCTTAACTTTCCCATTAAACGCTTTCTCAATATCAAAATTATCATTCTCAGAATAACCCTGATTTGAGATTTCAGACTTTCCAGTTTTCCTTTTAAAATTTTCAGTCCTCAATGGTGGAAAGTTCTCATCATCCATTGAAGGAACTGAGTTTTCATCACTCTCATCAAACTGTGGCTCCTCTGATTTTGTGGAATCAGATTCATCGCCAGATTTTACATCAGATTTCTTAACAACCCATTTTTGGTTGTCAAGTTTAACACTTCGCCTGTAAAATCTCTTCGAACACTCACCAACTTCAAATGTTGAATTTTTGAAAACTTTAAATTTTTCAATTGGTGGTTCGGTTTTATCAACAATAACTTCTTTTAGTTTTCCAGAAACTCCCTGTTTTGTGTTTGTCTCTTTCGGACAGTTCCATGCAATGTGACCAGCTTCATTGCATCGGAAACAGGTTCTTGTCTCTTTCCTTTGAAAACCTCCATTCTTCATCTTTTCAGCAAGAAACTCCTTGTTTGACTGTTTCCAGAATGAGCTCTTTGCTTCTTCTTCATGGCTAGTTCCTGCAACATATGTCATTTTTGATTTAAAATCTCGAACATATTTTTCATTTTTATAGTTTTCAGGTGGAATAAAACCTAATCCTTTCTTTTTGAAATTACACTTATGGTTTGATTTCTTTTGAAAATCTGAACCATAATTGTAATTCTTTTTCTTGTTTATCCGCTGTTGAACTCTTGAAGTGTATTTTTTAGGTTTTCTAGTAAGATTTAAATCTTTTATTTCAGAAATATTAATTTCTGTCATTTTGAAAACTTTTTTGATCATGTCAAAACGAACACTTCTTATTGGAAACTCTTTATCAAAATATAATTTGTCAGAATCATTCAAAGTGTATACAACTTCAAATGTTTCGTCATTCAAATTAGATTTTGAAAACAAAAATTCTTTACTATAAACCCGTTTTCCCGATGATTTTGAACTCCTTTCGGACGAACTCGAACTCCCAACTGACTGACACGAACTTTTGGACTCGGACTTTGACTCTGACTCCTCATCCTTATCCAACACCTGATCGACCACTCGTTTTATCAGTTCTGACTCATGATCTATGTCGGACGCTGTGAACGTGATGTCAATATTATCCGGTAAAACATCGGTTTTTCTCGGACTCCAACTTTATATTGACTGGTTTTTTTAATTGCTCCTCATTTGGTTTTCTAGATGAATACCCTTCCCAAATCGGAGGTGGACACTTATTATAACAGACACCCTGTTTCTTACCAGTATCCTTTTTCTTCTTTTGCTTTGTTTCTTCACCTTTAAACGCTTCAAATCCTTCAACTGTTGGATAAATTCTATCAATTATGTAGTCACAACCTTTGTAACTTTGCAGCAATCTTCTGATTCTTTCATTCTCAGTTGATTCACTATCCAACTCTTTCTTCCACTTTGCACATTCTTCTATGTACAAATTGATCTCTTTCTGCTTTGTCATCATGGTAGCATTCAACATCTTCAAAGCTTTCTCTCTTTCAGAGTTAGTCTTTTCCAGACTATTCACAGTTCTGTTCAATACATCATATGACTCTTTCAAATTTTTTACATCAAACAACAACTTTTCTTTCAACTTTTCTAACTCACTAAATCTCTCATCTTTTTCTATACATTGTTTACATGACTCTAAACAAGTAAGACAGGGTTTTGTGATTTCAACAATCTTCTCGACTTCAACTATCTTTTCAACTTCCACAATCTTCTCAATCACTTTGATTTCCGTCAATTCTTTTGCTGCTTTTCTCTCTTTGAATTTCTTCAATTTATCTGCAAAATAAAATTCAAAACTGTCTGAAGATAAATTAGATTTTCCAATGTTTATCTGTTCAACTTCTTCATCATCATCACTGCTTTCAGAAGAAACAGATTTTCCATCTTGACTCTCCTCATTATCCGACATCACATCCATCCACTCTTTCATCAACTCTGGCTTTTGCACAATCTGAGCAATAAAAGCTTTAACATTTGGATCAGATGGAATGTACTTGTCCAAGTTAAAACCATCAGCCACTTTCTCGTCATCTTGATCCATGATGCCATAGTAAGCCTTTTTGTTTGCATCTTCGATCATTCTTCCATGTGTCGTTTGTGGTTCCTTTTGTTGATGCGGTTGGTGAGTAATCTGCTGATAAATGGTCTTCCGATAATAATCATCTTTCCCAGCGGACTCCTTTGCTCCTCTCGGTTCCTGATTCTTGCACTCCCTTTTAAAGTGGCCTTTCTCCCTGCAACGAAAACAAACAACTTTAGATTTGTCAAATCCAAGATTAGAAAGATTTGCATCCAAGAAATCAGTTCTTCCTGTAACCAATCTAAATTTTTCTGCTCTCCTCAAAACACTAGCTAAGGCCCATTTAATATCCATCAGTTCCAGCTCCTCTGCATCGATTTGGTCATAATCTTCCTTTGTGAGCATCGGATTACCAATTCTTCCGGTAATCAACACTTCATAAGACTCTAATGCAGTGACCAATAATCCCATATGATGCTTTAAAACTTCTTCAGAATAATTTTGACCATTTTGAAGATGTAGAGCTACATTACACTGAATTAAATTGTTGAAAAAAGAGTTTGAATTGTTTACGTGCATGCCTGGTGAAACAACAAAGAGTCTGAAATGTTGCTTCAACATGATGACCACTTTGTAACATTTCAGTGCTTCCCTCAAACTTCTTTTGAAGAGCTTCCCAGATAGAATAAGAATTTTCATCATGTTGAAGCAACACAAATATATCTTCTTTTACCGCTTGTTGTAACAAATTGATCATCATTTTCTCTCCTTTATAACTTTCCCTCTCTTGTTCAGTAAATTCAGAAATGATTTTATCAGCTCCCATTGTATTCTTTGGCCTCTCATAGTCAGTTTCGATGCTCTCCCAAGCTTTTAGATGATTCGCCTGAACCCAATTTTCAAACCGTTTCTTCCACCCGTGATAATCCTCAATTCCCATAAGTTTCGGGGGTTTTTGCATTGTTCCGGTTTCATTCTCCATTGTCATGTTCTTAGCAATGTCGGATGGATTAGTCGGGGTTGTAGCAAAAGCGTTGTAAAAATCTTCACTCATGATTCGATATCGAAGAATTTCTCTAACTGGCTTTCAAACGAACTGGTACACCTCGTGAAACACCTAAACGATCAAACAAAGTACAATCAGTTTAAAGACTTATCAAATAATCTCAAAAAAAGTACACCTAAACGAACTGGTACACCTCGTGACACTCGGTTGTCGTGAAATAATCTTGATGCGAAAAAGTTCACTTTTGGAGTGGAATCACAAATTTGCACTTTGGAGTGGAATCACAAATTTGCACTTTGGAGTGGAATCAACAATGTACTCAGGAGCGGAATCAACAATGTACTCAGGAGCGGAATCAACAATGTACCCAGGAGCGGAATAAAAAAACTTTGTATCCTAAGAGCGAAATCAGAAATATCCATTACGAGCGGAATCAACTCGGACATCATTTTTACCTATTTTTAAGTCAATTTTAGCAATGAAACTTTCAAGGATTTGTTAATAGTCACTTTTATACAATTTGTGAAAATTTGAACTGGTTTTGACCGTTAAATCTTTCTGAACTGATGAAAGAATGGTGTAGAAGACAGAAAAACAATAATATCCAGCTGAATTCGACAGAACTCCTCGTACTTGGCTCTGATACCACTTGTAGGATCGTATTCTGACCTAAACGAGTCTTTCAGAGGAGTGTTAATCAGTTTCAGGTGCGGAAAACAAGAAACTGATGTAGAAACAGCAAGCAATTCACTTTTAAACACCTTTTGTATTGATATCTAACAAATTACAAGCAAATGGAAAACCGGCAGCACCTCGGTATCCGATTACACAACTGAGACAACTAATTTCGCTCTAACCATACACCACCTATATATAGTATTCTAATTCCGCTCCTATTGACATGGTGTCATTTGGAGTGGAATCAGCATGTTACTTTCGGGTGGAATCAGGATTTAACACTTCGGGTGGAATCAGAATTTAACATTTCGGGTGGAATCAGAAAATTACATTAGGAGTGGAATCAGAAAGTTAACTTTCGAGTGGAATCAAAAAATTAACTTTCGAGTGGAATCCCTCCTAAATATTCTGATTCTTGGATTCCGTGCTCTATTCTATTTATCTCTAAACAAGACTCGATACAAGACGTAGACGACAGACGGATGCACCAACACACTTGTCTTCACCAAGTGATGTAAGAGACTTAGGCAAACATGGCCTTTGATTGTCAAGAACTCTTACGATCAATCTTGGACCCCGAGACTACTACACACACTCTATGATGGATGATGGTGGTGGATGTGGGTTGTGTGACAACCCGAGTTTTCAAGGTCTCTATTCGAATTAACTTATTTGACTTGCAATATACGTGTTGTTTGTAGATTCGTGGTGTGTATATTATGTGTGTATGTGTTATACATATCTGGTATTAAAAGTCTGAATTGTATAATAATTAAAACATGGACCCTTTGCCAAACACCCCTACCCTTCCACTCGAAAACACCCCTTGTGGCGAAAACACCTTAGTGTTTTCGTCCACTACTGGCCGGCAAAAATAACACATGGGCTTCGGCCCAGTAGCAATCGGATATAGGAATTGTTATAATCTGTGCTCGAAATCGATAACTGACAAAAACCGTAAACACATCTCCTCCTCTCTCTCGCTTTTCTTTGTACCAGACGGCAGTCTTGAGATCTTGAAGCCTCATACATATTCGTTGTGTCTCCTGTTTGGGTTAGTAATCTAATGTTGATAGTTATTTGATTTAATTCTTCATGAACTCTCGGTTTGTTACCATGAATTAACTGTTATGTGAATTGGTTGTGGATTGTATAGATGAGCATGTTAGGGATCCTTATAATCTGTTGTATGATCAGTTACATTATGTTATGTTATGCGTATTGATCATTCTCGAATTGATGATTGACTAGAAGGATATGTTGTTAGTATGATTATAGATGCTTAGCAGATTAGGGTTCTATGTTTAAATGTTACGATGAATACATGATGATTTCAACAACTTGCTGATGATTGCTTGGTGATTGAATGATTGTAAGATGAAAGAGATGTAACTGTTGGATAGCTGCTAGGGTTGTGATTGTGTAACTGTTCGACGATGACACCCTACCTCGACGAAATCAAGCCAGATGAAAACACAAGCCAGACGAAAACACTTAAGTGTTTTCGACATACTTCAAGTCGACGAAAACCCTTGGGATTTCATCGCCCAAAAGGGTTTTCACCAGAAAAGGGATTTCGCCCAAAAGTGGTTTTTGCCAAACAAGTGTTTTCGCCGTATATGTGATTTCGGCCCAAAAGTTCTGGCATAATAACTCTGCTAGTTTATTAACTCAATTAGTTTAATAACTCTGTTATAGTATGTTAACCCTGTTGATGCGATAACTCTGTTATGCATTTTAAGAATGTAAACCCAGTTAGTCTATTAACTGAGTTAATTTTATTAACTCTGTTAATTTTATTAACTCTGTTAATTTTATTAACTCTGTTAATTTTATTAACTCTATTAAGTTATGTATGCAACCCTGTTAAGTATATAACTCTACTAGTTTATTAACTCTGTTAGTTAACTGTCACAGCCCAGCGTAACCGCACCATGATATTGTCCGCTTTGGCGGCCAGCATGCCCCCGGCGTCCGCCCCTCACGGTTTTCAAAACGCGTCATGATTGTGAAGGTATCCAGCCCCTTATAAGGAAGCCTTTGTTCCCCTTCACAACCGATGTGGGATGTCACAATCCACCCCCCTTAAGGGGTCCAGCGTCCTCGCAAGACCTGGCACCAACGGTCCGGCCCTGGCTCTGATACCATCTGTGACAGCCCAGCGTAACCGCACCATGATATTGTCCTCTTTGGCGGCCAGCACACCCCCGGCGTGCGCCCCTCACGGTTTTCAAAATGCGTCATGATGGTGAAGGTATCCAGCCCCTTATAAGGAAGCCTTTGTTCCCCTTCACAACCGATGTGGGATGTCACATTAACTAACACTGTTAGTTTATTATTCCTGTTATGTATGTTAATCCTGTTAAGTTGTTAACTTTGTTAAGTATGTTAAAGAATAGCCATGTTAGAATAAAATGTGAAGGACTTTTATGTGGAGCATGAATTGCATGGAATTGATTAACTGCTTACATGATGCTTAATGTTAACTGCCAAACACACTTTGTGACATCGATTGCATGTGAATCTTTACGAACTTGAACTGATTGAGTATACGTGCATACTATAGGACTTGATTGATTACTTGTGAGCACGTAATTTAGCATACCGAGCAAACCAAGGTGAGTTCACACTCTTTCCAAGGTATGGGATTCCCGGTGGGTTGGGAATGGGATTGAATGACTACTCGTACTTACATCACTACTAGACTACTTACCACTGTCTTCATATTGGGAAGGACGCTTGTGCTAAAACCTACGTAAAACCTACGTACCACTGTCCTCAGATGGGAAGGACACCAGCGCTAAACCTACGTAAAACCTACGTACCATTGTCCTCGGATTGGGAAGGGCACTTACGTAAAACCTACGTAATCTCATACTTACCACTGTCCTCGGATTGGGAAGGACACCTATAGATACAACTAGTCTAGTAGCATACAACATGGGAAGCCCCTACTAAATGTCGTAAAGGTTTGGGAAACAAGGATACTGAGTAACGCATGGTTATGAAACGAACTTACGATTTCTGAAATGAACTCAATAACTGGACAATCAACTGTGAACTCGCTCAACTTTGTTGTTGACTCGTTGTTACATGCCTTGCAGGTCGATAGGTACCCATGGAGCGTGCACAGGGAGGCGCGGTCGTTGTGGGACATGGACAGTGTGCCATGTTAAAAAATTACATCATTTCGAACTGAATACTTATGTTGGGTTTTCACATTTATGCTTCCGCTAAACACTTAACTATGTTTTGTTTTAAACACCTTTCGTATTGATGGGATGAATTTTTATTTATTACTTAGAATGTTCAATATGATTGGTGGCTTAATCCTGGTCAGTCACGCCTCCAGGCGGTGATACTCCGCGTGTGGATTTTAGGGGTGTGACTGATTTATTCCTGGTGGGTTGGGAATGGGATTGAATGACTACTCGTACTTACATCACTACTAGACTACTTACCACTATCCTCGGATTGGGAAGGACGCTTGTGCTAAAACCTACGTAAAACCTATGTACCACTGTCTTCGGATGGGAAGGACACCAGCGCTAAACCTATGTAAAACCTACGTACCATTGTCCTCGGATTGGGAAGGGCGCTTACGTAAAACCTACGTAATCTCATACTTACCACTGTCCTCAGATTGGGAAGGACACCTATAGATACAACTAGTCTAGTAGCATACAACATGGGAAGCCCCCACTAAATGTCGTTAAGGTTTGGGAAACAAGGATACTGGGTAAAGCATGGTTATGAAACGAACCTACGATTTCTGAAACGAACTCAATAACTGAATAATCAACTGTGAACTCGCTCAACTTTGTTGTTGACTTGTTCTTACATGCCTTGCAGGTCGATAGGTACCCATGGAGCTTGCATAGGGAGGCGCGGTCATTGTGGGACATGGACAGTGTGCCATGTTAAAAACATTACATCATTTCGAACTGAATACTTATGTTGGGTTTTCACATTTATGCTTCCGCTAAACACTTAACTATGTTTTGTTTTGAACAACTTTCGTATTGATGGGATGAATTTTTATTTATTACTTACAATGTTCAATATGATTGGTGGCTTGATCCTGGTCAATCACGCCTCCTGGCGGTGATACTCCGCGTGTGGATTTTGGGGGTGTAACAGATTGGTATCAGAGCCATTGGTTATAGTGAATTTGGTTTTAAAAAGGGGAAAAGCTTTTTGTAAAACTAGACTATAACCTGTACAGTGCTCAACAAACCACAACGACGCTTCGCTCCACGTTCAAGGCTCAACACTATAGGTGATATGGTTTATGTTTATATTGCCTACTTGCTAGTTACATAGAACTTTGATTATGGTATGCTTAGATGAACGTAACAACTATTGTTTGAAAACACATGTGTGCTTACTCTCTTCTGTCATCGCACTTTCACGAACCTTTCTCACCTATGTTTCCTTTGATATGAAGATCATGAGTGGACGCGTTAACCTAACTTAAGCCCAGTTGATGGCTTTGATCAACGAACAAGTTGCTAGAGCACTCACGGCTGCCCAGGCAGGAGGTATAACCTGCCATCACAACTTACTCTAGGATCTTAGATCCTACTCTTGTAAACCAACACTCGTGCTTAATCTTGTTTATTCTTACACACACGACAGGTCAACACGCTCAGCCTCCTGTGTGTACTTTCAAAACCTTTATGGATTGCCAACCTACTACTTTCAATGGCACTGAAGGAGCTGTAGGCCTCCTCCTCTGGTTTGAGAAGCTCGAATCTGTCTTTGAGATATGTGAATGCCCTGAGGCTCGTAGGGTGAAGTATGCCACTGGTACTCTCGATGGCGTTGCGTTGACTTGGTGGAACGCGCAAGTTCAAATGTTAGGGCTAGCAGCTGCTAATGCCACCCCATGGAACGACTTCAAGGAACTGATCAAGCGAGAATACTGTAACCGTGATGACATCCACAAACTGGAAGTGGAGTTCTTTAACCTGAAGATGACGGGATCAAAGATAGAGGCGTATACGAAGCGATCTAACGAACTGGCAGTGTATGTCCAACTATGGTGGATCCTCCCATCAAGCGTATCGAGCTATACCTCAAAGGCTTAGTACCAGAGATTCAAAGCCATGTGACTTCTGCTAACCTTGCTACCATCCAGGATGTTACTCGTCTTGCTCATCGTCTCACAGACCAGGCAGTGGAACAGAACAAGCTGCCTAAGCGTATAGGTGCTACTGCTACTACTACTTCTGCTATTCCCAGTGACAACAAACGAAAATGGGATGGAGCCTCCAGCAAGGGTTCGACTACAGTTCAGTCCCAGGCGCAACTGCAAAAGATTGATAACTACCAGAGTCCTGGTCAGCAATCTTCTGGTAGTCAAGGGCAGGGTGGATATCGAGGAAACCACCTAAAGTGCAACAAATGCAACAGGCACCACAGTGGTCAGTGCAACAAGGGATGTTGTCAAAGGTGTCTCAAGATGGGTCATGAAGCCAAGGATTGCAGAAGCTCACGGCCTGCAAATCAGAATCATCAGCAGCAATAGCAAGCACCGCAGAATCAGCAACAGCAACAGGGCAATAAGGGATGCTATCAGTGTGGCGCTGAAGGTCACTTCAAGAGACACTGCCCACAGTTAAATCTGAATCAGAACCACAACCAAGGAAATGGGAACAATAATGGGGGCAACAATGGGGGAAACAATAATGACAATGGTGCCAGGGGTCTAGCGTTCGTGATTGGTCAGGGTGACGAAAGGAATGATCCTAACGTGGTGCTGGGTAAGTTTCTTCTCGACGACTTTTATGTTACTGTTTTATTTGACTCGGGTGCCGATACCAGTTATGTGTCTCTAAAAGTTAGTCAAATGCTTAAGCGCACACCAACACTTTTGAACACCAAGCATGCCGTAGAGTTAGCAAACGGTAAAAGTTAAAAGCCACACACATAGTTAAGGGTTGTAATCTCGTCTTAGCTGGTCAGACCTTCTCTGTCGACCTCATTCCCATCGTTCTTGGTAGTTTCGACATCGTTATTGGTATGGATTGGTTATCGCAACATCGAGCAGAGATCCCGTGCAAGGAGAAGATTGTTCGTATTCCTCGTTCTGGTAAAGAACCTCTCACGATTCAAGGCGACAAGAGTGGTGCTGTTGTGGGCATCATTTCCTTCCTCAAGGCTCAGAAGTGTTTGCGAAAGGGCCACACTGCTATTTTAGCACTTGTTACTGATGCATCAACGAAAGAGAAGAAAATCGAGGATATTCCAGTTGTACGCGACTTTCCTCAAGTGTTTCCTGAAGAATTACCCGGGCTACCTCCTCATCACCAGGTCGAATTCCAAATCGAGCTAGCTTCTGGAGCTGCGCCCATAGCTCGAGCACCTTATCGCTTAGCTCCAACCGAACTAGAAGAACTATCCAAGCAATTGCAAGAACTCTTGAATAAGGGCTTCATTCGTCCTAGCTCTTCACCCTGGGGAGCTCCAGTGTTGTTTATGAAGAAGAAAGACGGTACCTTCCGTATGTGCATAGATTACCGTGAACTCAACAAGGTGACCGTAAAGAATCGCTATCCACTTCCACATATTGATGACTTATTCGACCAGTTGCAAGGGTCGAGCTTCTATTCAAAGATTGATCTGAGATCAGGCTACCATCAACTGAGAGTCCGGGACGAGGACATCTCCAAAACAGCATTCAGAACTCGCTACGGCCACTACGAGTTTCTGGTCATGCCATTCGGGTTAACAAACGCACCTGCGGTTTTCATGGACCTTATGAACTGAGTGTGCAAACCATGCCTGGATAAGTTCGTTATCATATTTATTGACGACATCCTGATCTACTCTAAGAGTCAGGAGGAACACGAGCAACATTTGCGACTTATTTTGGAACTTCTTCGAACAGAGAAACCTTATGCCAAGTTTTCCAAATGCGACTTTTGGCTTCGTGAAGTCCACTTTCTAGGCCACGTGGTAAACAAGGATGGGATATACGTTGATCCATCCAAGGTAGACTCGATCAAGAACTGGCCTGCACCGCGTACACCAACAGAAATCCGCCAATTCTTGGGTTTGGCGGGCTACTACAAAAGGTTCATCAAAGACTTCTCAAAGATTGCACAGCCGCTTACTGTACTGACTCAGAAGGGTGTCACCTATCGTTGGGGTAATGCACAGGAAGCAACATTTCAGCACTTAAATGATAGACTTTGTAGTGCACCTATTCTCTCATTGCCCGAGGGCACCGATGATTTTGTGGTTTATTGTGACGCGTCAATTCAGGGTCTGGGTTGTGTATTGATGCAACAGGATAAAGTCATTGCTTACGCCTCGCGCCAACTTAAGATTCACGAAAGGAATTACACTACACATGATTTGGAGCTGGGAGCTGTTGTTTTCGCGCTTAAGATATGGAGACATTACCTGTACGGTACCAGGTGCACCATTTACACCGATCACAGGAGTCTCGAGCATATCTTCAAACAGAAGGAGTTGAACATGCGACAACGTCGATGGGTTGAGCTATTGAATGATTACGAATGTGCCATCAAGTACCATCCGGGCAAAGCCAATGTTGTGGCCGACGCCCTCAGTCGAAAAGATACCACGCCTAAGCGTGTGCGAGCATTACAACTTACCATCCAGTCTAGTCTTCCTACACAGATACGAGATGCTCAGGTTGAAGCATTGAAACCAGAAAACGTCAGGGCTGAAGCCCTACGCGGCTCAAGGCAACGGTTAGAACAAAAGGAAGACGGCGCCTACTACGTAACAGGACGCATCTGGGTCCCACTCTATGGCAATCTACGAGAACTGGTAATGGATGAAGCACATAAGTCTCGTTACTCGGTACATCCTGGTTCGGATAAGATGTACCACGATCTCATAACTACGTATTGGTGGCCTAGCATGAAGCTCACATAGCAACTTACGTTAGCAAATGTTTGACTTGTGCGAGAGTCAAGACCGAATATCAGAAACCATCGGGCCTACTCCAACAACCAGAAATACCACAATGGAAATGGGAGAAAATTTCCATGGATTTCGTTACTGGCCTGCCTAGATCTCAACATGGAAATGATACCATTTGGGTGATCGTGGATCGACTCACAAAGTCTGCACACTTCTTGGCTATCAAGGAAACGGATAAGTTCTCCACTCTAGCAGACGTTTATCTTAAGGAAGTTGTCTCGAGGCACGGGGTGCCAACCTCTATTATCTCTGATCGTGATGCACGTTTTACTACAGAACTGTGGCAAGCAGTGCACAAATCTTTTGGCTCTCGTTTAGACATGAGCACCGCTTATCATCCACAGACGGATGGGCAGTCTGAACGCACCATCCAAACTCTTGAAGACATGCTTAGGGCATGTGTGATTGACTTTGGCAACGGCTGGGAAAAACATCTACCGTTAGTGGAATTTTCGTATAATAACAGCTACCACGCCAGCATTCAAGCCGCTCCATTTGAGGCATTGTACGGACGTAAATGCCGATCACCTCCTTGCTGGGCAGAAGTTGGTGACAGCCAAATCACAGGTCCAGAACTTGTTGTAGACACAACGGAAAAGATTGCTCAGATACGACAACGAATGGCGGCAGCTCGTGACCGTCAGAAAAGCTACGCTGATAAGCGCAGGAAACCACTCGAGTTCCAGGTTGGGGATCGAGTGCCACTCAAAGTCTCACCTTAGAAAGGTGTTGTTCATTTTGGCAAACGAGGCAAACTTAACCCGCGATACGTTGGACCTTTCGAAATCATAGAGAAAATAGGCAAGGTGGCCTACAAACTAAACCTACCAGTAGAATTCAGTGGAGTTCACAACGTATTTCACGTGTCGAATCTGAAGAAGTGTCTGTCAGATGAGACCCTTATAGTTCCTTTGAAGGAGCTCACTATTGACGATCAGTTGCGATTCGTCAAGGAACCAGTTGAAATCACGGACCGGGACGTTAAGGTCCTCAAGCACACCAGAATACCTCTGGTTCGAGTTCGTTGGAACTCCTGTTGTGGCCCAGAATTCACCTGGGAATGAGAAGATCAAATGAAACTCAAGTATCCCTAGTTGTTTGGAAACAGTGCAACCACTACTGAGACTGAAGCTACTGCAGAATTTCGGGATGAAATTCCAAACCAACGGGGGGATGATGTGACACCCCAGGAAAACCAGGAAACAACACAACATAACTAGCTTCCTCAGTAACCACGTGCTAAATTTCGGGATGAAATTTCTTTCAAGTTGGGGATAATGTGACAACCCGAGTTTTCAAGGTCCCTATTCGACTTAACTTATTTGACTTGCAATATACGTGTTGTTTGTAGATTCGTGGTGTGTATATTATGTGTGTATGTGTTATACATATCTGGTATTAAAAGTATGAATTGTATAATAATTAAAACATGGACCCTTTGCCAAACACCCCTACCCTTCCACTCGAAAACACCCCTTGTGGCGAAAACACCTTAGTGTTTTCGTCCACTACTGGCGAGAGAAAACAACACATGGGCTTCGGCCCAGTAGCAATCGGATATAGGAATTGTTATAATCTGTGCTAGAAATCGATAACTGACAAAAACCCTAAACACATCACCTCCTCTCTCTCGTTTTTCTTTGTACCCGACGGCAGTCTTGAGATCTCGAAGCCTCATACATATTCGTTGTGTCTCCTGTTTGGGTTAGTAATCTAATGTTGATAGTTATTTGATTTAATTCTTCATGAACTATCGGTTTGTTACCATGAATTAACTGTTATGTGAATTGGTTGTGGATTGTATAGATGAGCATGTTAGGGATCCTTATAATCTGTTGTATGATCAGTTACATTATGTTATGGGTATTGATCATGCTCGAATTGATGATTGACTAGCAAGATATGTTGTTAGTATGATTATAGATGCTTAGCAGATTAGGATTCTATGTTTAAATGTTACGATGAATACTTGATGATTTCAACAACTTGCTGATGATTGCTTGGTGATTGAATGATTGTAAGATGAAAGAGATGTAACTGTTGGATAGCTGCTAGGGTTGTGATTGTGTAACTGTTCGACGATGACACCCTACCTCGACGAAATCAAGCCAGACGAAAACACAAGCCAGACGAAAACACATAAGTGTTTTCGTCATACTTCAAGTCGACGAAAACCCTTGGGATTTCGTCGCCCAAAAGGGTTTTCACCAGAAAAGGGATTTCGCCCAAAATTGGTTTTCGCCAAACAAGTGTTTTCGCCGTATATGTGATTTCGGCCCAAAAGTTCTGGCATAATAACTCTGCTAGTTTATTAACTCAATTAGTTTAATAACTCTGTTATAGTATGTTAACCCTGTTGATGCGATAACTCTGTTATGCATGTTAAGAATGTAAACCCAGTTAGTCTATTAACTGAGTTAAGTTTATTAACTCTGTTAATTTTATTAACTCTATTAAGTTATGTATGCAACCCTGTTAAGTATATAACTCTACTAGTTTATTAACTCTGTGAGTTAATTAACATTGTTAGTTTATTATTCCTGTTATGTATGTTAATCCTGTTAAGTTGTTAACTTTGTTAAGTATGTTAAAGAATAGCCATGTTAGAATAAACTGTGAAGGACTTTTATGTGGAGCATGAATTGCATGGAATTGATTAACTTCTTACATGATGCTTGATGTTAACTGCCAAACACACTTTGTGACATAGATTGCATGTGAATCTTTACGAACTTGAACTGATTGAGTATACGTGCATACTATAGGACTTGATTGATTACTTGTGAGCACGTAATTTAGCATACCGAGCAAACCAAGGTGAGTTCACACTCTTTCCGAGGCATGGGATTCCCGGTGGGTTGGGAATGGGATTGAATGACTACTCGTACTTACATCACTACTAGACTACTTACCACTGTCCTCGGATTGGGAAGGACGCTTGTGCTAAAACCTACGTAAAACCTACGTACCACTGTCCTCGGATGGGAAGGACACCAACACTAAACCTACGTAAAACCTACGTACCACTGTCCTCGGATTGGGAAGGGCACTTACGTAAAACCAACGTAATCTCATACTTACCACTGTCCTCGGATTGGGAAGGACACCTATAGATACAACTAGTCTAGTAGCATGCAACATGGGAAGCCCCCACTAAATGTCGTAATGGTTTAGGAAACAAGGATACTGGGTAACGCATGGTTATGAAACGAACTTACGATTTCTGAAACGAAATCAATAACTAAACAATCAACTGTGAACTCGCTCAACTTTGTTGTTGACTCGTTGTTACATGCCTTGCAGGTCGATAGGTACCCATAGAGCTTGCACAGGGAGGCACGGTCGTTGTGGGACATGGACAGTGTGCCATGTTAAAAATATTACATCATTTCGAACTGAATACTTATGTTGGGTTTTCACATTTATGCTTCCGCTAAACACTTAACTATGTTTTCTTTTGAACACCTTTCGTATTGAAGGGATGAATTTTTATTTATTACTTACAATGTTCAATATGATTGGTGGCTTGATCCTGGTCAGTCACGCCTCCAGGCGGTGATACTCCGCGTGTGGATTTTGGGGTTGTGACAGGTTGTGATGGTGGTGGAGGGTGGGTGTAGTGTGAGAGAGGTGGTTTGCCAAGGGATGGTTTGCAAATGAGCCAAGCACCCCTATTTATAGCCTGAACAGAAGCTCGGGCACGGCCCCATGTCCACCCATCTTATCTTCCTTCATTAATTGTAGTTTGTCTGTGTCATACCCCCAAAATCCACAAGCGGAGTATCACCGCAGGAGGCGTGACTGGCCAAGATCAAGCCACCAATCATATTGAACAATATAGTAAATTAAATAAAAGTTCAACCACACAATATAATTGGTGTTCAAAAACAAGTTAACCAAATTCAAATTAAACAGCGGAAGCATAAAATGTAAAACCAAAACATAAGTCATAAGTTCATAAAGTTTAACATGGCACCCAACGGTCCATGTCCCACAACAACTCCTCCTGCTCGTGTAAGCTCCATAGATACCTAACGACCTACAAGGCATGTAACAACAAGTCAACAACAAAGTTGAGCGAGTTCACAGTTGGTTGTCTAGTTTAAAGTTGTTTCAAAATCCATAAGTTCATTTGAAAACCAGTTGTTTATCAGTTCCTTTGTTTTCCCAAACCATAACCAGTGGGGGCTACCCCATGTTGTAAACCACTAGACTAGTTATATATATTGGCGTCCTTCCCAATCGAGGACGGAGGTACGTATTCTACCCAACCGAGAATACGCAGGTTAAATGTAGGCGTCCTTCCCAATCCGAGGACGGAGGTACGTATTCTTCCCAATCCGAGAATACGCAGGGTTAGTGTAGGCGTCCTTCCCAATCCGAAGACGGAGGTACGTATTCTTCCCAATCTGAGAATACGCAGGTTTAGTGTTGGCGTCCTTCCCAATCCGAGGACGGAGATACGTATTCTTCCCAATCCGAGAATACGGAGGATTAAATGTAGTCTATTAGTGGTGAATATACAGGTTTCATCTTAGCTTCTTAGTCCCATTCCCAACCCACCGGGAATCGCATGCCTTAAGAGTGTGAACTCACCTTGGGTTGCTCGGTTGAACTCTTTAAAAGAGCTAACGGTCGGGGTTGGTCAATCACGTCCTAATATGATTACCATTTAGTTTATTAATAATTTCAATTAAAGCACAAAGTTCCTACACGTATCTATCACATAACATACACTCACTTTAACTGATCATGCCCATACATGCCTCCCTCCTATAACTACTCCAGAGCAAGCATACGAGATCTCACATAACACTTTCATTGACATACAACAAGTTGGATCATTATTGGAAAACATAACCGACATTTAGACATGCAAATCACCACATACATTGTTTAAGCTTTAACATCTAAAACTGGGCTGTTTTCGAGTAATTTAATAAAATAGTTAACTTATTCCAAAAATTCCCAAATTTTTACAGAATGTTTTAAAAAATCCAATTGTTATGTAAAAATTCGGGATCCAATTCATTACCAATTATTTTATAAAAATCATTTACCGGGCTGCAATCAGATTCGTCACTTTCTGACTGCAGTCCACGGAAAAATTCATTTAAAATTCATCGTAGGTCCGATTGATGAAATTCTAGTTGAAGAATTACAACGACATCAGTTTTCATCTACAGTATAAATTTAATGAGTTAATTCTACACAAATTTCAAGTTATGACGAAAAACATAACACACATTTTCTGCAGTAAAAACGCAGCTTTTGCTGCTGTACAAAACAGACCTTTAAAAATAGTAAATGACCTCGAAAAAATATGATTCCAGTGCCATTTGAAGCGTATTTCGAAATATCACATTATAGACTCAAGAAAATCAATTTTTCGTTAAGTTATGATCCGGTTACAGCCAACTGAAGGCGGCAGTAACAGTTTGACAGTTTGCTGTTTTCGGTTTATAGCGCTCTGACGCAAGTTCTATTTGTTCCGTTAACATGTTTAGTGAACAACAATGACATTTAACATCACTTACAGCAGGTTATCATTTATTTAACTCAGATTTATCATGTCAAGTATCATCGTTCATATCAGATTCCATAGTACAAGTTTTCATCAAGTAACCATCATCAACATAACCCTAATGCTCATACAACTATAATTATTAATCACAGCAGGTTTTCGGGTTATTTATATCACGCATACCATGCTCAAACATCAATGATATAACCCTAAACCATGTTCATAGGCCTAAACGACATATTGACAAAGCTACGCATTATAACTCGATTCACATGAATACTAGGCCACATATTTACATCGCAAGGCGCCAAACCCATTAACTAAACATAAACGCAGCCATGATTACCTAATACAAAACGTTCTCAGCAGGTCCTCGGTTATATATATATCATATTGATTTCACCATATCATCAGCATCATAACACATAGCGACCTTAATCAAACCATACATGCCCAAAACCTATCAAAACCTAAATACAAATACTCACATACATTCTACATGGTTTATAATATACCAGTTAAGCATCATAACATCATGTTCATCATAACAAATAAACAACTCAGCAAAGAAACACTAAAACCAGAAATCAAAACCATCTAAGTACTAACCGAATGAAGATAGGGTGTGAGAGGGAGAGAGCTCGAGCAAGATTCCAGCCACGATGGGGTGGGGGGTAGCGACGTGAAGGGGGAGGTCTGCTGATTTGCAAATGGGGGGGGGGTCTCCTGCTTGCTGAATGTCGATCCAAGAGAGCAAAGCTTGGGTTTTGATTTTCTTTTTCTCTAATGCATATACACATATACTTATTTATGAAAATAAGGGGGTGGGGTGGTTTTGAATTATGATGGGATTTAGGCCGATCTTAAGGTGGAGGGGTGTAAATGAGAGTGTTGGGCTGTGATGTTGAAAGTGTGGGCTGCACCCAAACAGAAAATTCAAAACAAAAGGATAGGGTGAGAGGTGGCAGCGATGGAATTAATAGTATACACACATAAGTATATTTTTTTTTCATTTTTTTCATATACTATACGCAACTAATATATGTTTATAATATAGTAGTAATGTAAACATCTATTATACACACTATGGTTTGGACCTCATAAGTATCGGGTTACACAAGTGGGTTAATTCGACAACCGGGACATGTGTTTTGACTCAAACGGTTCTGGTCGATTCAAAAGAATAAGGATTCAGTTTCTAATCTATCGCTTGCGCAATATGAACTTCTAATAGAGTTTAGTTAAATATAAAATTAACTCATCAAATAAAATAAGTAAAAGGTTCGATTTTAAATACGAAACGAACTGTTTATATCTCGAAGTTACGGGTTGTCACATCATCCCCAAGTTGAAAGAAATTTCGTCCCGAAATTTAGCACGTTGTTACTGAGTAAGCTAGTTAGGTTGCATGGTTTTCCTGGGGTGTCACATCCTTCCCCCGTTGGTTTGGAATTTCGTCCCGAAATTCCACAGTAGCTTCAGCCTCAGTAGTGGATTCACTTTTCTCGAATAACTGGGGATACTTGTGTTTCATTTGGTCTTCTCGTTCCTAGGTAAACTCTGGGCCACGACGGGAGTTCCAACGAACTCGAACAAGGGGTATTCTGGTACTTTTGAGAACCTTAACGTCTCGGTCAGTAATCTCTACTGGTTCCTCGAAGAATCGCAGCTGGTCGTCGATGGTGACTTCCTCGAGAGGAACTACGAGGGTCTGATCTGACAGACACTACTTCAGATTCGACACATGGAATACGTTGTTAACTCCGCTGAGTTCTTCAGGTAGGTTCAGTTTGTAGGCCACCTTGCCTATTTTTTCTGTGATTTCGAAAGGTCCAACATAGCGTGGATTCAGCTTGCCTCGCTTACCAAAACGAACCACACCTTTCCAAGGTGAGACTTTTAGTAGCGCTCGATCCCCAACCTGGAACTCGAGTGGTTTCCTGCGCTTATCAGCATAGCTTTTCTGACAGTCACGAGCTGCCGCCATTCATTGTCGTATCTGAGCAATCTTTTCAGTCGTGTCGACGACGAGCTCTGGGCCAGTGAGTTGGCTGTCTCCAACTTCTGCCCAGCACAGAGGTGATCAGCATTTTCGTCCATACAATGCCTCGAACAGAGCGGCCTGGATACTGGTGTGGTAACTGTTGTTATACGAAAACTCCACCAAGGGTAGATGTCTTTCCCAGCTGTTACCAAAGTCGATTACACATGCTCGAAGCATGTCTTTGAGAGTCTGGATAGTGCGTTCTGCCTGCCCATCTGTTTGCGGATGATATGCTGTGCTCATGTCTAGATGTGAGCCAAAGGATTTGTGCATCACCTGCCACAAATCAGAAGCAAGACGTGGGTCGCGATCAGAGATAATGGAGGTTGGCACCCCATGCCTTGCGACTATTTCCCTCAGGTAGATGTCTGCTAGGGTAGAGAACTTATCCGTTTCCTTGATAGCTAGGAAGTGTGCAGACTTGGTTAGTGGATCCACTATTACCCCAAATGGTATCATTTCCTCGTTGAGATCTAGGTAAGCCAGTAACAAGGTCCATGGAAATTTGTTCCCATTTTCGTGTCGAGATTTCTGGTTGCTGAAGTAAGCCTGATGGCTTCTGGTATTCGACCTTAACCCTAGCACAGGTCAAACATTTACTACCATAGGTTGCTATGTTAGCTTTCATGTGGGGCCACCAGTACAGAGTCTTGAGATCTTGGTACATCTTGTCAGAATCAAAATGCACTGAGTAACGAGACTTGTGTGCTTCGTTCATCACAAGGTCTTTTAGGTTCCCATAAGATGGAATCCCATTTACGTTCCATGAAGTGGTGAGTACCATCTTCCCTGGGTTCAAGTCGCTTTTCCATGCCTCGCATGGACTCAGCAAAAAGGTTCCCTTCCTACAATGCTTCGACCTGGGTGTTGTGGATTCTAGGTAGGAAGACTGGAGTGAATGGTATGCTGTAACGCACGTACAAGCTTAGGTTTGGTTTCCTCAAAACAGAGGGTGCCAGCCACCACAGTGGCTTTGCCTGGATGGTACTTGATTACGCATTTGCAGTCGTTAAGGAGTCTGACCCATCGACACGGTCGCATGTTCAACTTCTCCTGATCGAAGATATGCTGGAGACTCTTGTGATCGGTGTAAATGGTGCACTTGGTACCGTCCATGTAATGTCTCCATATGTTGAGTGCAAACACTACTGCTCCCAACTCCCAGTCAGGGGTAGTGTAGCCCTTTTCGTGAACCTTGAGTTGGCGTGATGCGTATGCGATAACCTTCTCAACTAAGTCCCTGGATGGACGTGTCACAATAAACAACGAAATCATCTGTACCTTCTGGTAACAAAAGAATGGGTGTACTACATGGTTTCACCTTCAAGGGTTACGAGGGTTTGTGCATACGATCGAGAAAACGGGTTTCGCAACGCCAAAAATCGTTCGCTGGAAAATAACATAAGGTTGTTTGTGTCGTAGGAGATCCATGGTAAGGTGTGGGTGTCGCTCGGATCCCTACTAGCTCTTCAAGTAAATTAGGATGTCGTCGGAGAAAACAAGTGACATATTCGTCAGGTTAGGCTAAATTCGAATGTCGTGTCAGAGGAGTTATATCGGTCGTATCCAGATCTAAGGACAGTACTTGTGGTATCATCTTATTTATGGCCCAATGCTCAGCGAGTAACGTTCGGGGAGTGTAACCTGTCCAAGCGAGTGTTCTCGGTCGTAGGGTTCAGAAGTATATCGCATATGGATGTGGAAACATGAGAAAGGGTAGTCACAATCGATAAGTAAGCGTTTAAGAACCCATAACAGGGTTTACCTGATGTCGAAGGTACCGCTGGTCGTACGTAAGTTGGGTATAGTTAAGATAAAGTTTGTCGTTGATCAAATATAACTGTCACAGGGTTATATCAATCAGAACAAGAATTCAACATAGCAGCATGATTGTCGTATAAGTTTGTAGGGTTAAGATTCATTGAGACTTCCATCAAAAGTTGTTGGACTAGCCCCCATGCGAAGGAGGAACAATTCACCTGAATTCAGGAACTTAGGTGTGTTTGTGATTCATCATGTAAGCAACCAAGTTAGGGGAAGTTCCTTGGGTCGTGCGTATGAATCCAAAGTACGTCTGTGTAGTCGTGAAGTTCCAGAGGAAAAAAGTGAAAACATGTTCAAGAGCATATGATCGTATCAACAATACATCACCATCTTCAAGGTTTCAAGGGGTGATCACCATTGGTCGAAAGTCGAGCCTTCCAAATTTTCTAAGCTGGAGCGTGTTTGCTTCAGTATCTCAGCATGGAGTCGCGAGAATCATGATGTCACTGTGGTAAGAGAGTGATGGTTTGGTCTAAGCCAAGGGTAGAAATTTGGACATATCATTTGTCACACCCCGACCACGTAAAGCAACAAAACGTGGAGGAAACGTCGGGGAGTGTTGTAACAAAATTAATTGTTTCACAACCATGGAAATTAAAGTTACGTTTTATTTATTAAACAAGAGAGTTACATTGTCTTAAAACAGGAAATAAAGAGAACATAAAATTTAGCTAGTTCTTGCTTCGTTTTAAGTCACTAAGGCATAGGTCCGCCTAAGTGTGTCTCGATCATCCTATGCAATAGCTCCTGAAAACACATGTGAAAATAGGTACGTCAGCATAGAAATGCTTGTGAGTTACATAGGATTTGTGAAAATAGGATTCATGACTTGAGTTTAAAGAAACTGTTTAATAAAAAGTAGTCATGAATCTTGTTGAGTGTTTTATTTCATAAATCATTTGAAAAGCAATGAATAAATCAAATGATATATATATAAAAGAATAAGGTATGGTTAAGTGAACAACCAATTAAAATGAGTTTGTATAAGTTAAGTTATTTATAAAACGATGTCTATGTAAAAATGTGTTGTAAATGTAATATATCTCAACTGAAATGGTTTAAATAACGCTACGATGTGTAATACCGTAAAAGCACTTATATATAGGAAGTACCAGCGGCGTGTCCACCATGCTTTTATCATATTACACACGCCTCGTTACTTAAATCACCTAAACAAACCATCAAAGTAAAATGTTCATGTTTAAACCAATAGTCCAATGTTATTGTATAACCCAAGTTAAATGTAAATCATGTAATGTGTAAACAATGTTATGTATGGTAAGTAAAATGAGACTACTTAAACCATAAGTAAAATGTACAAAACAAAGTATTTTGAATAATCAAAAGTCATGTTTTACAAAATAACTGCATGCTTTACTGATACAAACATTTATGTGGCAAGTTAAACGTCTACATCCAAGCCTTGAGACAGTAGGATAAACCTTAGAACAGATCAAAGGTTATCAAAAATGTTTTCGGATCCGGTCATTCCTTACGTCCAAACAAACCCAGGATTTCAGGAATGGGAGTTGTCAAGTCCTATGGTACCACTACCTACTACCGAGCGGCATGATCGGTGTTAATAAATGTATTAGTTTCGTTAAACAACCAAATGTTATACCAAATGAAAACATGTGATGTGAAAACAATGCACTAAGTATGCTAAAGAACATACATAGCGTGAAATGTAAAACAATGTGTCCATATGCTGAGTGAACATATGCAACATAAATGTAATGTAAAACAATGTACTAGGTATGCACTAAATGAACATACATAGCATAATATGTAATGTAAAACAATGTGCTAGCATGCTAAGTGAACATACATAGTAAAACATGTATGAAATCATGTACTATATGTGTACTAATGAACATAACAAGCATATGATATGAAAACATGGAAAGCACGAAAGTAACAAGTAGGCACATGTGTTTCACCCCAAAATAGTTTGAAAATAGTAAAAGAGGGGTCTATGTACTCACTTGATATTTCCTAGAAGTCCTTGAGTAACAACCAAGCAATGCTAGAGATCACGGAAATCAAACGGCACCTAATATAGGTAACTATGTTAATAAACCGGACCTAAATCGGAGGATCGGATAGAATGAGGGTTTGTAAACCAAACGAGTATGGAAACTCATGTAATATGGTTTAACAAAGCCTACATACTAAAATGAAACCTAACCTAAGTGCTTACGACCCATTACGACCCGTTTAGGTAGCTTATGCTACTTTAACGCGTCGTTCGTGTAAAACGCGTTCGAAACGCCTAACTAGTCCTATGATAAGTAAAATATGCCTTAACATGTCTAATATTGTTGCCAAATCAGATTAGATATCAAAAATTATGTTACATATGCTTAAAATGAATTTTGGCGTAAAAAGGGTATTTTGGTAATTTACCTAAGGCATATAAACTACCTATCATACAACTAACTAAAGGTCGTGACCATAAGGTATAACCTCGGAAGGTTATTCCCTATAAAACAATGGTCACCTAATGTGTTTGGTCGGATCCTAATGATCGACCAAACGGGTCGAGTTCGAAAGTATAAGCGATTGTTTAGATCGCTTACCTTACTACCCTATATAAGCATTAAAACTATAAGTGACGAGCTAAGCATGTTAAAACATGCTTAACTAAGTTAGAAAACAAGTTTGGTATCAAAACAAACGGTTTTGATACCTAAAAGTAGTTTGGTTACAAAATACGCAAGAATACGCATTTTGGCCAAAACTACGACTTGTCACTGAGCCTAGTTAACGTGGTAATCAGTAGGTATAGTCACAAGGAAATATAACCATTGTGATTACGCTCACGTTGCGAAGTTCAACCAAAATTCGTGTTGACCATAAACTGGTCAACGCAAAAAACGCTAAAAGAACGAAAGAGGACTTACAACGGATCCAAGAACGAAAGTTTTGATCCTAATATTCTCAGGTATGAAGTGATAAACACATCAACTTAGAGAACAAATTCGGATTAAAGGGTGTGGCTTTTGAGTTATGATCTTGAGGGGTATTTATAGAATTCTTAGGATCGTTCCTCGTTATCCGAGATTTAATCACAGCCGTACACCTCGAGCCCATGGTTTTGTAAAACCATTGGAGCCCCTAGTATTGCCCAAAACCATGTGCAAGTGAGATTAAAGGCTGGAATGAGCTGGAACTAGCTGGGAAACACTTTCTGCTGATCTGGGGAAGCCTTACGGACCGTATGGTCCTCCCCTTACGGACCGTATGCTGGCGTATGGTTGTGTTTTGGCACTTCTAACACCCGTCAAACCCATTTTTAAGTTCTATTAGGATATTAAAGCATAGGGAACATGAAACATGCTCAGAAATATGTCGGATGTCGGTTCGTTTGGCCGTACGAATGCGTTGTTCGTAAATTACGACGGAAGTCATAACGGACGCAAAAACGATCCAAATTGCGCGACGAATGGATTTTTCTTATGCCAAACACTAAAATAAAGTATTTTAATGCTTACATAAATTTTTGGATGTCCGGATGTATTCAGAATGTAAGTTACGCGCGAAAATGCAAACTTGTGCACTTTTTGACGCTTTTAGTCCCTGAATGACCCAAAATTTTATTTTAGCACACCGAACCCCTTAAAGCCTATTTCTAAGCTATGTAAAGGATATTTATGGTATGTTTAACTTATGGTCATGTTCCGAAATGTATGTTCCAGTACGAATCGTCATACTTTCGTAGTTTGTCGAATTAAGTCCCTGTAAGCGATTAAACTTGATTTTACCATACCAAAGCCTTCAAAACTTATTTCTAAGTTATGTAGAGGTTATTTAAGGTATGTTAAGAATATGTTGATGTTCCGGAGTGTTTTTCTCATTAAACCGATTATGTTTACGCACCAGTTTGCGTATAAGTCTCCAGAAAGCGATGTAGAGTTTAAAATTGTATGAAAATCAAAACATGAAAGATGTTAAACATAAACAAACAAACACTGAGATTAAATAAAATTGTTTTGTTGATAACTGAACTGTTTACAATGATTACAAGCACAGGTGTCATAGTCTCCCCTACTTGTGGAAATTTCATCCCGAAATTTATTTAGAGGAAACTTGTGAGAAAAGGTGTGGGTATTTCGCCTTCATTTGATCTTCACGTTCCCAAGTAAATTCTAGTCCACGTTTAGATTCCCAGCGAACTTTGACCAACGGAATGCGCTTGCGTTTGAGCCACTTGACTATACGGTCCATGATTTCCACTGGTTTCTCAACAAACTGTATCGTGTTATCAACACGAATCTCGTCGAGTGGTACGTGGAGGTTCTCATCAGCTAAACACTTCTTGAGATTGGACACGTGAAAGGTTGGATGAACATTTCCAATTTCAGGAGGTAACTCAAGTCTGTAGGCTACCTTACCGATTCTTTCGGCGATCTTGAATGGTCCAACGTATCTAGGTGCAAGTTTTCCTTTCTTTCCAAATCTGATCACACCTTTCCAAGGTGAGACCTTAAGTAATACGTGATCACCGACTTGAAATTCGAAGGGCTTGCGTCGTTGGTCCGCGTAACTCTTTTGACGGCTTCTAACTGTCTGAAGGTTATCACGAACTTTCTTAACCTTATCAGTTGTCTCTAAAATGAAGTCAGGTCCAGTAAGCTGAGCCTCACCAATCTCATTCCAGCAGACTGGTGAATGACATTTTCGACCATAGAGAGCTTTGAAAGGAGCCATGTTGATGCTGGAGTGATAACTGTTGTTGTAGGAGAATTCAATTAACGGAAGATGTGAATCCCAACTACCACCAAAATCGATCACACAAGCTCTAAGCATATCCTCCAGAGTCTGGATTGTTCTTTCAGATTGACCATCTGTTTGTGGATGATAAGTTGTGCTCAGATTAAGTTGGGTCCCTATAGCCGATTGCATGGTTCTCCAAAAATGAGAAGTGAAGCGAGCATCTCTGTCAGAAGTAATGTTCAAAGGAACACCATGTCTAGACACGATTTCATCCACATAAATTTTAGCCAGCCTTTCAATAGAAAAATCCTCACGTATTGGCAAGAAATGTGCTGACTTAGTAAGACGATCAACAACTACCCAGATGGCATCATGACCTTTCTTTGTACGTGGAAGTTTGGTAACAAGATCCATAGCAATGTTTTCCCATTTCCAAACTGGGATCTCTGGTTTCTCCAATAAACCAGAAGGACGTTGATGTTCAGCCTTAACCTTAAGACAAGTAAGGCATTTTGATACATATAAGGCAATGTCTTTTTTCATACCAGGCCACCAATACTGAATACGAAGATCCTTATACATCTTATCTGAGCTAGGATGAATAGAATAACGAGACTTATGGGCTTCATCCATAAGCAAGGTGCGAAGATCATTTTGGCTTGGGACCCACAAACGGTCCATGACGTAATACGATCCATTGTCCTTCAGTTCAAGATCAGGTGTAATGTGATAGGGTAACTCCTTACCCATCAAACCTTGTGAAACATAAGTGTGTTGAGCCTGAGAGATGCGGGTTTGGATATCAGATCGAGCTTGAATGTCAGATTGAACACGAACACAATGAAGCTTGACATGTCCTTTATGACTCAAAGCGTCAGCCACGACGTTCGCCTTACCAGGATGGTAGCGAATTTCGCAGTCATAGTCGTTTAGAAGCTCAACCCAATGTCGTTGCCTCATGTTGAGTTCTTTCTGATTAAAAATATGCTGAAGACTTCTGTGGTCAGTGAAAACTACACATTTTGTACCATACAAATAGTGTCTCCAGATTTTGAGAGCGAAAACAACTGCACCTAACTCAAGATCATGAGTGGTGTAGTTTTTCTCATGTATCTTCAACTGCCTCGATGCATATGCTATGACTTTGTTCCGTTGCATGAGAACACAGCCAAGACCCAAGTGTGATGCATCACAATACACGAAAAAATCGTCATTACCTTCAGGCAATGATAGAATAGGCGCATCACAAAGATTCTGCTTCAAGTTCTGAAAAGCTTCCTCTTGTTTGGATCCCCAAACAAAGGGTTTGTTCTTTTGAGTTAGAGTAGTTAGAGGAACTGCGATCTTCGAGAAATTTTCAATGAAGCGGCGATAATAACCCGCCAGACCAAGAAAAGAACGAACTTCAGTAGGAGTAGTAGGCGTATCCCAATCCTTAATTGCACTGATCTTGGAGGGATCTACATGAATACCTTGTTCGTTGACGATATGCCCCAAGAATTGAACTTCCTTAAGCCAAAATTCACACTTGGAGAACTTGGCGAAAAGTTGTTCTTTCTCTAGGAGTTCCAGAGTGAGACGAAGATGTTGCTCATAATCAGCTTGCATCTTAGAGTATATCAAGATGTCATCAATGAAAACGATGATGAACTTATCTAAATAAGGTTTGCATACCCTATTCATTAAGTCCATGAAAACGTCAAGAGCATTTGTCAAACCGAATGGCATAACTGTGAACTCATAATGCCCATACCGAGTGCGAAAAGCAGTCTTGGGAATATCTTCTTCATGCACACGAAGTTGATGATACCCAGAACCTAGATCAATCTTTGAAAAATAAGAAGCACCTTGTAACTGATCAAAGAGATCATCAATGCGAGGTAGGGGATATCGATTCTTGATGGTAAGCTTGTTAAGCTCACGATAATCGATACACATCCTAAAAGATCCATCCTTCTTTTTGACCAAAAGAACGGGAGCACCCCAAGGTGAAAAGCTAGGACGGATAAAACTTTTGTCAGAGAGCTCTTGAAGTTGCTTAGATAACTCTTGCATCTCAGACGGTGCAAGACGATACGGGGATCTGGCAATGGGATTTGCACCAGCTACGAGATCAATACGGAACTCGACTTGGAATGCTGGGGGTAAACCAGGTAACTCTTCAGGAAATACTTCAGGATAATCCCGCACAACAGGGATACCTTGAATAGACTTACCTTTGCCCTTATCTGCTACAACATGTGCCAAAAAGGCCACATAGTTCTTTCGTAGATACTTCCGAGCTTTAAAACAAGACATGAGTTTGAGACAACCAGCAGGTTTCTCACCATAAACCTGTAGGATCTCACCAGTCGAAAGCGGCACACGAACAATATTCTCAAAACAAACTACCTCTGCGTGATGCTTGGCTAACCAATCCATACCCACTATAACGTCGAAGCTTCCAAGTTGCATTGGCGTGAGGTCGATAGGAAAAAGATGGTTGTTAAGGTTTAACTGGCAGTTGCGAAGAACAGAATCAAGAACAATGGGTTCACCACTAGCAACTTCTACTGTCAAGGGTTTTCCTAGTTTCGTTCTGGACATGTGAAGCAATGGCTCAAAAGATAATGACACAAAACTCTTATCGGCACCCGAATAAAAAAGAACAGTTGCAGGCTGATTATTAATAAAGAACTTACCGTTGACCACATTATTGTCTGCTTGAGCCTCTTGTGCATTCATGTTAAAGACTCGACCTCGCGATTATCAGGACACTGAATGTGACGAAACGTACTTTCAGTGCTCTCCAACCATTGTAGGAGCCCAGTTGCTCCTTCAGAACCACTAAACTTGAGTGGCTTAGCCGAATTGAAACTCTTGAAATTGCATGGAGCATTATTGTTGTTGTTGGCTTGGTTCAGTTGAGCAATAAGATTTGGGAAAGCAGCAGCCATTTGCTGCGCGATGATTTCTGCCAGATCGGCATTCGCTATCTGATTGTCGCGTCGAGGAGGCATTCTAAAAGAGGAAACATGAAAGGAAACGAGTGAGATGATTGGATGAAAAGAATGAGATGATACAAAAATTGACAAAAGCAAAGATGGTGGTTAGTTGTTTGTTATCACAAGGCAAACAAATGACACATCGTGACTAATCAAAGTAAACGGGTCAAAAATAATGTATCGCGAAGACATGCTCACCTATAAGTGAACACTCACCCCAAGAGTTCCCAGGTAATAGTGACTGGTCTAATTATGTGGATTTGTACGAACACTCTAGCCTTAGACAGAAAACCCAGGGTACAGGCATTCACCCTTCTAGTTTGCACGTGTTCACACTATTTAGGACCCAAAACTTTGACGAGATGTTTGAAAATTCAAAGGGGTTCAAAACCTTACAACAGATGGTTCAAAACCTAGTAATCAATCATCCAAGAATAGATGATTAATTTTCAAAGCGGATTCGGAATTGATGTTCTCGTTGTGGTTATCACCTAAGGATAGGTGACGGTTTTTTTTTTTTTTTTTTAAAGAATCTAAACGCAAATCTTCTTGCGTTAGGGTCCTAGAAAGTTATAGACTAGGTCAAAGCATTACTAATAACCTAATTCCCTATAACCATTGGCTCTGATACCAACTTTTCTGTCACACCCCGACCACGTAAAGCAACAAAACATGGCGGAAACGTCGGGGAGTGTTGTAATAGAATTAATTGTTTCACAACCATGGAAATTAAAGTTACGTTTTATTTATTAAACAAGAGAGTTACATTGTCTTAAAACAGGAAATAAAGAGTACATAAAATTTAGCTAGTTCTTGCTTCGTTTTAAGTCACTAAGGCACAGGTCCGCCTAAGTGTGTCTCGATCATGCTATGCAACAGCTCCTGAAAACACATGTGAAAATAGGTACGTCAGCATAAAAATGCTTGTGAGTTACATAGGATTTGTGAAAATAGGATTCATGACTTGAGTTTAAAGAAACTGTTTAATAAAAAGTAGTCATGAATCTTGTTGAGTGTTTTCTTTCATAAATCATTTGAAAAGCAATGAATAAATCAGATGATATATATATAAAAGAATAAGGTATGGTTAAGTGAACAACCAAGTAAAATGAGTTTGTATAAGTTAAGTTATTTGTAAAACGATGTCTATGTAAAAATGTGTTGTAAATGTAATATGTCTCAACTTAAATGGTTTAAATAACGCTACGATGTGTAATACCGTAAAAGCACTTATATATAGGAAGTACCAGCGGCGTATCCACCATGTTTTTATCATATTACACACGCCTCGTTACTTAAATCACTTAAACAAACCATCAAAGTAAAATGTTCATGTTTAAGCCAATAGTCCAATGTTATTGTATAACCCAAGTTAATTGTAAATCATGTAATGTGTAAACAATGTTATGTATGGGAAGTAAAATGAGACTACTTAAACCATAAGTAAAAATGTACAAAACAGAGTATTTTGAATAATCAAAAGTCATGTTTTACAAAATAACTGCATGCTTTACTGATACAAACACTTATGTGGTAAGTTAAACGTGTACATCCAAGCCTTGAGACAGTAGGATAAACCTTAGAACAGATCAAAGGTTATCAAAAATGTTTTCGGATCCAGTCATTGCTTACGTCCAAACAAACCCAGGATTTCAGGAATGGGAGTTGTTAAGTCCTATGGTACCACTACCTACTACCGAGCGGCATGATCGGTGTTAATGAATGTATTATTTCGTTAAACAATCAAATGTTATACCAAATGTAAACATGTGATGTGAAAATAATGCACTAAGTATGCTAAAGAACATACATAGCGTGAAATATAAAACAATGTGTCCATATGCTGAGTGAACATATGCAACATAAATGTAATGTAAAACAATGTACTAGGTATGCACTATATGAACATACATAGCATAATATGTAATGTAAAACAATGTGCTAGCATGCTGAGTGAACATACATAGCAAAACATGTATGAAATCATGTACTATATGTGTACTAATGAACATAACAAGCATATGATATGAAAACATGGAAAGTACGAAAGTAACAAGTAGGCACATGTGTTTCACCCAAAAATAGTTTGAAAATAGTAAAAGAGGGGTCTATGTACTCACTTGAGATTTCCTAGAAATCCTTGAGTAACAACCAAGCAATGCTAGAGATCACGGAAATTAAACGGCACCTAATATAGGTAACTATGTTAATAAACCGGACCTAAATCGGAGGATCGGATAGAATGAGGGTTTGTAAACCAAACGAGTACGGAAACTCATGTAATATGGTTTAACAAAGCCTAGATACTAAAATGAAACCTAACCTAAGTGCTTACGACCCGTTTAGGTAGCTTATGCTACTTTAACGTGTCGTTCGCGTAAAACGCGTTCGGAATGCCTAACTAGTCCTATGATAAGTAAAATATGCCTTAACATGTCTAATATTGTTGCCAAATCAGTTTAGATATAAAAAATTATGTTACATATGCTTAAAATGAATTTTGGCGTAAAAAGGGTATTTTGGTAATTTACCTAAGGCATATAAACTACCTATCATACAACTAACTAAACGTCGTGACCATAAGGTATAACCTTGGAAGGTTATTCCCTATACAACTATGGTCACCTAATGTGTTTGGTCGGATCCTAATGATCGACTAAACGGGTCGGGTTCGAAAGTATAAGTGATTGTTTAGATCACTTACCTTACGACCCTATATAAGCATTAAAACTATAAGTGACGAGCTAAGCATGTTAAAACATGCTTAACTAAGTTAGAAAACAAGTTTGGTATCAAAACAAACGGTTTTGATACCTAAAAGTAGTTTGGTTACAAAATACGCAAGAATACGCATTTTGGCCAAAACTACGACTCGTCACTGAGCCTAGATAACGTGGTAATCAGTAGGTATAGTCACAAGGGAATATAACCATTGTGATTACGCTCACATTGCGAAGTTCAACGAACTTCGTGTTGACCATAAACTGGTCAACCCAGAAAACGCTAAAAGAACAAAAGAGGACTTACAACGGATCCAAGAACGAAAGTTTTGATCCGAATATTCTCAGGTATGAAGTGATAAACACATCAACTTAGAGAACAAATTCAGATTCAAAGGTGTGGGTTTTGAGTTGTGATCTTGAGGGGTATTTATAGATTTCTTAGGACCATTAAGATCGTTCCTCGTTATCCGAGTTTCAATCACAGCCGTATACCTCGAGCCCATGGTTTTGTAAAACCATTGGAGCCCCTAGTATTGCCCAAAACCATGTGCAAGTGAGATTAAAGGCTGGAATGAGCTGGAACCAGCTGGGAAACACCTTCTGCTTATCTGGGGAAGCCTTATAGACCGTATGGTCCTCCCCTTACGGACCGTATGCTGGTCTGCAGACCAGCAACTTTCAAAGTTGACAGTTTTGGTCCCTGTGCGCGTATGGTCGTGTTTTGGCACTTCTAACACCCGTCAAACCCATTTTTAAGCTCTATAAGGATGTTAAATCATAGGGAAAATGAAACATGCTCAGAAATATGTCGGATGTCGGTTTGTTTGGCCGTACAATTGCGTTGTTCGGTTAATTACGACGGAAGTCGTAACGGACGCAAAAACGATCCAAATTACGCGACGAATGGATTTTTCTTATGCCAAACACTAAAATAAAGTATTTTAATGCTTACATAAATTTTTGGATGTCCAGATGTATTCAGAATGTAAGTTATGCGCGGAAATTCAAACTTGTGCACTTTTTGACGCTTTTAGTCCCTGAATGACCCAAAAGTTTAGTTTAGCACACCGAACCCCTTAAAGCCTATTTCTAAGCTATGTAAAGGATATTTATGGTATGTTTAACTTATGGTCATGTTCCGGAATGTCTGTTCCAGTACGAATCGTCATACTTTCGCAGTTTGTCGAATTAAGTCCCTGTATGCGATTAAACTTGATTTTGCCATACCAAAGCCTTCAAAACTTATTTCTAAGTTATGTAGAGGTTATTTAAGGTATGTTAAGCATATGTTGATGTTGCAGAGTGTTTGTCGCATTAAACTGATTTTGTTTACGCACCAGTTTGCGTATAACTCTCCAGAAAGCGATGTAGAGTTTAAAATTGAATGAAAATCAAAACATGAAAGATGTTAGACATAAACAAACAAACATTGAGATTAAATAACATTGTTTTATTGATAACTGAACTGTTTACAATGATTACAAGAACAGGTGTCACATCATTAATCAATAATCATGTGTTGGTGCAAGAGCTAGTACAAAGACTCCGCATATTAAACTACGTCTCTTGTAGTGTAAGGTGGGTCAGGTAAACGTGTAAATTATCAGGTTCGCCAATGGGTTGAATGATTCATATCTCCGTCTCTAAATGTCCTAAAGACTATTTCACCAGTAATGGCATTCACTCGCTATGTTGGGTATACAAAAGAGCTAATCAAGCAATATAAAAATTAAATCACCCAACAGGGTAATAAGGTAGTTTTGTGCTTGGTGAAAGATCGTGGTATGGTTGTTGGCGTTTCGTCAAATCGGTTGTCAATCAGAGAAACAGGGAATTAATGACGTTCATGCGAAGAGTCGTGCAAAAATAGGGGTTCAACAATAATAATAAAAAAAAATTCAACCGAATAATCTGTTATCTAGAAATAATTTCCAGCAGTGGCGCATGGCGTCATGGCACAAAAGGGAAGTTTATTGCATCACGGTCGAGGAAGTACATCACTTGTCCAAAACAAAATTTGGTTGATAAGGTTTCGAGTTGCAAAACGATGAACGCGTGTAACTATGACTGCTTCGTTTCTGGTGACGACGACAGGTGGAGATGATTAGGTTCGTCAACATGGATGCGTGTGTATAGTTCTCCTAAACCCGAGTTCGTTTGGGTTGGTTCGGGTCTACGTGAATGTCGACGTGCAAACTAAATATACGGAGGGTCAGATCTGAATCCTGGTTGTAACGGCGACGTCATGTCAAGACAATTGCATGAATAGGTAGAACGCATAAAACGGTTGTCGTAGCGAGGTAATGAGAAAACAGGAAAAAGAATTTGATCATTACTTGCCAAGTTTCGAGAAAACAGTAGAGTATCACAAAGAACGCATTAGGGCTAATAGACTACATGCTACTACCCTACCTAAACATACCATAAACAGCACACCATGCAAAAGTAATCTAGCAAGTCGGCATTACAAACATAAATCATACCACCTAGAGTGTTGAGTCTTGCACGTGGAGCAAAGCGTCGTTGTGGATCGTCGAGCACTGTACAGGTTATAGTCTGGTTTTGTCAAAAAGCTTTTCCCTTTTTAAAACCGAGTTCACTATAACCAATGGCTCTGATACTAATCTGTGACACCCCCAAAATCCACAAGCGGAGTATCACCGCAGGAGGTGTGACTGACCAGGATCAAGCCACCAATCATATTGAACAATATAGTAAATTAAATAAAAGTTCAACCACACAATATAATTGGTGTTCAAAAACAAGTTAACCAAATTCAAATTAAACAGCGGAAGCATAAAATTTAAAACCAAAACATAAGTCATAAGTTCATAAAGTTTAACATGGCACCCAACGGTCCATGTCCCACAACAACTCCTCCTGCTCGTGCAAGCTCCATAGATACCTAACGACCTGCAAGGCATGTAACAACAAGTCAACAACAAAGTTGAGCATGTTCACAGTTGGTTGTCTAGTTTAAAGTTGTTACAAAATCCATAAGTTCATTTGAAAACCAGTTGTTTATCAGTTCCTTTGTTTTCCCAAACCATAACTAGTGGGGGCTGCCCCATGTTGTAAACCACTAGACTAGTTATATATATTGGCATCCTTCCCAACCGAGGACGGAGGTACGTATTCTACCCAACCGAGAATACGCAGGTTAAATGTAGGCGTCCTTCCCAATACGAGGACAGAGGTACGTATTCTTCCCAATCCAAGAATACGCAGGTTTAGTGTAGGCGTCCTTCCCAATTCGAGGACGGAGGTACATATTCTTCCCAATCCGAGGACGGAGGTACGTATTCTTCCCAATCCGAGAATACGCAGGATTAAATGTAGTCTATTAGTGGTGAATATACATGTTTCATCTTAGCTTCTTAGTCCCATTCCCAACCCATCGGGAATCCCATGCCTTAAGAGTGTGAACTCACCTTGGGTTGCTCGGTTGAACTCTTTAAAATAGCTAACAGTCGGGTTTGGTCAATCACGTCCTAATATGATTACCATTTAGTTTATTAATAATTTCAATTAAAGCACAAAGTTCCTACACGTATCTATCACATAACATGCACTCACTTTAACTGATCATGCCCATACATGCCTCCCTCCTATAACTACTCAAGAGCAAGCATACGAGATCTTACATAACACTTTCATTGACATACAACAAGTTGGATCATTATCGGACAACATAACCGACATTTAGACACGCAAATCACCACATACATTGTTTCAGCTTTAACATAAAAAACGGGGCTGTTTTCGAGTAATTTAATAAAATAGTTAAGTTATTCCAAAAATTCCCAAATTTTTATAGAATCTTTTAAACGATCCATCTATTGTTGTGTAAAAATATCGGGATCCAATTCATTACCAATTATTTTATAAAAATCATTTAGTGGGCTGCAATCAGATTCGTCACTTTCTGACTGCAGTCCACGGAAAAATTCATTGAAAATTCATCGTGAGTCCGATTCATGAAATTCTAGTTGGATAATTACAACGACATCAGTGGTCATCTACAGTATAAATTTCATGAGTTAATTCTACACAGATTTAAAGTTATGACGAAAAACATAACACACATTTTCTGCAGTAAAAACGTAGTTTTTGCTGCTATACAAAACAGACCTTTAAAAATAGTAAACGACCTCGAAAAAATATGATTCCAGTGCCATTTGAAGCGTACTTCGAAATATCACATTATAGACTCAAGAAAATCAATTTTTCGTTATGTTATGATCCGGTTACAGCCAACTGAAGGCGGCTCTAACAGTTTGACAGTTTGCGGTTTTCGGTTTATAGCGCTCTAACGCAAGTTCTATTTGTTCCGTTAACATCTTTAGTGAACAACAACGACATTTAACATCACTTACAGCAAGTTATCGTTTATTTAACTCAGATTTATCATGTCAAGTATCATCGTTCATATCAGATTCCATAGTACAAGTTTTCATCAAGTAACCATCATCAACATAACCTTAATGCTCATACAACTATAATTATTAATCACAGCAGGTTTTCAGGTTATTTATATCACGCATACCATGCTCAAACATCAAAGATATAACCCTAAAGCATGTTCATAGGCCTAAACGACATATTGACAAGGCTACGCATTATATATATATATCATACTGATTTCACCATATCATCAGCATCATAATGCATAGCGACCTTAATCAGACCATACATGCCCAAAACCTATCAAAACCTAAATACAAATACTCACATACATTCTACATGGTTTATAATCTACCAGTTAAGCATCAAACATCATGTTCATCACAACAAATAAACAACTCAGCAAAGAAACACTAAAACCAGAAATCAAAACCATCGAAGTACTAACCGAATGAAGATAGGGTGCGAGAGGGAGAGAGCTCGAGCAAGATTCCAACCACGATGGGGTGGGGGTAGCGACGTGAAGGGGGAGGTCTACTGATTTGCGAATGGGGGGGGGGGGTCTCCTGCTTGCTAAATGTCGATCCAAGAGAGCAAGACTAGGGTTTTGATTTTTTTTTCTCTAATGCACATACACACATACGTATTTATGAAAATAAGGGGGTGGGGGCGGTTTTGAATTATGATGGGGTTTGGGCGGATCTTAAGGTGGAGGGGAGTAAATGAGAGTGTTGGGCTTTGATGTTGAAAATGTGGGCTGCACCCAAACAGAAAATTCAAAACAAAAGGATAGGGTGAGAGGTGGCAGCGATGGAATTAATAGTATACACACATAAGTATATTTTTTCATATACTTACACAACTAATATATGTTTATAATATAGTAGTAATGTAAACATCTATTATACACACTATGGTTTGGACCTCATAAGTATCGGGTTACACAAGTGGGTTAATTCGACAACTGGGACATGTGTTTTGACTCAAACGGTTCTGGTCGATTCAAAAGAATAAGGATTCAGTTTCTAATCTATCGCTTGCGCAATATGAACTTCTAATAGAGTTTAGTTAAATATAAAATTAACTCGTCAAATAAAATAAGTAAAAGGTTCGATTTTAAATACGAAACGAACTGTTTATATCTCGAAGTTACGGGTTGTCACAGTCTGCATTAGTTGACCACGCCCCCGTGTCCGGTGGGCACGACCCCGTGTGCAGAAGCGTATCTGTACTATTAAGATTTCCTCAGATTCTGCGAATCTTAGAATTGACCACGGCCCCGTGTCCGCTGGGCATGCCCCCGTGGTGGGTGATAGAAGCTTCTACAGCTTTGTCTTTTTTGCAGACACTTGGGCACGCCCCCGTGCTCACTGAGCACGGGGCGTGTTCAGCCTTCTGTTCTCTTGTTTTTGCTTGGGAAGATGTTGTCGAGGGGTCGGGCATGCCACGTTTATCCCTTTTCTTGTATTTTTGTTAGATTTAGCTGCCTTTTTGCTTCTTTTGTTCATTTGAGCTCATTTAACCCTGAAAATACAAAAGGAAGACAAAAACACAATTTTTCCAACATTAGTACTGAAAAAGGGTTAGTTTTATGCCTCATTTGATGTAATTTATATGTTGCGTTTTGCACACATCAAATACCCCCACACTTGAATCTTTGCTTGTCCTCAAGCAAAACTCTTTATAATGTGGCTTTACACTCCCAAATGGAATGGGTAGAAGAGAAGGTTTTGGGCTTGTCATAGAGTGTCGGGATTTCCAAGATTCTTTATTAAGTTTTATTTTTATTTATTTAAAATCCTATTCGTCATGATTTATTTAAAACATTACATAAGATAAATTACTTATTAGGGCATAACATGCCTTTTTAAAATTCCATTTATATACAAGTTCACATACCTCACGGGGGATCACTCAACACTCGGCCGAAGGTGTATTTTTGTGAAACACTCGAGAGTGGCATGGAACTTACTTCTACCATAAGCTTGCCAAGCAATCAATCATCCTCCTTTTTAACTATATACCTTTGTAAATATCAAGAGGACTTTTGGGGGTGAAGGGTTAGGCTTGGGTTAAAGGTAGGTGGTTGGGTTAGTGGTTAGTAGAAAAGGGCGAAAGGCGTAAAAAGCGCCGGTTTTTGCAAAACATTTTTGTGACTTTTATTCCAATGAAGCATTATTCAAACAAGCCTTCTTTTGATGAGCTTTGTTTGTTTATTGCTAACTTCATTTTTCTTTTCTTCTTTTTTTATCAACGTTTTTTGTCGACATAAGAGAGTCACACAAAAAAACCGAGCTTTGTTATTAAAATAAAGGGTTTAAAATGAAAAACGGTTTTGGTGGGTAAAAGGGTGTTTGTTTTGGGTTAAGAAATGAAAAGGTTTAGGCTCAAAGGGGTTAACTAGGGGGATTTTGGGTAGGTGGTAAAAAAAATAAAAAAAAATGGTGTAGAAATAAAAAGGGTTAGTCCTAATGCCTTCATCATTTACTTACTCGGGTTCAAGTTGGTAAGGACTGGGAACGTATTGTCGTGGCAAGTTCTAGAGTCGTAAGAACCAAGCGGCTATTCACACAAGAAACGAAAAATGAGCATTTAGTTTAAAGATGTGTATTTGTATGCTCAATTAAGGCTCAAAACTCACTTTTTGTGGGAATGGGTTTTTATGTGATCGAGTATATATAATCAAATTTTAACTAGGTTTGTCATGCCGTTTCATAATTTTCTTATGTTGGTTCTTTTTATCACGACGCTATCCGTTGTAAATTTGTAAAAATATAACCTTTTTAGAACTTGAAATTCCCAAGTTAAACTTAGACAAGTAAAAAAATGAGAATTTTTGGGGTGATTAGTGGTTCCAATAGAGTTTTGTGTAAGGCTTGTAATTAGGACTTGCAAAATTCAAGGTTTTAGCATCCCCCCCACACTTAAATTACACATTGTCCTCAATGTGTCCAAAAAATTAGTTTTTAGGTTGATTGAATGTGTAAAAAGATGTGAAAAAGCAAAATTTTGTGTTACGGGGCGTCTGGACATGGCCCTGTGGTGGATCAAGACGACCTCGTGGTCAGATTGCCAGTAACGAGAACTTACAGAAGATGGACACGGGGGCGTGTTGGCTGGGCACGACCCCGTGTCTGGCAAAAATCTGCAGAATTTTAACAAACAACAGGTCTGGGCAATGGGCACGGGGGCGAGTCGGCCGGACACGACCCCGTGCAGACATTCTGCAATGGTGTAAAACAGGTTTTTTGTCTTCGGTTTTGCTGTCCCGGCTTTAGTAGCACTAATGTTTAGTACTCTAAGCCTCGTATGTACCTGTTTCATCAATAAACGCTACACCAAGCCATAGCAAACATCCTAAATTACCATCGTTCAAACATCCATACCACAAAGTTAAAAGAAAGAAAATGCAGAAAAGTAAAATGTGTTAGAGGAAAGTAAATTGTTCAACAGACAGCACGCATGCCAGAAATTGTTCATGAGATAAGGGATTAACCTGTGGACCTCCAACCATGAACCGCTGGCTCCACTCCTCCCGCTCAGTCCATGTCCTCGTTGTCATCATCATCATCATCACCACCTCCTCCGTGTCCCGCCATGTACTCCCGGATGTTTCCAATGTCATCCTGTATGTCGGATATGTTTCTCTCTATTGCTCCGACCCGGGTGTACGTGTTGTTGGCTAGGTTGTAGGTGTTCCTGGTGCACATGAGATTTTCCTGCATTAAATCATGTAAACTTTGAAAATTAGGAAAACAGTCTCCTTATGAGGAGGATTAGCCCAGATCACCCTGGGGCTGGTAGTGGTACTGAGGAGGAGGACGGATATGAGGTGCGTGGAGGACGAGTGCTTCTTGCGGGTTCCATGCATGCCCCTAGACTCTTTGGAAGCTGACCGTCCCGTCTTCTGCTTCATAAATCAGGTTCTTGGAGCGACAGATGGTCATGTCCACTCTTCCCGACCATGGGCTCTTTTCGAAAGACCTGGGCATGTTCACGAAATGCTTGAAGAGACGGTATATCCATCCCCCAAAGAAGATAGGAGTTGGGGGAGTAGCAAGCTGGTTCCAATGCATGTTTCGGAGCAGGAGGTACGGGACATCAAGGTTGGTGCGGGTATGAATGCAGTGAAGGACTAGTAGATCCCTTAAACGTACAACACCGCTGTTATCGTGCCTCTGACTAAGAGAGTAAGTGAGAACCCTATGGGTGTAACGGTAAAGAGGGTCCCTCAACTTAGTGCTCTTAGTGCTGCTTGGATTGTAGTGACCTTCTCCTATTTGAGCCCAAGCAGCTTGGCGGTCACTTTCCCTGATCTCGCGGAGACCTCAGGTGTTTTCTTCATCCCCCGCATCTTCCTCAACATACAACCCAACTATCGACCCGAACTGTGCTATCAAGATTGAGTAGTTAGTCCCTCCACACCATAATTCTACACCATCATTATCGAATGGATCGGTTCTTGTTTTGAAAGCAAATGTGCTGTAGAATTCCAGGTTATATTCATGGACCGAACGAAGTCGAGTGCACAGAGCGGCTCTTAGTGGGCCGGTGACTAGGTTGTTAAATCGGTCAAGCTGGTTCACTGCTCCTAGAAGATCCATGCATACTGTTCTTGGGTATTCCTCTGGCCTGGTTCGAAGCATGTCGTATCTTGCTCTTGCGACCAGCTCATTTGCATTGAACCGCGTAGGAAACACCAAACAATTAGCACGAAACAGTGAAATTTTCGAAGAAGACTGAAAACAGTCGGCTAAACACGGCCCCGTGTTCAGCGGACACGCCCCATGTTGGATTGAGTTTAGCTGGACACGCCCCCGTGCTCAGTGAGCACGGCCCCGTGTCCAGACGTCTGTTTCCCAAAAATCCCATTTTTCGACCCGGTCCCGAAAACCTGAAAAATTTTGGTCCAGCAGGGGCGGTTTTCCTCGAAAATGAAACCCCTAATGCCGTTTTTCCCAAAACAAACTGTTTACCCCCTCAATTTTATCTTTTTCGGTTCAAAAACATGGGTTTGGTGTTTTTGTGAGAAATCAGGAAAATCTATGAACAATGCAACTTGATTTACTTCCTATAACATGTATCTAAACTAATACTAACAGATCTAAGCAAAATTTTGAGGTTCGATCCGGATGAAGTTCAAGAACCCTAGATTTTCCCCAAATTTTTGATGTTAAACTACATGCAAATGCTTAATCTAACTACTAATGATGATAGAATCATACCTTGATGTTGTTAGAAGTAGAGGAGACGTCGAAATCTTGCCGAAAAATCGCCTGAACCAGAGAGTTTTCGGGGAAACGGGACGTGTGGAAATGAAGAAACTGAGTTGAAAAAGGGTTTTATCCCGACAGTTGCACGGACACAACCCCGTGACCAGCGGACACGGCCCCATAGGCGGGCGACTTTTAATATTATTATTATTATTTTTTATTTTTTTAAGTGCTCGTGTGAGTGCCCTGTTTCCTGAAACTTGGTTAGAAGAGTTACCGATTTAGATGTCACCCTGCTTGCATGAAACTTACCTGGTATGATGTTGATGCGTTCATTCTTCAATCATTTGAAATGAGATCTCCTCCTCCTCATCCTCAATGAATCCTTGATAGAGCTTCAGCCATTGCCATTGACTTTGAATGGATTTCCATTTCGAGATTTAATTTCTACTGCAAAAAGGTCCTGACCACTTAGACTTCAGTTTACCTGGAAATAATCGAAGTCGTGAATTAAACAATAGAACTATGTCTCCTACTCGAAATTCATTTGGTTTAATGTGTTTATCATGCAAATTTTTCATTCTTTCCTTATAAATTTCAGAGTTAGAGTATGCATGATTCCTTAATTCGTCTAATTCATTTAATTGACAAAATCGGTTTTTACCGGCAAATTCTAAATCTAAGTTTACATTTTTAATTGCCCAGTAGGCCTTGTGTGCAATTTCTACTGACAAATGATAGCTTTTTCCATAGACGAGCTTATATGGGGTTGTACCTATTGTTGTTTTATAAGCAGTTCAAAAAGCCCATAAAGCATCATCTAATTTATCGTCCCATTCCTTTTTATTTAACCCTACGGTCTTTTCGAGTATTCGTTTTAAACCTCTATTAGTCACTTCGGCTTGTCCGTTTGTTTGAGGGTGATATGCCGTTGAGACCCGATGATAGACCCCATACCTTGTTAAGATTTTTTCAAGTTGATGATTACAAAAATGGGTACCTCTATCACTTATTAATGCTTTTGGAGTGCCGAAACGAGAATATAAACATTTCAGAAATCTTACCACGACTCTTCCATGGTTTGTTGGAAGTGCCTCGGCCTCGGCCCATTTAGACAAGTAATCTACTGCCACAAGTATATATTTGTTTCCTTTTGACGGTGGGAAAGGCCCCATAAAGTCGAGTCCCCACACATCAAAAATTTCACAGATAAGAATGCCATTTTGTGGCATTTCGTTTTTGGAAGAAATATTACCTGTTCATTGGTAAGCATCACATGTCTTGACAAGACTTTGGGCGTCTTTGTAAATGGTTGGCTAATAAAATCCTGAATCAAATACCTTTCGTGCGATACTAGCGGCACCGTGATGTCCTCCGTATGGACCTTCGTGACAATGGCAGAGAATTCTTCTTGCTTCGCTACCATGTACGCACCGGCGGATGAGTTGGTCGGCACACATTTTGAAAAGATAAGGATCTTCCCAAAAATAATGCTTTACATCAGCAATGAACTTTTTTCTTTGATGATGCGGCCATCCTTTGGCGATTATACCGCTAGCTAAGTAGTTAGCATAGTCGGCGTACCATGGTTCTTCTCTGTATTCCACCATTTCCAAGGACTCCGTTGGAAATTTTTCATTGATTTGTTCATCCCTGGTTGCCTCCAAAGCTGGGTCTTCTAGGCGCGAAAGTTGATCTGCTATGGTGTTTTCTGCTCCTCTTTTTTCTTTGATTTCAATATCAAATTCTTGGGGGAGTAGAATCCACCGAATCAAACGCGGTTTAGCATCCTGTTTCTTGAAGAGATATCGAATGGCTGCATGATCTGTATAGACTATTGTTTTAGAAAGAACAAGGTAAGAACGTAATTTATCAAAAGCAAATACCACAGCTAGTAACTCTTTTTCAGTTGTTGTGTAATTTTCTTGTGCATCGTTAAGTGTTTTACTAGGATAATAAATTGGGTGAAAATGCTTTTCTTTTCTTTGTCCTAAGACTGCTCCAACTGCAGAGTCACTTGCATCACACATGATTTCGAAAGGTAATTTCCAATCAGGCACTATCATGATAGGTGCATTGACTAGCATTTCCTTGAGTGCTAGAAATGCTTGATTGCAATCCTTATCAAAGATGAAAGAGGCATCTTTTTCAAGTAATCTTGTTAGAGGCGTTGAGATTTTAGAAAAGTCTTTGATAAACTGCCTATAAAATCCGGCATGCCCTAAGAAACTTATGATTTCTCCAACGGAGGATGGGGGTGGTAATTGAGGAATAGTGTCTATTTTTGCTCGATCAACCTCCATTCCTTCGCTTGAGATTTTATGACCAAGTACTATTCCCTCCGTTACCATGAAATGGCATTTTTCCCAATTAAGGGCGAGGTTGGTTTCCTCACATCGGGATAGCATTCGTTCAAGGTTATCGAGGCATTGGTCGTATGAATCTCCAAAGATAGAAAAGTCGTCCATGAAGACTTCCATTGTCTTTTCTATCTTGTCATGGAAGATAGCCACCATGCAACGTTGAAAGGTTGCGGGGGCATTACATAGACCAAAGGGCATGCGTCGATAAGCAAAAGTTCCATAGGGACATGTGAAAGTTGTCTTTTCTTGGTCTTCGGGTGCTATCGGGATTTGAAAGTAACCTGAAAAACCATCCAAGAAACAATAAAATTTATGACCGGATAATCTTTCTAACATTTGATCAATGAAGGGCAAAGGAAAGTGATCTTTCCTTGTTGCTTCATTTAATCGTCTATAATCTATACATACCCTCCATCCTGTGACGGTTCTCGTTGATATTAATTCGTTCTTTTCGTTAGTTATTACCGTCATACCTCCTTTCTTTGGAACTACTTGGACGGGACTTACCCAAGGACTATTAGAGATAGGGTAAATAAGTCCGGCATCGAGTAGTTTGATGACTTCGTTTTTAACCACTTCTTGAACATTTGGATTTACTCTACGTTGTGGTTGTATTACCGATTTGTAGTCATCGTTCATTAAAATTTTGTGCGTACACATGGAAGGACTTATGCCTTTAATGTCTACAAGCTTCCAAGCGATTGCATTTTTGTGTTTTTTCAAAAGTGTAACTAATTTTTCTTTTTCTAAGCTAGTTAATTTAGATGAAACAATTACAGGTGATTTACCATCTTTGTCTAGAAAAGCATATTCCAAACCTTTTGGGAGTTCTTTGAGCTCAAGAGGTGGGTCTTTAGGAGACTCCTTATTTGGTTACTCATTTCGATCAAGAACTACAAAAGTTTGTTCTATGGCGACCTCTTCTTCAACAAAGTGGTCAATCTCTTCACTTGTATCGGGTGGTTCATCTTCATCTTAAATTAGGGGGTCATTATTGCCAAATGGATATTTCATTGAACGCTCGAGATCGATACTTTTTTTAAATGCCCCTAATTGAATAGATAGATTGTTGTGCTTCCGGTTTTTCAAAGCTTCGTGGGTTTTTACAAAAGGTTGTCCCAACACTAGAGGAGCGTCATCAAGGATGACAAAGTCGGTTGGGATTACCATCTGATTTGTTTGAACCAAGACATCCTCAACTATACCGATTGATTTTATTACTTTCCGATTGGATAGAAAAATAGGTATTTGAAGTGGAGAAAAATCATTAATACTTAATTTTTTGAAAATGTAGTTTGGCATTATGTTAACACAAAGATCTTAATCAATTGTGATATTACTAATAAATGAATTTTGAAAAAAACATAGAACCGGTGTAATGTTAATTTCAAATGGATCTTCTTTTATTATTGTGATATCCCACATCGGTTGTGAAGGGGAACTAAGGCTTCCTTATAAGGGGCTGGATACCTTCACCATCATGACGCGTTTTTAAAACCGTGAGGGGCAGACGCTAAGAGCGTGTTGGTTGCCAAAGCGGACAATATCATGGTGCGGTTACGCTAGCCTGTTACAGATGGTATCAGAGCCAGGGCCGGACCGATGGTGCCAGGTCCTGCGAGGACGCTGGACCCCTTAAGGGGGGTGGACTGTGATATCCCACATCGGTTGTGAAGGGGAACTAAGGCTTCCTTATAAGGGGCTGGATACCTTCACCATCATGACGCGTTTTTAAAACCGTGAGGGGAAGACGCTGAGAGCGTGCTGGCTGCCAAAGCGGACAATATCATGGTGCGGTTACGCTGGGCTATTACAATTAGCGAGGTTTGATCATTAGTTAACTTAATGCTTACCATTTCGTTAATTTTAGTGTTAGTGTTCAACTCTTTTAAAAACTTAGCATGAGTGGGTACTAAACAATGATTTTCGAAAGAGAGTGACAAGAGATTAATTTCTTCAAAATTAGACTCTTTTTGAATTTTAACGTTGTCGGACTCACCTTTTTCATTGTTTAACTCATGTGTTGGTTTTTCACTTAATTGTTCTTCCATTTTTACATTTTCAACTATCTCTTTTTCATTTAATTCTTCTCTTGCGTGGGACTCCTCTTCCCTTGCGCGAGATTCCAATATGCAACGTTCGATAGTTTTAAGGTGTTCTAGTATCCTATCGGTTATGTCGGCGATAGAGTAAGGATCAGGATTCTCAAAGCTTGAATCCGGTTGTTCGATCCTTTGTTCCTCATAATACTCATAGGAAGTAGATGGTTCACACCATTGTCCTTCATTGTAAGTATGTGATGGATAAGGGTCGTAATTTTGTTCTTCATAATACTCATATAAGGTGGGTTGTTCACGCCATGGTTCCTCATAATAAGCATATGAAGGTGGTGGCTCATATCTTGGTTCCTCAAAGTATGAGTATGAAGGTTCATACCTTGGTTCATCAAAATATGAGTATGAGGGAGGAGGTTCATACCTTGGGTCTTCATAGGTTGTGTATGAAGTTGATGGCTCGTACCTGGGCTCCTCATAATAGGTGTATGAAGTGGATGGTTGAAATAAGTCACAATATTGAACCGAGTGCGGGTCACCACAATTAGTGCAATAGTCTTCCCTATAATCATCCTCCTCATAGGTGTAGTTGTAACCTCCTGAGTATTGATCCATGAGAATCACTCAGCAGACCACAACAAAGTCTCGAGACCAGAAACCAAAAAAAAAACTGAAACAGAAGCTGGACACGGCCCCGTGTTCAGTGAGCACGGCCCGTGTTTAGATTCTGTATCTAGGCGTTTTAATTAAGGTTACTGATTTCGTTGAGCATGGGGCGTGTTCAGTGAGCACGACCCCATGTTCAGGCTCTGCATCTGTGTTTTTTTATGAAAAATATGCAGCACGGCCCCGTGTTCAGTGAGCACGGCCCCGTGTTCAACCTGCTGTAAATGCAAAAACTAACCAAAATGTAGAAAAAATTTGCGCGCGTTAAAAAGGTTTTGAAAAACTGATTAGGCCATCGATTTTATGCTTTCTTAAAATCCTTGTGTCCCCGGCAACGGCGCCAAAAACTTGATGCGTGTTGAGTGTGATAGGTTTTTAATGTATATTTTAAGCCCTTTTACACTTTTTAGCCAAGTTTTAAATTTATAAAACACGATATTTACTAACACTAAACACACATATGGGCAAGTGCACCTATCGTGAGCGTAGTATAGTGTTGGTAAGATACCGAGATCGTCCAAGGACACAAGAGCTTTTAGTACCGGTTTATCCTCAACGTCTAATCAAATCAAAAGTTTAGAAAAAGGTTTTTAACTAGAAAAATAAAACTAACTAAAATGCTGAAAAATAAAAATAAAAAGAGATAGACAAGATGAATCACTTAGATCCGACTCGTGTTTAGTGTAACCTTTGATTATTTCCGCACTTTTACACTTTTTAAGAGATTATCTTAGTTATTGTAGTAGGCCCCTCTTCTGAAGGTGACGTTACCCTCAACCCAGTAGTTTGAGTCAGCAAGGATACAATCCTAAAGGGTTGGATAATTGAAAGATAATTAATTAAGTTATTAATGCATATTATGGTAGGCCCCTCTTCTAGAGGTGACGTTACCCTCGGCTAAGTAGTCTGAGTCAGTAGGGATACAGTCCTAAAAACCGGGTTAAAGTATTAATAGTAGTTTACATATGAGGGGATCAAGGAATTCGGACCCCCGCTATCAAATACCAGTGGGTATTGAAGGAGGTCCTACTAAAGTTGACCCAGGTCCTTGCAGGATCTATACACTGAACAAGGCAAGACTCTTACCAAACCGTTCCCTTAACCCCCGACCAGGTAGCCAACATACCTCCATATAGACCGTGGAGATATGAATGGTGAAAATCTTTTATTTTATATAGATAGTAAAATAATGCCAGGACACCACGGACAAACGATAAGGAAGACTCACCTTCAACATAAGAAACTAGTTATTAAAGTCATTAATACAAAACCAAATAAAAAGTGCGAAAAGATTAAAAATAAAAAGTATTACACTAGACACTTGTCTTCACCAAGTGATGTAAGAGACTTAGGCAAACATGGCCTTTGATTGTCAAGAACTCTTACGATCAATCTTGGATCCCGAGACTACTACACACACTCTATGATGGATGATGGTGGTGGATGTGTAAGGACTCTCAAAAATGTCCCAATACGACTCGTAAGTAAAAACCCGGACCCCTGAAACCCTAATCCATATAAAAAAAATCAAGAAAACAAGAAATATGGTTCTCAGGCGGGTCGCGTAAGAGTAAGCATAGTCTTACGTGGGCCGCGTCAAGACATGTTTGACCGGATAAGTGTTCCGGATCCACGTGGTGTCCACCTGGCTAGCCTACTCGTGACCAATCAACCCTACTCGTAGACTAGGCGGCCTCGCGGGCCGCGTAAGATTTGGGTTATGGTTTACGCGGGCCGCGTGAACCTTAAAAATCAGCTATAAATAGCCTGTTGCATGCACAGTCCACTGGTGTCGAGATCTTTTCGTAAAAACGAAGTTATTATACTCTGAAGTCGAAATTACTTTCAAATAGCGAGGTACTGCTACGATACAGGGTATTAACTCGATCGCTGCTACGATTTAATGTCCGATCGATTGAAACTATCCAATGGATGTTTAAGTGCTGCCCACATAAGGGTTATGCTTTGTCATTCGTCGTAAATTCGATGGATGTTTAAGTATCGCACTTTGTCATTCATTGTGAGGGTTTAATCTCGTGAGTTATCGTAAATGCTGTATTAGTTACTAACCTAGTTCGTGTGCATGTTGTTTAAATTAGGTTAAAAGGCTAATCAGTAGGCTAAGCTCTGTCCACTTAAATCTCCAATGTGAGTCATTCTCTTTTTATCAAATTGCTTTCAAAACCCTATTTATTTCAAAGTTATAATTACAGGAATTAAGTCTTTGTAGTCACCAAATTACAGCCGGTATGTGGGGTTTTGTATACATTACTTGATAACCGTCACCATTGGACAACGAGTTAGCCAAGGGGTGATATGACCATAATCATAGACACCATTGGACAATGAGGTTACCAATGGATGGTCGAGTGATAAATACTGTGGGTAGTTGGTTGATATATAGAAACATTGTAATCGCTCTTAATACTATAAATTATAACAACGTGTCGTTTTAGTAAAAAGAATGATTCACCAGTATTTTCCCTGCTGACAAACTGATGTGTGTAAAATGCAACATATAAATTACATCAAATGAGGCATAAAACTAACCCTTTTTAAGTACTAATATTGGAAAAAGAGTGTTTTTGTCTTCCTTTTGTATTTTCAGGATTAAATGAGCTCAAAAACGCAAAAGAAGCAAAAAGACAGCTAAATCCAACATAAATACAAGGAAAGGAACATTAGTGGACTGCCCGACCCCTCAACGGCACCTTCCAAAGCAAAAAGGAGAAGACAGAAGGCTGAACACGCCCCGTGCTCAGCCAGCACGGGGCCGTGCCCAAGAAGCAGCTGAAAAGACAAATCCATAGAAGCTTCTATTGCCCATCACGGGGCCGTGCTCAGCGGACACGGGGGCGTGTCGAAAGTACAGCAGGCGCATTTATTGTAATTGCGAATTACAATTAATGAAGAGAGAGACTGTCAGACGGACACGGGGCCGTGCCCAGCGGACACGGGGCCGTGTCCAACTCTCTGTTCAGCCTATAAATAGGAGTGCTTGGATTCATTTTATCTCATCCCTTGGCACACCACCTCTCTCACACTTCATCCACCACCCACCACCATCACAACACCATCATCCACCACCATCATCCATTGTCCATCATAGAGTGTCTGAGTCGTCTCAGGATCCAAGATTGATCGTAAGAGTTCTTGACAATCAAGGCCATGTTTGCCTAAGTCTCTTACATCACTTGGTGAAGACAAAGTGTCTAGTATAATACTTTTTATTTCTAATCTTTTGCACTTTTTATTTGGTTTTGTATTAATGACTTTAATAACTAGTTACTTATGTTGAAGGTGATCTTTCCTTATCGTTTGTCCGTGGTGTCTTGGCATTATTTTACTGTCTATATAAAATAAAGGATTTTCACCATTCATATCTCCACGGTCTATATGGAGGTATGTTGGCTACCTGGTAGGGGGTTAAGGGAACGGTTTGGTAAAGGTCTTGCCATTGTTCAGCGTTTAGAGGTCCTGCAATGGACCTGGGTCAAATTTAGTAGGACCTCCTTCAATACTTCACGGTATTGGATGGCGGGGGTCCAAACTCTTTGATCCCCTCATAAGTTAACTACTATTAATACTATAACCCGGCTATTTAGGACTGTATCCCTGCTGACTCAGACTACTTAGCCGAGGGTAACGTCACCGCCAAAAGCGGGGCCTACCACAATACTGCATTAATAACTTAATTCATTATCTTCCAATAATCCACCCTTTTAGGATTGTATCCCTGCTGACTCAAACTACTAGGGTGAGGGTAACGTCACCTTCAAAAGAGGGGCCTACTACAATAACTAAGATAATCTCTTAATTATGTGCAAAAGTGCGGAAATAATCAAAGGTTATACTAGATACGAGTCGGAACCAAGTGATTCATCTTGTCTATCTGTTTTTCTTTTATTTTTATTTTCAGCATTTTAGTTAGGTTTATTTTTCTTAGTTTAAAACATTTTTCTAAACTTTTATTTTGGTTAGACGTTGAGGATAAACCGGTACTAAAAGCTCTTGTGTCCTTGGACGACCTCGGTATCTTACCAACACTATACTACACTCAACGATGGGTGCACTTGCCCATATGTGTGTTTAGTGTCAGTGAAATATCGTGTTTTATAAATTTAAACCTTGGCTAAAATAAGTGTTAAAAAGGGCTTAAAATATACACCTAAAATATACGACACTTACCGCACATCAAGTTTTTGGCGCCGTTGCCGGGGACACAAGGATTTTAAGAAAGTTAGGAATCAACGGCCTAATCATCTTTTATTTTTCTTTTTATTTTTTTTAGGATTTTCTTAGTTTTTCAGCTTCTGCAGAGCTCAGCACGGGCCGTGCCCGCTGAACACGCCCCCGTGCTCAATCATTGGAACTGGCAATCCTGTTTTACATCAGACAGTAAGCTGAACACGGGGTCGTGCCCACTCAACACGCCCCCGTGCCCAAGTTTCAGTTACTGAAAACAGAACCGTTAGATCCCAGCGGTTGGTAATTTCTGACATAAACATGAGTGATAGTAATTATTTTTACTTTCGGCACTCTTATGGTACGTGGTGTCCATTATGTGGTGGCGAACATGAAGAAGTAAAATGCTACTTCCTAAATTATAAGCCCCACTACATGGACCCACCAACTTCTCACAACCTTAAGAGGGGCGAAAGTAAAAGTAAGCACTATTTCTCCCTCGAATGCGCCCAGCCAGATATTCTAGGGGAAATGCTCCTTGACGAGTTATTTCAACTAGAAGAGCTAGTTCAGAATTGGTTAGAAGAGCTTAGGAAGGATTTTATTAATCCACCCTAAGACGATAACCATGAAGAAAAGTTGGAACCGCATTCCGACAACCTCATTGCTCCCGAAAATACCTTCGTACCTAGCAAAGACTTGGACGATAGTCGTCCCTGTGTCGATTGTGCCGTGAAGGACTCTCCATCGACTTCGTTCGGTGCATACATAGACCTGAGCGATTCGGCATACACCTTCTTTAACAAGAGCCCGGGAAAGGGTTGGACTTGTCCACCTAGAATGAAAATAGGAATTACCCTCACCGACAACCTCTTGCGTTCTCGCCTTAGTCTAGGACAATTAAGGTATCTTAGGCACTTTGGGGTTGTTCCAACCAGTCAGGAGCCACCCGATACTAACAAGTGCCTTAAAAACCTAGACAACTTCATAAAACAGTCCCTAGACACGGGGCCGTGCCCAGCCAACACGCCCCCGTGTCCATCGAAAGATTCCATTCTGATCAGTACGTCAGAATACGGACAAACTGTGTCAGAACTCCACCTGCACACGGGGCCGTGTCCACTAAACACGGGGCCGTGTCCAGGATGCTGTCATTTTCTATAAATGCAGCCAAGAATTCTGCACATTTGGACCAACTTGGGACAGAGATTTGCAGGAATCTTCTCTCAAACTATCCTAGGTAAGTCTAAAAGAAGGTTCAAACAACCCATCTTGTCCTTTCCTCTTTTAGCCATTTCCTTCTTCTCCATCTTTCTCCAAGAGCTACCATTGAAAGTTTGGAATTCCTCCAACTCTATGGTAGGGATGAATGAGTTTTGTTCAAGGAATCTTGGTAAAAACATGTTATGAAACATTGTTTTAAGTTATTAGTAGCTAAAAAGGCCCCACAAGTTCAGAAAATAACTTAAAAATCCAAGTTTCCTTGTTCAAAAACTCTGCAGAAAGATGAACACGGGGCCGTGCTCAGTGAGCACGGGGACGTGTCCGGTTACTGTTTCATTAAATAAACTATTTTTAGTTTATTTTTCGTAGGATGCCGAGTGAAAACAGCAATACATCTTCTGTGCATTCGTCAAACAGCCAAAGAGGAAGGAGACCCTCCATTGAAGCTACACTTGTGCACTATGTGATAGCATTAAGGGAGGCTCTCGACGAAATGACTTCAGTAGAGGAGGTCCTAATCGACCGTATTAACGATCTTACGATGGGACTTGAAAGCAGCTTCCAAGAAATTAACCTCTTGCACCAGAGGTTAAATATTCTTGTAGCACCTCCAATGGAACCAGTCCTTCCTCAACAGGATTGGAACCTGGCACTCGGAATCAACAACCCTACCGGGTGGGAAGACATTCCGGCGGAACCTCCCGTGGAACACCAACAAGAGATTCCGGTGGAAGTTGAAACTCCTCAAACTAATGCCAATGAGCCTTCTTTTCTCCTTCCAAGGGAGGTGGAAGAATGGCTTGCCGACATTTGAGGAGAACCGCACGCGGAAGGAGGAGTTCAAAAAGGCCTTGGTTAACCAAGATTAATTACTTCTTGGAAATTTTGCTAATTAAAATAAAGGCTAGGACTCCATGGTTTGTTATTTCTTTGTTTTATCTAGTTTAATTTAGGATTATGTAAGTTCTCTTTATGATGAAATGAAATGATGGTTTTAAGGTTTGGATGGTTTGTAATGAATAAAACACACTCATGGTGGTAAAGGATGAAAAGGGGAACGAGAAAAATGATCCCATGCACAAGAACAAGGCAACCCGACAATTCTCTCCATTTCAGAAAGTTCAACACGGGCCGTGCTCAACCAACACGGCCCCGTGCCGAACCACCTGCAGAAAAACGCCCAGTACAGGTACCTGGACACGGGCCGTGTTCACCCAACACGCCCCCGTGTCCAGACTTCTGTTTCTCTTATTTTAATTCTGTTACTGGCACTTGAACACGGGGTCGTGCCCAGACAACACGGGGCCGTGTCCAGTGCCCAGTAACACAAATTTTTGCTTTTTAAACACTATTTTACACATCTAATCAACCTAAAAATTTATTTTGGGACACATTGAGGACAATGTGTAATTTAAGTGTGGGGGGGATGATAAAACCTTGAATTTTGCAAGTCCTAAATACAAGCCTTACACAAAACTCTATTGGAACCGCTAATCACCCCAAAATTTTTTCAAAAATTTCATTTTTTTTTACTTGTCTAGGTTTAACTCGGGAAATTCAAGTTCTCAAAAAGGTTATATTTTTACAATTTTACAACCGATAGCGTAGTGATAAAAAGAACCAACATAAGAAAATTATGAAAAGGCATAGCAAACTTATTTAAAATTTTATTATATATACTTGATCACATAAAAACCCATTCCCACAAAAGTGAGTTTTGAGCCTTTATTGAGCACACAATTACATATCATTTGACTAAATGCTCATTTTTCGTTTCTTGTGTGAATAGCCGCTTGGTTCTTACGACTCTAGAACTTGCCATGACAATACATTCCCGGTCCTTATCAACTTAAACCCAAGTAAGTAAATAATGGAGGCATTAGGACTAACCCTTTTTATCTTCTACACCATTATTTTTCTTTTTCTTTTTCTTTTACCACCTACCCAAAAATCCCCCTAGTTAGCCCCTTTGAGCCTAAACCTTTTCGTTTCATCACCCAAACAAAAACCCTTTTACCCACCAAACCCTTTTTCATTTTTAACCCTTTATTTTAGTAACAAGTTCGGTTCTTCGTGAAAAAAAAAATTGTGATAATGATGAAGCAAAAAGAAAATAAACAAACAAGTTAATCAAAAAAATAACTTAGTTTGAGTAAAAGCTTCATCAAAATAAAAAGTTGCAAAAATACGAAAACCGACACTTGTTACGCTTTTAGCCCTTTTTCTACTAACCACTAACCCAACCACCTACCTTTAACCCTAGCCTAACCCTTAACCCACAAAGTCCTCTTGATATCTACAAAGGTATAAAAGTTAAAAAGGAGGAGGATTGATTTCTTGGCAAGCCTATGGTAGGAATAAGTTCCATGCCGCTCTCGAGTGATTCACTAAAAATACACCTTCGGCCGAGTGTGAGTGATTTCCCCGTGAGGTATGTGAACTTGTATATAAATAGAATTTTAAAAAGGCATGTTATGCCCAAATAAGTAATTTCTTTTATGAAAAGTTCTAAATAAATCATTACGAATAGGAATGTAAATAAATAAAAATAAAACCCAAAAAGATCTTGGAAATCCCGACACTCTACGACAAGCCCAAAACCTTCTCTTCTACCTATTCCATTTGGGAGTGTAAGCCACATATTAAAGAGTTTTGCTTGAGGACAAGCAAAAGTTAAAGTGTGGGGGTATTTGATGTGTGTAAAATGCAACATATAAATTACATCAAATGAGGCATAAAACTAACCCTTTTTAAGTACTAATATTGGAAAAAGAGTGTTTTGTCTTCCTTTTGTATTTTCAGGATTAAATGAGCTCAAAAACGCAAAAGATGCAAAAAGACAGCTAAATCCAACATAAATACAAGGAAAGGAACATTAGTGGACTGCCCGACCCCTCAACGGCACCTTCCAAAGCAAAAAGGAGAAGACAGAAGGCTGAACACGCCCCGTGCTCAGCCAGCACGGGGCCGTGCCCAAGAAGCAGCAGAAAAGACAAATCCATAGAAGCTTCTATTGCCCATCACGGGGCCGTGCTCAGCGGACACGGGGGCGTGTCGAAAGTACAGCAGGCGCATTTATTGTAATTGCGAATTACAATTAATGAAGAGAGAGACTGTCAGACGGACACGGGGCCGTGCCCAGCGGACACGGGGCCGTGTCCAGCTCTCTGTTCAGCCTATAAATAGGAGTGCTTGGATTCATTTTATCTCATCCCTTGGCACACCACCTCTCTCACACTTCATCCACCACCCACCACCATCACAACACCATCATCCACCACCATCATCCATTGTCCATCATAGAGTGTGTGAGTCGTCTCGGGATCCAAGATTGATCGTAAGAGTTCTTGACAATCAAGGCCATGTTTGCCTAAGTCTCTTACATCACTTGGTGAAGACAAAGTGTCTAGTATAATACTTTTTATTTCTAATCTTTTGCACTTTTTATTTGGTTTTGTATTAATGACTTTAATAACTAGTTACTTATGTTGAAGGTGATCTTTCCTTATCGTTTGTCCGTGGTGTCTTGGCATTATTTTACTGTCTATATAAAATAAAGGATTTTCACCATTCATATCTCCACGGTCTATATGGAGGTATGTTGGCTACCTGGTAGGGGGTTAAGGGAACGGTTTGGTAAAGGTCTTGCCATTGTTCAGCGTTTAGAGGTCCTGCAATGGACCTGGGTCAAATTTAGTAGGACCTCCTTCAATACTTCACGGTATTGGATGGCGGGGGTCCAAACTCTTTGATCCCCTCATAAGTTAACTACTATTAATACTATAACCCGGCTATTTAGGACTGTATCCCTGCTGACTCAGACTACTTAGCCGAGGGTAACGTCACCGCCAAAAGCGGGGCCTACCACAATACTGCATTAATAACTTAATTCATTATCTTCCAATAATCCACCCTTTTAGGATTGTATCCCTGCTGACTCAAACTACTGGGGTGAGGGTAACGTCACCTTCAAAAGAGGGGCCTACTACAATAACTAAGATAATCTCTTAATTATGTGCAAAAGTGCGGAAATAATCAAAGGTTATACTAGATACGAGTCGGAACCAAGTGATTCATCTTGTCTATCTGTTTTTCTTTTATTTTTATTTTCAGCATTTTAGTTAGTTTTATTTTTCTTAGTTTAAAACATTTTTCTAAACTTTTATTTTGGTTAGAAGTTGAGGATAAACCGGTACTAAAAGCTCTTGTGTCCTTGGACGACCTCGGTATCTTACCAACACTATACTACACTCAACGATGGGTGCACTTGCCCATATGTGTGTTTAGTGTCAGTGAAATATCGTGTTTTATAAATTTAAAACTTAGCTAAAATAAGTGTTAAAAGGGGCTTAAAATATACACCTAAAATATACGACACTTACCGCACATCACAAACCTTTTTCAAACATGTTTCAGGTGATCTGTTGTGATTCAGGAAAAGTGCCGTGAAGCACTACAAGTTTAAAAAAGTGGCTCAATGTAAATAAAGAAACATGTTTCATAAAATAAAGATTTCCCAGTAAAATCACCCTATTGTAAATTACCGGCGTTTTATCCCGAATTATGGAATAAAATAATAAAGCATTCTCAGTTAAAAAAAAAGATCCTGTTAAAATCTTCCGCTGTTAACTCAATTAAATACATACCACGGGATTTCTGTCCCACGGCTCCTGAACCGGGTCAAGCCGGGCCGGGGGTCGTGACAGAAAAAGGTGGTATCAGAGCCACTAAGTTAAGCTAATTAAGTATTTAGAAATACTTAATTTTCCGGATTGCCATTTTGTGATTATGTGTTTTTAACTGACTAATTGTTAGTTACAGTATGGGTAAGCAAAAGCTTTCGAATATCTATCTTAAATTAGATAGTTCGTCAAAAGAGAAGGGAAGTTCATCCCAGTTAAAATCCTCAAGATACTCAGTAGATAATGAGGAGGGAATATTTGTTCGTAAAGGCCATTATGAGGAACCACTTTCTCCTAATAAAAGAAGTTTGATCATTAAGAAAAGTCATGAGAAAATAAAGAAATCTCAATCAAAAGAAATGAGAGTTAATCAAGAAACTCAGAAACTAGACAGTAACCCACCATGGGAAGACAAGTTAGATGAAAAATGGGCAGATCTTTATATGCTAGCCACTGTAGCAGTAAATGCAAATCTTTAAAATACCCTGACCCAGTATTAGTACCCTTATCACCTACAAGCCAGAAACTTTATCTAGTAAATAAATAAAGTTACAAACCCTAGTATGTTTAATTTTCAGTCATCTTTTGTATTAAATTAGACACACGGTATGCAATAATACTTGAAGGTTATATGCGAAATTTTGTTATAAAATTTTAACTTAGTATTTTGCATATATGCTAAACAGCATGAATGAGTTATCTGAAGCCCTAGAGAATCTCAACCTCTACCCTGTGAACATAGAAGTTTCCAAAGAATTTACTGATTACTTTGCTGATGTGGAAAAACATATAGAATTTCAAGCTCCACCTCTGGAGAAAAAAAACCTAAGAAAAGAAGAAGATTGGTAGGCTGGAGACGGGTACGCAGAAGGAAGCCAGCAACTAGGAGAATTCCCAGAGATAGAGAATCCCCTAGATAAAGGAAAAGGGATAGAGATTGAAGAAGATTCAAGGCAAGCAGGGATGGAAATTGGGGAAAATTTTAAGCAAGAGATTGGAGAAAGCTCTAAACAAACCCAGGAAATGACATTGCAGGAGGAGCTAGATTTCATATTGGCAAGCTGTGATACTATTAAGCCTGTCAATAAAAATGTATTTACTCATCCTATAGAAACCCAACTTCCAATCAACTTAGAACCAGCCATCCCAAAACCTCTGATTCACACTCAACCTCTAGGAATGGACGAATGGTGGACTAACGATTGGCAGTTCCAAAACCTTCTAAATAACCCTTATACCTTTTTCCCTCAGTATGATCCAGAACATATACCAAATCCACCTATGAGTAATGAAAACTTAGCTGAACTCCGCCATTTCGGTGAGGAGTTGATGGATGCAGGGAATAGGATCCGGGAGATAGGAGGAGAAATCTCATGGAAATATGATGAGAGGGAACATCGCTTTTAAAATGCTAGTTGACAAGGGAAAAATGGGGTTTGTAAATTAGTGTTTGTATAACAATAATAAAAGTAATAAAAATCAGCATGTGTAATAATCTAAAAATAAAACGGTTGTAAAATAACAGTGAGTACTGTTGCATAATATAATATATATAAAAATGGAAGTTGAGAAATTGACAATTTTGTATATATAATTGTTTATGTGATTATGTGAGATTATTTGTCATATTTGGTTGTTTCTTAATTTATACTAATTATTTATATATAAATTAATTATCAGATGGCAAACGTCGGTAATGAACCAGTAAATGAAGTAAATCAATCTGAACAAAATCAGGAAAAGCAATTGCTAAATAGGCAAGATATCGAGGATATCGTTGCTCAAGGAATAGCTAATGCTATTCCAGCAATTCTTGCTGCTGCCCAGAAACCTGTTGAACCTCAACCAATCATTCCTAGTAAACGAACTCAGGAAGATAACTTCAGTAATAGTGTAAACGGAGGAGGCAATCATATTAATAATAACAATAATGTTCTGCAAGCCCCGATTTTCAAGAAAATGAAAGCTGCAACACCTGGTTGCACTTACAAAGAATTTCTTGCCTGTAAACCAACTGAGTTTACAGGTAACGAAGGGGCAACTGCAGCATTGCGTTGGTTAGAGAAAACTGAGGCAGTAATTACCATAAGTAAATGTGCCGAGGAAGATCAGGTCATGTATGCGTCAAATCTTTTTAAAGAAGGGGCGCTAGAATGGTAGAACACAGTGTTACAAGCTAAAAGAAGGATCATGGCGTATGCTATGAACTGGGAAGAATTTAAGAATCTTGTAGAAAGAAAATTATGTCCCGAGTATGAAAAGGAACAAATGGAAAACAAGTTCCTGACCCACCGGATGGTGAATGTGGACTGTCGAGGATATACTTCGACATTCTTCGAATATGCTAGAGTGGTACCAACACTGGCTTCGCCAGAACCGGTACTTATTTCTCGCTATATTTGGGGATTGATTAATGAAATTCGTAATATCGTTAAAGCTGTGAGACCTCGCACTATTGACGATGCGGTAGAATTGGCTAACACCCTAACTGACGAACTGGTACGTACAAAAGATGAAAATAGGAAAAAGGAACTGGCTCAGAAAATTATCCAAGGATTTCGTGTGGGTAATAGTAGCAACTTCAATAAAAGAGGAACGGGGCAATCTTCAACTCCGCCGTTCTGCAGGAATTGCAGAAAGAAACATTATGGAAGATGTAATGTAACCTGCAACTTTTGTAAAGTTTTAGGTCATCGTGAAGAAGACTGCAGAAAGAAAACCAGGATCTGCTATAACTGTGGAGAAGCGGGGCATTTCAAAACAGAATGTCCTAAGTTGGTCAAACCAGCAGACAACAAAGCCAAACCGGCAGATGGAGCTACTAAGAAGAATGCCAGAGCATTCCAACTGACCACTCAAGAAGCAGAACTCATTCCAGATGTGATAGCTGGTACGTTCTTAGTTCACAACGTGTACGCAAAAGTATTATTTGACTCTGGTTCAAACCAAAGTTTTATAAATACTTCATTCTGCCAAGCTCTAAATTTACCTTTGACCAACCTTAGGCAAATTTTTACAGTTGAAACGGCAGATGGAAATTCTGTTAAAATAGATAAGGTTCTGCAAAAAGGAAATATAGAACTTTCAGGTCATAAATTTCATGCAAACCTGTTACCTATGAAATTAGCCGAATTCGATGTTGTGTTAGGAATGGATTGGTTAGTAGCCAACCATGCTCGAATTCTTTGTGATAAGAACTCTATAGAATTTCAGGCACCCACCGGAGGAATAATCATGATTACAGGAGATAAACCACGTAAACCCATGAAGTTCATTTCAGCAATGAAAGTTGCTAGTTATGAAAGAAAGCAAGGAGTAGTGTATATGATTTCAGTAATAATTAACACTAAAGGTAAAGAACTTAGGGATATTCCAGTAGTATCAGAATACTCGGATGTATTCCCAGAAGAACTACCTGGATTACCACCTGATAGGGAAGTAGAATTTAGAATTCATCTAATTCCTGGAACTACACCGATAGCCAAAGCACCTTATCGGTTAGCACCTACAGAAATGTTAGAATTGAAAAAGCAATTAGATGAATTACTAAATAAAGGATTCATACAACTTAGTTCATCCCCGTGGGGAGCACCAGTGTTGTTTGTAAAGAAAAAGGACGGTTTGATGCGAATGTGTATCGATTATAGAGAATTGAATAAGGTTACAATTAAGAATCGATACCCATTACCTAGAATTGATGATCTTTTTGATCAACTTCAGGGAGCTAGATACTTTTCTAAAATAGATTTACGCTCTGGATATCATCAATTTAAGGTACAAGAAAAAGACATACCTAAAACTGCTTCCAGAACTAGGTATGGTCATTACGAGTTTACAGTCATGCCCTTCGGATTAACAAATGCACCTGCAGCATTTATGGACATGATGAATAGAATCTGTAAACCGTACTTTGATAAATTTGTAATTGTCTTCATTGACGATATACTTATTTATTCCAAAAGTCAGGAAGAGCATTGTCAGCGCTTGCATGCACTCTTAACTTTGTTAAGAAAAGAAAAGCTTTACGCTAAATTCTCGAAGTGTGAATTTTGGCTACAAGAAGTGCAATTTTTAGGACATATGGTGAATCACAAAGGTATTCATGTAGATCCTATTAAGATAGAGGCAATTACCAAATGGAAGGTTCCACAAACAGCTATGGAAATTAGAAGTTTTCTAGGATTAGCTGGTTACTATAGACGGTTTATTAAGGATTTTTCTAAAATAGCTGTACCATTAACTAAGCTAACCTGTAAAGCAGTTAAGTTTGAATGGGGACCTAAGCAAGAAGAGGCCTTTAGGATTTTGAAGCAAAAGTTAACAAATGCTCCAATACTAGCCTTACCAAAAGGAACTGAAGATTTTGAAGTATATTGTGATGCTTCAAATCTAGGATTAGGATGTGTGCTAATGCAACGCAAGAAGGTAATTGCGTATGCTTCAAGATAATTGAAAAAGCACGAAGAAAACTATACGACTCATGACTTAGAATTAGGAGCCATAATTTTTGCCCTTAAGATTTGGAGACATTATCTGTATGGAAGTAAGTTTACTGTCTATACGGATCATAAAAGTTAAAGATATATCTTTGGGCAAAAAGAATTAAATATGAGGCAAAGGAGATGGATGGAAATCCTAAGTGATTACGATTGTAATATTCAATATCACGAAGGAAAGGCAAATGTAGTTGCAGATGCCTTAAGTCGTAAGTATCATGAGAAACAACGACGGATTCGTGCTCTTAGATTAAGTCTACAATTAGACTTAATGGAACAATTAAAAAGTACTCAGGAAACAGCAATCAAGGATGATACTGAAGGAATGAAAGGAAGAATAAAAGAATTAGAACAAGGAAGTGATGGAATTTGGAAATTCCATAAGAAACGAATTTGGGTACCTAAGCAAGGTGAATTAAGAAATAAGATTTTAGAAGAAGCCCATAAATCTAGGTATACCATGCATCCAGGAAACAACAAAATGTACCAAGATTTAAGAAATAATTTCTAGTGGATAGGAATGAAAAAGGACATAGCTAGATATGTTTCTAAATGTCTTACTTGTTCACAAGTTAAAGCAGAACACCAGAAACCTTCAGGTTTACTACAAAAACTAGAAATGCCTGTATGGAAATGGGAACTCATAACAATGGATTTTGTTACTAAGTTACCCAAAACCAGAAAAGGTAATGATGCGATTTGGGCAATTGTGGATCGATTAACCAAATCAGCTCATTTTCTACCCATGAAAGAAACCTTTAGCATGGAAAGGTTGGCAAAGTTGTATGTAGATGAAGTAGTATCTTTACATGGAGTTCCACTCTCCATTGTATTCGATAGAGATGGTCGTTTCACTTCCCATTTCTGGACTAGTTTCCAGGAAGCAATGGGAACTCGACAAAATTTGAGTACTGCATATCATCCACAAACATATGGGCAAAGTGAAAGAACGATCCAAACCCTGGAAGACATGCTCCGGGATTGTGTGATAGATTTTGGTGGAAACTAGGACGATCACCTACCTTTAATTGAATTCTCCTATAACAATAGTTATCATTCAAGCATCGAAGCTGCCCCATTCGAAGCTCTGTATGGACGAAAGTGCAGAACTCCAGTTTATTGGGCAGAAATAGGAGAAAGTCAATTATCAGGACCAGAGATTATGCAAGAAACTACCGAAAAGATCACTCAAATCAAGGAGAGACTGAAGACGGCTCGAGATCGCCAGAAAAGTTATGCAGATAATCGACGCAAGCCGTTAGAGTTTCAAGTTGGAGACAAAGTACTATTAAAAGTATCTCCTTGGAAAGGAGTAGTTCGGTTCGGTAAGAAAGGAAAGCTAAGTCCAAGATACGTAGGACCATTTTCAATCATCCAACGTATAGGACCAGTTGCTTATCGTTAGCCGGAGTACATGATGTATTTCATGTATCCAATCTCAAGAAATGTCTATCTGACGAGTCCCTGGTAGTACCTCTTCAAGATATAGAGGTAAATGAAAAACTGAAGTTTGTTGAAAAACCACTTCAAATCGAAGATCGAAAGATCAAGTTTCTCAAGCACAAAAGATTGGTGCTAGTCAAGGTCAAGTGGGAGTCAAGAAGAGGACCCGAATACACTTGGGAGCTGGAATCAGAAATGAAACGAAAGTATCCTCACTTATTCCAATAAATCTCGAGGACGAGATTTTAAATAAGGTGGAGAGAATGTAAGGACTCTCAAAAATGTCCCAATAAGACTCGTAAGCAAAAACCCGGACCCCTGAAACACTAATCCATATAAAAAAAACCAAGAAAACAAGAAATATGGTTCTCAGGCGGGCCGCGTAAGAGTAAGCATAGTCTTACGCGGGCCGCGTCAAGACATGTTTGACCAGATAAGTGTTCCGGATCCACGTGGTGTCCACCTGGCTAGCCTACTCGTGACCAATCAACCCTACTCATAGACTAGGCGGCCTCGCGGGCCGCGTAAGATTTGGGTTATGGTTTACGCGGGCCACGTGAACCTTAAAAATCAGCTATAAATAGCCTGTTGCATGCACAGTCCACTGGTGTCGAGCTCTTTTCGTAAAAACGAAGTTATTATACTCTGAAGTCGAAATTACTTTCAAAATAGCGGGGTACTGCTACGATACAATTGAAACTATCCAATGGATGTTTAAGTGCTGCCCACATTAAGGTTATGCTTTGTCATTCGTCGTAAATTTGACGGATGTTTAAGTATCGCACTTTGTCATTCGTTGTGAGGGTTTAATCTCGTGAGTTATCGTAAATGTTGTATTAGTTACTAACCTAGTTCGTGTGCATGTTGTTTAAATTAGGTTAAAAGGCTAATCAGTAGGCTAAGCTCTATCCACTTAAATCTGCAATGTGAGTCGTTCTCTTTTTATCAAATTGCTTTCAAAACCCTATTTATTTCAAAGTTATAATTACAGGGATTAAGTCTTTGTAGTCACCAAATTACAGCCGGTATGTGGGTTTTTGTATACATTACTTGATAACAGTCACCATTGGACAACGAGTTAGCCAAGGGGTGATATGACCATAATCACAGACACCGTTGGACAATGAGGTTACCAATGGATGGTCGAGTGATAAATACTGTGGGTAGTTGGTTGATATATAGAAACATTGTAATCGCTCTTAATACTGTAAATTATAACAACGTGTCATTTTAGTAAAAAGAATGATTCACCAGTATTTTCCCTGCTGACAAACCTTTTTCAAACATGTTTCAGGTGATCTGTTGTGATTCAGGAAAAGTGCCGTGAAGCACTACAAGTTTAAGAAAGTGGCTTAATGTAAATAAAGAAACATGTTTCATAAAATAAAGATTTCCCAGTAAAATCACCCTATTGTAAATTACCGGGGTTTTATCCCGAATTATGGAATAAAATAATAAAGCATTTTCAGTTTAAAAAAAAAGATCCTGTTAAAAACTTCCGTTGTCAACTCAATTAAATACATACCACGGGATTTCTATCCCGCGGCTCCTGAACCGGGTCAAGCCGGGCCGGGGACTGTGACAGATGTGGGTTGTGATGGTGGTGGAGGGTGGGTGTAGTGTGAGAGAAGTGGTTTGCCAATGGATGGTTTGCAAATGATCCAAGCACCCCTATTTATAGCCTGAACAGAAGCTCGGGCACGGCCTCGTGTCCATTGGGCATGGCCCCGTGTCCACCCATCTTCTCTTCCTTCATTAATTGCAGTTTGTCTACATTAGTTGACCACGCTCCCGTGTCCGCTGGGCACGACCCCGTGTGCAGAAGCGTATCTGTACTATCAAGATTTCCTCAGATTCTGCGAATCTTAGAGTTGACCACAGCCCCGTGTCCGCTGGGCACGCCCCCATGGTGGGTGATAGAAGCTTCTACAACTTTGTCTTTTTTGCAGACACTTGGGCACGCCCCCGTGCTCACTGAGCACGGGGCGTGTTCAGCCTTCTGTTCTCTTGTTTTTGCTTGGGAAGATGCTGTCGAGGGGTCGGGCATGCCACGTTTATCCCTTTTCTTGTATTTTTGTTAGATTTAGCTGGCTTTTTGCTTCTTTTGTTCATTTGAGCTCATTTAACCCTGAAAATACAAAAGGAAGACAAAAACACACTTTTTACAACATTAGTACTAAAAAAGGGTTAGTTTTATGCCTCATTTGACGTAATTTATATGTTGCATTTTGCACACATCAGTGTCCACGTATAGGCTAAAGAAGGTCTTCGCGATACATTGTATTGACCCATTTACTTTGATTAGTCACTGTGTGTCATTTGTTTGTTCGAGGTAACAAACGAATGATCACCTTCCTTATGTTTTGTCGATGTTTTCGATACCTCTTTTGTTTATCCAATTGTCAATCTCACTTGTTTCTCATGTTTCCTTGTTCTTTTAGAATATGCCTCCTCGACGAGATGCGCAACCACAACCTAACGCCGAACTCGCAGCTATTATCACTCAGCAGATCACTGCTGTGATTCCAAACCTAATTTCTCAGATTAATCAAGCGAACAACAACAATAACAATGCTTAGTGTAGTTTCAAAACGTTTAATTCAGCTAAACCACTAAAGTTTTCTGGGTCTCAAGGAGCAACTACGCTCCTACAATGGTTCGAGAGTCTGGAAAGCACCTTTAGACATGTTCAATGTCCGAATGAGCGAAAGGTTGAGTTTGCGTCCAGTGTTTTTGAGAAACGTGCTCTAACATGGTGGAACGGTGTAATGCGAGATAGGGGTGCCGATGTGGCTTTGGCACAGACTTGGGAAGAGCTGCGGGCTCTCATGATGAAGGAGTTATGCCCGCATCACGAAATAAGGGCTTTGGAACGAGAGTTCGACGATCTAAAACAATATGTGGGAGAACACCGTGCGTATACGGATCGTTATGAGGAGCTGAGTCTATTGTGTCCTACTATGGTTACCCCATTGGAGAAAGCGATCGAGAGGTATATCGATGATCTGCCTGATTCTGTGCAAGACATAGTTACTGCTAGTAACCCTACCACCGTGCGTCAGGTTATCGAACTGGCTGCAACCCTAACTGAGTCTCAGGTCAGGAAGGGTAAACTTGCCCGCAAGGGTGACAAGAAGCAGTCAACCGACACTACACAAGACAAAGGAAAGGGAAAGGGTAAGAAGAAGGGTGAGTCATCTAAGAGGTCGAGGAAGCGCAAGGCTTCTCAAAATTTTGCTGTTACCGCACAAAATGCTCAGAACCCACCAGCATAACCTCCTGCCAAGAAACTGTATGCTGGTACTGCACCTCACTGCAATCGGTGCAACGGTCATCATGCTACCCAACAAGCTTGTAAACAGTTCACCACTTGTGGTAAACTTGGCCACACGGCCAACATTTGTCGATTGGGTCAGAATCAAGCTGCTCAGAATCCAGCACAGGCTCAAGGAAACGCTGCTAGATTCCCACCTGGTTCGTGTTATAATTGCGGAGAGATGGGTCACTTCCGTAACAATTGTCCGAAGCTTGCAAACCCGAATGCCAATGCAAATGCGAATCCCGCTCGTGGACGAGCATACAACTTGAACGCTAATGAGGCTCGTGCTGACAACGAGGTTGTTAATGGTACGTTCCTTGTTAACCATCAACCTGTATCTGTTCTTTTCGATTCTGGTGCCGATAGAAGTTTTGTATCGTTATCATTTGAGCCTTTACTTGCGATGCATAGAACTAAACTGAGGAAACCCTTATCTGTCGAAGTTGCTACTGGTAAACCTCTTGTACTTGATTCTGTCATTCGTGATTGTCAATTGAACCTCGATAACCATCTTTTTCCTATTGACCTCACACCGATGCAACTTGGGAGTTTCGATATTATCATAGAGATGGATTGGTTAACTAAGTATCATGCTGAGGTGGTTTGTTTCGATAAGATTGTTCGTATTCCTCTTTCGTCTGGTGAAGTTCTAGAAGTTCGTGGCGAGAAACCTTTGAATGGTTTGAAACTCATGTCTTGTACGAAAGCCCAAAGTTATTTATGAAAAGGACAGAGGAGAAAGGTAAGAACAAGTGTATTCAAGATATTCTGATTGTTCGAGATTATCCAGATGTGTTTCCTGATGAACTGCCTGGTTTGCCTCCAGTTCGTCAAGTCGAGTTTCATATTGATCTTGTACCCAATGCCAACCCGATTGCTAAAGCGCCTTATCGTCTTGCACCGTCTGAGATGCAAGAGTTATCGAAACAACTTCAAGAGTTATCTGACAAAGGATTCATCCGTCCGAGCTTTTCACCTTGGGGTGCTCCCGTTTTATTTGTTAAGAAGAAAGATGGATCTTTCCGTATGTGTATCGATTATCGAGAGCTTAATAAGCTTACCATCAAGAATCGATATCCCCTACCACGAATTGATGATCTCTTCGATCAGCTGCAAGGTGCTACATGTTTTTTCCAAGATCGATCTACGTTCTGGGTATCATCAGCTTCGTGTACTCGAAGAAGATATTCCTAAAACTGCTTTCCGCATGAGATATGGTCACTACGAGTTCACTGTTATGCCTTTTGGTTTGACGAATGCCCCAACTATTTTCATGGATTTAATGAATAGGGTTTGTAAACCTTATTTAGACAAGTTCATCATTGTATTCATTGACAACATTCTCATTTATTCGAAGTCTCGAGCCGATCACGAACAACACCATCGTCTGACAATGGAACTTTTAAAGAAGGAACAACTTTTCATCAAATTCTCCAAGTGTGATTTCTGGTTAAGGAAGTTCAGTTTTTGGGTCATATTTTTAACGAGCACGGTATTCATGTAGATCCTTCCAAAATTGCTGCTATTAAGGATTGGAATACACCTACAGAAGTTTGCTCTTTTCTTGGTGTCACTGGTTACTATCGGTGATTCATTTCGAACTTCTCGAAGATCGCGGTTCCTCTCACTGCTTTGACTCAGAAAAATAAGCCTTTTGAGTGGGGACCCAAATAAGAGGAAGCTTTTCAAATGCTAAAACGAAAACTATGTGATGCTCATGTCTTACCTTTGCCAGATGGAAACGATGATTTTGTTGTCTATTGTGACGCATCCAATCTAGGCCTTGGTTGTGTTCTCATGCAACAAGGCAAAGTTATAGCTTATGCGTCAAGACAATTGAAAGTTCACGAGAAGAACTACACGACTCATGATCTTGAATTAGGAGCTGTGGTTTTTGCTCTCAAAATCTGGAGACACCATCTTTATGGCACGAAGTGTGTGGTTTTCACAGACCACAAAAGTCTCCAGCACATTTTCAATCAGAAGGAGTTGAACATGAGACAACGACACTGGGTTAAACTCTTGAACAATTATGATTGAGAAATTCACTACCATCCTGGTAAGGCGAATGTTGTAGCTGATGCGCTAAGTCGAAAGGAATGAGTCAAGCTTCATTTTGTTCGCACTCTATCCGATATCCAATCACGTGTATCTCAAGCTCAACGTACCTGTGTTACAGAAAACTTGATGGGTAAGGAATTACCACGTCAACTAGAGCTTAAACTCGAAACGAAAGACGATGGGTTACTTTATTTCAAGGATCGTTTGTGGATTCCAAAACAGGACGATCTCGCACTTTAGTGATGGACGAATCTCACAAGTCTCTATATTCTATCCATCCTGGTGCTGACAAAATGTACAAGGATTTTCGTACTCAGTACTGGTGGCCTGGTATGAAGAAGGATATTGCCTTATATGTATCGAAATGCCTAACTTGTCTCAAAGTCAAGGCTGAACATTAACGACCGTCTGGTTTGCTTGTACAACCAGAGATACTGGTATGGAAGTGGGAGAACATTGCTATGGATCTCATCACTAAGTTACCGCACACATCTAGAGGTCACGATGCTATTTGGGTAGCCATTGATTGATTAACGAAGTCAACTCACTTTATACCGATTCGCGAGGATCTATCTGCAGATAAACTTGCCAAGATTTATGTTAATGAGATTCTATTTCGACATGGTGTTCCTTTGGATATGTTGGACCATTTAAGATTGTTGAAAGGATCGGAAAGGTTGCCTCTCAACTAGTGCTACCTCCTGAACTTGGGAATATTTACCCGACATTCCACGTGTCCAATTTACGAATTTGTTTAGCCGATACTGATCTTCACATTCCACTAGATGAAATTCAAGTCGATGATACGATGCACTTTGTCGAGAAACCCGTGGAGATAATGGACCGTGAAATTAAGCGACTGAAGAACAAGAGAATATGATTAGTCAAGGTCTGCTGGGAGTCCAAACGTGGCCCAGAGTTTCCTTGGGAACGTGAGGACCAAATGAAGGCGAAATATCCACATTTGTTTTCACAAGTTTCCTCTAGTTAAAATTTCGGAATGAAATTTCCTAAAGTAGGGGAGACTGTGACAATTGTGCTCTGTAAACGATGTACGATGTAAAACAATATCAATTATCAATAAAACGATGTGTTTTGGTGTTAATATATGTGTATTTGTGTTTGATGATTTTACGTTTTTATTCTAGTTCGATTTCAAGCTTTAAATTGCTTTCTGGAATGTTATACCCAAACTGATGCGTAAACGTAATTAGTTTAATGCGACAAACACTCCAAAATAGTTACATAGGCTTAACATACCTTAAATAACCTTTAGATAACTTAGAAATAAGTTTTGGAGGGTTTGGTGTGTCGAAAACAAGTTTATTCGATAGCAGGGACTATTTGTGATAAACTACGAAAGTATGCCGATTTGTATGGCAAAGAACATTCCGGAACATGATCATAAGCTAAACATACTTTAAATATCCTTTACATAGCTTAGAAATAGGCTTTGTGGGGTTCGGTATGCGAAAATAAGCTTATTTGATCAATAGGGACTAAAAGCGTCAAAAAGTGCATAAGTTTGCATTTACGCGCATATCTTACGTTCTGAACATATCCAGACATCCAAAATTTTTTTTAATCATTAAAATATTTTATTTTAGTGATTGGAATGAAAAATTATGCGACGAATCGCAATTTGGATTGTTTTCGCGTCCGTTCAAGTGTTCGTCGTAATTAACCGAATAACGCAACTGTACGACCAAACGAACCGACATCCGAGAAATTTTCAAGCATAGTTCATGTTCCCTATGCTTTAACTTCATTGTAGAGCCTTGAAATGGGGTTAACGGGGCTTAAAAGAATCAAAAACAAAGTTTTAAGCATGCAAGGGTCAAAACAGTCAATTTCTGAAAGTTCATAGGCGGGCCGCGAAAGATCATTTCTGAGTCTACGCGGGGCGCGACCGACCTGCAGATCAGAAACATTGAATCTGGCTTCAGCAGCTGATTTCAGTGATTTTTACCATACACATGTTACCCATAGATTGCTTGTTTTTGTGCTCCCCTTGTATTGTAATCTATGGGTAACATGTGTATGGTTGAGATCAAGCCTTGATCCTTGCAAAAACACATGTAATGATCTTGTGAATTCAAGTTTCCTATAAATACCCATCAAGTTTCATTTTTGTTCCTTGCTCAAATTGATCTAATCTGCTCTAAGTTGAAGCTAAGGCTTCATACCTGAGTGTTTTAGTTCAATTCTTCCTATCTTGGACCTTTTGTAAGCTTCTTTCATGCTTGTTTATGCTTTTCTAGCATGAAAGTCAAACAGTGTTTGACTTTCTGCTTTGACCATGAATTGGTCAAGTCAAAGTTCAATCGAACTTTGCAACGTGAGCGTAATCACAATGGTTATAGTTCCTTGTGACTATACCTACTGATACCACGTCGATTAGTCGAAGTGACGAGTCAAAGTTTCGGTCAAAATGTCGATATTGCGCATTTTGCGACGAAACTATTTTCGGGTATCAAAACACTTTGTTTTGATATCAAACCTGTTTTTTAACTTAGTTAAACATGTTTTAACATGTTTAACTCGTCACTTTTAGTCTAGTGCTTGTATAGGGTCGTAAGATAAGCTGTCTTAACAACCGCTTAGACTTTCGAACTCGACCCGTTTGGTCGATCGTTATGATCCGACCAAGCACATTTAGTGACCATAGTTGTATAGGGAATAACCTTCCGAGGTTATACCTTATGGCCACTTAGTTTAATTACTTGTATGATAGGTAGTTTATATGCCTTAGGAAAATGACCAAAACGCCCTTTTCATGCATAATTTGATTTTAAGCATATGTAACATAAATTTTGTCACTTAAACTGATTATGCAACATATTTAAACATGTTAGGGCATATAATACTTGTCATAGGACTAGTTAGGCATCTCGAACACGCATTCACACGAACGACGCGTTAAAGTAGTGTAGACTACCTTAACGAGCCGTAACGGGTCGTAAGCACTTAGGACAGGTTCCGATTTAGAATGTAGGCTTTGTTAAACCATATCACATGAGTTCCAATACTCATTTGGTTTACGAGACCTGATTCTACCCGATCTTCCGATTTAGGTGTCGATTTATTAACATTGCGATCCGATTACTAGGTGCTACTTGATTTTCTTGGTTTGCTGAGCTTTGTTAAGTTCACTTAATTGAGGATACTTTGCAATTCAATGTGAGTACATAGTCCCCTATTTTACTGTTTTCAATTGTTTTGGGGTGATTCATATGTGTTAAATGATTTCGATGCTTTAAATGATGATTTCAAAACGAATACTATGGTTTATATTGAAAATAACAATTTCGATAATGTGAACGAACTTGTTGGGACGTATTTACATAACGAATGACATTCATTAGCTTTGGCCGAGCCGACCAGTAATAGGTTATGGTACCATAGGATCTGACAAATCCCGTTATCGGACTGCCACCATGGTTATGTATGGGGGTTATGTGGGTAACGACTGAACCTGATGATTGTTAACTTACCCTTTGGTGGTATGTTAATATGAGTTGAACGATGGACGAGTTACGAAGGTTTGAATGCATTAAGCGAGACGACCAAAAGTTAGTTTTCACAATTAAAACATGAACGATATGAACGATTTGAACGATATGAATGATTTGAACGATTGAACGATGGTTTTTAACACAAACGAGTTAAACGAATTGAACGATTGGTTTTGGGTTGTGATTAGATAATGGGACGGGTGTAACATGATAAAAGCATGGTAGATACGCCGCTGGTACTTCTTATATATAAGTGCTTTTATCATATTACATTCCGTGGCGTTATTTAGTTCACTTGGACGAACGATTTTTAAACGACGACACGCAACAATGTTTACTAAATGATATAAACCATACGAGTTTTATTACTAGAACGATTTACAATTTGGTTTACATAAACAAATGTTTTGGGTTAGGATTCATGGCATCGAGGATTTATAAACTATAACCAACTTGTTTTGAGTTGGTTATTCATTTTACAATACAAATATTTTACAAAACAAGGTTTTCTAATATCAACTCATGTAGTTGAACGAGTTATTGCAACATGTATACGAGCCATGAATCTGACACTCTCACAAAACCTATGTGCTCGCCGGCATTTCTTTGCTGACTTTATTTTCACATATGTTTCAGGTGGTGTTGAATGATGTTGATTGCTACTAGGATGCATGCTCACTTAGGATCGGACAAGGCCTTAGTGACTTAATAATGATGATAGACTATGTTTAACTTGTTTGTCATGTTTCAAAGACAATGCATAATGTTTAATATCTAAATAAAACGAAACTGTTTAAATCCATGGTTGTGAAACAATAATTCTGTCGCTCCACTCCCCGACGTTTCCGCCACGGTTTGTTGTTTTACGCGGTCGGGGTGTGACACTAAGTCTCATGCTTTAGTGGCCTATTTAGATACAGACTGGGGTGGTTGCTCTGATTCTAAACGCTCTACAAGTAGTTATTGTTTGTTTCTTGGGTATAATCTGTTATCTTGGTCATCAAAACATCAACCGACAGATTCAAGATCTAACACAAAAGCAGAATACCGAGGTGCGGCTAACGCTGTGGAAGAGGCAACATAGCTTGGGAACTTAAAACTTGAGTTTCCCACATCGTTAAGACATGCCTCTGTCGTTTATTTTAACAACATCTCCGGGGTATATTTATCAGATAATCCAGTTCGGCATCGAAGAACTAAGCATATAGAAATTGGCATCCACTTTGTTAGAGAAAAGGTCCATATTGGGCACATACAGTGATGGATCTGAGTTTGGTATTGATTGTATTTTACGTTTGAATTAGAATGAAGATGGATGAGTTGTGCAACGGAATTAATATGGAAGCAAACTTTGCATACAATCAAACGAGAGTATTGCTTTTATCAAACACTTTTCATAAAGAACCGAAAGATTGAATTTAATTTCAACAACGATTACAATGCAATGTTTAATACAAACTCCCCCTCAGCCAGAGCTCAGTGTTTGTTCGTGCAAAGAAGACGGTAATGCAAAGAGCTAATAGAACAGTACAGAGCACTGTTCTATTTATAGGCACTAGCAAACTACTAAGCATCTAAGCTGACGTCACCATGAAAGTGACATCTAACCTCCTAACAAACTCTAACCTCTGATCAATACAAACACTGCTATGCTAACAACTGCTATTACATTACATTACATAAAGACAGAATAAACAACTGCTGCATCCCTCCACTGCTGTGAACCCAGCAGTACTTGTCCGGAACAGCAGTGCTTGACTCAAGGCAGTAGATTGAACATCAGAGCTTTAGTCTTTCATCAGGCCTTTAATTGATCAGCAGTTGTAGGTCAGCAGTTTGCACGATCAGTAGATAGGAGGTCAGTAGATGTTGAAATCACTTTCAAGGGGAGAGACTTGTATGTAACATCTGCTTATTCTGGATCCACTACTCTGATCCAGTTTTGGCTTTTATGATCTGTTCCTCTGGTAGGTTTCAATCCCAACAATCTCCCCGTGGAACAGATAATGCCAAAACTCTTCATTATTGTGGAATTTTTATTGCCTCATCAACAGTTCCCTTATTTGCCCTTTAAGTTGTAGTTCAAAGGTTAAGGCATTTGTATCATCATCATCCCTGCTAAGTGGAAGATCAGGGAGATCCTGGAAATCTTCAAGACTTAGGCCAAGTGCTTGTTCCCTTGATATTTTCTTCACTTCTCCATCAGACCTGAACATAGTCAGTACATGGGTCTGTTTGTCAGTTTCCCACTTTAGTACTTTTGAGCCTGGTGGGTTTCTTGGGAGATTTTTATTTGACGAGGTGTTTGGAGATGTTTGCCTATTCATGACTGGCTGAGTAGTACTTGCAGATTGTTCCAATTCAAGATCTTTTTTCATCATTAATCTAATGCCCTCTTTTACAACAGCATTTCCAGCATTTAGATCTTGAACTGTTTCAGCACCTGACTGGTTTTGACTCCTTCTTTTGTAGATGGCAGCACCAGCTGGAGCAGTGGTTATTTTGATTTGCAGCTTTGGTGGTCTTTTTGAGACCTCTGCTTTGGAGTAGTCAAGCCTTTTTGGAACTGTTGGATCTTTCTTTCTAAGTTCCTCCAACTTTTTGTAGGTAGCCCTGACTCTATCTTCTCCCCACTTTGTCACAGAGTTCTTTGACCCATAATCAGCTGCTATCAGCTCCTCTTTCATTCTCTTCAACTCTAAGATCTTATCAGCTTCAAATTGTTTGAATTTTTCAGGAGGAGTCTACTTGACCTTATTTTTTATCATTTCTTGAATCCTGGCTGCCTCTTTTTCAAGCTCAAGAATGGTCCAGTTTTTGTACATGTGTTTCTCCCCCTTGTATTTCTTGTAGGTCATGATGTTCTCAATGTAGTCTTTTCTCAAGGACTCATCTGCCCTTCTGAGATTTGCTGACATACATTTTTGGCAAATTGCTCCATAGCTCTGACCTGTGTGAGTAGAAACTGATAGTTTTGCTGAAATTCTCTATCAGATTTCCCTTGTTTATTTTTTATTGAAATATCCTCTGCTTGCTTGGCCTTGAGTTTCAAATATTCTTCAATATTGTTAGGCCTGGGATATCCTTCAACAGATGGCAAACTCCTTTTAGCCGGGTCGTCCTCATAGTAAAAGGATTTGATTTCTTCCATAACTGCAATGAGTTCCAGAGGAAATGAGACACCAGCAGGAGGTAATGGATTTAGAATTTGAGCCGAAGAGAGGGGCATGGGTTTTGGAATTGTGACAAGTGACAGAGATTTTGAAGATGTTGGTGGTGGAGATGTGTCATCATCTTTTAGAATTAGCCTTCTCCTTTTTGTTTGAGGAGGGACTGATGATGCTTTGGGTGGAACAGTGGTGATAGTTTCAGTGGCAGTGGTTTGTGGTTGACTAACAGCTGTTGAAACAACTGGTGTTTCAACCACTGTTGTAATTACAACAGATGTTGTAACATCTGTTGTCTTCTGCTTTTTGGCAGGAGATGATGGTGGTGAGGTTGTTTTTGATGGTGATGGTGGTGGTGGTAGAGTAGTGGTTGTGGTGTGTGTTGAAGTGATAACAGATGTTGAAACCTCTGAAGTACCAGCAGTAGTTGATACAGCAGGAGTTACAACAGCTGTTTGGGTGGAGGTTTGATGCTGATGACTTTTGGATGGTGGTTTTGGATATGCTTTGGAATTCTGGATGGGATGGACTTGGGTTTTCTTTTTGGCTTAGGATTTTTAGTATCCTTTGAACCAGAACAACCCTGCGCATACAGCTCCATGTAAGCTCTTTTCTCCTCATTCCACCTTGACATATCCTTTGCCACTCTATCCCTTTTTTATAGTTGCTACTCCTTCATCATGTGCTTCTTGGGTAGCATCAACCTTTTTACTACCATCTGGCAAGGGAATTTTTCTTGTCATAGCATCCTTTTCTGGTTCAATGTAAAGACCATCATCTATTCCCTTCTTCTTCCACTCCTGAATTTTCTCCCCCTTTTTGGCATTATCTGGGGGAAGTTGATCAATGAAAAGAACTGTTGGAGGAGCAGTGCCAGTGGTTTCCAATAAATGGGCCTTAATTGCCTTAATGTCTGCTTGAGTGTTCTTGAACCTAGACTCCATGATGTTTCTCAGCTTTTGGACATGTATTTCATGTTGCTGATCTGCTATTTCTTTTTGTTGTTGGAGAAAAGGTTGGAAGAGGTTCCAGAGCTCATTTGTAGCAGATGCTTGTGGTGGAGCAGGTGCTTGAGGTGGAACAACACTGGATTGCATCTTTTGTACTGTCAACAACTGTTGCAGCATTTCTTTGATATCTGCAACTGAAGTATCCAGTTTATCAACACATTCCGTCAATTCCAAATATTTTAAACCGTCACCCAATTTAATGGGATCATCTGATTTCCCACTAGCAGTGGTTTTATCAGTGGTTGAGGTAGGGAAACATTAACCACTGATGCCCCTTTTTCTTGGTACTGGGGTCTTCTCCCTTCAACACTTGACAATCTTTTGATGTTGCCAGTGGTAAAAAAGAATCCACTGGTAGATGTCAGAGGTTCTATGGAAGGAATTGCCTCCAAGGAAGTCTTATTGATGTAACCACTGTCCAAATGTAAACCAGTGGGTTCAACATTTGTAGTGGCTGCTTCACTTGGAATACCACCAAGAGTTACTTGTAACTCAAGGGGTGTAACCTCCTCAGGTTGTGTTGGTGGGTTAGCAAGGATTGATACATCAGACCCAGTCATTTGTTGAGGTATATTCTCATTAATAGGTGATTGAGAAGGACTGGTTAGTGCCTGGTTCAAATCCATTGCATCCAATAGAAGTTTAGTTGGTGGGGGAATTGTGGATGTGATGTTTGGTGTAGAAAGAGAATTTGCCCCGGGCGTTGGGCTGTGGATGATGGAAACGAGTGTTTCCAGAGCATCATATTGTGGAGTCCCTATTTGTACAACCTGTTCTTTTTTAGAAGAAACAGGAGGAGTTTCGGTTATGGGTTGAGATATTTGTACCAACTGCTGTGAGGAAGAAGCAGCAGTGGTTTCTTGTGACTTTTGTTTTGTCACAGGCAGTTGCTCTGGTATCTCATCCTCCAGAGATGCCTTTTTGATGGGTTTGGGGGGTTTTTGATTTTTCTTTTTATGTGGCTTTTTGGTGATTTTAGGTGTGGGTTTCAAAGTAGTTGTGGTGCTACTTTGATCACCTGGAGCAGTGGGCTCAGCAGTAGATACCTGAGGAGCAGTGGTAACTGCTAAATTCTGCTCAGGCACCTCTGCTTGTGTTTTGCAAGGTGTTGACATTCTTGTAAAGGTTTCAGCAGTTAAGCTGTGCATTTGTAAAGAGTCACCTTGGTTTATTGTAGCAATATCATCCTTACTGAATTTCTTTTCAAAATAATAGCTTAGAAATCTTGGAAACAGTAAGAATGATTTTGTTTCAACATTTTTAACCAGATCATTAAAAATTTCCCGGGAATAATTAAAATTTTCTTCTTGAAGAATAGCATATCCCAGATTTTGAATTTTTAATGGTATTTCATTAAAAGCAGTGGTTTTGTTTGAAACACACATTAGAAGGGTATGAAATAAAAACCTTGTTGCAGAAGGAAAGTAGCCTTTTTGTAAGGTGTCCTTTTTCACTTCAGCATTATACCCTCTTTCCAGAAAATCATTTTTTAACTCGTTTTTGGGAAAAGTAATTTTACCTTCCTGATCGTCGAGTTGAAAGACCTCTGAGATGGATTGTGATGTAATCTTGACGGCTTTACCCTTTAGAGATGAGTTGATGGCTATTACAGTGTCTCCTTGTTTTTCAAGGGTTGCATTTTTCCAGAACTCTCTTTGGGTTGTCAAGTATATTGGTGCATCTACTGTTAACAAAGTTTTGTACTTCGATGCAGAGATGGTATCAATGATGGAGTTGAAGATATTTATGGTGCCGGGTTTTGTGAGAAGACCCAGAAGATTGTGAGATGGTTTATGTGGAATTTCAGTGGGTGTTGCCTTTTGAGAGGCTTGTTTGGATGTTGATTTGGAAGTGGGTTTTGCAGATGACTTCGATTTTGTCATTTTGGAGATGATGATCGAAGAAAGTTGTGAAGGAATTTGAAGAAAAACTGTTTTGAGAAGAGAATTTTTGAGAATTCAATTCGGCAGTAAAACCCTGTTTTTGATGTGAAGTGAGGGTTTTATAGAGGAAAAAGTGAAGGCTGACGTGGCAGCGGTTACAAAAGTACTGATCACTATGTACTGCCCACATGCCAAACTCTGATGAAATGAAGGACAGTAATTTTATGAAAGTTACTGATGAAGGCAGTGGTTACAACGGTAAAATGGAAGCAGTGGATGATTTTCACTATCAGTGGATAGCATATCAGTGGATAAGACACTGCTTTTGAACAACATAGTTTATCAAGGAAATGAGAGGACAGAGGATGGCTTTCAGCAGTGGACAGACTTTGATGTAGAGTAGACTTTTGAACAAGCAGTGGTTATGGCAGACTTTTAAGGATTTTAATGAAAACTTCATTTTTAGCTATTTTTAAGGATGGATTTTTGATTTTATGAAAACATTTTAATGCTTTTATTCATAGAAAAACAAAATGTTGCATGTTATTCCATGTTTAGCATGCCAATCCTAGAGACCAAGCTTTCAAAGGTGGCAGTATCTAATGCTTTTGTGAGCACATCTGCCAGCTGGTCTTTAGTTGGAACATGATGCAGAGAAATCAAACCTTTTTCATAGCAATCCCTCACAAAGTGATGTATGATGTCGATGTGCTTGGTGGTTGAATGGGAAACTGGATTTTTGATGATATTTTCTACTGCCTGGCTATCCAACATGAGTGGTGTCTTTAAGGCAGTGATACCAAAATCCAGCAACTGATTTTGAAGCCACAGGAGTTGGGCTGTACAGCTTGCAGCAGCATTATATTTAGCTTCAGCAGTGGATGTTGAAACAGCTGCTTGCTTTTTGCTTTGCCATGAAACTAAGCAATCACCTAGAAACTGGCACCCTCCTGATGTGGACTTCCTTGTTGTGTTACATCCAGCAAAGTCACTGTCTGAAAATCCTGAAAGCTTGATATTTCCATTAGCTGGATACCAGATACCAAGTGTGGGAGCACTTTTTATGTATCTGAATATCCTTTTTACAGCAATAAGGTTGGATTTTCTAGGGGCTGATTGACTTCTTGCACAAACACATGTTGCAAACATGATGTCTGGCCTAGATGCAGTTAGGTACAGCAAAGACCCAATCATGCTTCTATATAGAGTTTGGTCAATCAGCTCATCCTTTTCATCAGACATGACTAGCTTATTTGTTGCCATGGGTGTGCTGCATGGTTTACAATCATTCATATCAAATTTGTTTAAAAGTTCTTTAGCATATTTTCTTTGATGAATGAAAGTTCCATTTTGCATTTGCTGAACTTGGAGACCAAGAAAGCATTGCAGCTCACCCATTGCACTCATTTCAAACTCAGTTGTCATGAGTTCCCTAAACTCCTCACACATGTTATGGCATGTGCTTCCAAAAATAATGTCATCCACATAAATTTGGACAATCATTAAATCCTTCCCTCTCCATTTAAGAAACAATGTTTTATCAATGGTACCTCTTTTGAAACCATTTGAGAGTAGGAAGTTGGAAAGAGTTTCATACCAGGCTCTAGGTGCTTGTTTCAGGCCATACAAGGCTTTGTTTAGCCTGTAGACATGATCTGGATAAAATGGATCCTCAAAGCCTGGAGGTTGACAAACATATACCTCTTCTTGAATTGTACCATAGAGGAAAGCACTTTTGATATCCATTTGAAACACCTTCATGTTGTGGGTGACAGCAAAGGCCAGGAACAGTCTTATAGCCTCCAATCTTGCTACAGGGGCGAATGTTTCATCATAATCAATCCCCTCTTCCTGTCTGTAACCTTGTACCACAAGCCTGGCTTTATTCTTGACAACAATACCCCTTTCATCAGTTTTGTTTTTGAAGACCCACTTTGTGCCAATGGGGCTAACCTCCTCTGGCAGTGGTACAAGCTCCCATACTTGTTGTCTTTTAAACTGTTGGAGTTCCTCTTGAATAGCTTCTACCCAGCTGTTGTCTTTCAGTGCCTCTTGGTACTTGACTGGCTGATGGAGTGATAGAAAACCAGCAAAAAGACAAATGTTTTGGGTTTGGCTTCTTGTGAGCACCCCTTCATTGATGATGCCAATGATTTGATCAGGTGGATGAGATCGCAAGTAGATTAAATCTCCTTGGTATGGAATGATGGCATTTGTTGGTGAAGGCTGCAAATGTGTATCATCTGAGCTAACCATTGCTGAGGACTTTGATGATCCAGTAGTGGCTTCAAAAGGTGGTGGAATGGGGGGTAATGAAGTGGACACATGCTGACTTTTATCCACTGTTTGGGGACTTTTGTCAGCAGTGTTTGTTGATGTGGAAACAGTGGTTAATGGGCTACTTTGGTCAACAACTGTTGAGGTAGCAGTGGTTGAGCTTTGACAGCTGTTTTGAACATCTGATGCCCTTCCCATTCTGACAGACTTTTGAGGAATGATGATTTCATACCCATAGTCTGGTGTTGAATCCTCTGATGGACCTGCACTGTTAGTCTTGCCAGCAGTATTTTCAAAAGTGAATTTATCAAGATCAAACAGATCTGCAGGATTTGCTGGGATTTTCATTGATGAAAGTTCATTGAACTTTACATTCAAGGTCTCCTCCACTGCCTTGGTCCGTGTATTAAACACTTTGTAGGCCTTCGCAGTGGTTGAGTATCCCAGATGATAACCACAATCAATTTTGGCTGCAAATTTTGAAATGGAGTCTTTTAAGTTCAAAATAAAGCATGGGCAGCCAAATACCTTGAAATAAGAGATCAGTGGTTTGATTTTATACAGAATTTCATAAGCAGTCTTTTTGTGCCTGGGGTTTATTAAAACTCTATTTTGGACATAGCAAGCAGTGTTTACTGCCTCTGCCCAAAAAGTTAATAGCAAACCTGAATCAGCAAGCATGGTTCTGCCAGCCTCAATCAAAGTTCTGTTCTTTCTTTCAACTACCCCATTTTGCTCTGGTGTTCTAGGGATGCTGTACTGCTTTACAATCCCTTTCTTCACACAAAGGGCATCCAACTCCTTATTTTTGAATTCTGTGCCATTGTCACTCCTGAAGACTTTTACTGGAAGGTCAAATTGCTTTTCAACCTGTGTCACAAAGTCTTGCAAAATGCCGGCAGTCTCATCTTTTGAGTGTAAAAAGAAAGTCCATGTAAACCTAGAGAAGTCATCAACAATAACCAAACAATATCTTTTCTTCTTGAGACTCATGACTTGAACTGGGCCAAACAAATCCATGTGCAGCATTTGCAAACACTGGGTTTTTTCGGACTCTTCAATGGACTTAAAAGAGCTTTTTATGTTGTTTTCCTTTTAAACAGGAAACACAATGCTTAGGACATGAAAACAATTTTTGTGGTAGGCCTCTTACCAAACCATTTTTTGAAATTTCAGTGATTGTCTTAAGATTTGTGTGCCCCAGTCTTCTGTGCCAAAGTTCTGTCTCTTTGTTAGAGGCAGCTGAGAACAGACATGCATTAGCTCTGGGACACTCTTTTGACATATCAACAACATAAACATTGCCACTTCTTTGAGCAACAAGTTTTGTTTGACCAGTTTTTATTATTGCTTCAATCTTTTTGACCATTTCTAGTCCAAAATTCCTACAACACTCCTTTGTGAAGAATGACCCATACCCCTTGTCACTCATTTGTGAAACACTCAGGAGGTTGAATTTTAGACTGTCTATCAGATTGACATTTTCAAATTTTACATTGCCAGACTGTACTGTACTAGACCCCAGAACTTTCCCTTTACTGTTATTCCCAAAGGATATATCACCCCCTCCATGAATTTTGAAATCTTTGCGTAGGGCTTTACATCCAGTCATGTGCCTGGAGCCTCCACTATCAACATACCAAAGGCTATCTAAGCAGGCAGAAGCTCCCTGCACATGAAGTAAAAGGATTAGTTCATTAGGGTTTCCAAAGCCAATAAGGCTTTGGATGGGGTCTCAACAGTGTCTGGGATGGATGCACATTGATGGACAGTGGTTAGGTCAGGGGTTTGGACAGTTTTGGGACTGTTTCTTGCTAACCACTGTTGGGGGTCTTGACCAATCACCTGTTGGTACCCAAAAGGATGCCTGTTCACTTTAGGTTTAGAGGGCCTTTTGTAGGTCTCATAAACGTGTGGAATCCTTTGGTAAGACTGTTTTTCCTTACCTCTTCTGTATTGATTGGCAGGGGGTGCATCAGTAACCTGAACATCTCTTTTGACAAATGTTTGGTTCAGCTGTTTTGTGACAGCTGTTTGAACTGGCACAAGCAGTGGTTGGTTTTTGGTGAATTTGACAGATGATGTTGATGGATTCCAGGATGTTTTAGTAATGTACTCATTCTTTTTCACATCAAAGTTTTTGAGATACACACATGCTTGAGTTTTGTGGTTTGTTTTACCACAGACAATGCAGCTTTCAGCAGGAACAATGACACTTGTTTTGTTTAAATCATATGCTTTTAAATGGAAACAGTCTTTTGTTAGATGATTCCTTTTCTCACAAAATTCACAAAACAGGTTATTGATCTTTTCTTTCTTCTTTCTTTTTTCGGACACCTTTGCAACAGAGTTTTTAACCTCTGTTGGGATGTCCTTGAGAGGAATGACTTTAGCTTTTGGAGCTTTAACACCATCAGTGGTTGTAAAGTCCATGGGCTTGAAATTTTCAAGAATGTCACACTCATCAGACCAGGTGGGTTTAAACTGGTATTTCTCAAGCTCCTCAAAAGTAGAGCATCCCACTGGTCTGTCAAGTGTGATTTTGTTACCAAGTATATCAGTGATTTTCACTTCTTGGCCATTCTTGTTTGTGGGGATGAACTCAGTTGTTTCATCAGTGGTTTGAACAGATTTTTCAAAAGCAGTGTTTTCATCATCATGTTTTCTATAACCAACACCAAATTTCACATTGCTTTTTATCTGTTTTTCAAACATAACCTCATACCCTTTGCATGATTCCACTCATTTTTCACAGGTGATCTGGGTGGACTCCAACTCCTTTTTGCAAACTTGGTATTTTTCTACCATAGTTTGAAGTTGGGTTTTGGTTATGCTCTGCTCTTCTTTCAGACTGCTGATCTCTTTTTCCTTTTCAGTCAATTTGTTTTTAAGTTCTTTTAAAGATCTTTCAAATTTGACTTCATCAGTTAAGATTTTATCCCGAAGGTTTTCATTTACCTCTTTAATGTTAGCAAAAGCAATAATGCAATTGTCAGAACACAGTTTTTCAAGAACTTGAGGAGATACCTTGGCAGCAGCCATCATTGCACAATCACATTGATGATTTTCTTCATCATCAGCTCTAACTTCTTTCTCACCTGCTTTCTTCTCTTCCTTTTCTTCTATATCCTCTTCAGACCATGGATCTGTCAGTGGTTCAATCAGGGTTCCTGAACTTTCTCCTAGCAGTAGTTCACCAGCCACAGCAGTAACCACTGCTTCAGTCACCTCGTCCACTGTTTCAGCACTTAGCTGTTCACCTTCAGTTTCAATCCCCTCTGGTATTGACTCTAATGCCATCAAAAAAAATTCATAATTAGAAGGTTCATTAAAGGCGTAGAGTGCAAAATTTTCATCACCAAGCTCATCAGGCATACTGCTCCAGTCAACAAAGCCTTGAGTGAAGAAGCTTTGCTGATCTGGTTGTACGGCTGCTGGAGCAGCTGTTTGAGGTGCAACAGTTTGCACTTGTGCCTGAGGGACAGGGGTTTGCACGTACTGAATTTGTGGAACAGTGGTTTGGACATAATGCACAGGCACAGGGGCAGCAGCATAATGAGCAGTGTTAACATGAGCTGCAGGGGTATATTGGGTATAGTGCACAGTGCTTTGATTTTGAGGTCTAGGGCTTGAACTAGGATGAGTGATTATAGGACCAATAGTGTGACTCCTGCATTCCCAAGCGAAATGACCTAGCCTATTGCACTTGTAACACTTGATTTTCGATTTATCCAACCCAACCCTTAGATTCCCATGTAAACCTGGGAATTTTCTCCCTGTTCTTTTGTAGAATTTGCTTGTTCTTACACTAAGCAAAGCTAACTGATGCAAAATGTCCATCTCTTCTAAGTCAGTGGGATCAAAATGTTGCAAATCATTGAGTTTAAAGCACAAATTATCTGACATCTGGTTTTCACCGTTTGTAGTAAAAGCATAATTTGCAGAGTGAGGATCAGGGTTGTTAAAATTTCCACCAGCAGTTATATCAATGAAGTGATCATAACCCTGTTCCTTACCACTGCTACCAGATTCTTCCTGACCAAAAAGAGCTGTGCTACCGAATGAATAATCATCAACAACTTTTCCAGACTCTTGCAACTTCTTTTCTGGTTCAACTCCCTTTCATAGGTCAGGAGTCTACCATGAAGTTGGGTTAGGGTCAGATCTTTGAACTCAGCAGAGTTTCTAGTGACAAAAGCTATGGTGTCCCATTTTTCTGGTAGTGATCTAAGGAACCTGCTATTTTGAGTTGAATTTGGAAAAGTTACTTTAACAAGCCTTAGTTCACTAATGAGACAACTGAATCGCTCAAATTGCTGAGTCAGTGATTCACCCTTGATGTGACAAAGTGTTTCATACTGCTGATTCAGGATTTCCCTATTGTTCTCAATGACTTCTTCTGTTCCACCAAACTGTTCCTTCAACGCATCCCATAACTCTTTGGCACTGTTACAGTGTAACAGTCCAGCATAGATATCATTGGGTAATGCGGATGCTATGATGCTAAATGCTTTGGCATCGAGTTCGAACTTTTGAAAATCAGTTTCAGTATAGTTTTCAGTTGGTTTAGGAACGAACTTCTTTGCATCCTCAGCACTTGGCACCATAGGAACATGGGGACCAAAAACAACAGACCTCCAACATCCAGTGTTCTGTTGAGCAAGGATGTGACCCATCCTTCTCTCCCAGATGTTGTATTCATTACGTTTAAGCATATGTGGTTTAAAAAGCGAGCCAATGTTATTCTTATCATCTTATGATTGTGACGTCATCCTGGTTGTTTTACAGGCACTGATTAATCAACTTTAATGGTGATTAAACCTTACTCTATTTTTCAACAAACCGAACAAACTATCGATATCAACGATTATGAGCTGAACTATTTATGTCAAAATGATTGTTAAATCAAATTTGACTGTCCAAGCTCTGATACCAATTGATGGATCTGAGTTTGGTATTGATTGTATTTTACGTTTGAATTAGAATGAAGATGGATGAGTTGTGCAGCGGAGTTAATATGGAAGCAAACTTTGCATACAATCAAACAAGAGTATTGCTTTTATCAAACACTTTTCACAAAGAACCAAAAGATTGAATTTAATTTCAACAACAATTACAATGCAATGTTTAATACAAACTCCCCCTCAGCCAGAGCTCAGTGTTTGTTCGTGCAAAGAAGACGGTATTGCAAAGAGCTAATAGAACAGTACAGAGCACTGTTCTATTTATAGGCACTAGCAAACTACTGAGCATCTAAGCTGACGTCACCATGAAAGTGACATCTAACCTCCTAAAAAACTCTAACCTCTGATCAATATAAACACTGCTATACTAACAACTACTATTACATTACATAAAGACAGAATAAACAACTGATGCATCCCTCCACTGCTGTGAACCCAGCAGTACTTGTCCGGAACAGCAGTGCTTGACTCAAGGCAGTAGATTGAACAGCAGAGCTTTAGTCTTTCATCAGGCCTTTAATTGATCAGCAGTTGTAGGTCAGCAGTTTGCACGATCAGTAGATAGGAGGTCAGCAGATGTTGAAATCACTTTCAAGGGGAGAGACTTGTATGTAACATCTGCTTATTTTGGATCCATTGCTCTGATCCAGTTTTGGCTTTTATTATCTGTTCCTCTGGTAGGGTTCAATCCCAACATACAGGTTCTTCATGTTCCATCCGTACGATGACTTCTTCACCAAGGGATTATCCAGACCACTTTTCCAGTCTTTTCGATCTGGCTTGAGCATTTGTCTGCCACCTGCTCAAACTGTGGGGAAGTCTTGGCATGATCCGATTAAATTTGTTTATATTTAGGATATATATTATCTTGTAATCTATGTATATCTCTTCCTAAACTACGGTTATATTTTCGACATTTACATAGTGTTGATTATCAATATAGATCATCCAAAATTATCATACCATAAACCCTTTTGTTCTCATCATCTAGCGCTAACAAACATGTGGTATGTTGTAGATTTTCATTTGGTGGTGTTATGTCTACATGGTAGTGTAAATCCTTGTATGAATCTTTGAAATTGAGTGTTAATATGATTGAACTTGTGTTAGGTTCACTGAAATAAACTCATTCCCTGAATAATTTGAAGTGATTTGATGAATTAGATTGAAACCCATCTATAGAGGTAGTGGAGGTGACATGGGTATACCTTTCATGTCCAAGTCTGGTTGAATACAAGATGTATTAGGTGGTATTTAGTTGATTTTTCATAGAATGAATGATTGTGGTATGGGCGTAACTTGATTGTTGCTTGAATATGATGAATGAACTATGAACTAGGAAGACTATAGAGGAAGAATTTGTGCATAGGGCTAAATCGGTGTACGCATGCCAAGTGTTCAATGAAATGCCTTGTATATGTTAATATGTGAATTGTATGCAAATAATGGATGAACATGTGTAGAATGTAATAATGAAGTAATTGATAGTAAACTAACATGAGGAATTTCTTAAATGGAATACATGTGGGAATTTAATTTGATTGTATGATTTGGTAAGAAGTATGCATTATTAGCTTGTACTTTATGCTTGAATGGTATAGTGTAATTAATTGAGATTAAGGAAGTGAGTGGTGCTAATTGTGGAGCATATGAAGTTACTAGCAAGTATTAAGGTAGAAGTTATGATGTATTGGCTACCTAGGATGATGTTGTCGATTGTAGAATCATGGAAAATACTAGTATGTGTGGTATTGATTATATATGTGTATATATGTAACTTAGTAATCATATGGTTGTATATGACCAATAACAATAGTATGAAATGCATATAGTGTAGTGGTTATGGTATAGTATTCCAAGATGAACATATGTTTCTAAATAGGAAGTTTGTATGCTTAACAATTAAAACCTTCTGAAAAGTTAATGAATGTGGGAATAGCATGGTTAGGCTTCCTAACACAATTGTAAGATTAGGGAAATGATGTGATGCATGATAGATCATTTATGTGTTATACATGATGATATGTTGAATTGTGTGGATTTGCAATGATGTGATTGTTAACCTATGTTTTGTATATATGTTATACGGCTAGGACCCCATCTTTCTCCGTTTCTTCGTTTTCTTCGATCCCGAACCCCGTGGCCCCATTCTCAAGACACGTTTAGCTTTCAAAATGCAAAGGGTGGAATTCCTATGTGATCATGTATAGAGATGAAATATGTAGGACTTATATATATGAATGTGTAAGGGTGTAAAACACCCATGAATGGACGAAACATGTAGTATGTGTGCATAAATAGTAATTACATGAACGTAAGTGGATAGAATTGGTACGTATATATGTAATGGAATTATATGTGATTGGATAGAACTTATAGTATATGTGTATGGCTGGTAATTACATGAATGTATATGGATAGAATTTGTACGTATGTATGTATTGGAATTGGAATTGTGTATGAATGGATGGATCATATCATATGTGTGTATCGATGGTAATTACATGAATGTATGTGGATGGAGTTTATATGTATGTATTGGAATTTGAATTGTGTGTGTCAATGCTTGGAACTTATATGTATGTATACATTGGGTCTATATGCACGAATGCAAACTGATGATGCTAATCATATTGTCGTTGAGAATTGGAATGAAAGTGAAAGTTGACAAGATTGGGCCTCGAAGGTTGAAATAATCCAAAGATTGGATCTGAAATTGTAACTGGAGGGATTAATACTTGTAGATATGGCTTGGTTTGGTCACTTGTTTATATAAGTTTGATTAATGCATTAAGTTGTTATTTGTCTAATGACTTGGTTGCATGGCGACATCAGGTTATACAGATCCTCTATCTATGGAAGCTCAGGGTGGGTCATGTAGTCGTATAGATACACGTCATAATAAATATAATAAACAAGAATTGAAGAATGTAATACTATTGATTAAACTATTTTAAATGATCACCAAGCATTAAGAATGTTTATAAAGAAAGAAATTTTGTGATTCTCATTACCGCTGTGCTTTTTTATTAAAACAACTTAAGGCCTTACAAGGAATTGGCATCCATTTAGAATGTGTTCTCACAATCTCCCATGCCAACAAATGGGGGAAGAACTTCTTGTTGTAGGTTTTTGTACAGTCTTTTAGGGCGACCTTGATGATAGCAGTCTCATCTGATCTACTTGGCTAATTGCGAGTGTACTTAATTTAAATTAGATAATTATTAATTTACTTTTCAATAAAAATGTAACAACTAATAAAACTAAAAAAATACCTTTTGAACATAGGATGTATTGAACTAACTCATTTTTTTATTAAATTTGTCTGTTTCGAAGTCAGTTGATCCATGTTTTGGTTAATCCACTAAGTAGCCTCCAAAATGTTTGATAAACCAACGCAAAACGTGGTTTTCATTTGTTGATTTATGACCCTACGGACTACGGTCTCTGGAAATACGTAAAAAAAGCCTTACGTAAGGCTGCATCCTCATCTTGTGTCCAACTTTGATGACCCCCCCCCAATAGCTGATGTAACTTTTTAGGTTGTTTTCCACTATAGTCACCTTCTTATGCTTTTTGTGTTGGATTTGAGTGTTTGCAGTGTGTGTTTTTCTTTTAAAACAGTTAATAAAATTGAACTTTCAATCAAACAGTAATAAACAAACACATCAAACTATCACAGTTGGATTTCGGAATGATTCATAATGAATTCAAATGATGTAATACAATCACAAAGGTACATAGTACTCCCCCTCACCAGGTGAACACACTCCCACTTGGTTTTTATGCTTTAGGCTTTAAGCGTTAAGAAATTACAAAAAACAAACAAAACTATATATAGGAGGTGTGAACTTTTAGTGACGTCATCATGAAAGAGACCTTCAAAAACTTCATTAAATGATGTAACTACCAGTAGTTGTAAAAACTACTGGATAGTTACACTATTGCATTGAACTGCTGCATGTTTTGTGAGTTAGTGAGAACAGCTGCATTTCTCAAAACTACTAGTTGAGAACCAACACTTCAGGAAATCCAGAACTTCGTCTTTGACTAGTTGACTGGCTTTTGAGTCTTCATCCATTGACTTTGGTTGACCTTGACTATTGACTTATTGACCAACACTTTGACTATCTGCACTTGTTGTTCTAATCTTTGATTTTTAAAGGCCGTAATTTGATGCAGTAATAGTTGGGGTAGCTGTTTTGAGAAGCTTTCAAGGGGAGAGAAACTGATGGACTTGTTGAGTGTATTTTAGCTTATTCAGGCAAGAATGATGGATCCTTTGGGTTTCAGCTTTCATCATCAGCTTATCTTTTATATAACCTAACAATCTCCCCTATATCTACTGATGCCAAAAACACTTATTTTGAGCTTGTCTTTTATTCTTTTATTTTGTTGACGAAGAGTCCTTTGAAAAGTATGGTTGATGTTGAAGCTCTGGAAAATTCCTTTATCTTCATCATAGTCAAACATCTTTGACTATTGAGAAAGGTTCTCTATCTTCACACCTTTTAATCTATAAGTATCTTCTTTTCTCTAAGTCTTTAGGTTAAGGAAGATTAGAGGCTGCTAACCATTGGACCTCTAAAGAAAGACAGGCACTCCTTTCTTTTGAGAGGTGTGGGATTATTGATCATCCTTTAGAAGATATTCCAAAGCTACTGTGTAAGTGCCAGCTCTTTGATGTTTAGTAGTTTTGAACACATGTGTTGTGTCTAGCTTTTTCTTTGTTTTTATTTGATATTCACATTGCTTTTTCTTTGTTTTTCCAAACGCATCTCATAACCATTACATGATTCAACCCATCTTTCACATGTGATATGTGTGATTCCAACTCCTTTTTACAATTTTGATATTTTTCTATCACTGTTTGGAGTTGGTCATTGGTTATAGTTGCTTCATGTTTTAGACTGCTTATTTCAAGGTCTTTTTTAGCAATTCTTGTTTTAAAATCTCTTTTCAATTTTTTCAAGAATTTTCACTGATTTGTACCTTTTCTCTTAGGTTTTCATTCACCTCTTTGATATTAACAAATGCTATGATATATTTATCAGAACATAACTCTTTGAGAGTTTGAGGTGATACCTTAGAGGCAGCCATTTCAACTAGATCCACACTGATGCAATTAGCGAAACTTTTGGATAACATGCATCCTTCCTGCATGCTCCAATTCGTCAACAGATGTTTGACCTGGGCTTTCAGCGGTTTCACCAGCAATTCCTTCACCATCAGTTGTTTGAACTTAATCTTCTTCACCTAAGATATGTTTGATATGCGCAAAATGCAACATATAAATTATATCAAATAAGGTATAAATCAACCCTTTTATGTACTAATGTTGGAAAACTGTGTTTCTTTGTATACTTTTGATTTTAAGGATTAAAAGAGCTTAAATGTACGAAAGGAACAAATTAACGGCAAAAAGCAACATAAAGACAAAAGAAGTGAAGATTACATGCCATGCATAGCCTCCAAAGCTTCACCCCAAAACCAAAACAACAAATCAAAAGTCAAGCATGGGGTCGTGCCACCAAAGCATCGGGTCGTGCCCTATTCCAGAGTCCATGAAGAAAAAGACAAACAAAAGCATACAAGAGACACGGGGACGTGTCCCATGGACACAGGTCATGGCCAACTTCCAGATATGCAAAATCTCCTATAGTACAACAAGTACAAGACCACGGGGCTATACCCTTTGACACATGGATTGTGTGAGCATATAGACTAACACAACTCATTAAATCAAGACAGAGAAAAATAAGACATGGGGTCATGCCCCTTGGGCATGAGGCCATGTGAAAGGCCTGTTTCCAGCTATAAATAGGGGTGCTTGGTTCATTTGCAAACCATACCTTAGCAAACCACTTCTCTCACACCTGCCACCACTCCGCCACCACTCCACCACCACTATACCACCATCATCCGCCACATTCCTCCATCATCCATCTTTTAGAGTCTGTAGTAGTCTCGGGATCCAAGATTGATCGTAAGAGTTTTTTTGTCAAACAAAAGTCATGCTTGGCTAATCTCTTACATCACTTGGTTAAGACAAATCTTTTACGTATTAGTTTTGATTTCCAAGCCTTGGTTAACTTTTTAATTGGGTATGTATTAATGACTTTAATAACTAGTTTTTATATTGAAAGTGAAATTTATTCTATCATCTCTTTATGTTTTGTTGATTCACTCATTCGTGTCTTTACGGCCTATATAAAGCACGTTAACTGCCTGGAAGGGGACTAGAAGGGTGGTTTGGGTAAAGTTCTTGCCTCGTTCAGTGTATAGATCCTGCAAGGACTTGATTCAAGATTATTAGGATTTCTCTTGAGGCAAATAACATCAAATATGGAGAAGTAAGAACGACTTGAATCTCTGATAAATAAACTACTATTAAAACTTTATCGGCCTTGCGGGACTGTATCCCTGCTGACTCATACCAATATGGCCGAGGGGTAGCGTTGCCTCCAAAAGAAGAACATGCCACATTTTTCATTAATAACTAACTTAATTATCTTTCAATATTCCAGCCTGGAGGGACTGTATCCCTCCTGACTCAGACCAATATCTTTGAGGGTAGCTTTGCCTCCAAAGAGGGACATTCCACTATAACTAATATAATCTCATAAAAACCCAAAGTGCGGAAATCATCAAATAATATGTAAAAGAAGAGTCGGAACCAAGTGATTCCATCTTGTCTATTGTTTCTTTTTTATACTTTTATTTCTTTTCTTTTTAATCTTTATTTACTAAACATCTTTTCTCAAAAAATTGGTTAGATTAGACATTTACGACATTCCGGTATTAAAAGCTCTTGTTGTTCGGTTTTTCACATGTTTATCAAAGTATTTTATCCATATAAAATAAAAACGCAGTAGAAAAAGTATTTTAAACATGTTACATATAAAATATAAAACCCATTTTATATGCAAAACCTAATCCCCGGATCCATATACGAACATGCATGCTATCAAACACAACCATAGGATGTTTAGAATACTACCTTCTTGGAGTAAAAAGAAATGAAGAAGATGATGCTTCTTGAACGGTTGCCTTCCAAGTGTAGAAGACCTCAAGCTTGTATACCCCAAGCCTTACAACAAACACCTTAAGTTTAGCTAGGATTTCTACACTTATTAACTCACTAAGATTCCCTCTAAACAACCACATTATGACCGAAAATTATGAGTGGAATAATAGTGTTCTTGCACTTGAATGTTCAAACTTGAAAGGCCCTCTTGATCAACCAAACCTTGGCCGATTTTTAGAGAGTAAACTCAAGTCTTGTATCTTAATTTTCAAACTTGAAAACACCTTGAATCTTTACCCTCTTGGCCGAAAATTCCTATATGGAATTATCAAGTTCATCATCTTATAAAAATGATCATTCAAATTGTTATAAAAACAATGAGAGAGAATGCCACCCTTTTTACCCAATGAAAATCCACCTAGACATGCATTTTGCATGAAATGTCATTGGACCATAAAATTACCTTGGGAGGTGCAGGGGGGGCGGCCCACCTTATAGTTTTATAAAAAAAGAATTCAAATTTCTTTTATAACAATTTAACTCTTATATAATTTTTATAACTTTTATAAAATTATAACATCACATGTTATAAGACTTATGCAACTTTTAAAATGTTATTTAACCCTTTAAATAACAAAATAAAATATTCTCTCAAAATAAATTATCCATATAATTTATTAGTTTGTCAAGTGCAATTATTTAGAAAACCAATTTCTAAATATTCTAAGTGTTAATATTTATTTGTTTGATCATATAATAAATAAATATGATAAGTGTTTGTCTAGCTTGTATTTGGGTATGACTCGACTTGGATCATAACGTACTAGCCACATCAATTTAATATGTGTCTTGGGCATACAGAGTCCAACAATCTCCCACTTGCACAAGATACATAGAAGATTGATGCAAGTAGTAAAGACCACCTAACTATAGTTTACTACCCCTAATACGTATGACTATATGTTCCATTCAATCACATCATCCCCTTCAAGTCCCTTACTTGAAAATGATTTAGGTAAATCTATCATTTATCCCTTTGTTACAGATGTCATGTCAAATCCAGAGACATAGAGTGATCACTCTCTGTTGATTTAACTTTAGCAGGCCTTAGACATCTTACTCTCAATGAATAAGAGGAACAAATCCCTTCTTGACTACATACGTCTCTCACAATCACCTTGTATCACACCTGAGCTTAGTCTTATGTACTGTCATATTACTGGCAACGAAAAATTAAGTCAAGGTACAGTATTTGGTGAATATCAAGACCCAATATGTATCTCAGGTCAGAGGATACTATGATATTCTCCTTTACTCAAATTTACTTATGATCAATCACAAATGATTCCATGCAGTAATATTTGAGAGCGAGTCAATCCAATATTTGTATCCCACAAATATCTATGAACCTTGGCAACATCACTTTGCTCTATATTCATACCTAATGAACATCCACTAATCCAAGTTCATAATAGTCTTACATTCATATTTGTTCCCACAAGTATGATCGACTACGGACATTTAGAATAAGAAACTTATTCACGGATTTAAACATGCTAAAATGGAACATAACTCAAAATACCATAAAGAGTTATAATAACAGTTGTTCCAATATCCAAATACAAAATAGATCAAATTCAATCACTAGAATATCGAAGTCCTAAGGAACAAGTATGACCCTTTATGCTTTGCCCATTCAAGGAGCTTCGTGAGTGGATCCACAATATTTTGATCAGTGTGAACTTTGCGAATACATATCTTTCCTTTTTCGACTTCATCCCTTATGTAGTTGAAACTCCGCTCATTGTGCCTAGACTTTTGATGTGCATCAGGTTCCTTGATTTGAGCAATCACACCATCGATATCAAAAAGATCTCTAGGGGTCCTGAATGGTAGGGACTACCCCTAGATCGGAAATAATTCAAGTGGCAGATCCATATGAATTATCTCGATCAATGAAGCGGTGATGTATTCTGATTCTTTAGTGGACAATGCTACCCAGATTGTGATCGAGAATCATCTCGGCCAGTTTGGAAACTCGTGTAGGATCGGTTTTCACTCCGAAAGATTGCAAACCGAACGTGTGACGTGCGGAATCCGTACACGAACGTGACCAAACACATGAGAACATACTATAACCGTGATTCTTATTTATCAAAATAACAAGTACAATGCACCGAGAATCACGTTTAAGGACTTTCTCTCTCTAGACATTCTCTCTCTAAGCTTAGCTCTCCAAAATGTCAAATGAGCAAAAAGTCTTATATCTAACACTATAGCTCCCTATTTATAGGCCAAGGATATAAGGAAGGTTTCCTTATATACATAAATGCCACATTGCCTTTTCTATTAAAATATAACACTATAAGCCTAGATTTCTTCAGTTTCAGCTACGGTTTTAGATTGACGGAGGCGATAGACATAAATGCACTAACAGACTCCCCCTTGGATATTGCCGCAGTCAATCTGTAGTCAAACTCGTAGCGACTTATCTTTCTCTTTCTCGAACAGAATCCCCGTGGATCTGTCTTCAGGCTTCCATTGCTCTTCCTTTCGATCAGACTCCTTTTCTTCAGGTTCCCCCTTTCGTTAAGCTTCCGTGCTTTTGGGATCGACACCTGGTTTTCCGTATATAAGCTCCTCCAGGATAGTTACCTGGCTCCTTGAATACACGCCCCCCCTTGCATTGAACTTGTCTTCAGACTCCCCCTTAGACTCGGCTGTCGGGATCGTAGTCTGGCTTTCACAGGTTCACAAGTTCAGGATCAATTCCTGGCTCTATTATGCATCTGCTCAGAATTTGGAATCTGGTTAACCTGCACATCCTCTACCTCAACATAAATTTCACAAATTTACAAATTTGACAAATTTAAGAAACCAATTGAAAATATCGTTCAATTATTAACAATTTTTATCAAGATCAAACTTTCTTTTGGAGAGATTTATTTATAACACTTTTCATTTCAAAAATAAACTCTTTCAACCCATAGTTGTTCATCATGTTTAGCACTCAGAATTTTGAATATCAGCTCTTCAACATCAGTTGTTGAAAATCTTTTTAAATTTTCAAATATCTATACTAAAACACAATCTTTTTGGGTTTTTGTTTTTAGAGAAATGCAGTAAAGAAATATATACAAACAATATTTTTGTGAGTTTGTGTAAGAGGATCATATCAGTTCATGAGACAAATCACTAGCACCATTAAGCTTTAAACATTTTAAGTTCTAAACGATTCACATAGATTGACGATATAGTTGTCCTCTTAAACTCAATCTAAAAACTTTCGAAATGCTTACCGATACATTAAGGTATATTAATTTTGCACTAAATTCTTATGGACCCCACGATCTCAGCATATCCCCTCATCATGCAATACACTGACTCAAGTAATGCCTTTAAACTTTCATCAACTGTGATATGTGCGAAAACAACGCAGAATGTTTAAACATTAACAATCAGGTCGATCTTTCGATACGCAGAGAAAGTCCAATGTTTAAACAAAATAAGAAAATAAAACAAGTTGAAATTGTTTAGGCTTTAACCACCAGGTCGATACTCCCGTATACGCAGAGGTGATCCAAAGCTTAAACGAAACACCAAAGAAAATAAAGCAGAACGTTTAGGCACTAACATCCAGTTCGATACTGCAGAGGATGTCCAATTCTTAAACAAAATAAAGAAATAAAACAAGTTTAAATCTTTGCAAAATGAAATGCACAACCACAGTGACTTTTCAGCAAAGTTGTGAAAGCTCACAAACTTAACTAGTTTTTATGCTCTTTTAGCATTCATCGATTACTGAGTAGGTACACAATCACGAAGGACAAAACTAAGTACTATGCTTTCAACCATGTTTCCCACTAGAACTAGGCTTTTTCATTTAAGTTTGTATCGTTATCGCAAATCTAATAATCTAGCTGAGCCTATCGTCACATCCTTAGTGAAACCGTTTATCACATTTGACATTTCATTTCTTTAGCGTGCTGTGATAGTCCACTGATTTACTATCATTTCCTCTTATTCATAACAAAACTCATTTTTGCTTTTACAATGTTTTTGACATTTTCAAATTTTCAATTTTTTTTAAAAATTTTTCTCCCCCTAAAATCAAAATATGTTTCAATTTTGATTTTCTGGGAAAATTTAAAAACAAACTGTACAAGGTAAAGTGACAACATGATGAGAATTACTTCAACTCTCCATTCACTTGGCTTAAACAATCAGAACTCCCCCTGACAACAAACTATTTTCCCATTATGATTTCAAAACACTTAAGTTTGTTTTAATCAAAATGGTTTTTCCGGAAAATAAGCTTTGTGTGTCATTTCACAAATTCGGGGTTTCATCACCTTGTTTTCTTCAACCATTTGAAACATTTGACAATTTTAGACTCTCATCAACAACAAACACTTGTAGAAAAGATAAATCATGTACAACTTAATGTCCTTGATTAACCTTCTGTAATTCGAAATATCACCTAAGTGAATTTCTCAAGAAAGATGCCGATTCCTGCTCCTCTCTTACCAACCTGGGAGCTCCGGCAAGTCAGGTTTTTTATTTGAAGAGATCCACCCAAGCCTGACGGTCCTTGGGTGCTTTTGAGTTTCCGTTTAACAATGGTGAATAATTTGCATCTTCCATTGTTAGAACAAAGTTCTCACTTTTTACCTCAACAGATGGCTCATCTGACTTTGATGAGTCAGATTCATTGCCTGAACGTGGCTCTTCTGACTTTGACGAATCAAATTCATCGCCAGAAGATGGCTCTTTTGTTTTCACAGAAACAAATTCAATGCCATTCTCTATTGGAATCCAATCCTTACAAGATTTAGGCTTTCCAAATTCATCAACCTGTGACGTGCACAATCTTTCACAGTCATTTTTATACTTAAAAACTTTGATAAAGACTTTATCTGAAAAATTAACTTTCTTTGATTGTTCATCAGTTTGATTAGTTAATTTTTCTTTCTTTATCTTCCCTTTTGTTCTCATATTTGTATCTGATAAGTTTATTTTACTTGACTTATCATGTTTTGTTGAGAAAGACGATCCATCAGAACTTTTATCTGATTTACCAGCTGTACCCGAGGACAATATCCTTTCAAGATACTCCCTTACTTTCTTTCTTTTCTTTCTCAATTTGTCTTTCTGCCCTTGTGAAAGTTTCACTTTCTGTTCTTTCTTTTTCTTATCTTTGGGCTTTTCTTTGACTTTGACTGATTTCTTCATTTGTCCATGAGATTCAGCCCTCGATCTTCTCGTTGATCTCATTGGGCAATCTCTGGCAATATGACCTTTGATTTGACAGTCATAGCATCTTCTTGTCTCAAAACTCTGATTCTGGCAGTTAACAGCAATGTGTCCTTGAAAACCACATTTGTAACACACTCTATTATCATACCATTCTCCTCTTTCAAACCACACACTCAGATCGTAACATTGATTTGCTTTGTGGTAGTCATGTCTCCTCTTGTATCCTTGATTTGACTTTTGAGCACTGTGGTCAAACCTGCACCACTTATTACCAACTTTTTGTGAGTTTTGATTTTCAATTTTTTGTGATTTTTTATATTGATTGGATGATTGAACTGATGATCTTTTATTGTTGTTTTGAAATTTTTTTGAATTTTTACCATTTTGTTTTTGTTCTACATTCTTCTTAACAAGTTTTTGCTTTGAACATTCACCTATTTCAGTATAATGTAAAACAGTATCTTTAAGTTTTTCTTTTAATTCCAAAAATATTTTCTTTTTCTCTTTTTCATCATCAGTTTTATCATCACAATCTTCAATTATGACTTTGTCATAATTTGTGACATTGTCACTTATTGGAACTGCATTGATCGGTTTTGGACATATATGATTCAGTATTGATGACGAAGTCTCAACCTTTCAATTTCGTCTCTAACTCCTTGATTTTATTTTTAGCATATTCAACTTCCTTTTCAAGTCGAATAATATTCTCAAGATGAGAATTTATTGTTATTTGCTTTTCAAGATTATTTTTACCAAAAATAGATTTTTCATTTTCAAAAATTTTTATTTGATTTTGAAAATCTTTTTCACTTTTTAATTTTTCATTCTCAACAAATGTCATTTTATTCTGAAATTCTTTTTCATTTTCTTTTAAAATTTTGTTTTCCAATGTCAAACTCTCCACATCCTTCAAGAGTTTAACATTGTCTGCTTCAGATTTATCACATTTTGAGCACACAACTTCACATTTTGAACTTTCATTTTTCTCTGATTCTTCATTTTTTGGCATTCCCTCTGTCTTTGTCTTGTATGTTCCTGCAAGAAAGATTTTAACAATATCAATAGGATTCAAGTTTTCATCTAAAAACAACCTCTCTTGAAATCATATTTCATGACAGATTTTGCACTAAAACATATTCTAATTCTTCTGATTATTTCAAGAATCACATCCAAACTTATATTGTCTAAGTTCTTTTCAATTTCATCATTGTGTGTTCTAAGCTCTCTGATGAAATCATTTGGACTAAAGTTTGAGAACCTAGAATCTTTCTTTAGTTTAATCAAAAATTCATTCCACTCTGAAGGAAATGCATCTGCAAATTTTGATATCTTTTCAGCATCTGACATCCCTATCCCATACCTTTTCAAATTGTTAAGTAATTCATTATACCGCTTTTCCAACTCATTAAACTTTTCATATTTCCTACACAAAAAATATTCAGATCTTTTAATCCAAGCATCCTTTTTCTCATCTTCTTTCCTGTGAGGCCAATACATATCAAACCACTCATTTATTCTTCCAAGTTTAACATTTTTCTTTTCGTCAAACATTTTAACCACAATTTCTTTGTTTAATGACTTGGTTTAAAAATTGTTTTTTTAGCTCAGAGTCCACAAAATTTCAACTTCTTGGTATTTGCGCCTTGTAAATCACCTTGAATCACCTGTAAACAAACAAACAATCAGTTTAAACGGACTGAATACGTAACAGTGTGTGTTGATGAAATCAATCTAAGACTCGTGTCGAAGATTTGCGGACACGTTCCAATGTTGTTTGGGTGAAATTACTGAATGAATGGGCTTGATCGGATGTGCCAAGTAATATGGGTTTAGAATGGACTAAACTCTATACTCAAACTTTTAATTGGGCCTTAGAATGATTTGGACCGAGAATCTTCAACAAACAAATAACTATGTATTGGGTCGCGATCCTTGAATGAATGATCAAATTAATGATCACATGGGCTGACACACTCTTTAATTCTTGATGAAATTTTATTGGACCGGCAGATCTAGTATTTATTATTCACACAAGGGCCGATGACAGTGTATGGATATAATGATTTGGCCGAATTATTTCTGAATGGATCTATAACAGAATTTATGTGATATCACAGATTGACTTTAATGTCTTGATTGAACCAATATTAATCACAATGGTCGACAAACTCTAATACCCAACACAATGTAATTGGACCTCACAATACTTGTAACATGGTCGACAGTCACATGCAGTCTTGATATCAACAAATGTATTGGGCCGTGTAATATGGACTTTAACTGTAATGAATTGATTGGACCGCAAAATAGATTCATGATTTATCTTTTGAAAATGGCTGACAATTTCAAATGTTAATCAAATATGATTGGGCCGATGTATAATGCAATAAATGGCTTTATGAGTTCACGTGATGTGGCCGACAACCTTTTAATCTGATCTACAATTCTATTGGACCTCTCAACATTATTCAGTCAACGCACATGATTCGATGATATGTTTTTATTTTTAAAACAAAATGATGACCTTTGATTCAAACAAAATGAATTCTATTTCACACGGAATACCAATTTCACACAAAATAGACAACTTCACACGGAATGTCTGTTTCACACGAAATTACTTTCAAATGGAATACGCACTTTTGGAGTGAAATAGCTGATTTCGTGTGGAATGTTCAAACGGAATCTAATTTTGTGTGAAATCAGCAACACTTTCAAACGGAATTAGTAATTTCGTGTGAAACAACAGCAGTTTCAAACGAAATTAACCCCAAAAACTAATTCCGTGTGAAATTATAAGGCAAATTCGAGCGAAATAAGGCACCTTTTCAAATGAAATAAGGCTGTTTCAAGCGAAATCAACCTGATGTCACTCGTTATCGGACCAAAAACCTTCGATTTCTCTCAAACGGCTTTGAATTAGGATCTGAAACTTTGTAGGGTTATAGATCATATATTTTCGCACAACATATCAAAAAATCATGTAATTTGGACCGTAAAATCCCGTTCAATTTTGAAAAATTCAGTAAAAAACGTGAAACAATGAATAGAAGATGAAGAAATGATGCAATTCGGATCTGAAATCGATGAAATCCTGTACGAATCTATGTGTTTGATCAGTGCAATCGAGTTCCTGCTCTGATACCACTTGTAGGATCGGTTTTCACACCGAACGATTGCGAACCGAATGTGTGACGTGCGGAATCCGTACACGAACGTGACCAAACACACGAGAACGTACTATAACCGTGATTCTTATTTATCAAAATAACAAGTACAATGCACCGAGAATCACGTTTGAGGACTTTCTCTCTCTAGACTTTCTCTCTCTAAGATTAGCTCTCCAAAATGTCAAATGAGCAAAAAGTCTTATATCTAACACTATAGCTCCCTATTTATAGGCCAAGGATATAAGGAAGGTTTCCTTATTTACTGAAATGCCACCTTGCCTTTTCTATTAAAATATAACACTATAAGCCTAGATTTCTTCAGTTTCAGCTACGGTTTTAGATTGACGGAGGAGATAGACATAAATGCACTAACAACTCGTATCCATGTAACCTTTTACAACGAATTCTTCTTCACCAGATCCATATATTAGAAATATATCCTTAGTCCTTCTAAGGTATTTCAATATACTTTCCAACAGTCATCCAATGACTGTTACTTGGATTTCCCTGGTAACTTTTCGTCATGCTTAAAGTGCATGACTTGTCCGGTCTAGTGCATATCATTACATACATAATGGACCCTATAGTAGACGTATATGGGATTCCTTTCATTCTTTCTTGCTCATCCTTTGAGCTTGGACATTGAAACGCTTTCAATATTGTCCCCTTTTTGAACAGGTACCAAACCTTTCATAAAGTTCTATATCTTGAACCTTTTCAACATTTTGTCAATGTATGCACTTTGGTATAAACCTATCAAGTGCCTTGATCTATCCCTATATATCTTTATTCCCAAAATATAGGCGACTTCACCAAGATCCTTAATGGAAAAACAACTTCAAGCCAGGTTTTTACACCTTCCATGGTTGGAATGTCATTTCCAAATAGTAGAATGTCATCGACATATAATACTAAGAAAGTAATAATGCTCCCACTAGCCTTCTTAAACACAAGCTTTATCAACGTTCTTGATGAATCCATATTCCCTAATCTCTTCATCAAAACGGTGATTCCAACTTCTAAATGTTTGTTTCAATCCCTGGATTGATATCTTTAACTTGCATACTTTGTTAGGATGTTTTGGATCGACAAAACCTTCAGGCTGAACTATATAGACATCTTCCTTAAGATATCCATTAAGGAAAGCCATTTTGACATCCATTTGCCAAATCTCATAATCATATTATGCAGGTATGGAAAATAATATCCTAATTGACTTTAGCATCATGATAGGCGAGAAGGTCTCATCATAATCAACCCTTTGAGTTTGAGTGAAACCTTTTGCTACAAGTCTCGCTTTATAAGTATTCAAGTTACCATGCATATCAGTTTTCTTCCTGGAAACCCACTTACTTCCAACTACTTTGGAGTTAAGAGATGACACAACCAATTCCCATACTTGGTTGTCATACATGGATTGCATCTCTACGTTTATGGCTTCAAGCCATTTGTCACAATCGGATTTTGACATTGCATCATGGTATATGATAGGTTCACCCGAATCTACCACGTAGCATCCATCCTTGAAAAATCCATATCTTTCAGGTGGACTACCAAATCTACCAGATCTGTGAACGTTTTGTGTGTAATGATCAACCACTTGATCGTTTTCAACAACCTCTTGTTGAACGCTAGTATCAACCAAACGTGTATCTACTTGTGGTTCTCGATCCTCATCAAGTTCCACTGTTCTACTAATTCCTTCCACAAGGAACTTAGCTTCCAAGAACTCAGCATTTCGAGCAACAAATATATTTTGCTTTGTTGGATAGTAGAAATAATATCCTATATCATCTTTAGGATATCCTACAAAGATACACTTAGTGGATCGTACTTCTAATTTGTTTGGGGTGTATTGCTTCACATAAGCTTCACAACCCCATACCTTGAAATATGATAATGATGGAGCCCTTCCACACTATATTTCAAAAGGTGTCTTATCCACTTTCTTGGTTGGGGTCTTATGGGCCACGGAGAGCAAAGCGTAACCCCAAAATGATAGATATGATGCGCTCCTAGCCATCATAGATCGAACCATACCCAATAGAGTTCGATACCTCCTCTATCGGAATGAAGAACTTTAATTGAGTTGATTTTCTACTTCACTTTGAAGATTTTGAACGTTCAAATACTTCAACTTTTTGTATTAGCAAGTACACATAAGCATAACTACTATAGTCGTTGGTAAAAGGTAATGAAGTATCTTTCACCATTCCTAGTCATTGGCTTAAAAGAACCACATACATCCGAATGTATGATACCTAATAAATCTGTTACTCTTTAGTTGGTACCACTAAAGGGTTTCTTGGTCATCTTACTTCGTAAACAAGATTCACATGTATCAAATGAACCAATTTCATTTGTTTCCAAACGACCATTCTTTTCAAGTGTTTGCATGCGACTTCTGTTCATATGACCAAGGCGATAATGCCAAAGATGGGTCCACTCAAATCCATTTTGAGTTTGTTGGCGATTGCTTGGTACATTGAACTATCAAATGATGTATTATTATGAACCAATTCATAAATATCATTTGAAAGCATAGCTTTAAAGTAAAACATGTCATTCATCGAAATATAAATGTCAATGTTTACAAACTTTAAATCAAAACCATATTGTCTTATAAGGGAAACTTGAATAATGTTCCTATTCAAACTAGGAGCATTCAAAACATTTTAAAACAATTTCCAAAACGTTTGGAAGTTTCAAAACATAGTCTCCTTTCTTGTAATGTTTATTTCTTTTGAACCTTTTGCAACAAATTGCAAACATGAGTTCCACATTCGGTATCTAATACCCATGTGTTAGAAGAAATAACATTAAGGTCAATATGTTTCATAAAAATTGTACCTGGGGTTTGCCCTCCTGCATCCCTCTTAGTTTTCAACTCCTTGAGATAGGTTGGACAATTCCTTTTCAAATGCCCTATCTCACCACACTCAAAGTATGGATCGTTCATGGCAACCTTTGCCTTCTTTTCATTTGGTTTCAGTGGTTTCGCTTTAGCCTTTCTTTTCTTTTCCCTTTGAATTGCCCGTTTCCATTTGCAACATTTGCTTTGGTGTCGGGGTGATGCCCTTTCTTGTTGCCACTCTCATTGATCGTTAGAATGGATAAAGCCCTTTTATCCATGTTGAGCCTTTCGAGGAGATCAATGTGGCTTTTCCATCTTAAAGACATAAGATGAGACCGATTGGTTTTCCACCATTCGACATGCATGAAGCGCTCGAACCGTTTCGAAGCGTTCTACCCTTACTTGTTGTAGGAACATTTCCTTCAATTAGGTAATCATGTCGTACGCTCATGATGTTCAAAATCCTTTTGAATCTCGGGAATCATAATTCCTAACATGAAGCAAGAGGCTTGCATAGTATCTTCGGTATACTTAATCCAATCGTCATAGGCATCCTCATCTTCTATAAGAGGTTCATCGGGAATAGGATCGTTCAACACATAAGATATCTTCTCTTACTTGAGAACAATTCTCAAGTTTCGATATGAATCCTTAAAGTGTTATGATTGAGAAGATCCTTTTCAAGGATTGTTCTTAGTGATAGGTTACGGACAGTTTGGGTAATATTGTTAGCAGCCATCTACAAAATTTAACAAGGTTCAATTTTAGTAATTTCGATATTATTTTTAATCATTAATACCCTTTTATGTCTCATAGACAATTAATAATTAAAATCTAGAATCCAACGTTACATTTAAATATTGGTTAGATGACCTTTATCCCATTATTTAAATTAACAAGGTAGTCAATGTTTGACGATTGCAACCCTTTGCAACTTCTAGCCATATGGGATCGGTTAAACATCTTTATGTTTAGTTGGCATGTTTAATCCCATCAACACCTTTTGTTCGGCATGCTTCGGTGACCCTAAGTTCATGGTTTCCAAATCAAGTCATCCAACTTACACACACGTGTGAGTTTATACACATAAGTGGTTAAGTGACCTTTATCCCACAATAAGAGTTCCCAAGTGATTCAAGTGTTGTATAAAAGGATGATGTTTGACTTGTTTTATAAAAGGGATTTTGAGTTTTCAAAATTCTAGTTTTAGAAAACTTTATGTACCATACATTTGCATGCATTCAAATCCTTGGTACTTTTGTGAAAACAAATTTTCAAGGTTCCTTTTAATAAAACCCATTTTATTATAAAATCATTAAGTTTAATAACCTTATATTAACCATTTTTAATGATTTTTAAAGAACCAATTTTAAGCTAGTTGTTGATTATTAGTTTGTAAAGCATGCATATCCAAATATCATCCAAACAATAAAATAATAAACCACACAAGCAAAACACACATATTAATAGGTGCATAACCATAGCCAACTATTTTTACCACACTTGTTAGCCGAAACAAGTGTGCCAATAGGTCCTTCCTAAGGGGTGAATATTGACACGAATAATGTGTCATTAAACTCCCACTTAATCCCGCATCCAAATGCTTCAAGTCTTCTTCTTGTGTTGTGATTTCTTTACATTCTTTGGGCTTTCAAATGTCTTTTATATTCAGCTCCAAACTCCTTTGGACTTCAAAAATGTGTTTTGGTTATCGGGCAAAAATCCTTTTAAGAACTATGAAGTCCTTTAGGCCCGAAATTAGCCAAAACCAAAACCGTATTTTTTTGTGTGCATCTTCTTTTAAAAAAGGTATCCTAATACATTTTTCTAGTAAAAATAAAATGCACCTAATCTATTTATTTTACATACCAAATGAAAATAAATAAATTACATAACTTTACAAATGGAAGAACAAAAAATAATAATTATTACAACCTTTGAAATAATTAAATATAAATAACAAACACAAATATTCACCCACTAAGTCATGGCTAGGTTATGAACACCAAAATATATATCCACATATATAAAATTCAAGAAGCAAAAATGGTTTCCTTTTTACAACCTACTTTTCGGCCAAGAATGAAAAAACCGAAAAAGTGGGTTTTTGTTCAAACAAACAAATCATCCAAATGACATAATTTTTCAAGATATTTTTATACATGTAAGAAAATAATCTTGAAAATAAAAGGATAACCATATATAAAATTTCAGCCAAAGGGTTTTAACCAAACCCGAAACCCAAAAATTTTGATATCCTATGAAGCATGCACTCATATAAGCGGCTCTGATACCATTGTTGGGTTTTTCACATGTTTATCAAAGTATTTTATCCATATAAAATAAAAACGCAGCGGAAAAAGTATTTTAAACATGTTACTTATAAAATATAAAACCCATTTTATATGCAAAACCCAATCCCCGGATCCATATACGAACATGCATGCTATCAAACACAACCATGGGATGTTTAGAATACTACCTTCTTGGAGTAAAAAGAAATGAAGAAGATGATGCTTCTTGAACGGTTGCCTTCAAGTGTAGAAGACCTCAAGCTTGTATACCCTAAGACTTCCAACAAACACCTTAAGTTTAGCTAGGATTTCTACACTTACGAACTCACTAAGATTCCCTCTAAACAACCACATTATGACCGAAAATTATGAGTGGAATAATAGTGTTCTTGCACTTGAATGTTCAAACTTGAAAGGCCCTCTTGATCAACCAAACCTTGGCCGATTTTTAGAGAGTAAATTCAAGTCTTGTATCTTAATTTTCAAACTTGAAAACACCTTGAATCTTTACCCTCTTGGCCGAAAATTCCTATATGGAATTATCAAGTTCATCATTTTATAAAAATGATCATTCAAATTGTTATAAAAACAATGAGAGAGAATGCCACCCTTTTTGCCCAATGAAAATCCACCTAGACATGCATTTTGCATGAAATGTCATTGGACCACAAAATTACCTTGGGAGGTGCAAGGGGGGGGGGGGGGGCACCTTATAGTTTTATAAAAAAAAAATTCAAATTTCTTTTATAACAATTTAAGTCTTATATAATTTTTATAACTTTTATAAAATTATAACATCGCATGCTATAAGACTTATGCAACTTTTAAAATGTTATTTAGCCCACCTTATAGTTTTATTAAAAAAATCTAATTTCTTTTATAACAATTTAAGTCTTATATAATTTTTATAACTTTTATAAAATTATAACATCACATGTTATAAGACTTATGCAACTTTTAAAATGTTATTTAACCCTTTAAATAAAAAAATAAAATATTCTCTCAAAATAAATTATCCATATAATTTATTAGTTTGTCAAGTGCAATTATTTAGAAAACCAATTTCTAAATATTTTAAGTGTTAATATTCATTTGTTTGATCATATCATAAATAAATATTACAAGTGTTTGTCTAGCTTGTATTTGGGTATGACTCGAATTGGATCATAACATACTAGCCACATCAATTTAATATGTGTCTTGGGCATACAGAGTCCAACACTTGTGTCCTTGCACGACCTCGGTATCTGATGTCGAGTTAAAATAAGTGTTGTTTATATTAGTAATTATTGTTTGTTAGCTAGTTAAATATATTTAGTCATAACAGTTTTTATGGTTATAATGTTTAAATGTAGAATATCTTACCATCACTACACTACACCAACGATGGGTGCACTTGCCCTAACGTGTTGTAGAGAGTGATAGTGTTGTATCATGTTTTATAAATTTAAAGCTTGGTGAACGAGTAAAAGGGCTAAAACATACTAAAAATTATACTCACGCTCCACCACGTCAAGTTTTTGGTACCGTTGCCAGGGACACAAGGATTTTAAGAAAGTTGAAAATCCGCGACCTAATCATTTTTAATCTTCTTTATTTTTCTTTTTAGGTTTTTCTTCTTTTTCTGCAATTTTTTCCTATCTGCAAGTTCAGCACGGGCCTTGCTTGATCAAACTCGAGGTCGTTGATGTGTACAAGATGCAACATATAAATTACAACAATAGAGGCATAAAACCAACCTATTAGTACATATGTCTGTAGCTTCCGTCTGCATCGAGTCTTTTGTATTTTGTGCTGTGTATGTATTTTTGTACATGTATGTATATGTATGTTTGTGTCTAGACAATTCAGGGAATGGTGCTTAACTGTTAAAGTGAAATCCGTCGGACGACGTATGTCATCCGAACGGATGGCCATCCGATCGGATGGTGATCCGAATGGGTGACACTCCTCTTCCCTGATTGGCTATAAATAGTAGGCTAGTGGTTGTTGTTTAGAACCTTTGGCTGATCATTGTAGCGAAGCTCTGTCTGTCTGACTTTCTACCGGAACGACTGTATTTTCACCATCAATCAATAGAATTCAGACATGTTAAGCGTTGAAACTGTTGTTTGTGATTCTCAGACGGTGACGAGGGATTCCGCACCTCGTCACTGATCGATTCCACTAAGTTCTTTCACCAGAACAGATCCCGTGCATGGCCTAACAAGTGGTATCAGAGCCTCGAGAAGCCGAATCGGAGATTGCAACAACATTTCACCGAGATTTCATCCTTCTGCTACAGATTTCAGTCAAATCTCACCAGAGATTTTGACAATTTCTTCTTCTTCTTCTACCTCATTTCCTACAGTTTTTACATTTTCACACCTTAAAACCGGAAAAACTCAAAATTAAGCCAGATTTCACGGACGAATTTGACTAAATTTGATATCATTCGAATCGGAATTGAACATAGAACAATCCTACAAAGTTTCATTGAAAAATTCGGACTAAAACTGAATCAAATCGATCAAAAACTATGTCGAGTTCTTCGCACAAGATAACGTCATTCACCCGATCAGATAGCTATCTGATCGAATTGGCCTATATTCTATTCTTACCTTTTGCTGACGTCATAGCTTGTTCGATCGGATCACCATCTGATTGGATTGGCTTTGTGGTTTAAGTGCTTTCAAAGGTTTCAAGTGTCACTCGATCGAATGACCATCTGATCGGATCACCATCCGATCGGATAGCCATTCGAAACTTGCTATCTGACACTTAACAACTTGGTACATTATCTGTTTGTGTCATCCGATTGAATCACCACTCGATCGGATCACCATTCGACCCAAGTGCAGTATTTTCAAGTTTTTGAATGTTGTGAAATTTTTCTAAGTGTTTGACCTTTTCAGGTGTTTTCAAGATGGGAGACGAATTCTTGAACCCATTCAGTGATGTCTTTACATACAACACCAGAGATGCATCGACAAATACAAACACCAACACCAATCCAAACCCGAAAAAGGCGATCGCAGATTCTCTTAGTGTTGACAAAGCCTATGGAACGTATAACAAGCCGCCGAAGCTGATGGCGATTGAAGAGTACAACCAATGGGCGGATAGATTTCATGGTTGGTTGAAAGCTTTTGCTTACCTAAGTTGGAGGTGTATGAAGAACGGTTACGATATTGGAAGAAAAGATTATGAAAACTTGGCTGAAAATGAACAAGAGTTGTTTATTACTGAACAAAAGTGTGTAGCCCTGTTACATCAATCCGTCAGAGACGATATTATTTCTGTGATTAGATACGATAATTTAAAGGATTTGTGGGCTAAGCTAGAAAAGAAATGTATTGGAGGAGAATAGATTGTGAAAAACTAGAAACGTTTGCTGAAAAAGGAGTTTGACTTATTTGCATGTATGAAGAATGAAACTGTATTAAAGATGATTGAGCGGTTTTGCCATCTGAAGATAGAACTCGTCAGAAATGGGATCACATTTACCTAAGAAGAGATAGTTGAAAAGCTATTGGAATCCCTGCCAGATAAAAAAAGATTGGCAATACTATGGTCTGGTTCTGAAAAACACAAAAGCAATGTCAGAAATGACAGTTCACTGGTTGATTGAAAGATTTGAGAGTCATGAGTTGGAAATCAAGAAAATGAACAAAGTAAACAATACCCCATATCAACAGAATGTCGATCTCTACTACAGGGGTAGTATGATTCCCAAAACCACTTCACCAAAAACTGCATTTTCTGCTGAAAGCTCAAACACGATGAATCAAGAACACAAAAGCAGCAGTTCTCTACCCAGTAGTGGTTATCATGGAGGTTCTTCTTCGTCTGTTCCAGGGAATCAGCAACAACAAAATGTTCCCAAAAATGTGTTTCAATGTAACATCGCTGTGAACCTGAACAATGCTCAAAACTTCAATGAAGAGACAGTGAAACAACAAATGGTGTTTCTTGCTTCGATCTTAGAATCATATGAAAGTCTGGTCGCCGGAAAAATCGGAAATACAAATCTGACAAAAGAAGATTATGACTAGAATGATCCCGAAGAGATTGAATTAATCAATATACGTTGGTGCATGGCTTGCGTAATTAGGAGAGCACAACGGTTTATCGAGATCACAGGAAGAAATTCCATCGGAGGGCCTTCGACAAAGTTGGGTTTTGATAAATCAAAGGTGGCTTGCTTTAAATGTAAACAAAAGGGGCACTTCAAGCGGGAATGCAGAAACTCAGCAGCGGATGAAACAGCTAATCCTTTTCATGAAGACTACTATAAGAAAGCTGTTTATCACCGTAATCACGAAGAGCCGCCTAGAATGAAGCAAATCAAGGAGACTCCAAAGGAGAAGTCGAGAGCTTTAGCCGTGATTCAAGATGATGAAGGTTTCGATTGGAGTGAGTTCTTACCAGAAGATGATGCAGTTGGCTTTGCATTCATGGCACAAATTCATCCACAAGAAGATACACGAACTGAAGAGCAAAAATACAATTATCAGAAGCTGATAGCATTACATATGAAGGATAAAATCTATGCAGCTTGGAAAGAAGCCAAAAGAGCAAATAGATGGGATCCTGATCGTGAATGATATTTAGATCCAAAAGGCAACATCATTGTAGAACCTTCATCAGTCAAACTTGAAACTCTCATAGAATCTTTAAAGCAAGAAGGTGAACAGAGAGAGAGAGAGATGCTGCAAAGAAAGCCGAGGAAGAAAAGCTCAAGTCAAAGAAGATAGATGAGGGAATCATTGACACCACACAGGAAATGACGGCAGAAAACCTGACAAAAAATGGCCGACAAAGTGCTTATGGCAAAGGAACTAGAGGTAGATTCCAAATCTGCGTCTGAGTCAATAAGCAAAGTCAGTGGTAGTGGTTTAGCCAATGAATCAGGTAAGACTGATGGCACTAAAACAAAGAGTGATTGCAAAAATTGCATGAAAGAATGCAAAGTTTGCAGCACACATGCGTATCTCACACTGAAAAAGACCCAAGATCTGGTTGATAAAGTTGAAATGGTTGAAAAATAAATCTTAAATCGAGATAAACTACTCAGAACTTCAAATGAGAGAATAAAAGAGCTAACAGAAAATATTGAAAAAGATAAAACTGATGTTGATCGTTTTAAGAAAGAAAATGAGAAATTAATTCTTGAAAACAGAACAATTTCAGAAAATTTTGAGAAACTGAAAAGAACAGTTAAAGATTCTGATGAGCGAAATGGTAAAACTTACAAAGAAAATGTTCATTTGTCTGGAGTTCTTCAGGCAAAAGAAAGACAAATCAACCAGCAATTGGACGAGATCGCAAGTCTTAAGCTTCAGTTCCAGGAAGCTAAGATTGAGAATGAACGAATCAATTTGAAATTGAACAGTTACAGCCCCGCTAGCTTTGTTCTTCAACACATCGTTCCCAAATCAATTGGGAAGAACAAAGCTGGTGAAGATGTCCACTCGGATGGAACTTGGGTGGGTTATCATCAAGTTCCACCGCCTGTGCTGAATAATTTTTCAAAGAAACAATCCGGGTTCGATAAAATTTCTAAAACAAGTTAGAAAACAGACTTTCAGAAACTTCCAGAAACAGTCGATGTCACATTCACTTCATCATCTGATGAAGATAGTGTTCAGTCTGAAGTCGTAAAGAATGTGGTTGAAAAGGTTTTAAAATCAGACAGTGATTCGACTGAAGATGAAGAATGTTTTATGAATAACTACATTCCGAAACCAAAATTCAAGAACAACTCAAATGACGAACCTACTCTTGTCATGTACAAGATGTCTGGTTCAGATAAGTTGTACTTAGATATTGAGTTTCCAATTGAAAATGTGAATGTTGACAAATTGAAGCAAGTTTTCAAACTGATTGAAATTGAGGTTTCTGAAATTGAAGGGTTAAAGAGTTCTAAAAGGGCTTTGAACTTTGAAAAAGATAAATCTTACTATAAGAAACCTGTTGTACCACCATGTTTTAACAATAACAACCAAAACAGATGGTCGGGTGGTTATCAGGGTGGTAAGTACAATCAAAAGAGGAACTTTCAAAACAAAAAGTTTTTCGAAAAGAAAGTGTTTGTTAAAAGCTCAAGCTCACATTCCGAACAAGAATAAGAAATCTTTTCGAATTAAAATGAAGAATTCTTTGCAAAGAAGGCCTCACAGGCTCAGACTGAAGGGAAAAGTCGGGAATTTGACACTCGAACATGCTTCAAATGCAACGAAGTTGGACACATTGCACGAAAGTGCACCAACTCAAAACCTAACTCTTTGGTTGTTGAGAATCCGAGAAAGAAGAATGATGTCAAAGGAAAAGCTCCAGTGTTTGTTGAGAAGAAGATTTTGAAAAATGAAAACATCAAAGTCAAATCTGAACCTGTAAAACAATCGGTAAAGAAAACTGGTCAATTTTACAAAAGGGTCGCTTCTCCACAGCAAACTTGGAAGCCAAAATCAGAATCAAAGACATCAGTTGAGACAAAACCAAAGGTTTCTAGTACTGTAAAACAACCATCTTCAACCAAACCGGTTAAGATGGATGTACCTTTGGACTTTTACATAAAACTTGAGAAACAAACTTCTACTCCACCTGAGAAGAAGTATGTTCCAAAGAAAGATCAACCATCTGGTCAACCTCCGAAAGACGAATTCTTTTTATATAAAGAGGTTGAGGTTGGATCTGAGGATAATCTTAAAATGAATGACAAAAATTTTCCACCTCTGTATACTACAAAAACACACCTTAACGTCAAGCTACCCGAGTCATTGGAGGCTTGGGTTGCTTCAACTTCTAACTGAATGTCGTGAAATGTGCAAGAGCTCCCGAGATCTATCTCAAGGTGGATTATGGATAGTGGAGCGTCTAGGCATATGACAGGGAGAAAGACCCTGTTATACGATGTGAGAGGTTTTAGCGGTGGATACGTCAGTTTCGCAGGAAATCAAGGAGGACGTATTATTGGTGAAGGAACATTATCAAATGGTGTTATCACGTTTGAAAGAGTCAACTACATAGCAGAGCTGGAGAACAACTTGCTTAGCATTTCTTAAATCTGTGACAAAATGTATTCGATACATTTCACTGATAAGGAATGTCTGATCCCGAAGCCGGGGTTTGTCATCCCCGAGGAGTGGATCATCATGCGAGCACCACGGGTTAATGATCTGTACGTGTTGGATATGAGCATTGCTACGACTACCACGGGTTAACCACAGTGCTTCGTATCAAGAGCTACTGAAAAGGAGTCAGAGTTGTGGCACCGAAAAATGGGCCACATTCACCTACGCAAGATGAACTACCTGGTGCATAACGCTCTAGTAAAAGGTGTTCATTTGAAGAGTTTTCATCTTGAGGGGGAGTGTATCAGTTGTATAAAGGGAAAGCAATGGAAGAAATCCCATCCTGGTAAAAAGATGAACTCTGTCTCGAAGCCACTAGAGAGACTTCACATGGATCTCTTCGGTCCTGTGAATGTCAAGAGCATTACAGGTGATCTCTATTGCCTAGTAGTCACTGATGACTATTCGAGATTCTCGTGGGTGACGTTCCTGAAGTCAAAAGATGAAACATTTGAGAGTTTGCTGAGGTTATTCAGGAAGATAGAGAATTTGTACCGAGCTCGAATACGCAGATTACGAAGTGACAACGTTACGGAATTCAAGAACAACAGAATGGAGGAATTCTGTGATCGAAGAGGTATACTGCAAGAATTCAGTGCACCATATACTCCACAACAGAATGGAGTCGCAGAAAGAAAGAACAGAACGATGATTGAAAGGCGAGAACGATGCTAGCTGATTCCAAGTTACCAATTAATTTCTGGGTAGAAGCAGTTTCAGCCGCTTGCTATACACTCAAGAGGGTACTTACTGTGAAGAAGCACAACAAAACATGTTTCGAGTTGATCAACAATCGCAAGCCTAATCTTGAGTATTTAGAGCCGTTCAGGTCTCCCTGCACTGTTCTAGATCCCGATGGCAAATTTGGTTCAAAGAGCATAGAAGGTATCTTCGTGGGGTATTCAAGTCCACTCAGACGTGTCTTTGTTCCAAGTCTCAAGCGGATCATCGAAGCACAGCATGTTGAATGTCAAGGATACACTATGCCTCCACAGAAGCCCGCAGACTTATGGCGATTCAACTACGATGCCTTATGGGATTCATTCGAGTTAGAAGAAGAGCCAGAGTTCTTTGATGATTTAGATATTTTACGAGAATATGAAGCATCGCAGGGAAGATTTCCAGAAAGGTCTTCTAGACGTCAACAACAAACTTCCAATGATGATGAAGTTGGTCTAAGTAACACTGGAGAGAACGATGAAGTTCAGCAAACTACGAAAACTTCAGAACGCGAGCCTGCTCCTGAAAATCAGACAACAGTCAATGATAATTCAGAATCTGATGATATTCCTACTTTTGATCATGGTCATTCAGAGTCTGAGGGGGAGCAAATCCAATCTTCAGATCAGACAGTTCTTGACAATGAACATGTTGCAGATCAGAACGTTACCAATTTGGAAGGCGAGGTGGATGTTCCTGGCGAAGTTATGCCAAGGACTCTTTCGTACCATCCCGAGGAGTTGATAATAGGAGAGCTGCAGTCAGGAGTTCATACTAGAAGCCAGATTGACCATGGCCTTACTTGTTTTTATACTAAAATTGCTCCTTTACGAACAGAATTTTCACTCAGTTGTTTCATTTCACAGATAGAGCCGCGAACCTACAAGGAAGCACTGACAGAGGATTCATGGGTCATTGCAATGCAGGAGGAGCTGAGTCAATTTAAGAAGCTTGGTGTATGGAAGCTTGTGGACCTGCCTGACGGACACGGAAAGATAAACACAAAGTGGATGTTTGCAAAAGAGACGACCGAGGAGTTATTGTAAGAAACAAAGCTCGACTCGTGGTCTAGGGTTTCAGTCAGCAAGAGGGGATAGATTTCATAGAGGTTTACGCTCCAGTTGCTCGACTTGAAGCAATCAGAATTTTCCTAGCTTTTGCTTCATGGAAAGGTTTCAAAGTATATCAGCTAGATGTCAAATCGGCATTCTTATACGGTAAAGTAAAAGAGGAGGTCTATGTCAGACAGCCACCAGGCTTCACCGACCCAGTTCACAAAGACAAGGTCTACCTCTTGGACAAAGCATTGTATGGCTTGCATAAGGCCCCGAGAGCTTGGTACAAGACGCTCTCTCAACACTTGCTTGTCAATGGTTTTATCTGGGGCAAGGTGGACGCTTCCCTCTTCACAAAGGAAGTCGATGGTCATCTTTTGATTGTCCAGATATATGTTGATGACATTATTTTCGGTTCAACAAACGAAGAACTCTGCAAAGATTTCGAGAAAGTAATGAAGCAGAAGTTCGAGATGTCTTCAATGGGTGAGATGAAGTTCTTCTGAGGGCTCCAGGTCAATCAAATGCCTGACGGAACCTTCATATGTCACACCACGACCATGTAAAACAACAAAACGTGGCGGAAACGTCGGGGAGTGTTGTAACAGAATCATTGTTTCATAACACATGGAAATTGAAATATTGTTTTATTGATTAAAAGAGTTACAATGTCTTGACAATCAAAGAAATATAACATAAATAACTAGTCTTGCATCTTTTATTGTCACTAAGGCCCAAGTCCGCCTAAGTGTATCTTGATAAATCCTATGCATCATATCCTGAAACACATGTGAAAATAGGTACGTCAGCATAAAAATGCCTGTGAGATACATAGGTTTTGTGAAAATAGATTTCATGACTTATGTTTAAGAAAATGTTTAGTCATGAACCTTGTAATTTGCTTTGTTTTGTAAATCATTTGAAAAGCAATAAGATCAGGTGATATGTATAAATAAGAGAATAATATATGGTTAAATGAATAACCAAGTAAAATGAGTTTGTATAAGATAAGTTGTTTTGTAAAACAATGTCTTGTGAAAAGTATGTTATTTGTGTAAAATGTTTATGTCTTAAATTGAAATGATTCAAATAACGCTACGATATGTAATACCATACAAGCACTTATATATAGGAAGTACCAGCGGCGTATCCACCATACTTGTATCGTATTACACACGCCTCGTTACTTAAATCACTTACCCAAACCAAACCACCAAAGTAAAATGTTTATGTATAATCAATTGTCAAAATGTTTATGTATGGTAAGTGAAATATGTCAACTAAACCATATGTAAAATGCACAAAAACAAGGTATTGAAGTAAAACGTGGTTTAAATCAAAGTTATGTTTTGTGTAATAAATGCATGCTATACTGATATAAACATCTATGCGGTATTGTGAAAATTCATACATCCAAGCCTTGTGACTGTAGAATAAACCCTAGCACAAAGTCTAAGGTCCACCTAGAAATGTAATCGGATTCGGTCATTCCTTCCAATCCAAACAAACCCGAGATTTCAGGAATGGGAGTTGTCAAGTCCTATGGTACCACTACCTACTACCGAGCAGCATGATCGGTGTTAATGAATGTACATTGTCCCATTTAAACAAACCACATGTCATACCAAAATGTAAGCATGTGATGAATAATAAATGTACTAAGTATGCACACAATGGGCATACATAGCATAGAATGTAATGTAAAATGATGTACTAAGTATGCACACAATGGGCATACATAGCATAAAATGTAATGTAAAATAATGTACTAAGTACGCACACAATGGGCATACATAGCATAAAATGTAATGTAAAATAATGTACTAAGTACGCACACAATGGGCATACATAGCATAAAATGTAATGTGAAATAATGTACTAAGTACGCACACAATGGGCATACATAGCATAAAATGTAATGTAAAATAATGTACTAAGTACGCACACAATGGGCATACATAGCATAAAATGTAATGTAAAATAATGTACTAAGTACGCACACAATGGGCATACATAGCATAAAATGTAATGTAAAATAATGTACTAAGTACGCACACAATGGGCATGCATAGCATAAAATGTAATGTAAAATAATGTACTAAGTACACACACAATGGGCGTACATAGCATAAAATGTAATGTAAAACAATGTACTAAGTACGCACACAATGGGCATACATAGCATAAAACACAATGAAATCATGTACTATAAATGTACTAATGAACATAGCAAGTATATGATGTGAAAACAGGAAAGCATGAAAGTAACAAGAAGGCACATGTGTTTCACCCCAAAACGTTTGGAAAACAGTAAAAGAGGGGTCTATGCACTCACTTGAGATTGCTTAGTAGTCCTTGAGTAACAACCAAACAATGCTAGAGATCACGGATATCAAACGTCACCTAATATAGGTAACTATGTTAATATACCGGACCTAAATCAGAGGATTTGGATAGAATGAGGGTTCGTAAACCAAATGAGTATGGGAACTCATGTAATATGGTTTAACAAAGCCCACATACTAAAATGAAACCTAACCTAAGTGCTTACTACCCATTACGACCCGTTTAGGTAGCTTATGCTACTTTAACGCGTCGTTCGCGTGAAACGCGTTCGGACCGCTTAACTAGTCCTATGACAAGTAATATATGCCTTAACATGTCTAATATTGTTGCCAAATCAGTTTAGATGTCAAAAGATACGTTACATATGATCAAAATGAATTTTGGCGTCAAAGGGGTATTTTGGTAATTTACCTAAGGCATATAAACTACCTATCATACAACTAACTAAACGTCGTGACCATAAGGTATAACCTCGGAAGGTTATTCCCTATATACTATGGTCACCTAATGTGTTTGGTCGGATCCTAATGATCGACCAAACGGGTCGGGTTCGAAAGTATAAGCGATTGTTTAGATCGTTTACCTTACGACCCTATATAAGCACTAAACTAAAAGTGACGAGCTAAGCATGTTAAAACATGCTTACCTAAGTTTAGAAAACAGGTTTGGTATCAAAACAAACGGTTTTGATACCTAAGAGTAGTTTGGTTACAAAACACGCAAGAATGCGCATTTTGGCCGAAACTACGGCTCGTCACTGAGCCTAGATAACGTGGTAATCAGTAGGTATAGTCACTAGGGACTATAACCATCGTGATTACGCTCACGTTATGAAGTTCAAACGAACTTCGCATTAACCATAAACAGGCCAATGCAGAAAGTCAAACAAAGTTTGACTTTAACGCTAAAAGAATAAAAGAACGAAGGAACACTTACAAAGGGTCCAAGAATGGAAGGTTTGAATTCGAACACTCTCAGGTATGAAGTGTTAAACACAACAACTTAGAGAGCAAGTTCAGATTTCAAAGGTGTGGGTTTTTGGGGTTGGGATGGATGGGTATTTATAGGATATGCAAGACCGTTAGGATCGCTTATCGAATAACGTGCTTTGATCACATCCCTACACTTGTTGGCAAGCTCATGTACATCAAATTGGCCCCCCATAAGCAGGAAACAACACTTGGAATTGGATTGGGAGTGCTAAACAGCTGTTAACAGCTGTTAAAAATGGCTTTTACTGATCAGATGGGGCCTCGCGTGACGCCAAGGGGGCTAGGTGTCACGCTAAGGTCCTTTTGATCAACAACCAGTTTCCAAAGTTTCCAATTCAGTCCCCGTTGTGTATTAAGGCCATTTCCGACATGTTTAAGGCTCGTTAAGCCATTTTCAAGGCCCTAAAATGATGCCTAAACATTGTGGATATGAAACATGCTCAAAAAATATCCCGGATGTCGGTTCGTTTGGTCGTACGATCGCGATGTTCGCTTAATTACGACGGAATGCGCATAAGCGCGAAAAACGATCCAAATTGCGTGACGAATGGAATTTTCTCATGCCAAACACTAAAATAAAATATTTTAGTGCTTACATAAATTTTTGGATGTCCGGATGTATTCAGAACGTAAGTTATGCGCGAAAGTGCAAACTTGTGCACTTTTTGACGCTTTTAGTCCCTGAATGACCCAAAAGTTTATTTTAGCACACCGAACCCCTCAAAGCCTATTTCTATGATATATAAAGGATATTTAAGGTGTGTTTAACTTATGGCCATGTTCCGGAATGTTCGTTACAGTTCAAATTGGCATACTTTCGCAGTTTGTCAAGTTTAGTCCCTGTAAGCGAATTAACTTGTTTTTGCTATACCAAAACCTTCAAAACTTATTTCTAAGTTATGTAAGGGTTATTTAAGGTATGTTAAGCATATTTTGATGTTCCGGAGTATTTGTCTCATTAAAATGATTATATTTTTCGCATCAGTGCGCGTATAACCTTCCAGAAAGCGATTTAGAGCCCGAAATCGAACAAGAATTGATATGTGCAAATGATACACATATTTGTACAAATCCCAAGTATGAAATACAATATTTCATTGGTTTGGTATTTGTTTGATGGTCACAGTGACCCAGGTGTCACAGTCTCCCCTACTTTAGGAAATTTCGTCCCTAAATTTATTTAGAGGAAACTTGTGAGAGCTTGAAACATGAAGTTGAAAAGATCGAACAACATTGGTTAGGGTTCTGAACTTCTAGTAACTTTAATAACATCATGCTTGCAATGTAAGAGGGATACTTATACACAAGTATATGAAGCGTCATTGGTGCGTCCACCGTACCTCCATTACATCGTTCTCATTTTGTTATTGTTGTCACTATCGGTTCTTACACATAATAAATCTTACTGGGTCTCTGTGCACTAAATTTCATAATTATGTACGCGTCCATAATTAGGCAATTCCTTGCATAGTTCACACAGTCTATTTTATAATGTGTAGGAGAAAACCAAATGAACAAACCTGTGATGAGTGTGACTAGACCACCATAGGGTCCCTTTTATTAAATCAATAAATGATTTTAATAGACAACCAAGGAGTCTTTTCAGCTTATATCATCACATGTCATTCTTAACCAGATTTTTGAATCAATCTTTTTGACTAGACCCCTAAAAGGGTCTCTTATGAAACATGGAGTGGTACTATATAATCCAAGGGTCTTAACTATTACATAGAAGCCCATTAAGGATTTAAGGTAGTACCTTTTTGAACATCCTACTACGAATCCCTCATATGAAGATATGAAAGATTCTTCGAGGATTTGGATAACGAGTATCCAGAGTATACAAAAACACAAAATGCATAAAAGAAAACACAAGATGCATAAACACATAGTCATATAACCACAAAGATTGTTTATCTAAATCTTTAATTTGTTAATTTGTTTTGCTAACAGAGCATATGTATTTAAAGCACACTAGGAATCCATCTCGTGGATTTCATTTGGTACTTTAAACATTATCAAGAATCTAACTATAAAGATAGAAAGATTTTTAAAAGAAAAATTCGATTTCAATTATAAGGAACCGAAATGTTCGAATTTAGGTACATAAGGAATCCAATTAAGGACTCTGATTTGAATGATAATCATCCACAAGGGTCTAAATGTGAAGATAAAAAGATCCCATATGGATTTTAGAAGTTGAAGATGTTTTGAAACCTTGCACTTGATGTGCTTAGGTCAAAATATGAAGTAAAATGCTTATGAAGTTGAGATGCCAGATATGCCAAGGTGACATATGAAGCGAAATTTGAAGGTGAAGTCAATGTATGAAGAAAATATTTTTGAAAACTATGCATGGGGTTCTTAAAAAAATGTGTTCAATGTTTTTGAAACCTTATATATAATACCTTTGAAATCATAAAGTAGGTGTATTAGGTAGGTATATATTTATAAAAAAATTATTTTAAAATCATGCGAGATGAATTTTGAAATTATGTATAAGGTTTTTGAAAACATGAATGATGCTTTTCGAAATCATGCACTTGATAAGAAAATGTACTGTGTTAATATTGTTTTCAGACTATATGAAACATTTTGAAATTATGAAGGTTGTTTTTGAAAGCATAGCCAATGTTTTTGAAATAACATAGACAATGCATTTAAAAAAAATTGTTTTCAAACTATATGAAATGTTTTGAGATCATGAAGATTGTTTTTGAAATACTTGTACTGTGTATGTTGAAAAATCAAAACGTAATGGGTATGAGATTTGAAAATACCCTTAGTTATCTAACTAAAGATTCAAAGGCACAGATGTGCAGAAGCATGATTACTTATAATGTCACTTTATTTTCTGTACTTTGTTTCTTAGAGTGAAACGAGTACTTAAAATTTTTGAGGGAATCATGAGGGTTCATTTGAAAGAGAGAATCACAAGAGTAGTTTGTAAGGAACATAGTTCCTTAATACAGGTATCATAGAGAATTTCCATTTACTCATGTAACTACACTTGTATATCAGAATTGTGAACAACAATTTATTTATAATCAAAACAGATTGTTTCACATTACAAGAAATAGAAGAAACAAAAGCATAAGACAACAACATCTTCTAATCAGCCAACTGCTCATCCGTGGGTTGGATTTGCCTTAGCAAGCTTTGGGCATTTATTCACGAAATGACCCATCTTGCCACAGTTGTAGCACGATCCAGGCTGAAAGCGAGCTTGAGCGGGATTGGCTTATGGTTGATTTGGACCATCTTGGTTCGGGTTACATCGACAAGCACTTGCCAGGTGACCAATTCGCCCACATGATACACACAGACGACATTGTAAGTGAGCTTGGTGATGCCCATTACATTTGTCGCATTTTGGTGCAGTACCGGCATAAGGTTTCCTAGCAGGAGGTTGAGTAGTAGCAAGGTTTATAACAGCTTTGTTTTGGATAGCAAAGTGGCATATGTTAACCAAATGTCCCCGACGTCCACAGTAGGTACATTTGGAGTAGGGTATGAGGTTTAAATGATGACGGTTGCATCGTTTGCACAGAGGAACAGCTCCTTTGTATGGCTTCCTAGCAGGGGGTTGAGCTGGTTGGTTGGGGACGGCTTTACCATTGTGAGCGACCATGGCGAAGTTCTGAGAAGCCTTTCGCTTCTTTGACTTCTTAGGGGATCGTTCATCCATGGTCTTTGATTCCTCGGTTGGTTTCTTGGCTGGTGGTGCTGGCTTGACTTCTGCTTCCTTTGGTGACTCTTGAGTGGCTTCATTGTTGAGACGAGAGATGGCAATTCCTAATTCCACAGTCTTCAGAATCACTTCGCCTATTTGCTGGGCAAATTTGGCTGTTTGCTCGTACATTTGACCGTTGCTGAGAGGAAGAGACATTCTAGAAGAAAATGAAAGACATAGGAAGAAACAAGTGAAAGGTTATCAGACAATCAAAACAGGATGGCAACGCATAAAAATTGCGATCATTTGTTTGCTACCTAAGGCAAACAAATGAGACGGTGACAATTCAAAGTAAACGGGTCATATTAATGTATCGCTGAAGACATGCTCGCCTATAAGTGAACACTCACCCCAAGAGTTCCCAGGTAAGAGTGACTGGTCCGATACTGCGGATTTGTACGAACACTCTAGCCTTCGACAGAAAACTCAGGGTACAGGCATTCACTCTTCCAGTTTGCACGTGTTCACATTATACGACCCAAACTTTGACAGAGGGTTCAAAACCTTACAATAGAGGGTTCAAAACCTTACAATAGAGGGTTCAAAACCTAGTAATCAATCATCCTAGAACAGATGATTAGTTTTCAAAGAGGTTTTGAAATTTATGTTCTTGTTGTGGTTGTCGCCTAAGGATAGGTGACAGTATTGTTTTATGACTAAACGCAAGTAAACTCGCGTTAGGGTCCTCGGAAGGTTATAGACTAGGTCAAAGTATTACTAATAACCTAATTCCCTATAACCATGGGCTCTGATACCAACTTTTCTGTCACACCCCGACCACGTAAAACAACAAAACGTGGCGGAAACGTCGGGGAGTGTTGTAACAGAATCATTGTTTCATAACACATGGAAATTGAAATATTGTTTTATTGATTAAAAGAGTCACAATGTCTTGACAATCAAAGAAATATAACATAAATAACTAGTCTTGCATCTTTTATTGTCACTAAGGCCCAAGTCCGCCTAAGTGTATCTTGATAAATCCTATGCATCATATCCTGAAACACATGTGAAAATAGGTACGTCAGCATAAAAATGCCTGTGAGATACATAGGTTTTGTGAAAATAGATTTCATGACTTATGTTTAAGAAAATGTTTAGTCATGAACCTTGTAATTTGCTTTGTTTTGTAAATCATTTGAAAAGCAATAAGATCAGGTGATATGTATAAATAAGAGAATAATGTATGGTTAAATGAATAACCAAGTAAAATGAGTTTGTATAAGATAAGTTGTTTTGTAAAACAATGTCTTGTGAAAAGTATGTTATTTGTATAAAATGTTTATGTCTTAAATTGAAATGATTCAAATAACGCTACGATATGTAATACCATACAAGCACTTATATATAGGAAGTACCAGCGGCGTATCCACCATACTTGTATCGTATTACACACGCCTCGTTACTTAAATCACTTACCCAAACCAAACCACCAAAGTAAAATATTTATGTATAATCAATTGTCAAAATGTTTATGTATGGTAAGTGAAATATGTCAACTAAACCATATGTAAAATGCACAAAAACAAGGTATTGAAGTAAAACGTGGTTTAAATCAAAGTTATGTTTTGTGTAATAAATGCATGCTATACTGATATAAACATCTATGCGGTATTGTGAAAATTCATACATCCAAGCCTTGTGACTGTAGAATAAACCCTAGCACAAAGTCTAAGGTCCACCTAGAAATGTAATCGGATTCGGTCATTCCTTCCAATCCAAACAAACCCGAGATTTCAGGAATGGGAGTTGTCAAGTCCTATGGTACCACTACCTACTACCGAGCGGCATGATCGGTGTTAATGAATGTACATTGTCCCATTTAAACAAACCAAATGTCATACCAAAATGTAAGCATGTGATGAATAATAAATGTACTAAGAATGCACACAATGGGCATATATAGCATAGAATGTAATGTAAAATGATGTACTAAGTATGCACACAATGGGTATACATAGCATAAAATGTAATGTAAAATAATGTACTAAGTACGCACACAATGGGCATACATAGCATAAAATGTAATGTAAAATAATGTACTAAGTACGCACACAATGGGCGTACATAGCATAAAATGTAATGTAAAATAATGTACTAAGTACGCACACAATGGGCATACATAGCATAAAATGTAATGTAATGTAAAATAATGTACTAAGTACGCACACAATGGGCATACATAGCATAAAATGTAATGTAAAACAATGTACTAAGTACGCACACAATGGGCATACATAGCATAAAACACAATGAAATAATGTACTATAAATGTACTAATGAACATAGCAAGTATATGATGTGAAAACAGGAAAGCATGAAAGTAACAAGTAGGCACATGTGTTTCACCCCAAAACGTTTGGAAAACAGTAAAAGATGGGTCTATGTACTCACTTGAGATTGCTTAGTAGTCCTTGAGTAACAACCAAACAATGCTAGAGATCACGGATATCAAACGGCACCTAATATAGGTAACTATGTTAATATACCGGACCTAAATCAGAGGATTTGGATAGAATGAGGGTTTGTAAACCAAATGAGTATGGGAACTCATGTAATATGGTTTAACAAAGCCCACATACTAAAATGAAACCTAACCTAAGTGCTTACGACCCATTACGACCCGTTTAGGTAGCTTTTGCTACTTTAACGCGTCGTTCGCGTGAAACGCGTTCGGACCGCTTAACTAGTCCTATAACAAGTAATATATGCCTTAACATGTCTAATATTGTTGCCAAATCAGCTTAGATGTCAAAAGTTACGTTACATATGTTCAAAATGAATTTTGGCGTCAAAGGGGTATTTTGGTAATTTACCTAAGGCATATAAACTACCTATCATACAACTAACTAAACGTCGTGACCATAAGGTATAACCTCGGAAGGTTATTCCCTATATACTATGGTCACCTAATGTGTTTGGTCGGATCCTAATGATCGACCAAACGGGTCGGGTTCGAAAGTATAAGCGATTGTTTAGATCGCTTACCTTACGACCCTATATAAGCACTAAACTAAAAGTGACGAGCTAAGCATGTTAAAACATGCTTACCTAAGTTTAGAAAACAGGTTTGGTGTCAAAACAAATGGTTTTGATACCTAAGAGTAGTTTGGTTACAAAACACGCAAGAATGCGCATTTTGGCCGAAACTACGGCTCGTCACTGAGCCTAGATAACGTGGTAATCAGTAGGTATAGTCACTAGGGACTATAACCATCGTGATTACGCTCACGTTATGAAGTTCAAACGAACTTCGCATTGACCATAAACTGGTCAATGCAGAAACTCAAACAATGTTTGACTTTAACGCTAAAAGAATAAAAGAACGAAGGAACACTTACAAAGGGTCCAAGAATGGAAGGTTTGAATTCGAACACTCTCAGGTATGAAGTGTTAAACACAACAACTTAGAGAGCAAGTTCAGATTTCAAAGGTGTGGGTTTTTGGGGTTGGGATGGATGGGTATTTATAGGATATGCAAGACCGTTAGGATCGTTTATCGAATAACGTGCTTTGATAACATCCCTACACTTGTTGGCAAGCTCATGTACATCAAATTGGCCCCCCATAAGCAGGAAACAACACTTGGAATTGGATTGGGAGTGCTAAACAGCTGTTAACAGCTGTTAAAAATGGCTTTTGCTGATCAGAAGGGGCCTCGCATGACGCCAAGGGGGCTAGGTGTCACGCTAAGGTCCTTCTGATCAGCAACGAGTTTCCAATTCAGTCCCCGTTGTGTATTAAGGCCATTTCCGACATGTTTAAGGCTCTTTAAGCCATTTTCAAGGCCCTAAAATCATGCCTAAACATTGTGGACATGAAACATGCTCAAAAAATATCCCGGATGTCGGTTCGTTTGGTCATAGGATCGCGATGTTCGCTTAATTACGACGGAATGCGCATAAGCGCGAAAAACGATCCAAATTGCGTGACGAATGGATTTTTCTCATGCCAAACACTAAAATAAAATATTTTAGTGCTTACATAAATTTTTGGATCTCCGGATGTATTCAGAACGTAAGTTATGCACGAAAGTGCAAACTTGTGCACTTTTTGACGCTTTTAGTCCCTGAATGACCGAAAACTTTATTTTAGCACACCGAACCCCTCAAAGCCTATTTCTAAGCTATATAAAGGATATTTAAGATGTGTTTAACTTATGGCCATGTTCCGGAATGTTCGTTACAGTTCAAATTGGCATACTTTCGCAGTTTGTCAAGTTTAGTCCCTGTAAGCGAATTAACTTGTTTTTGCTATACCAAAACCTTCAAAACTTATTTCTAAGTTATGTAAGGGTTAATTAAGGTATGTTAAGCATATGTTTATGTTCCAGAGTATTTGTCGCATTAAAATGATTATATTTACGCATCAGTGCGCGTATAACCTTCCAGAAAGCGATTTAGAGCCCGAAATCGAACAAGAATTGATATGTGCAAATGATACACATATTTGTACAAATCCCAAGTATGAAATACAATATTTCATTGGTTTGGTATTTGTTTGATGGTCACAGTGACCCAGGTGTCACATCATACATCAGACAAAGTACGTTCACGAGGTTCTAGAGAAATTTGGGATGTCTGGGACTGCTCCAATGTCCACCCCATTAGCAACGAATCATGGTATCAACCCTGATCTCACCGGAGAGAAGGTCGACGAAATGTTATACCGCTCAATGATCGGCTCGCTAATGTATTTGACAGCATCGATGCCTGATATAATGTACCCAACCTGCCTCGCGGCCCGATATCAGTCGAGTCCTAGAGCTTCACACATGTCAATCATCAAGAGGATTCTACGCTACCTGAAAGGAACTCCAAGCTTGAGGTTTTGGTATCCAAAAGATGGCGACTTTACGCTCGAAGGATACTCAGATTCTGACTTCGGTTACTGCAAAGTCAATGCTAAATCAACAACTGCAGGATGCCAATTTTTCGGACCCAGACTGGTCACTTGGCAATGTAAGAAGCAAACCTCTGTTGCTCTATCAACATGTGAAGCAGAGTACATATCTGCCAGCAGCTGCTGCTCTCAGATCCTGTGGATTCAGCAACAGATGCGCAATTACGGTTTGCAATTTCTTACTTCACCTATTTTTGTTGATAATGAGGCTGCAATCAACATAACGAAAAATCCAGTACATCACCCTAAAACCAAACATATTGAAATTCGTCATCACTTCATCCGAGATTGCTTCGAGAAGAAGTTGATACGAATTGACAAAATCCACACCGACAAACAAAAGGCAGACTTACATACCAAAGCTTTTGACAGATCACGTTTTCAATATCTTTTAAAATTAAATGGTATGAAGCTGTTGTCGGATGCGAAGGAGTTACTTGGCGTTGATGAGAAAACCACTGCAGATGATGTTGAGAAGCAGACTACACTGGTTTGTCGTATTTGTTTTGGTATTTAGGGGGAGATAGATATATTTTCAGAAAATACAAAAACAATAAAAAATGCAAAAATCCAAAAACATGAGGTATTTTCAAAATCCAAAAACAATAAAAAAACAAAAAGAGTTTGTGTAAAAAGGGGAAAAGATAGTATATCAGCTAGACGGTTACGGTATGCTAAAGATATGTAATGTTTAAAAGCCTTAGACAGTCTCGCTGATGATATGCCGGTAGGTTTTTATACATTTAGTAGATTTGTTCGGGATATAAACCTAAAAATCATTTCTTGCTTATTTCGTGGGGAACATCTCTCGGATATATAGGTAACCCCTGAAATCTTGTTTGAAAGATTTTCTATTTCTGACATACTAGGTCTATGTGCGTGATGATATCTGGGGTATTATACCAGGACTTCTGATTTTGCGGAAACAATAGCCTAGTCCTCGTATAATACTCTGCACTACTTTAATCTTAAAGCCTCCCTTCAGCATAAATGTCACACCCCGACCACGTAAAACAACAAATCGTGGCGGAAATGTCGGGGAGTGTTGTAACAGAATTATTGTTTCAAACCATGGATAGAAAGAGTTTCGTTTTATTAAATATTAAACATTGTCTTAAAGTTAAACAAGCAAGTCAAACGTAGTCTATCATCGTTATTAAATCACTAAGGCCTCGTCCAGTCCTAAGTGAGCATGCCTCATATTCGCAATTAACATTAAGCAACATCACCTGAAACATATGTATAAACAAAGTCAGCAAAGAAATGCTGGCGAGCACATAGTTTTTGTGTGAGTGTCAGATTCATGGCTCATTGAAATATCTCGTACAACTTCGTTAATCTATATTTGAAACCTTTTTTTGCAAAATATTTGTATTGTAAAATGAATAACTAAGTCAAAATAGATTGGTTATAATTTATAAACCTCGATGCCATGAATCTTAACCCAAAACATTTGTTTAAGTAACCAAATCGTGAATCGTTCTCGTAATAAAACTTGTATGGTTTATATCGTTTAGTAAACTTCGTTTGTGTGTCATCGTTGAAATCGTTCGCCCAAGTGAACTAAATAACGCCACGGTATGTAATATGATAAAAGCACTTATATATAAGAAGTACCAGCGGCGTATCTACCATGCTTTTATCACATTACACCCGTCCCGTTATCTAAACACTAACCAAATACCAATCGTTCGTTCAAATCGTTTAACTTGTTCAAATTGTTTAATCGTTTCAAATCGTTCTCGTTCAATCGTTCAAAATCGTTCAATCGTTTAATATCATTCTCGTTTTAATTGTGAAAACTACTTTTGGTCGTCTCGCTAATAATATTCAAACCTTTGTGACTCGTTCATCGTTCAACTAGTTCTTGCATTAACAAACCTTCAAAAGGGGAAGTTAACAATCATCAGATTCAGTCGTTATCCACCTAACCCACACATAACCATGGGTGTGGTCTAATAACGGGATTTGTCAGATCCTATGGTACCATAACTGATGCGTGTGAAGTGTTACTTATTTTAGGTGTATATTTTAAGCCCTTTTTTAACACTTATTTTAGCCAAGTTTTAAATTTATAAAACACGATATTTCACTAACACTAAACACACATATGGGCAAGTGCACCCATCGTTGAGTGTAGTATAGCGTTGGTAAGATACCGAGGTCGTCCAAGGACACAAGAGCTTTTAGTACCGGTTTATCCTCAACGTCTAATCAAAATAAAAGTTTAGAAAAATGTTTTAAACTAGGAAAAATAAAAACTAACTAAAATGCTGAAAATAAAAATAAAATAAAAACAGATAGATAAGATGAATCACTTGGTTCCGACTCGTATCTAGTATAACCTTTGATTATTTCCGCACTTTTGCACATAATTAAGAGATTATCTTAGTTATTGTAGTAGGCCCCTCTTTTGAAGGTGACGTTACCCTCACCCCAGTAGTTTGAGTCAGCAAGGATACAATCCTAAAAGGGTGGATTATTGGAAGATAATGAATTAAGTTATTAATGCAGTATTGTGGTAGGCCCCGCTTTTGGCGGTGACGTTACCCTCGGCTAAGTAGTCTGAGTCAGCAGGGATACAGTCCTAAATAGCCGGGTTATAGTATTAATAGTAGTTAACTTATGAGGGGGTCAAAGAGTTTGGACCCCCGCCATCCAATACTGTGAAGCATTGAAGGAGGTCCTACTAAATTTGACCCAGGTCCATTGCAGGACCTCTAAACGCTGAACAATGGCAAGACCTTTACCAAACCGTTCCCTTAACCCCCGACCAGGTACCAACATACCTCCATATAGACCGTGGAGATATGAATGGTGAAAATCTTTTATTTTATATAGACAGTAAAATAATGCCAAGACACCACGGACAAATGATAAGGAAAGATCACCTTCAACATAAGTAACTAGTTATTAAAGTCATTAATACAAAACCAAATAAAAAGTGCAAAAGATTAGAAATAAAAAGTATTAAACTAGACACTTTGTCTTCACCAAGTGATGTAAGAGACTTAGGCAAACATGGCCTTGAATGTCAAGAACTCTTACGATCAATCTTGGATCCCGAGACGACTCACACACTCTACGATGGACAATGGATGATGGTGTTATGGTGGTGGTGGGTGGTGGATGAAGTGTGAGAGAGGTGGTGTGCCAAGGGATGAGATGAAATGAATCCAAGCACTCCTATTTATAGGCTGAACAGAGAGCTGGGCACGGCCCCGTGTCCGCTGGGCACGGCCCCGTGTCCGCTGGGCACGGCCCCGTGCCTGTCTGACACTCTCTCTCCTCATTAATTGTAATTCGCAATTACAATTAATGCGCCTGCTGTACTTTCGACACGCCCCCGTGTCCGCTGGGCACGCCCCGTGGTGGGCAATAGAAGCTTCTATAGGTTTGTCTTTTCTGCAGCTTCTTGGGCACGGCCCCGTGCTAGCTGAGCAGGGGGCGTGTTCAGTCTTCTGACTTCTCTATTTTGCTTTGGAAGGTGCAGTTGAGGGGTCGGGCAGTCCACTAATGTTCCTTTTCTTGTATTTATGTTGGATTTAGCTGTCTTTTTGCTTCTTTTGCGTTTTTGAGCTCATTTAATCCTGAAAATACAAAAGGAAGACAAAAACACTCTTTTTCCAATATTAGTACTTAAAAAGGGTTAGTTTTATGCCTTAATTGATGTAATTTATATGTTGCATTTTACACACATCAAATACCCCCACACTTGAACTTTTGCTTGTCCTCAAGCAAAACTCTTTAATATGTGGCTTACACTCCCAAATGGAATAGGTAGAAGAGAAGGTTTTGGGCTTGTCGTAGAGTGTCGGGATGTCCAAGATCTTTTTGGGTTTTATTTTTATTTATTTACAATCCTATTCGTATTGATTTATTTAGAACGTTTCATAGGAGAAATTACTTATTTGGGCATAACATGCCTTTTTAAAATTCCATTTATATACAAGTTCACATACCTCACGGGAGAAATCACTCACACTCGGCCGAAGGTGTATTTTTAGTAAATCACTCGAGAGCGACATGGAACTTATTCCTACCATAGGCTTGCCAAGCAATCAATCCTCCTCCTTTTTAACTTTTATACCTTTGTAAATATCAAGAGGACTTTGTGGGTTAAGGGTTAGGCTTGGGTTAAAGGTAGGTGGTTGGGGTAGTGGTTAGTGGTTAGTAGAAAAAGGGCGAAAAAGCGTAACAAGTGTCGGTTTTCGTAAGATTTTCTATTTTTGTAACTTTTTATTTTGATGAAGCTTTTATTCAAACAAAGTTATTTTTGATGAACTTGTTTGTTTATTTTCTTTTTGCTTCATCAATAACACACATTTTTTTTTCATACGAAAAACCGAACTTGTTACTAAAACAAAGGGTTAAAAATGAAAAAGGTTTTGGTGGGTAAAAGGGTTTTTGGTTTGGGTGATGAAATGAAAAGGTTTAGGCTCAAAGGGGCTAACTAGGGGGGTTTTTTTGGGTAGGTGGTAAAAGAAAAAGAAAAATAATGGTGTAGAAAAAAAAAGGGTTAGTCCTAATGCCTCCATCATTTACTTACTCGGGTTTAAGTTGATAAGGACCGGGAATGTATCGTCATGGCAAGTTCTAGAGTTGTAAGAACCAAGCGGCTATTCACACAAGAAACGAAAGATAAGCATTTAGTCTAATGATATGTAATTATATGCTCAATAAAGGCTCAAAACTCACTTTTGTGGGAATGGGTTTTTATGTGATCAAGTATATATAATCAAATTTTAACTAAGTTTGCCATGCCTTTTCATAATTTTCTTATGTTGGTTCTTTTTATCACTACGCTATCGGTTGTAAATTCGTAAAAATATAACCTTTTTGAGAACTTGAATTTCCCGAATTAAACCTAGACAAGTAAGAAAAAAAATGAAATTTTTTGAAAAAAATTTGGGGTGATTAGCGATTCCAATAGAGTTTTGTGTAAGGCTTGTATTTAGGATTTGCAAAATTCAAGGTTTTAGCATCCCCCCCACACTTAAATTACACATTGTCCTCAATGTGTCCCAAAAATAAATTTTTAGGTTGATTAGATGTGTAAAATAGTGTTTAAAAAGAAAAAATTTGTGTTACTGGGCACTGAACACGGCCCCGTGTTATCCGGGCACGGCCCCGTGTTCAAGTGCCAGTAACAAAATTGAAATAAGAGAAACAGAAGTCTGGACACGGGGGCGTGTTGGGTAAACACGGCTCGTGTCCAGTTACCTGAACTGGGCGTTTTTCTGCAGGTGGTTCAGCACGGGGCCGTGTTGGTTGGGCACGGCCCGTGTTGAACCTTCTGGACTGGAGAGAATTGTCGGGTTGCCTTGTTCTTGTGCATGAGTTCATTTTTCTCGTTCCCCTTTTCATCCTTTACCACCATGAGTGTGTTTTATTCCTGAAAATTAAAACTAACTAGAAAACATAAAAATTAATCTAAATTAAACTAAGGATAGTTCTGTGGAATGCCTCCATGGTGCGCCGCGTTTATAAGGGTCCTTGGCTAGACCCAAAGCCTGGTCATATGTTACCCAAGTGGGATGTATTGCATCCCATGTTACACCGTCGGAGAGCGTCATCCAAGCTTGAGTCTATGACCTTCATGTAGTTGACCGGATCTTCTTCCTCTACTCGCTTTCCACATTCAAATTTCATTTCCTCATCCCCAAACTTCAATGTTAGAGTTCCGTCATTCATATCCACCAATGCTTGGGCGGTGGCTAGAAATGGCCTCCCGAGGATGAGAGGGACATCGGTGTCTTCTTCCATGTCTAGGATGACAAAGTCGGTTGGAAAGACGAATTTGTCAACCTTGACTAGCAGATTTTCGGCGACACCTTGTGGGAATTTGACGGACCTGTCGGCGAGTTGTATGCTCATCTTTGTAGGGCTTGTTGTTCCTAGGCCGAGTCGCTTGAACATTGATGTGGGCATGAGGTTGATGCTAGCCCCAAGATCGGCTAAAGCATTTCGGACGGGGGACTTCCCAATCGAGCAAGGGATTGTGAAGCTCCCGGGGTCGATTTTCTTTTGTGGAAGTTTGTTGAGTACTAAAGCTGAGCATTCTTCGCCTAAGTTAACTAATTGCAATGATTCAATTTTCCTTTTGTGAGTGAGGAAATCCCTCATGAATTTTGCATATTTAGGCATTTGGGTTAGGACCTCAATAAAAGGAATATTAACATGCAATTGTTTTAGTAAACTTTCGAACTTTGCGAATTGCTCATCGGTCTTTTGACGATTTAACCTACCGGGGTACGGAATTGGAGGAGTCTTGGTGGGCTCTTGATTTGGTGTAGAAGCCTTTTCTGGCGCAGGAGGAGTCACAGGCTGGCTAGAATGGCTTCTTTCATTTGTCGGCAATGGAGCATCCTCGGGACCCACGGTTCGATTTCTTAATGTGATGAGATGTACTTGTGCCTTCGGGTTTGTTTCGGTATTACTAGGTAACGCGCCTTGTGGTCTCTCGGAGAAATTTTGAGCTAGTTGATTTAATTGTTTTTCAACGTTTTGAATGCTAGCTTGTTGATTTCTGAAATTCGATTCCAATTGTTGAAATCGATCCGAGTTTTTCTTTTCAGTGTCAGAGATGAGGCGAGATACAGTTTCTTCAACCCTTTCTCTTCCACCTTGTTGTTGAGAGAAATTTTGTTGTTGTTGAAAATTAGTTCGTTGGTTTTGTTGGTTACTACTATTGCCGGGATCTCTCCAACCAAGATTTGGGTGGTTACGCCATCCTTGGTTGTAGGTACCCGTTGGAGGACCTGACGGCCTAGGTCTATTATCCATGTAGTTTACCGTTTCTGTTTGTTCCTCTAATTCTTTCATACAACTCCAATTTTCATGTGACCCACCACACCCTTCACAAGCCATAACCGAGGCTGCTTTTGTCATTTCTAGCTTTTTGATTTTTGAAGAGAGGGCCTCGATTTGGGCTTGTAAAGATGTGCTTTCATCAACCTTATGGGCGCCCGGGGCAATAGATTTATTACCTCGGGGAGTGTGCCACTGAAAATTGGTTTGAGCAATTTCCTCAATTTGATTATATATTTCATTTGGACGAAGATTACCTAAAAGTCCCCCGGAGCTTGAATCAAGTGTTTGTCTTGTGTGTGGCAACAACCCATTGTAGAAAGTGGATACTTGTTGCCACACCGCTAGACCGTGATGAGGACACTTTCTTAGAAGCTCCTTGAACCTTTCCCAAGTTTCATATAAGGATTCCCCATCCTCTTGTGAGTATGTATTAATTTCAGTCATTAATTTAGCCGTTTTAGCAGGAGGGAAATACTTATATAAAAACTTTTGGGCAAGTTCATCCCAAGTGTTTACCGATCCAACTGGGAGGGTGTTAAGCCAAGCCTTAGCTCGGTCTTTTAGTGAAAATGGAAACATTCGAAGGCGGATGGCGTCATTTGATGCTCCATTGATCCGAAAGGTATCACATATTTCTAAGAAGTTAGTAATATGTAGATGGGGATCCTCGTCCGCAAGCCCGTGGAAGGTTGCGGAGTTTTGGAGCATTTGTATCAAATGCGGCCGAAGTTCGAAGTTATTGGCTTCGACATTCGGTGCATTGATAGCGGCGCCGAGATTGCCTACGGTGGGCCGTAGGTAATCCATGAGGGTACGTTGGTCCGCCATTGGAAGTGAGTCCCCCGAAACTTTCTCTTGATTTTTGGCTTTAAGTCTTTTTCTGAGAAAGCGTTCGGGTTCTTCTAGAGGTTCTTTTATGTCTCTACTAGAACTGGAGCTCATGCACTACGTAGGAGGTTCAGACGTGGCGCCTAGGTTCCAAGTCCTACAATAAAAACAGAAAAGAACGTTGGTCAGAATATTCACCACGGCCCCGTGCTCAGTGAACACGGCCCGTGGTCAGAGGCACAGTGATTGTTTTCTGGATCCCTGTTACTGGGAGTTGGACACGACCCCGTGTTGCACCGACACGGCCCCGTGTTCAGCTCTCTGTAACTCGGAAAATAAAAACTGCCAGTGATGATGCTGGGCACGGCCCGTGTCTGACCGGGCACGGCCCGTGCTGAGCGCTGCAGAAGCTGAAAAACTAAGAAAATCCTAAAAAAAATAAAAAGAAAAAGGAAAAACGATTAGGCCGTTGATTCCTAACTTTCTTAAAATCCTTGTGTCCCCGGCGACGGCGCCAAAAACTTGATGCGTGTGAAGTGTTACTTATTTTAGGTGTATATTTTAAGCCCTTTTTAACACTTATTTTAGCCAAGTTTTAAATTTATAAAACACGATATTTCACTAACACTAAACACACATATGGGCAAGTGCACCCATCGTTGAGTGTAGTATAGCGTTGGTAAGATACCGAGGTCGTCCAAGGACACAAGAGCTTTTAGTACCGGTTTATCCTCAACGTCTAATCAAAATAAAAGTTTAGAAAAATGTTTTAAACTAGGAAAAATAAAAACTAACTAAAATGCTGAAAATAAAAATAAAATAAAAACAGATAGACAAGATGAATCACTTGGTTCCGACTCGTATCTCGTATAACCTTTGATTATTTCCGCACTTTTGCACATAATTAAGAGATTATCTTAGTTATTGTAGTAGGCCCCTCTTTTGAAGGTGACGTTACCCTCACCCCAGTAGTTTGAGTCAGCAAGGATACAATCCTAAAAGGGTGGATTATTGGAAGATAATGAATTAAGTTATTAATGCAGTATTATGGTAGGCCCCGCTTTTGGCGGTGACGTTACCCTCGGCTAAGTAGTCTGAGTCAGCAGGGATACAGTCCTAAATAGCCGGGTTATAGTATTAATAGTAGTTAACTTATGAGGGGGTCAAAGAGTTTGGACCCCCGCCATACAATACCGTGAAGCATTGAAGGAGGTCCTACTAAATTTGACCCAGGTCCATTGCAGGACCTCTAAACGCTGAACAATGGCAAGACCTTTACCAAACCGTTCCCTTAACCCCCGACCAGGTAGCCAACATACCTCCATATAGACCGTGGAGATATGAATGGTGAAAATCTTTTATTTTATATAGACAGTAAAATAATGCCAAGACACCACGGACAAATGATAAGGAAAGATCACCTTCAACATAAGTAACTAGTTATTAAAGTCATTAATACAAAACCAAATAAAAAGTGCAAAAGATTAGAAATAAAAAGTATTAAACTAGACACTTTGTCTTCACCAAGTGATGTAAGAGACTTAGGCAAACATGGCCTTGAATGTCAAGAACTCTTACGATCAATCTTGGATCCCGAGACGACTCACACACTCTACGATGGACAATGGATGATGGTGTTATGGTGGTGGTGGGTGGTGGATGAAGTGTGAGAGAGGTGGTGTGCCAAGGGATGAGATGAAATGAATCCAAGCACTCTTATTTATAGGCTGAACAGAGAGCTGGGCACGGCCCCGTGTCCGCTGGGCACGACCCCGTGCCTGTCTGACACTCTCTCTCCTCATTAATTGTAATTCGCAATTACAATTGATGCGCCTGCTGTACTTTCGACACGCCCCCGTGTCCGCTGGGCACGCCCCGTGGTGGGCAATAGAAGCTTCTATAGGTTTGTCTTTTCTGCAGCTTCTTGGGCACGGCCCCGTGATAGCTGAGCACGGGGCGTGTTCAGTCTTCTGACTTCTCTATTTTGCTTTGGAAGGTGCCGTTGAGGGGTCGGGCAGTCCACTAATGTTCCTTTTCTTGTATTTATGTTGGATTTAGTTGTCTTTTTGCTTCTTTTGCGTTTTTGAGCTCATTTAATCCTGAAAATACAAAAGGAAGACAAAAACACTCTTTTTCCAATATTAGTACTTAAAAAGGGTTAGTTTTATGCCTTAATTGATGTAATTTATATGTTGCATTTTACACACATCAATAACCTAATACTGGTCGGCTTGATCAATGCTAATGAATGTCATTCGTTATGTAACTACCACCAACAAGTTCGTTCACATTGTCACACCCTGGCTTTTGCGGAAGCGTGGATTAAATTGGTGTGACTTCTTAATACCATAGCAACAATCACAACAATGCTATATGATAAAATACGGGATGTTCATCCATTAAAATAGTTTAGAAAACACGAAACATATTGTTTTAAAACATCAATCCCAAAACATATTACAAACCATGACTTGTTTAAAATGAGTTCATAAGACTCAACGAAAAACTACCAACAAAACGAGGATTTAAGACATGCAACCCGTCCAGGAATGAGTGGCACTTCCCAAACCCCACAACCCTGGATGACATCCTTACGTAGTACGCAGCTAACATGCACCACTTGCCAGTTCCTATTCATTTCCTGAAATACATGTAATTTGAAAAATCAACAAAAGTTGAGCGAGTTCATGTGTAAGTGAGTATATAAAAGCCTTTAAAATGTCCGTATAAGTAAAAGTCCCTGGTATGTAGAAATTAAGGAAAAACCTGATCACCATTGGGTTGCAAAGCCAATAGTATGTGTGAAATGATGCAGGAAGACTCAAACCTAGCAAATTTGTCTCCGGTATGAAGACACAGTCACCACTATGGGCCGCCCCGGCCTCATGGGTGTGGGCTCGCTACACCCAAATAGATCTATCACTCATGTCCCTTGGTCCTTCAATGAGGATTAATGGCCTTAAGTGTTGTGCCCACCACTCACATGATCGCGTAATAAAAACCCTCCTTAAGCTAACCATACCATATAAATAAATGTCTGTAAATGTCTGTAATAATTGTAACATGTATTTCACCCCCGAAGTATAAAACTGAAAACAGTTAAGAGAAAAGGGGGACATGAACTCACAGTAGTGCGTCTTGTACCGTATCTCAGACTCTGTCTGCTACACGACAACCTACACGTACAAATGTCTATTAGACGAACGGGCCATGCCTTGGCTTAGAGTTTAGTGTTTTGAGTTGCGTCACTTATATTGTTCCGCGTGAAGTGTTAGAATTTTTGGAAAATTTCGCCATAGTCTCCTTTGTAAATAGAGGTGTCCATGCTTAATAGCATATCATTTTCTTTTATATAAATCCCGTAGAGTGTTCCCACATAGCCAACCCGACAATCGTACATGCAATGCCCTATTTACGTCTTTTCAGCTTTATTAACCAAAACTGGACTGTTTTCGAGCATTTAAATAAAATAGTTAACCTTTTCCAAAAATTCTCAAATTTTTTACAGAATGTCACAAATGTTCCAAATTTTATTGTGTAAAAATATCGGGGCTCAGTTCATTACCAATATTATATAAAAATTCTTCTACCCGACTGCAATCAGATTTCTTGCTTTCTGATTGCAGTTTACGGAAAAATTCACTAAAAATTAATCGTAAGTCCGATCGACGAAATTCCAGTTGGAGGATTACGGCAACAACAGTGACCATCTACAGTAAAAATACCATGAGCTGATTCTACTCAGGTTTCAAGTTGTAACTCCGAACACAACACACTTTTTCAGCAGGAAATTTTCAGCTTGAGCTGCTGTCTTAAAACAATTCTTTAAAAATAGTAAACGACCTCGAAAAATTACGATTCCAGTGCCATTTGTTCGGTTGTTCAGAAAGACATAATTTAGACTCCAGAAATTCAGTTTTTCGATCTAAAATGACCCAGTTACAGCCTGTTGAAGTTGGCTGGAAATTTCAATCAGCATGTTTATTTTTAGTTTAATGTTTCTAAAATCACATTACCAAGTGTCCTAACCATGATTTGTTAATAACTTAATGATCAAACATTATGCATGTATTAACCAAACTAAAACCAACCCGATAACATCTTCATGCGACCCTTTTTATGTATGATTTTATGTACGGTTCCATGTTCATCTTTTAGTGTTTTAGTTTTGTGATTTGAACATTATCAACCTATTACGAATCATAACAAAGAACAAGATGAAACAATGATGTGAAGGACCTTACTACTAGCACAAGGCTAGGGTAGGAATCTATTGCAAAGAGGACGAGAAAGAGGATGGTGAGAAGGACTTGAACAAAGCTTCCTTGAGAGCTCTTCAACTTGCCACTTCTATGAATCAACTTTGGAGCTTGGAAAGGGGACTTGTAGTGAAGAAGATGAATGTATGAGAGAGATGGGGGGTGGGTTCGGTTATGTGGAGCCGAAAATGGGGGAAGGGAGTGAGTGAGAGAGTGTGGATTTGCAATGATGAGTGATCTTAGTTGACCAATGCATCTAGAGATGCTCTTACACCATGAGCCACCCTAATCCCTATTGTCATGATCACCTAGCTCTTGGCCAACCACAATCAAGATTCCAAGAAATAATATCTCAACAAAATATATGGTGATGATTTGGCTGAAAAATCGGTTGGGGGGGGGGTAATTTGTAAAAGTTGTGACTAAATGGTTACTAAGTAGTTAAATTGTAAGTATGGACTTGTATGTGTAGTGACATGATTTTTAATGGGTGTTATGGCAAACGGGTACCATGACTAGTCAAAAATAGTAAAAACAATGTCATTGACAAAAATTTAGGGTCCCGGGTAATGTCCGGTTATTCGGTTAGGTACCGTTCCGTTAAAGCGTTTAATTGTACCGTATAGTGTCTTTTATGCATCTTTTTGTAGCGAAATCATTCCTGGTACTTAGGAAAGTATACAGGACCACTCTGCCATATATGTGTATTCTACTAGTATAATAAAATGCTGAATTTTATAAAAGCACGCAGAATTCTATATTTAAAGTGTGTTTTAGGCACTTCCCGGTACTATATCTATCACCTAATGACGCAATCTTATGGTCTTCGCTTCCATACACTCCAAACCAGTGTAGTACCCTATCCCTGGCTCATACTGGCCATAAAAACATTGTTTGTCTATGTGCTGGTATTGTCAGCATTATTCCTGAATCAATCGTTCAGTGTGTTAACTGTGCTGAGTGCATCAAGTATGTCACTAATGTCGGTGTGTAATGAATGGAGTGACTGTGTAAAATGTGATGCATGTATATATGATATAGAATCATAGAGCAGTTTAAATTGTCAGTTGTAATTAAGCACAGTCATTAAGCACGTAATTAAGATTAATTAATTTGTACAGTACCTAAAATTTTGAGGGTTGTCACATTCTCCCCCCGTTAAGAAAATTTCGTCCCGAAATTTTAGGTCCTACGCCTAGCTGCAGGGGTCTTAGGGAATAAATGTGGGTACTTGGCCTTCATACGATCCTCACATTCCCACGTGAATTCTGGCCCATCTCTAGCATTCCATCGAACTTTGACGAGCTTGACACTACTCCTGCGTGTTTTGTTAATCTTCCAATCAGTGACCTCAACAGGTTCTTCAACAAAGTGGAGTGTGTCATCGATGTGAACTTCGTCAGCAGGAATAACAACGGTGTGTTGAGTTGTACTCTTTTTCAGGTTCGATACATGGAATGTATCATGAACACCATTGAGTTCAGCAGGCAGGTCCAACTTGTATGCTACAAGCCCAATCCTTTGTAGGATTTTGAAAGGGCCAATGTAACGCGGATTCAACTTCCCATGCTTCCCAAAGCGTGCCACACCCTTCCAGGGTGAAACCTTTAACAAAACCATATCCCCAACTTGATACTCCATGGACTTCCTGTTTGGATCTGCATAGGCTTTTTGTCTGTCCCGAGCCGCCTCGATGCGTTTTCGAATCTGTGTAATCTTGTCTGTCCTCTCTTGGACGATTTCGGGACCAACAAGCTGCCTATCACCTGCATCAGCCCAGCATAGTGGTGATCGACACTTGCGTCCGTAAAGAGCTTCAAATGGCGCGGCTCCAATACTTGTGTGGTAGCTGTTATTGTACGAAAATTCGACCAATGGTAAATGATTATCCCAGCTACCACCTAGATCCATTACACACGCTCTCAGCATGTCCTCCAACGTCTGAATAGTTCTTTCACTTTGGCCATCGGTTTGCGGATGAAATGCAGTGCTCAGATTCAACTGCGAGCCGAAAGCTTCTTGGAAGGATTGCCAAATCCTTGACACGAAGTGTCCATCTCTATCAGAGATAATCGAGAGAGGGACTCCATGACGTGCAACTATCTCTCGCATGTATATTTCAGCCAATTTGCTTGTGTTGTCTTTCTCCTTGATCGGCAAGAAGTGCGCAGACTTTGTCAAACGGTCTACTATTACCCAAATCATATCGTGGCCTCTGGGCGTCTTTGGCAGTTTCATTCTGAAGTCCATGGAAATATGTTCCCACTTCCATTTGGGTATTTCAGGTTGCTGCAGGAGTCCTGAAGGTTTTTGGTATTCGACCTTTACCTTGGCGCGTGTTAAGCATTTGCTAACATATACCGCAACGTCGCCTTTCATCCTTGGCCACCAATAGAAATCCTTAAGATCTTGGTACATTTTATCCGCTCCTGGATGAATTGAGTACCGTAACTTATGAGCTTCGTCAAAGATAACCTTCCTTAAACCACCAAACAAAGGAACCCAAATTCGTCTCATGAAGCACAAAGTTCCTTCCTCGTTTGGTACCAATTGCTTCTCCATCCCACGGAGGTATTCATTCTCGATATTCCTTTCTTTGAGAGCTTCTCTCTGCGCGGCACGAATGCTCAAGGAGAGGTCCGTCTGGACGATCATTTCCAAAGCCCTAACCCTTATGTGCTTGATCCTTTCCTTCCGACTTAGGGCATCGGCGACCACATTCGCCTTCCCTGGATGATACTTGATCTCGCAATCATAATCATTCAACAATTCAACCCAGCGTCTTTGCCTCATGTTAAGCTCCTTCTGATTGAATATGTGCTGCAGGCTCTTATGATCAGTGAAGATCGTACATCGTGTGCCATATAAATAATGTCGCCAGATCTTTAATGCGAACACCACCGCGCCCAATTCCAAATCATGGGTGGTGTAATTTTTCTCGTGTATCTTCAGTTGGCGTGAAGCATAGGCTATAACTTTCTGGCGTTGCATCAACACGCAACCCAAACCTTGACGCGAGGCATCACAGTATACCACGAAGTCTTCCGTGCCTTCAGGTAGAGATAACATCGGTGCGTCACAAAGTTTGTTCTTCAACAACTGAAACGCTTCGTCTTGCTTGTCTCCCCAATCAAACTTCTTGTCTTTTTGTGTGAGTGCGGTCAGGGGTTGAGCTATTTTTTAGAAATCCTCATTAAACCTTCGATAATAACCAGCCAAACCTAAGAACTGTCGAATCTCAGTTGGCGTCCTTGGAGTCTCCCAATCCTTGATTGTCTCGATCTTTGTGGGATCAACATGAATTCCATTTCCATTTACCACGTGACCAAGAAACTGGACTTCGCGTAGCCAAAACTCACACTTTGAGAACTTAGCGTATAACTTCTCCTTCTTAAGTAGCTCTAGAATAGCTCTTAAGTGATGTTCGTGTTCGTCCTTCGTCTTCGAGTAGATTAGAATGTCATCAATAAATACGATCACAAACTTATCCAGGTAAGGCTTGCAGACTCGATTCATCAGGTCCATGAAAACTGCCGGTGCGTTTGTCACTCCAAACGGCATAACCAAGAACTCGTAATGTCCATAACGAGTCCTAAAGGCCGTCTACGGGATGCTTTCCTCTTGTATCCTTAGTTGATGGTATCCTGAGCGAAGATCGATCTTTGAATAGAAGCTTGAACCTTGTAGCTGATCAAATAGGTCATCAATTCCCGGCAAAGGATATCGGTTCTTGATAGTCAACTTGTTAAGCTCGCGGTAGTCTATACACATACGAAAGCTACCATCCTTTTTTTTAACGAACAGAACCGGAGCTCCCCAAGGCGAGAAGCTTGGTCTGATGAATCCTTTATCCAATAGCTCCTGGAGTTGTGTCGACAACTCCTGCATCTCCGACGGTGCAAGTCTATAGGGTGCCTTGGCTACAGGTGCGGCGCCTGGAACCAAGTCAATGTGGAATTCGACTTGTCGTTGTGGCGGCAACCCTGGAAAGACTTCAGGATATTCTCTTACGACCGGAATGTCTTCAATCCTGGGCTCAGCAGCTTCTTTATCCACGATGTGTGCCAAAAAGGCAACACACCCCTTCCTTAAACACTTTCTAGCCTTCAGACAGCTAATAATCCTCAGTGGTGTACCATGCTTCTCTCCGTGCACTACGATTGTTTCTTCATCCATCATTGGGATGCGGATGGTCTTCTCGTGACAAACTATCTCGGCCTTGTTGCTCGATAACCAATCCATTCCCACTACCACGTCGAAGCTTCCCAACCCGACTGGTAGTACATCTAGCGCAAATTTGTGTCCTCCCAGTTCTATCATACATCCTCTGATGACTTCTCCCGTTTCAATTAGTTTCCCATTCGCTAATTCGATCGAGTATGGAACGTCTAACTTACTAGTGGCCAACCCAAGTATATTCTTAAGCTCTAACGATACGAAACTATAATCGGCACCGGTATCAAAAAGAACAGATGCAAAGCATTGGTTTATAGGGAACGTACCGGTGACGACGTTTGGATCCTGGCGCGCCTCCCTCGCACCAATGTTAAAGATTCAGCCTTGCGCCTGATTTAGCCTTGGGCATTCTCTTTTGAAGTGCCCAGCGTCACCACAGTTGAAGCATCCTAGCCCTCGGCCATTTCCATTTCCATTCCCTCCTCGATTTCCGTTGGTTCCTCGATTTCCAGCTTGATTTGCGACATTCCCACGATTACCATTTCCCCCATTATTCCCTTGTGGCCGGTTTCCATTACCACGGTTGTTGTTATTGAAACCCCTTTGGCCACCCTGGCCCGATCCAACCCTGCATGTCTCCTTTAAATGGCCCGTCTTCCCGCAGGATTCGCCTTTTCTAAATCGGCATGGGCCGGGGTGATGGAAATGGCAAATACCACACTTGGGCAGAGTGCCCATGTAACCCTTTCCTCTGTTTTCATCACCGGTTTTGGCTCTGGCCGGTGTGCTCGACTCGCCCCTCTTGCTCACATTGCTTGTACTCTGCTTGAAGTTGGAAAACTTTCGTTCGTTATCACCAGCCGACTCCGCATGAGTCTCTTTCTTCTTGGGTTCGGAAATCGAGAATTTTCCCAACCTTACGGCCTCCTCAGTAAGTGCCACACTAACATCGATCGCTTCCGTAACTGTTGCCGGCTTGGATGTGGTAACCATACTCAGGATTTGGGGTGCCAATCCCCAGATAAAGCGTTCCACGCGCTTGAATTCGGGCGTGACCATGTACGGCACTACATGGGACAGATCGTGGAACCTTTGAACATACTCTGCGATTTTTGGGCCTTCCATCTTTAAGTTCCAAAATTCTGTTTCCAATTTCTGGATCTCAGCTCTGGAGCAATACTTCCTGCGCATCAGCTCTTTCAGTTCAGCCCAAGTCATGGCGTACGCTGCAGCCTCTCCTAGGGTTTGAACTTGGAGATTCCACCATGATAGGGCACCGTCAGTAAAAAGCCCATAGATGTATGTAACTTGTTGTCCCGGCGCACATTTGCTCATTCTTATTGTTGTTTCAGTCTTCTCAGTCCAACGGGTAAAAGCCACGGCACCTCCAGTGCCATCAAAGTTTTGTGGCTTGCAATCTAAGAATTGCTTGAAAGTACACCCTGTACAAGCAATGTCATTTATAGGAATTATTAGCAGTCGCACATGAATCATCCAAATATAGTGTAATGTGTCTCCTATGACTGATCATTACCATTCGGAGGATTGTTGTTGTTGTTGTTCGAAATGTTTCCGCTTGATTCTCCTTGAGAAGCAGCATATTGCGCAATAGCAGCCGCGATGATCCCTTGTAGTTCTGCCTGGGTAGTCGGCATGCGTGCTTCGCGTCGTGGAGGCATTTTCTAGAGGATGTTTCATATTGGTCAGGTCATAGTAAGCATATAATCATACGTATACGTAGCAACATTCATTATTTACATAACACCTCATGTCAAATAATCAACAATGCATGAAATTTGAAGACTTGTGACTTAAGTTTCATAAACAAAACCACCAATACAGTTTCACCATTGCATCATATGTCAAAATATACTAAGGGCTACATCACCCTTGTCTGAGTACAATAACAAATAAATCTAAAACCAAAAACGTGGTCTCAAAAGGTCTTCATAATCATGGCTCGAGCGCTGTCTTCTCACTAGGAGTAGCCTGTCCGTAGAAGATCTGGAATCCCTGTTGCCCCAAATATCCCTAAGCTGATGGTGGAGGAGGAGGTGGAAGGCGAGATAAGAGTAACCGGCGTAAATGCACCAAGTCCTCCTCAAGTGCATGGGCGAAACGCAACACGTAAGCAACCTGTTGATAGAGAGGAAGGAAGCGAATGTCTGAATCGTGGGATGATGAAAAAGGAGTGTGAGGTGCTGTAAACGGGGTCTGGCAGGGGCATGAAGGATGTGGAGCTCACCCCAACCCCTGGACATGTCGCCTCAGGGCGTCCTGCTGTAACTGCAGTGACGTGAGTGCGTCCTCTACAGAGTATCCGACATGAAACGGGTGATAAGGGTCGGATACTGGCATAACATGGGGTGATGACCATAGAAATGGCTCACCCATCGGAGCTGAAACTGGATGAGTAGTGTGCGGGGTAGATGTAAACGGTAAAGTAGTATGGGGAAATTGAGACATGAAGAGTGCAGTAGATGACATAGGTGGAACAAAACCAGGATAAGGAACCTGTGGTATAAACTGGATATCTCCGGATATAAATGGTGTGTAGTCGGGGGGCTGTCTCGACGATCCCTCCCCAGGTCGTGGCGGAGGAATATCCTGTAGGAAGGTAATCTGAAGATCGGTACGCTGGATATCTGTGGTGTGCAGGTGAAATGAGGGAACATCAAACGATGCAGAAATAGGTGCGGTAGGGGGAGTGACTGGGACCACATACGGAGGGTAGTCATCCTCCTCGATCCACCCATTGTGGGTGTCAGCGTATCTCGAGTCAACATGGGTAGCAAATGGTGCCAGGTCATCAAAAATGGGGTCAGGCATGGGTGCTACATCTGGGATCTCAGCAGCTGGTGGTGCAATGACAGGTGTATCATCAGGAATAGGGTCAAGAGCAAGAACGGGCTCTGGAATGACGGGAGCAGGCTGACGATCAGCAGGCATAGCAGGATCCTTATCATCTGGGAGAACAGGAGCCTCAGCAGGCTGCTCCTCGGGAACCAACTCATCCTCCATATCCGTCTCCTCATCATAGTTAATACGAGGGAAGTTACCGAATCCCAATGGTGGGTAAGAGGAAGCTACTGACTCAAAGGAATCAGAGGCTGATGAATCGGAATGAACCTCCATGTCAGGAAGCTCAACCATAGGAACAACAGGGTCAACAACTGGGATATCAGCATGCGGAGCATCGTCCTCCATCGGGGCCCCACCATCCTGGTCTCCCTCCGGGGGACCCTCGATGAATAGATCGATGTCACCATCGGGTAACGCGTCGAGAGGTTGTTCCTCAAAGGGAACTGCAACAAAAGGGAGAGGGGCAGGGATCGGAACAAGGGGTAGATCCTCTCCTGGAGGGCCATCAGCTAAGGGCATGTCGTCTCCGAAGTTCGGTAGGGCAAAAGGCTGAAAATCATCTTCATCGGTGTTCGTGTAGTCTGAAGTGTAAACTTCCGGGTCTGTGGCGAACTCGTCGTCTGAAGTAATGGCCATTGGGTCGCTCGTGTTGGATACTCCACTACCAGACGATGCCATGGTGTCTGTAACACAACCACAACATATGCACATAAATCAGGTAAGCATGTAAACAAATAGCAATGTAATCATGTATGTATCCTAGTCTTCCCAGACTATCCCTCCCCATTTCTAGAACTGAACTCCCTAGTCTCTCAGACTACCCTGGTCTCTAAGACCAACCTCCCAGTCTCTAAGACTAATTCTTTCCCAATCTCTAAGATTGAACTCCCTCAGTCTCTAAGACCGAACTCCCTCAGTCTCTAAGACCGAAATATAATTTTTGAAAAGTGTATTTGTGCCTTTTTTGTTTGTAAAAATGTTTGTGCCCTGGATCTGGAAGTTTAGTGCATGCAATGTAAAATGTTTGAAAACATTTTCGTGAGAGCCCTAGTGATCATAGTCTAGACTCGAGAATGAATCCTACTTCGCTATGATCGAGGCTCTGATACCAAGCTGTCACACCCTGGCTTTTGCGGAAGCGTGGATTAAATTGGTGTGACTTCTTAATACCATAGCAACAATCACAACAATGCTATATGATAAAATACGGGATGTTCATCCATTAAAATAGTTTAGAAAATGCGAAACATATTGTTTTAAAACATTAATCCCAAAACATATTACAAACCATTACTTGTTTAAAATGAGTTCATAAGACTCAACGAAAAACTACCAACAAAACGAGGATTTAAGACATGCAACCCGTCCAGGAATGAGTGGCACTTCCCAAACCCCACAACCCTGGATGACATCCTTACTTAGTACGCAGCTAACATGCACCACTTGCCAGTTCCTATTCATTTCCTGAAATACATGTAATTTGAAAAATCAACAAAAGGTGAGCGAGTTCATGTGTAAGTGAGTATATAAAAGCCTTTAAAATGTCTGTATAAGTAAAAGTCCCTAGTATGTAGCAATTAAGGAAAAACCTGATCACCATTGGGTTGCAAAGCCAATAGTATGTGTGAAATGATGCAGGAAGACTCAAACCTAGCAAATTTGTCTCCGGTATGAAGACACAGTCACCACTATGGGCCGCCCCGGCCTCATGGGTGTGGGCTCGCTACACCCAAATAGATCTATCACTCATGTCCCTTGGTCCTTCAATGAGGATTAATGGCCTTAAGTGTTGTGCCCACCACTTACATGATCGCGTAATAAAAACCCTCCTTAAGCTAACCATACCATATAAATAAATGTATGTAAATGTCTGTAATAATTGTAACATGTATTTCACCCCCGAAGTATAAAACTGAAAACAGTTAAGAGAAAAGGGGGACATGAACTCACAGTAGTGCGTCTTGTACCGTATCTCAAACTCTGTCTGCTACACGACAACCTACACGTACTAATGTCTATTAGACGAACGGGCCGTGCCTTGGCTTAGAGTTTAGTGTTTTGAGTTGCGTTACTTATATTGTTCCGCGTGATAATTATTTGTTCGTTCAATGTTCTAGTAACTTCTAGTCTTAGAAAGCAATTATTTACTAAGTGTTAGAATTTTCGGAAAATTTCGCCATAGTCTCCTTTGTAAATAGAGGTGTCCATGCTTAATAGCATATCATTTTCTTTTATATAAATCCCGTAGAGTGTTCCCACATAGCCAACCCGACAATCGTACATGCAATGCCCTATTTACGTCTTTTCAGCTTTATTAACCAAAACTGGACTGTTTTCGAGCATTTAAATAAAATAGTTAACCTTTTCCAAAAATTCTCAAATTTTTTTACAGAATGTCACAAACGTTCCAAATTTTATTGTGTAAAAATATCAGGGCTCAGTTCATTACCAATATTATATAAAAATTCTTTTACCCGACTGCAATCAGATTTGTTGCTTTCTGATTGCAGTTTACGGAAAAATTCACTAAAAATTAATCGTAAGTCCGATCGACGAAATTCCAGTTGGAGGATCACGGAAACAATAGTGACCATCTACAGTAAAAATCCCATGAGCTGATTCTACTCAGGTTTCAAGTTGTAACTCCGAACACAACACACTTTTTCAGCAGGAAATTTTCAGCTTGAGCTGCTGTCTTAAAACAATTCTTTAAAAATAGTAAACAACCTCGAAAAATTACGATTCCAGTGCCATTTGTTCGGTTGTTCAAAAAGACATAATTTAGACTCCAGAAATTCAGTTTTTCAATCTAAAATGACCCAGTTACAGCCTGTTGAAGTTGGTTGGAAATTTCAATCAGCATGTTTATTTTTAGTTTAATGTTTCTAAAATCACATTACCAAGTGTCCTAACCATGATTTGTTAATAACTTAATGATCAAACATTATGCATGTATTAACCAAACTAAAACCAACCCGATAACATCTTCATGCGACCCTGTTCATCTTTTAGTGTTTTAGTTTTGTGATTTGAACATTATCAACCTATTACGAATCATAACAAAGAACAAGATGAAACAATGATGTGAAGGGACTTACTACTAGCACAAGGCTAGGGTAGGAATCTATTGCAAAGAGGACGAGAAAGAGGATGGTGAGAAGGACTTGAACAAAGCTTCCTTGAGAGCTCTTCAACTTGCCACTTCTATGAATCAACTTTGGAGCATGGAAAGGGGACTTGTAGTGAAGAAGATGAAGGTATGAGAGAGATGGGGGGTGGGTTCGGTTATGTGGAGCCGAAAATGGGGGAAGGGAGTGAGTGAGAGAGTGTGGATTTGCAATGATGAGTGATCTTAGTTGACCAATGCATGTAGAGATGCTCTTACACCATGAGCCACCCTAATCCCTATTGTCATGATCACCTAGCTCTTGGCCAACCACAATCAAGATTCCAAGAAATAATATCTCAACAAAATATATGGTGATGATTTGGCTGAAAAATCGGTTGGGGGGGGGGGGTAATTTGTAAAAGTTGTGACTAAATGGTAACAAAGTAGTTAAATTGTAAGTATGGACTTGTATGTGTAGTGACATGATTTTTAATGGGTGTTATGGCAAACGGGTACCATGACTAGTCAAAAATAGTAAAAACATTGTCATTGACAAAAATTTAGGGTCCCGGGTAATGTCCGGTTATTCGGTTAGGTACCGTTCCGTTAAAGCGTTTAATTGTACCATATAGTGTCTTTTATGCATCTTTTTGTAGCGAAATCATTCCTGGTACTTAGGAAAGTATACAGGACCACTCTGCCATATATGTGTATTCTACTGGTATAATAAAATGCTGAATTTTATAAAAGAACGCATAATTTTGTATTTAAAGTGTATTTTAGGCACTTCCCGGTACTATATCTATCACCTAATGACGCAGTCTTATGGTCTTCGCTTCCCTACACTCCAAACCAGTGTAGTACCCTATCCCTGGCTCATACTGGCCATAAAAACATTGTCTGTCTATGTGCTGGTATTGTCAGCATTATTCCTGAATCAATCGTTCAGTGTGTTAACTGTGCTGAGTGCATCAAGTATGTCACTAATGTCGGTGTGTAATGAATGGAGTGACTGTGTAAAATGTGATGCATGTATATATGATATAGAATCATAGAGCAGTTTAAATTGTCAGTTGTAATCAAGCACATCCATTAAGCACGTAATTAAGATTAATTAATTTGTACAGTACCTGAAATTTTGAGGGTTGTCACACACATTATCGAAATCGTTATTAGTTTTGTATAAACCATCTCAATCGTTTTGAAACCATCGTTAGAATATCGAAATCGTTTTGATACATATGAATCACCCCAAAACAATCGAAAACAGTAAAAAGAGGGGATCTATGTACTCACCTTTGGGTGCGTTTTTATATGATAACACAATCCCCCAAATTGTTTATTCGTCCTAAATTAAATAAGGATGATTTAATAATCAAAAACCCACAAAAATACCGAAGTTTCTCTGATACTTAGAATTTTCACATAACTTTGAGATTTCTCGAAAAGTTATTATTTTTGATTATTTTGGTGTATTTGTATATATATGCTCAAGCGTAAAACACATAATTTTGTCAAGTATCATCATGTCATCATACACATATTGTAAAACACATAGCACATTGTAACATATAAAATTTACTCATGAACAACCCATTCTAGTGTATGTCGAAAAACACTTATTTTAGCGATTCGGTGACATTTTTGGGCATCGGAAGTCACGTATGACTAACCAAACACCAAGTAAACTTAATATAAGTTAAAATACTTATTTTTATATCCAAAATATCAGTTTGGTTACCGATCTAAAACGGTTTAATAAAAATCCTCCGAAAAGGCGGTTTTTAACCGTTTTACCGCATAGTTTTGCATCAAACGTTACCCGAACCATCCCAAATCGAAATGACTTGAAATTTTAACACAACCCATGTTATTTACTGAATAAAATAATGGTTATACTCATGATAGTGCAGGTCTTAAACAAAGCACATAAATCATGCAAATTTCACATAATTTACCACTTTTTAAGCGATATGTACAACATGCAAAGCTATCAAACCTATGTCAAAGTTTCATGCCATTATAATGTACCAAATAATAATATTTTTAGTGTTTATAACCTGTTCAAATATATTTTTGTCATACAATCACTTTTTATCACTTCTTGAGCTTTAAACCAACATATATTCATATGTATAAGTGCCTAAAGCATACTATTATAACATCATCATTTTATGTTAATCTAAATGCATCAAATATGTGATATATTCAGATTTATTTGCTGATGTAATTTGCATTTAACATATCATACATAAATCACCAAATACTTGCATTTTTACCACCATTCAAGAACATGTAACACTTAAACAAGTACTTTATCAAAATAAAGCTCAAAACTCAAGCACATATGTTTATGTGTACGGTTATACATATACATATACATCACCATTTTTTTTGTATCATGACCCATTTCATTTTAGATTTCAAGTTTAGTGAAAATCCCAAGATTCAAGAGAAACTTCAAATCATCAAGAACAACCAAGAATCAAAAGTATGATTTAAAAATAAGTGTTATACCTTCAAGATTCAAGTGGGTTGTGGGATGAGATTTTGATGATAGGAAGCTTGAAATTACTTGAATGCACCTTGGAAACCCCTTTAGATCTTCACACCAACTTGAAGGTTGCTAGAAATGAGTTTGAATATGAAGAACAAGATTGAAGAAAGGATGAAGATGGTGAGAGAGAGGGGGTACAGTTTTGAGGGAGGAGAGAGAGAGAGGAGATTGAGTGTTGTTGGAGGTAGGATGATCTTGGAAAGATTGTAAAGATATATAAAGAGATGTTGGAAGGATTATGAGGGTGGCATGCACGTACAAGTGTCCACACAAGATCAAAAAAGTATATTGCAAAATCTAACAAAATTTTGGTGGGTCCTACTCCATATATTGAACCGTAAATGTATATGGGGGAGGGGGTAGAGTGCAACTTTGTTGGTAAATTAGATAAAACAGGTGTTTAACTGGGTACAGGTATTTTATCTAGCGTTTAAATCTCGGTTTATGGCGTTCTAAATTATTTTTATTATTCTATAAAAATAAACTCGCCAAAATATTATTGAAATAAATTTCAATTGCCAAGACTGGCTGCGTTGTCTGCGTTTTGCAGTAGAAGCACTGTGTTGTGTAGAAACACGCGGTACGCGCTTAAACTTGAAAAACAACGTTTTTAGGCGTTTTAATTTATTTTTCAACACGGACCTGATTAAAAATAAATTTTTAATCATAACAGAATATTTTTGGGATTTAGATATTATCCTGGCGGTCACTAACGTTCGTTTCGCAGTTTTGTCGTAATTAGTTCTTTTAGTTCAAACAAACATGTTTTTGCCATACCGAATCCTTCGAAACTTATTTATAAGTTATGTAAAGGATATTTAGGGTATGTTTGGCTTATGTCACAGTTCCGGAGTGTTTGTCACGTTAAACTGACTGCGCTTACGCACCAGTTTGCGTATAGCTTTCCAGAAAGTGATTAAAGCTTGAAATCGGAATCGAATCAAATTGTAAAATTATTAAACACAATTACTCATATAATAACACCAAAGCACATTGTTTTATTGATAAGCAACATTGTTTTACATTATACGATGATTACAGAACACAGTTGTCACAGTCTCCCCTACTTTAGGAAATTTCGTCCCGAAATTTTATTTAGAGGAAACTTGTGAAAACAAATGCGGATATTTCATCTTCATCTGGTCCTTACGTTCCCAAGTAAACTCGGGGCCACATTTGGATTCCCAGCGAACTTTGACCAAATGAATCCGTTTGTTCTTCAACTGTTTGTATGTACGGTCCACTATCTCCACAGGTTTCTCGACAAAGTGCATCGTTTCATCGATTTGAATCTCGTCGAGAGGAATGTGAAGATCAGCATCGGCTAAACACTTTCGCAAATTGGACACGTGAAAAGTCGGATGAATATTTCCAAGCTCTGGAGGTAGCTCTAGTATATAGGAAACCTTTCCAATTCTTTCAACAATCTTAAATGGTCCAACATATCGTGGTGCAAGTTTTCCTTTCTTTCTATATCTCATCACTCCCTTCCAAGGTAACACCTTGAGTAGGACATGGTCTTCGATTTGAAATTCTAAGGGCTTGCATCGTAAATCCGCATAACTCTTTTGACGGCTTCTAGCTGTCACAAGATTATCGCGAATTTTCTTGATTTTGTCTGTTGCTTCCAGAATGAGCTCAGGTCCAGTAAGCTGAGCTTCACCGATCACATTCCAACATACAGGTGAACGACATTTTTGACCGTAGAGATCTTCGAATGGTGCCATATTAATACTAGCATGATAACTGTTGTTGTAAGAGAACTCGATCAATGGAAGATGAGAATCCCAATTACCACCAAAGTCTATCACGTATGCTCTAAGCATATCCTCCAAAGTTTGAATCGTCCTCTCAGATTGACCATCTATTTGGGAATGATAAGCAGTGCTTAGATTCAGTTGGGTTCCCAACGCAGATTGCATGGTCTTCCAAAAATGAGATGAAAACCGAGCATCACGATCGGAAATGATATCCAAAGGAACACCATGTCGTGATACAATCTCATCAACATAAATCTTCACAAGTTTATCAGCAGACAGATCCTCGCGAATCGGTAAGAAGTGAGCAGATTTCGTTAATCGATCGATAACAACCCAAATAGCATCGTGACCTTTAGATGTACGCGGTAACTTAGTGATGAGATCCATTGCAATGTTCTCCCACTTCCAAACCGGTATCTCTGGTTGTACAAGCAAACCAGAAGGTCGTTGATATTCGGCCTGGACTTTGAGACAAGTTAGGCATTTCGATACATACAAGGCAACATCCTTCTTCATACCTGGCCACCAGAACTGAGTACGAAGATCCTTGTACATTTTATCAGCACCAGGATGGATAGAATATCGAGACTTATGAGATTCGTCCATTACCAAGGTGCGAAGATCGTCTTGTTTCGGGATCCACAAACAATCCTTGAAATATAGCAACCCATCGTCCTTTGTTTCAAGTTTAAGTTCGAGTTGAAGCGGTAGGTCATATTTCAATAAGTCTTTGTTCACACAAGATCGTTGAGCTTGAAGGACACTAGATTGAATATCAGATAGAGTTGGAACAGAATGAAGCTTGACTCGTTCCTTTCGACTAAGCGCATCGGCTACGACATTCGCCTTACCAGGATGGTAGCGGATCTCGCAATCATAATCGTTTAAGAGTTCAACCCAACGTCGTTGCCTCATGTTCAGCTTCTTCTGATTGAGAATATGCTGGAGACTTTTGTGGTCTGTGAAAACCACACACTTCGTTCCATAGAGGTAGTGTCTCCAGATTTTAAGCGCAGAAACCACAGCTCCTAATTCAAGATCATGAGTCGTATAGTTCTTCTCGTGAATTTTCAGCTGTCTAGACGCATAAGCTATGACTTTACCCCGTTGCATAAGAACGCAACCAAGTCCTAGATTCGATGTGTCACAATAGACAACAAAATCATTGTTTCCCTCAGGTAGAGATAAAACAGGAGCGTCGCAGAGCTTCCGTTTCAGCGTTTAGAACGCTTCTTCTTGCTTAGGTCCCCACACAAAAGGCTTATTTTTCTGAGTCAAAGCAGTGAGTGGAACCGCGATCTTTGAGAAATTAGAAATGAATCGACGATAATAACCAGCAAGACCAAGAAATGATCGAATCTCTGTAGGTGTCGTCAGTGTATTCCAATCCTTAATAGCAGCTATTTTGCAAGGATCCACATGAATACCCTGCTCGTTGACTATATGTCCCAAAAATTGAACTTCTTTAAGCCAGAATTCACACTTGGAGAATTTGGCAAAAAGTTGTTCTTTCTTTAGGAATTGCAATGTCAAACGAAGGTGTTGCTCGTGATCATCTTGAGACTTTGAATAAATGAGAATATCGTCGATGAACACAATGATGAACTTATCTAAATAAGGTTTACAGACCCTATTCATTAAGTCCATGAAAATAGTTGGGGCATTTGTCAAACCAAAAGGCATGACAGTGAACTCGTAATGCCCATATCTTGTACGGAAAGCAGTTTTGGGAATATCTTCTTCGAGAACACGAAGTTGATGATACCCAGAACGTAGATCGATCTTGGAAAAGCATGAAGCACCTTGCAGCTGGTCGAAGAGATCATCAATTCTAGGTAGGGGATATCGATTCTTGATGGTAAGCTTATTAAGCTCACGATAATCGATACACATTCGAAAAGATCCATCTTTCTTCTTCACAAAGAGGACAGGAACTCCCCAAGGCGAAAAGCTAGGACGGATGAATCCTTTATCAGACAACTCTTGAAGCTGTTTCAATAACTCTTGCATCTCCGATGGTGCAAGACGATAAGGCGCTTTCGCAATCGGGTTGGCATTGGGTACAAGGTCAATATGAAACTCGACTTGACGAACTGGAGGCAAACCAGGCAGTTCATCGGGAAACACCTCTGGATAATCCCGAAAAATCGGAATATCCTGAATATTCTTGCTCTTGCCTTTCTCCTCGGTGACATGTGCCAGGAAGGCAACATATCCTTTTCGCAAATATCTTTGGGCCTTTGTACACGACATAAGCTTCAATCCACCAGATGGCTTCTCGCCACGAACTTCTAGAACAACACTAGACGGAAGAGGAATACGAACAATCTTATCGAAACAAACCACCTCAGCAAGATGTTTGGTTAACCAATCCATCCCCACGATAATATCGAAACTCCCAAGTTGCATCGGCGTGAGGTCAATGGGAAAAAGGTGGTTATCAAGGTTTAACTGACATTCACGAATAACAGAATCGAGCACAAGAGGTTTACCAGTAGCAACTTCGACAGATAAGGGTTTCCTCAGTTTAGTTCTAGGTATCGCAAGCAAATGTTCAAAAGATAATGAAACAAAACTTCTATCGGCACCAGAATCAAAAAGAATAGATGCAGGTCGATTGTTAACAAGAAACATACCATTGACCACTTCGTTGTCAGCCCTCACTTCGTTAGCATTCAGATTGTACGCTCACCCACGAGCGGGATTCACATTTGCGTTGACATTCGCATTCGGGTTCGCATTTGCATTCGCCAACCTCGGACAGTTGTTGCGGAAGTGACCAAACTCTCCACAATTGAAAAATGAGCCCGGTGGGAATCTAACAGCATTCCCCTGGACTGGATCTAGATTCTGAATAATCTGATTCTGACCCGAATGACAGACGTTGGTGATGTGGGGTAAAATACACATATTTGTCCCGTGTAAAGTGTCTAATTATTATATATGTTTTATTTTTTTTTTATTTAGTTTTAGTACTATATTATATTATATTGTGTTTTGGCAGGACCTGGTGGAAATGAAGCAAAAACGAGTAATATGGAAATGACCAGCTAGTTGAGTAGAGTAGACCGCCAATGACCGAAGTAAAATTGACGCTATTTTCTGTGAATGGGTCGAGCCCACTATCTCTACTTTATAGTAAATTAGAAGGCTGCTGCATTGATATTATTATTATTAATATTAAAAAATAAAAAAAGCCAACATGAAAGTCATCATGGACGTGTGTCCATATATACTTGGGCCAATCATTATTTTTTTAGACAATTAATTGTGGAGAAGACTTTTGAGTACAACATTAAATAAACGTCATTTGGAGGAGCACATTGAACCAATATAATTGGTGGGCCATTCAAGAACTAAAGTCCAGCAGCATGCAACTTTACGTGAATATCTTGGAAGGAGTCATTATTATTATGAGAGAGAAGGCTGCTGTTAGGCTGCTCGGTATGGGGGTCATCCCCGCTCCGGCTTGCTTCGGCGACGGACCAAACACCGTGCCGCCACCCCCGTCGCCGTCCAGTCATCGTCCTCCCCGTCGGAGTTGTGCCGTTTGCGACGAACCAAAACATGTGGGCCACCCCCGTCGCCGTCCAGAACACCACGCCGCCCCCCCCCCCCCCCCCGGTCTTGCTCCGGCGACGTCTTCTTCACCGTCCTCCATACCGAGCAGCCTTATATTGAATTGGAGGCAGACAATCAATTAATGAGTAGACTTGACGCATAATAAATAAAGAGAGGGACTTCGAAAAAAGAGGAAGAAGTGCATTATATATATATCAATCAGTCGCACAGGAGAATGGAAGTTATCAGACAAGCAGGAGACCAAAGTTCGATGAGGAGAAAAAAGGTGACTATGGTTCTCGGCTAATTTTCTTTACTACCTAGGTTATGACAATGGTTTAAATAAAGCTTGGATTTTTATTTGGTTTTTGGCGCGGTTTATGGATTTTTTTGTACTGTAAAAACTATGGAATTTTAACTTGGTGTATATGCATGCTTGATATATTGTTTTATTGTTGTTTATTGCTTCGTATAATCCTTGGTGACGGTCTATATCACATAATAGGGTTGTGCTAGGGTTCTTGATTTAGGTGAGTGTCTATATCACGTAATAAATCATTAATCCTTTAGGGTGAAAACGCGTAAGTAACCTTAGAAGTAATATTCGGTAATTTAATAAAATCAAGTGTTCTGCTAAACTTGTCGCTGTGAGGCTCGAGGTTATTAATAGGTCTCGGTTTGGTTATAAGTCCTTAACATTCCATTGTCTATTAAACCAAGATTAAAACCCATAGTTGCCTTAGACTTTCGCGCTGTGAGGTAGATTGTCTTATTTAGGCACTTTCAAGAAACTAGAGGACTGTGAGGAAATCTAGTAAACCGGTAAGCGTAACAGCCTAGGTAGTGCCACAAGAATCGCCTTGAGAGTGTTCGAGGGGCTTAGTGGTGTCTTAATAGGTTTAGCATTTAAAGATCCCGGTTCCATACCACAAAACTATCGAGTAGAAATCCATTCTGAGTTTAGCTTGCGTCTAGCCTAGGTAGTCTTCATCACCACTGGTCAAAGTCTTCGTCCACGTTCGTGTCTAATTATTTTATTAATAATCTAGTTTAATATTTTATTATAAATTTAGGATATTTAAACCCCCCCCCCCCAATCAACATACAATTAGTTAAGTGTGTCAGTCTTAGTCTAGAAAGAGTCTTAGCTTAATCCTTAGAGTCTCGTGGGTTCGATACTCGGACTTACTGTAGCTATACTGCATTGATCGGTACACTTGCCGGTTGTGTGGTTTAGTTTTAGATCGAGTCTAAGTTTATAAATTTAAAGCTTAGAGTGTCTAGATTCAGGGTAATTTTAGTTGTTTTTAATTAACCACTTCGTGCACATCAGTTGGCCAGATGCCCAAACCTACCACACGTTGTGCATTGCTTACAAGCTTGTTGTGCAACATGATGACCGTTGCAGCGAGCACAATGAGGTGCGGTACCAGCATACGCTTTCTTCGCAGGAGATTGAGCTGGTGGGTTCTGAGGGTTCTGAGCATTTTGTGCAGTTACTGCAAAGTTCTGAGCACCCTTTCGCTTTCTCGACTTCTTCGACAACTCACCTTTCTTACCCTTACCCTTTTCCTTGACAGATTCGGTCGACTTCTTCTTATCACCCTTGCAGGTAAGTTTACCCTTCCTGACTTGCGACTCAGTCAGGGTAGCAGATAACTCGATCGCTTGACGAATAGTAGTAGGATTAACGTCAGTCACAATATCCTGAATGGAATCGGGTAAACCATCGATATACCTCTCTATCGCTTTCTCTAACGGGGTAACCATAGTAGGACACAAAAGACTGAGCTCCTCAAATCGATCCGTATACGCACGGTGTTCTCCCCCATCTTGTTTTAGATCGTCAAACTCTCGTTCCAAAGCTCAAATTTCGTAACGGGGACAGAACTCTCTCATCATCAGAGCTCGAACCTCTTCCCATCTTTGTGCCAATGCCACTTCGGCACCCCTATCGCGCATCACTCCGTTCCACCACGTAAGAGCACGCTTCTCAAACACACTTGATGCAAATTCAACCTTACGCCCATTCGGACATTGCACATGTCTGAATGTGCTCTCGATACTTTCGAACCATTGGAGGAGCGCAGTTGCTCCTTGTGACCCAGAAAACTTTAGCGGCTTAGCAGAATTGAAACTCTTGAAATTACATTGTGTATTGTTATTATTATTGTTGTTGTACAGCTCATGGATTTTGGCACAACGCCTGGAAGCACAGCAGCCATTTGCTGAGAGACAAGGGCTGCGACTTCTTCAGCAGTAAAAGTTTGTGCATCACGTCGAGGAGTCATTGTCTAACAAGGAAATATGAGAAATGAGTGAGGTCGACAATTTAGGAAAAACAAAAGAGGTATTTGAAAATATCGACGAAACATAAGGAAGGCGGTCATTTGGTCGTTACCTCGAACAAACAAACGACACACAGTGACTAATCAAAGTAATGAATCAAAATAATGTATCGCGAAAACATGCTCGCCTATAAGTGAACACTCACCCCAAGAGTTCCCAGGTAAGAGTGACTGGTCCGATTATGTGGATTTGTACTAACACTCTAGCCTTAGACAGAAAACTCAGGGTACATGCATTCACTCTTCTAGTTTGCACGTGTTCACATTATTTAGACCCAAACTTTGACGGGATTTTGAAAACTCAGTAGGCACCAAGCCAAAAATGAGTCAAACTGGAAGGGTTCAAAACCTTACAACAGAGGGTTCAAAACCTAGTAATCAATCATCCTAGAACGGGTGATTAATTTTCGAAGCAGATTCGGATTTTGTTTTTAAAAAAAAATTCTAAACGCAAATCAACTTGCGTTGGGGTCCTAGAAAGTTATAGTCTAAGTCAAAACATTACTAATAACCTAATTCCCTATAACCATTGGCTCTGATACCAACTTCTTCTATCACACCCCGACCACGTAAAACAACAAATCATGGCGGAAACGTCGAGGAGTGTTGTAACAGAATTATTGTTTCAAACCATGGATACAAAGAGTTTCGTTTTATTAAATATTAAACATTGTCTTAAAGTTAAACAAGCAAGTCAAACATAGTCTATCATCGTTATTAAATCACTAAGGCCTCGTCCAGTCCTAAGTGAGCCTCGTCCAGTCCTAAGTGAGCATGCATCCTATTCGTAATCAATATTAAGCAACGTCACCTGAAACATATGTAAAAACAAAGTCAGCAAAGAAATGCTAGTTTTTGTGTGGGTGTCAGATTCATGGCTCGTTGAAATATCTCGTACAACTTCGTTAATCGATATTTGAAACCTTGTTTTGCAAAATATTTGTATTGTAAAATGAATAACCAAGTCAAAACAGATTGGTTATAATTTATAAACCTCGATGCCATGAATCTTAACCCAAAACATTTGTTTAAGTAACCAAATCGTGAATCGTTCTCGTAATAAAACTCGTATGGTTTATATCGTTTAGTAAACTTCGTTTGTGTGTCATCGTTCAAATCGTTCGCCCAAGTGAACTAAATAACGCCACGGTATGTAATATGATAAAAGAACATATATATAAGAAGTACCAGCGACGTATCTACCGTGCTTTTATCACATTACACCCGTCCCGTTATCTAAACACTAACCAAATACCAATCATTCGTTCAAATCGTTTAACTTGTTCAAATCGTTCAATCGTTTCAAATCGTTCTCGTTCAATCGTTCAAAATCGTTCAATCGTTTATTATCATTCTCGTTTTAATTGTGAAAACTACTTTTGGTCGTCTCGCTAATAACATTCAAACCTTTGTGACTCGTTCATCGTTCAACTCGTTCTTGCATTAACAAACCTCCAAAAGGGTAAGTTAACAATCATCAGATTCAGTCGTTATCCACCTAACCCACACATAACCATGGGTACGGTCTAATAACGGGATTTGTCAGATCCTATGGTACCATAACCTAATACTGGTCGGCTTTATCAATGCTAATGAATGTCATTCGTTATGTAACTACCACCAACAAGTTCGTTCACATTATCGAAATCGTTATTAGTTTTGTATAAACCATCTCAATCGTTTTGAAACCATCGTTAGAATATCGAAATCATTTTGATACATATGAATCACCCCAAAATAATCGAAAACAGTAAAAAAAGGGGATCTATGTACTCACCTTTGGGTGCGTTTTTATATGATAACACAATCCCCCAAATTGTTTATTCATCCTAAATTAAGTAACGATGATTTAATAATCAAAAACCCACAAAAATACCGAAGTTTCTCCAATACATAGAATTTTCACATAACTTTAAGATTTCTCGAAAAGTTATTTTTTTTTTATTATTTTGGTGTATTTGTATATATATGCTCAAGCGTAAAACACATAATTTTGTCAAGTTACATCATGTCATCATACACATATTGTAAAACACATAGCACATTGTAACACATAAAATGTACTCATGAACAACCCATTCTAGTGTATGTCGAAAAACACTTATTTTAGCGATTCGGTGACATTTTTGGGCGTCGGAAGTCACGTATGACTAACCAAACACCAAGTAAACTTAATATAAGTTAAAATACTTATTTTTATATCAAAAATATCAGTTTGGTTACTGATCTAAAACGGTTTAATAAAAATCCTCCGAAAAGGCGGTTTTTAACCGTTTTGCCGCATAGTTTTGCATCAAACGTTACCCGAACCATCCCAAATCGAAATGACTTGAAATTTTAACACAACCCATGTTATTTACTAAGTAAAATAATGGTTATACTCATGATAGTGCAGGTCTTACACAAAGCACATAAATCATGCAAATTTCACATAATTTACTACTTTTTAAGCTATATGTACAACATGCAAAGCTATCAAACCTATGTCAAAGTTTCATGCCATTATAATGTACCAAATAATAATATTTTTAGTGTATATAACCTGTTCAAAAATATTTTTGTCATACAATCACTTTTTATCACTTCTTGAGCTTTAAACCAATATATATTCACATGTAAAAGTGCCTAAAGCATACTATCATAACATCATCATTTTATGTTAATCTAAATGCATCAAATGTGTGATATATTCAGATTTATTTGCTGATGTAATTTGCATTTAACATATCATACATAAATCACCAAATACTTGCATTTTTACCACCATTCAAGAACATGTAACACTTAAACAAGTACTTTATCAAAATAAAGCTCAAAACTCAAGCACATATGTATATGTGTACGGTTATACATATACATATACATCACCAATTTTTTTGTATCATGACCCATTTCATTTTAGATTTCAAGTTTAGTGATAATCCCAAGATTCAAGAGAAACTTCAAATCATCAAGAACAACCAAGAATCAAAAGTATGATTTAAAAATAAGTGTTATACCTTCAAGATTCAAGTGGGTTGTGGGATGAGATTTTGATGATAGGAAGCTTGAAATTACTTGAATGCACCTTGGAAACCCCTTTAGATCTTCACACCAACTTGAAGGTTGCTAGAAATGAGTTTGAATATGAAGAACAAGATTGAAGAAAGGATGAAGATGGTGAGAGAGAGGGGGTACGGTTTTGAGGGAGGAGAGAGAGAGGAGATTGAGTGTTGTTGGAGGTAGGATGATCTTGGAAAGATTGTAAAGATATATAAAGAGATGTTGGAAGGATTATGAGGGTGGTATGCACATACAAGTGTCCACACAAGATCAAAAAAGAATATTGCAAAATCTAACAAAATTTTGGTGGGTCCCACTCCATATATTGAACCGTAAATGTATATGGGGGAAGGGGTATAGTGCAACTTTGTTGGTAAATTAGATAAAACAGGTGTTTAACCGGGTACCGGGTATTTTATCTAGCGTTTAAATCCCGGTTTATGGCGTTCTAAATTATTTTTATTATTCTATAAAAATAAACTCGCCAAAATATTATTGAAATAAATTTCAATTTCCAAGACTGGCTGCGTTGTCTGCGTTTTGTAGTAGAAGCACTGTGTTGCGCAGAAACACGCGGTACGCGCTTAAACTTGAAAAACAACGTTTTTAGGTGTTTTAATTTATTTTTCAACACGGACCTGATTAAAAATAAATTTTTAATCATAACAGAATATTTTTGGGATTTAGATATTATCCGGGCAGTCACTAACGTTCGTTTCGCAGTTTTGTCGTAATTAGTTCTTTTAGTTCAAATAAACATGTTTTTGCCATACCGAATCCTTTGAAACTTATTTCTAAGTTATGTAAAGGATATTTAGGGTATGTTTGGCTTATGTCACAGTTCCGGAGTGTTTGTCGCGTTAAACTGAGTGCGCTTACGCACCAGTTTGAGTATAACTTTCCAGAAAGTGATTAAAGCTTGAAATCGGAATCGAATCAAATTGTAAAATTATTAAACACAATTACACATATAATAACACCAAAGCACATTGTTTTGTTGATAAGCAACGTTGTTTTACATTATACGATGATTACAGAACACAGTTGTCACAATAAAAAATGATGAAACATTGAAAAATGCTAATCATCTGCTGTTGAAGAAAAGATCCCCAAACGGTACACACCGAAAGTCGAGCCATCGTCTCTTTGTTTGAACGGAAGTTCTAACCTAAGCTCTCATGGCCTCGCACTTCCCATTATAGATATCATTATTGTACGTTCACCTGTAAGACTGAATATAGAAGTCTGGATACGAGAGTATATTTTGAGATGGGACACGCGTATAAGTTAAGTTCTTAAAACATTAATTCGTATCCTGAATAAGTTGAAATTTGTGTGAAAATTTAAGAGGATCAGTATATCGGCAATCTAAGTGAATTGTTTAATACTTAGTGTGTTATACAGCTCAACGGTACTTGTAACTTGTCGGTAGCTGATATGATCCCCTAACACGCTCACCAAAAATATGTTTGTAAATAGTTTACTTTTACTGCATTTCTTTTTAGTTTAGCATTCTAAAATCCAAAAAGATTTCATAGTTTTTCTAGCTTAAACTTTCTTTTAAAATCTCAAAAATATTTTACATTTCTGCTTTAGTTTTTAGACAAACCAAGGTAGAAAGCTGATCTTCAGACTCTCAGTCATGAAGCAGAGCAGGAAGTTTCTGAACTGGACAACAGGGTTGGGAGCTAATCTTGAAAAGGTTTGAAAATTCAAAGTAAAAAAAAGTTCATTAGGTTGACACTTGTACAATTTTCATGAAAATGTGTTTGAAAAATTTGAACAAATTGGCAGTTGTTTTGTTTCGGGTCAACCAAGGTCATTAACTTGGACTTGGTAGACAAATTAAGTGCCTAGGGTCATTAACTTGGACCTAGATACTTAAGTGGATTTATAAAAACTGACCAAATCTGATAAAACGGCAAAAAGTCAAAAGGTCAAAACATCAAAAGTCAAATAAGAGGTGTTTGGATCGGATGACAATCCGATCGGATGGCCATCCGACACTTGGCCAAGCCTATATATAGGGTCAATGGTCTTCAGTCAAACCTTTACTCGATCGAGCGACCATTCGACACTCTTCCAAACACTCTCAACTGTTCTTGTGATTTTCACACTCTTGCTTTCCATACTTCATTGGATTGTTGGCACGCTCAACCTTCACAATGGGAAAGGTAAGAACACTGATCTTTCATTGTTAAATTTGAAGTTTTTGATGGTTTTATGTATGTCGGCGACTGTTAGAATAATAAACTTAGATCTAGGCTTAATTAGGAGGTTTTGATTCAAACCAAACATAGGGTTTTGTTCACGGGCCTTAGATCTATAGGTTTACCATCTCAATTTGTTCAAAAACATGTTAGATTTGGAGAATTGATGAATTATAGTTGTCGGCTTTCGGACCTCTTATTGTCAAATTAATCTCAATCTAGGCCGAGTTAGAGAAAACTGAACATAGGGTTTTGATCATCGACAAAAACTCTACGTGAAAACATGTTCAATTTTGTAAAATTTGTTAGAAAATTTTTGGTGTTCATAGATTGTTCAAACTGTTCTTCAATGTCAGTTGATCGAGTGGCATTTCGATCGGATGGAAATCCGATCAGATAGCCATCCGATCTAATGCATGTTATGTGTTTGATATTTTTATAAGTACTTGTCTTGATTTTTGTGCCTTATCTTTTTACAAGATGGTTTGGATAGAATGGCATCTCGATCGGATGGCAATCCGATCGGATGGCCATCCGATCCAAATCACACATCCAATGTTTGATTGTTTCATGAGCTTATCTGATTGTCATTTTGATCGAGTGACAATCCGCACACTATGTCATGCTTGATTATCATGATACTATCTTGTCAATGATCGAGTGGCAATCCGATCGGATGGCCATCCGATCCATATCATTCATTTCACTGAGTTGACTTGTCAAAGGTGATGACCTGTTTGTCACATGGATAGAGTGACAATCTGATCGGATGACAATTCGATCAGATGGCCAACCGATCCATATGCACATGACTTGTTTGATTCTTGCATAAGTTGGTTCATCTGATCGGATGGCAATCCGATCAGATAACCATCCGATCCTCAATACTACATAGAGTGAAGATCCCAGAGTTAGAAAAATTTTTGAAGTTTTCAAAATTTTGTCACTTTTCACTTTTTGTCTCGAACTTTGTGCTGACTTTAACGTTGTTTATTCTTGCAGGTAGCAGCTTTAGATTGGAATCACTCTCACAACATTTACTGTATCTTGGATGAAATCTATACAAACACAACACCGTTTAAAGATACGACGAAGTTTTTAAGGGAAAGTAGGATAAGCAAAGCTTTGACTGATAGAACGACAGTGTACGAATCTCATGTTAGAATGTTTTGGAAGTCAGTGAGATATGATGAAAAGGAAAAGATGATATACTCAGCAGTTCAAAAGAAAGACGGAAATGATAAAGATATAGATGTTGAGATTAAGTTTAATGTGGGAGATTTAAGACGTGTTTTGGAATTAGGAGATAGTGATAATGATCCGACTATAGTCCCTGAAAGATTATGCAAAGGATTGTGGTTCAGAATGGGTTTTAAAGGACATGTGAACGGAAAATTGTAGGTCCGTTTTTCTCAGAGGATCTATTACGAAACCTAATCCCGTTTATCACGAACATGGTCACGAGTTCGGAATCCACGTGACGGTGTAAACCAAACAAAGCAATGCAAGCAACACAACAGATAACCAAAGATTCACTTTAGATTAAAAGGACGAGAACAACATCAAACATATACACACAATGCTTGAACGATAAACTCTCAGTAGTAGTCTCTCTATGCTCTCATGCCTTAACTGTTAAACAAACCAAGCTATATATACTGTCCATGGACAAACCATGATAGACGAAGGTTAATGTGTGATGAAGATAGAACCTTCGTCACACACAAACACAGACGAAGATAGAAGTTTCGCCAAGCAGGGTTTGACGAAGATAAAACCTTCGTCAAACACTAAACGGGGACAGTAGATATGACTAAGTTAACAGAAGATATAAGAAATGACTAACTATAGTTAAACACAATGCACATAAGCATATGTTTAACAAACCTTACAAATACAGAGACAAAATGTCATACCAAGTAAGATAAGAGGATATCCGACTAGGTAGACTTGACGAAACTTACAGACTCAATAACAAAAGACTAAATAACATACAACGTAAACAAGACAAAGTTACAGACACATAAATGCACCAACAAACTCCCCCTTGTCTGTTACTTGGTCTTCGATCTTTGAGTCTTCAGTGTTTCTTTGAACTTGTTCTTCCGATGTGCTAAGTGCTGCTTCATCGTTTTGGTTTCCAGTTCCACCAACACCAGAGTTTTCGAATTTCTTCGTGATGAAAACTCAAGGAGCGAGTGGGACATTCTTTCAAATGGTGGATCGTTACTGACTGGTGCACTTCAGAATGTAGCTGATAACCTCCTTTAGTGTAGCTTTTCGATTTTCCTTGAAATTCCAAAGCTCGCTAATTACATTTCTACCACTGGGGTTATATTCATTCTTAGGGACCAGTCTTTTGATCTTTTAGCAATTGATCATTCTGATCAATCACTTCCTTATGTGCACCATATCTTCTTCCAGGAGGTTATCAAGTGTTCTCGCGCTCTTAATCGCCAAATCCCTTTTTCTTTTTCTTTATTTTCAGAGCCATTATATACAAGATGAACATCTTCCGAGCCATTCTGTACAAGATAAGCATTCAGTAAGAACAACTGATATATCACTTTCATGATGCGTATATGTATACATATTCAACCAGGAATCTGTATATATACACACTGTTAAAAAGGGGTAAAGCTTTGATAAATGGCGAAGGCTGAATCTTCATCGCCTCAGCTTTGACAAACGATCAATGGTTAATAAAAATCAACTTTAGTCAACAAAGATTTTTTCTTCTTTGACAATATTAAATTCGTCGTTCAAAACAGAAATTTTTGGAAATTTCGTCACAAGGATCCTTCGCCGAAACATGTTGAGTTTCAAGGATCTTTGACCATTTACTAAACCTTCGCCGAAATGAGTTGAATCACAGTTGATTCAACATCAAAATGACCAAAGCCAGAAACACAGTCAAATGACCAATTGGAGAACATAACAACAACAACCATACCCAGAAAGCACAAAGTTTTAACCAAAACTTTCATGAACAACATAACAACAACAAAGACTTAAGATCCTCTGTTTTAATCGATTATCCATTTCAAACATTTTAAACAAACTTTATCACAAAGACAAACTTAGATAATCATCAAAAACCAAAAACCCAGTTAAACACCTAAATCAAAAACCTCTGTTTTAATCACATCCCAAATGAACCCATGTATTATAACAACATTTTGATCAACAAAACAAACTGAACATCAAATAAACTTTAAACATAAACAAAACACAAACCCCTGTTTTGATACCCGAGACAAAAACCCAGAATCATATAGCTACCAACACATGATTATCAGAGATATTCATATATTAAACAAGATTCAATGTTAAAATACGAAACAAAACAGATAAATGTGAGGAATGATCAATATCAATGAGATTTTGAGGGTTTCAAAATCATCTAACAAGAACAGAGGGGTAAACATAGTCTCGATCATGTTTTAGATACGTGATTCTACCTTTGATCTTTAAAATAACAAGTGAATCACAAGTTTGAGTTGGTGAGGGGGTGTAATGAAGATGGTGGTTGAGAAGTGTTGGGAGAAGATATTTTTGAGAACTGTGAAGGGATTTTTGAGAAGTGTGATACCAATAATACTCAGGGGGAATCTTTTTATAAACGTTTTGTCAAGGGTCCCGCGACGAAGGTTAATAAACGACAAGGTTTCACATGGGCTTGGCGAAGTTTGGTGTTTGGCCAAAGGGAATTAGCCCACTTTTGATCTCGGTGAAGATTGCAGTTGGGCCAAAATGAATTAGCCCACTTTTGATCTTCGTCGAAGATTGAATGTTCGCCGACCAAGAAAGTTCGTCTAAGACCTTAAGGAGTCTTTGTTGACCAGTCAACACAAAAACACAAATTTTTTATTTTGGAAAGATTTTGTCTTGTCTTGTGTTAGATTTATCAAATGCAAAGGGACATTTTTATGAAGTAGTGATAACACCAACATGTCAGTTTCGGGCTTTTCGGCAGAAAACTTCGAGTTACAACTTCGGCTAATCAAAAATGAACTTTACGATTTACACTAAGACATAATTTAAAAATGCGGTAAATTAACTAGAAGCAATAAAAAGCATAAAGACACTGTATATAATTAAACTTTTTGCGAGTTTCAAGGTAAGAGAATCATTACCAGCTTACGGTGTTTGTCAAAACGGTCTATGATTTCTATTTAAAGCTTTAGATAAGTATCCTACCATGATTATCGGTATTGTTATCCACATAAACTCAACTTATCAGATGTAATCATAATTAGGAGATATGATTTACGGTAGAATTATACTTAATTGTCGGTGTTCATCCACTCACGACACATTCCCGTATCAAGGTATGCACGAGAGTTCATCTTACCGGTGAGTATACTGCTTATCATCCGTTTGACCGTATAAAAGATGTGAGAAACTCACTTATTTTGATTAAAAACAAGCCCTATGTGAAAGAATCACTTATTGATGAGGAACTTGATTTTCAGATGCATGAGGGCACAGGAGCAAGTCCGTGAACAGGTCAGTACTAACGTATAGCAAAGAGATGAACTTGACTCCTGCAAAGAATCTGTGATATATTATCACTTATTTTGTTTGGACATGTGATTGTTGATCACTTATTGAGGTCATATGCAATATGTACACGTATGTATAGTATCATGGAAGATCTAGACTTCGTCTCCATTATATTTCGGTAAAAGATACAACCATGATACCTAGATGATAAGACAGCATAAAGACCGCATATCTCAGAACCTCGGCAATCTCTCAAATGAAATTTTGGTACTAAGACCATATACCAATGAATGGTTCCCACCTGACTTGAAGTCTGTTAGGTTTATATCATCCTACATCGTTAGTAGAGCTACTTATCAGTTTTCAATTTTTCTTTTTGACCATATTGACAGACCACACCAGTGATTATCATCACTTTCCCTTCTTTTATCCAAGAAACTCATTTTTGATTTTTTATTGTTTTTGAATTTTTCAATTTTTTCAAACTTAAAAACAGAAAGTAAAGACATATTTTTGGATTTTTGAATTTTTCACATGTTTTTATATTTTCTAAAATTTCTCCCCTAAAATGCGAAAAGATAAATAAACTGAAAATCTTTTTGTATTTTTGAGTTTTTAAAGAAAACATTTACAAAAATGATCTACCGAAAGAAGTTTTACTCTTGTTTCACCTTAATGCCATTACCCAACAAGAGGTAGTCAAAACGAGATTTTTCAAAGGCTTTTGTAAAAAGGTCTGCTCGTTGTTCATCGGTGTGGACCTTAAAAACATCGATAAGTCTTTTGTCAAAACAATCACGTATGAAGTGATACTTAATTTCGATGTGTTTGGTCTTGGAGTGTTGCACAGGATTTCTAGTAATCTGTAAAGCAGCATTATTATCAACAAAAATAGAAGTAGATAGGAATTCAAAACTCTAGTCGCGCATTTGTTGTTGAATCCACAGAACTTGAGAGCAATAGCTTGAGGCAGCAATGTATTCAGCCTCACAAGTTGATGTAGCTACACAAGTTTGCTTCTTGCATTGCCATGTGACCAGGCGATTTCCTAAGAACTGACAACCAACAGTTGTTGATTTGCCATCGATTTTACAACCACCAAAATCAGAATCGCTGAATGCAACCAAGTCAAAACTAACATCCCTAGGGTACCAGAGACCGGTGTCCGGGCAACCCTTCAAATAGCGAAAAATCCTTTTAATAGCAGCCATATGAGATGCCTTTGGGTTGGCTTGATATCTTGCGAGCAAGCACGTTGGATACATTATATCAGGCCTCGAGGCAGTGAGATACATTAAAGATCCGATCATAGCGCGATAGTAAGAAGAGTTGACACTTTCACACTTCAGGTCCGGAGTAATCCCGTGATTTGTTGGAAGTGGGGTACCAATGGGTGTCGCGTCTGACATCTGGAACCGGCTCAAGATGTCACCGACATACTTAGTCTGATGGATGAATATCCCAGAATTAGTTTGTTGAACTTGTAGGCCCAAAAAGAAATTCATCTCCCCCATTGCGCTCATTTCGAATTTGTCTTGCATAACACGCTTGAATTGCCTGCACAAAGCATCGTTAGTTGAACCAAAAATGATATCATCAACGTATACCTGTACCAGCAGAAGATCTCTATCTGTTTCCTTGATGAAAAGAGTACAGTCAATAAGACCTCATCGAAAACCGTTTTCCAGCAGATAAGTAGATAAGTTTGCGTACCAAGCCCTCGGTGCTTGATGTAAGCCATAGAGAGCTTTGTTGAGCAACCAAACCCGATCGGGATGGATAGGATCTTCAAAACCAGGAGGTTGTTCGACATACACCTCTTCTTCAACGATACCATGAAGGAATGTACTTTTGACGTCCATCTGATAGACTCTGAATCCTTTGAAAGAAGCATAAGCTAAAAAGATCCGAATAGCCTCCAGACGTGCAACAGGTGCATAAACCTCGTTGTAATCAATTCCTTCAATTTGTCGAAAGCCTTGAACCACTAATCTCGCCTTGTTGCGAATGACCACTCCACGATCATCCTTTTTGCATTTGTATACCCAACGAGTACCGATTTTCTTGTAATCGTTGGGTTTTTCAACAAGTCTCCAGACACCCAGTTTCTGGAATTGCTGCAGTTCTTCTTGCATCACTTCCACCCAAGAATTTTCCTTTAAGGCTTCTTTCCAAGATTTTGGTTCTTCTTGTGAAACATAACATGCGAAGGACCAGTCATTTTGTTGTCAAGATTCTCTGATAGCTGAATACAAACCAAGATTCTGGTTGTTTCTCAGCTGATTACGCGTCTGCACTCCAGTTTGGACATCTCCTGTAATGTTCTGCTGCGGGTGAGTATTATGAATTCTCGTTTCCGGATTATTAGTAACACGAGTATCAATACCTAAATTGTTAAGATTAAGATGAACAACCAGATCCACGCCTGGCATAGACGTTGATGTGGAAGCATTTCCTTCAACAGTGTCTTCATTCTGCACATGAGAAGTTGCTTCAAAAGTACCTTGAACAGGAACAGCTGGAGTCAAAGGGCCTTCAGTCATATCATTTACATCATCTTCTGACAACACATTGTAATCAGCGGCACCTTCAACTTCCTCATTTTGAGCAATATTGTTAACCGAAGTAGAAGCTTGAGGGTTAACAACCATTGGTCAAACTAATGACGAGTCAACTGCATTATCACTTTCTAATAACATTTGAGCAGCTGCAGTTGCTTCATCAAAGGTTGGCAGATTAAAGGAGTTAAATAGTCCATCATAATCGAACATCCAAGGATCACCATGAGCTCTCACCGAATTAGTATACCTTTGAACCCTTACTTCACCCCATAACTCAATCTTTTTGGTTGTCAAATTCCACACGCGAAAATTTGGAGTAGCATATCCAAGGAAGAATCCCTCGATAGCCTTTGCGACAAATTTACCGTCTGGATCAATCATAGTACATGGGCCTCCAAAAGGTTCTAAGTGAGAAACGTTCGGTTTCCTTTTGTGCAATAGTTCGAAACATGTTTTGTCATGCCGTTTGACTGTAAGAACTCTGTTTAATGTATAGCATGCAGTAGCCACAGCCTCCCCCCAGAACTAAACGGGAAGCCTCGACTCTACCAACATTGTTCTCGCAGACTCTATTATCGTCCGATTCTTCCTCTCTGTGAAACCGTTTTGTTGTGGAGTGTATCGAGAACTGTACTCATGAAGAATGCCCTTTGAAGTACAGAACTCATCCATTATGCGGTTTTTGAACTCGGTGCCATTGTCGCTGCGGATCCTCTTCACTTTCAAAGTATACAGATTTTCAAGAAGAGTAAGAAGATTCTTGAGGATTACAGGAGTTTCACTCTTGTGTGCCATAAACGATACCCAAGAAAATCTGAAATAGTCATCAGTAACTACCAGACAATAAGCATCCCCAAAGTTTGTCTTGTGTTTCATAGGTCCAAAGAGGTCCATATGAAGACATTCAAGAGGCATGCTGACAGTGTTTACTTTCTTGATCGGATGGGATTTCTTCGTTTGCTTTCCCTTCTGGCACGAAACACAGATATCTTGTAGATGGAATTTTTTGACAGGCACACCATTTACCAAATTGTTCTTCACCAAATGGTTCATTTTTCTTAAGTGAATGTGCCCCATTCGTCTGTGCCAAGATATTGACTCCTTCTCTGTGGCTTTTGAGACAAAACAAGTGACTTGTGCAGAAGTTGTAATTGCCTGGCTCATATCAAGAATATAAAGATCATTAATCTTTGGAGCCTTCAAGAGAATCCATTCTTTTGGAATTTTAAAACCAGGCTTCAGCACATAACAACCGGCATCATCAAAATGCACAGTGAACTTCTTATCGCAGATTTGCGAAACACTCAGAAGATTGTGATCAATTTGTCGAACATAATTGATCTTATCAAAACTCACCACACCATTGGAGATCATTCCTTCTCTAGTGATGTATCCGCCCTTGTTTCCAGCAAACGCGACATAACCTCCTCTAATGTTTTTCACATCATACATAAGTCGTAAGTCGCCAGTCATGTGCCTAGATGCTCCACTATCAACAATCCAATGACTATTAATAACTCCTCCTGGAACACCCTGCACAATGCATTTACTGATTAGTTGGAGTTGGGGACCCAAGCCTTAGTGGTCTTGGGTCTTCCCTGAGAATCAAGAAATGTAATTTCAATTTCTTGATGGTTCTGAAATTGTAAGCCTCCCTCTGAAACCTCACCTGTCTTAGGTTTCCAAGTTTTCCATTTACCAGATTGTGTAATATTAACAGTTTTTAAAATTTCTGGTTTGATTGGTTGAGATGAACTTGGTTCCCGTTTAACAGATTTTACATCTGGTTTCAAAACCCTTTCGATCACCTTTATATTTTTGCTTCGTTGTTTTGTTTCCTATTCTTTAATAGTTTGTTTATCTTGTTTTGGGGAAACTAAACAACATTGAGGGTGATCATTTTTAGGAGGGGCTCTCTCAACAAATTTTTCTTTGTGCGAGTTTGTACAATCTTTGATGATATGTCCAAACTCCCCACATTTGAAAAGGATCTCCTTTCAACAAACTTAGGAGATCCATCTTGACGACTCGATGTCGAACTTGTAGAATCAGAGGTACTTGTGCCTTCATCACACCCGTTTGTGTGTTGGGTGTAATTATTTTGATTATTACGTTTTAAAATTCTAATCTTTTGAAAAAAATCGGTGTTTAATTTATTTTCAAAAGTTTCCACCTTGTCAGTACCCTTAGATGCTACGAATTTGACATCTTTGTCTTTCCTTTTGAAACGAGCTCCTTTTGGTTCTACCTTTGGTTGTGAGACCTTAGGTTTTGAAGCTCGTTGTACCTTCTGTTTGCCTTTAAAAGTGATAGGTTGTTTCTTTTTCGGGAATCGTTTGTTTCCAAATTGTTTCCTAATTTCAGCTTTTGGAATAGGATCGCACTGAGTCACAGAAACTCTCGGGATCCCTTTTCCAAAAAACTTACAGGTAGTATCTTCAAACACTTTATCAATCAGAGATTGATTGACGTTTTTAATTGGAAAATCTTTGTTTGAATATATTTTACTATCTCCGACCAAAGTATACAACATGTTATCACTTTTAACAGCAGACACTGTTTCAGTGATAGGATCCATCTCTTGCTTGACAGTAGCGTGCATAGCAGGAGTAGGAGGATCACACAGAATGTGATTCTCAATAGGAATGTCTACTCCTTTGTTATCATCAACTGATATATCCTGATCACTCATATCCGATTCATCATCCGACGATTCATAGTCCTCAACACTTGGAGCACTTTGTTCCGTGGATGTTGAATTTTCGTTTGTTTCAGATGAGCCCTCTGAGGAACTGTCCGATTTGAACCCTAATCCTGTAGTTACTTCCTTATAATTAAGTGGTACACTAGGTTCAAACCGAGGCATTTCCTCCTCATCGGGCATCTTGGTATAGTTGTGTCTCAAAGGAGGTGGACACGACTTATACCCAACGCCTTTCGCATTTCCTTTCAGTTGTTGAACTTCAATGATGTGATCAAGCACATACCGGGAGTTAGAATAACTATCCAATTTGAGCTTGATCGCTTCATACTCACATTTAGCCATTGCTAGCTCCTTCTTTGTTTCCTCAATAATATTAATGTAGTTATTAATACCAATTTGTTTGCCAAGAACAGTTTTAGACATTTCGGAAACACTTTTCTTTAAAGTTTCATTGACTGATTTGAAATCCTTTTCATTGCGAGTCAAGGCCATGTTTGCCTCTTTACATTTTGACAGTTCAATAACCAAACTCTGGTTGTGACCATGAACCGTTTCAGATTCAAGTTTCAATTTAGAGCATTCAATTTTAAGATCTGCACAATTACTACATATGCTAGGAGTAGGAGTATCAGAATTTACCTTACTCGAAGAGGCTGCGACATTAACCATAAAGGCAGTCTGATAAGAGAAAGATCCGTCTTCAGAAAAGAACTTTTCCATCTCTTTTGATGCAACATCAGCCTTCTTGATCAGAATAGACTTCTGACACTTTAACTCCTCAGCTTTCATCAACAAACTATCAATATCAGAATCACTTCCCTCCTTCTCATCCGATTCTGAACAATAATCTCCAATGTTTAAGCTTTCCTCATCTGTACTGCCAGTATAACCCGAGCTATCATTGCTTTCTAAGAATTCTTCCTTATGCACATGCTTGATATGATTGATAATCTTAGCATAGCATGCGGTTCCTCCTTGATCACCACCTCCAAACTGTATGGACCAATCACAATTTTCATCAGCTTGAACAACTAATGCACGGTTGGTGTTAGAAGGACCCGGTTGGTTTGCGTTGGCGGTGTTAGTCTGGTTGTTGATAGCTACTATCCTTCTTTCCAGGTTAGCTTGATTCTGGTTGGAAGTACTTGTTTGATTCCTGAAGGGATTTTGATTTGTTTGTCTGCTCGGACGTGTGCACTCACGCTTAAAGTGACCCTTTTCTCCGTAGTTAAAACAGGTGACAGCATCTTTATCGAACCCGTACTTTGTATCCCTTTTGCTTTCCAAAGTAGTCTTCCAAGTTCTGCTCATGAAGTCTTTGGCTCGTCTAACCGCGCCTGTAAAAACCCACTTGATATCCATTAACTCCATTTCATCCCTATCAATCTGTTGATAATCTTCATTGGTCAGATTTATCTTTCCAATCTGACCTGCAACCAACCCACAATAAGCATTGACCATTGTGCTAAGAAGTTCCATGTGTTCCTTGGCAACTTCTACATTGACTTTGGAAAGGTTTGAAGTATCAAGTCTGGTTGTATTGGAATTTTGTGGTTGAGTGAAATTGTTACCATAGAATGCTTATTGAGGTTGAGGTTGAGGGAACCAGGCACTCGAATCAAATTTTGGTTGAGTTGGGGGGGCAACAGGTTGTGATGGAGGGAACCAAGCACTAGTATCAAAATGAGGTTTAGGTTGAGGTGGCTCTGGTACAAATCCAAAGGGATTTACATTAGTCACTTGAGAATTTGACATGAACGCCGTTTGAAGTTTTGGTTGCTGACTTGAGCTTGCAGCAGGGTTAATCCATCCAAAGTACATTTCTGGACTCTGAGGGATTGAGATTCGTTTTGCCTTCCGGATTTCTTCTTCATTTTTATTTTCCAGCTTTTGAACGAAATCATAGATAGTGATAGTATCCAATACACCTGTATGTTTAATAGCTCAATAAAGGGGCTCCACTTCGGTGGTAGAGCATCAGCAAACTTTGACACCATTTCCTGTGGAGTTGCAGTAACCCCGTAAGCAAACATTTCACTTATCAAATAATAATAACGAGTTGCCATTTCAGTTAAAGTTTCATTTTCTATAAACAAAAATGCGTCAAACTCCTTTTTCAACAAGTCGTGTCGAGTCTTCCTTGTCGCCGCATTCCCTTCTCCTCTTGTAACTAGGATGTCCCACAATGCTTTTGTTGTTTACAATAAGAGAATTGATGATATAATTCTTTGTGGAGAGCTTGTGTCAATATAGAAAATGCCTTCTTTTCAAGATCGTACGCTTTCTTATCTGCTTCAGACATAGTTGCCAATGTGGCTGCATTTGAACCTGCTTCTTCAAGAGCTGTGTTGTATGGTGTAGTGAAACATAACCATAGCTCGGTATTTTGCCCTAGAACATAAGTATGAAAACGGCCGCTCCAAGATGGATATTCATTCATATGATTCAGCTTTGGCGGTCGATTGTTGCTACCCGTTTCACTTTCGCTCATTAGCAAATTTTGGATACTTTGATTTTGATTTGCCACACATGCCCACTGACTTGCAGAAATTGGTTGTTGTTGTGGCATCATATTCTTTACCCACGTCTCTGCAGAGTTCGGATCTGGAGCAATACTTGAGCTACTACTCCAATCCCAGGGATTAGTACTCATGATTGATGTATGTATGAGTGTACCTGATCAAACACTTAAAAAGAAACGGTTAAGACAGTTTTTCAAAGCTTCTGTTAACAAATGACAGTTAAAATGACGAAGTATTAAATGACGAAGTATGATTCACAGGGTGAACGACAAAGTCTTGTAACGACGAAGTTTTGAATCTTCGTCTAACACACTCTTTTGACGAAGGATGGAGAGTGTTTGAATCTTCGTCTGAACCAATTTTGAAGAAACAATTTTGACGAAACGTTGATTGTTCGTCCAACACAATCTTCGCTGACACAGGATAATATATTTTGCAAAAGCAATTAATTCTTACAGATAAGTAGGTGATGAATTTTCAAAGCTAACAAGTTGCTGTGACAGAAGTTAATTTGATTTACCTAACCTTCATTTCATGTACACAATTTTCAAACAACAATATTATAAGCAGCAAACACTTCAATTAAAATTCAAAACAGATCAAACTCAGAAATTATTTTATAAACAGTTTGAAGACAGTCAAGAACACTTTTGAAGATCACTTTGAATATCAAGAAAAACTTGAATATTCTGAAACACAGACTTTGCTTAAACTTTGAAGAAAAACCCATTTTATCATGTAGACATGCAATGTAGCAAGGTTTTCGATAAAACTTATAGCAAAAGATGAAGATTTTCGCTGATTTTAAGACTTTTCCAGAAAATGTAATTTTTCAAGAACAACAATCTGAAAAACAGTTAAAATAACTTGTTTTAAAACCACAACAATGTTTGGTTTTAAACAAGGATAAGAGCCAAAGCTCTGATACCACTTGTAGGTCCGTTTTTCTTAGAGGATCTATTACGAAACCTAACCCTGTTTATCACGAACACGGTCACGAGTACGGAATCCACGTGACAGTGCAAACCAAACAAAGTAATGCAAGCAACACAACAGATAACCAAAGATTCACTTTAGATTAAAAGGACGAGAACAACATCAAACATATACACAATGCTTGAACGATAAACTCTCAGTAGTAGTCTCTCTATGCTCTCATGCCTTAACTGTTAAACAAACCAAGCTATATATACTGTCCATGGACGAACCTTGATAGACGAAGGTTAATGTGTGATGAAGATAGAACCTTCGTCACACACAAACACAGACGAAGATAGAATGTTCGCCAAGCAGGGGTTTGACGAAGATAGAACCTTCGTCAAACACTAAACGGGGACAATAGATATGACTAAGTTAACAGAAGACATAAGAAATGACTAACTATAGTTAAGCACAATGCACACAAGCATATGTTTAACAAACCTTACAAATACATAGACAAAACGTCATACCAAGTAAGATAGGAGGATATCCGACTAGGTAGACTTGACGGAACTTACAGACTCGATAACAAAAGACTAAATAACATACAACGTAAACAAGACAAAGTTACAGACACATAAATGCACCAACACAAATATCTCAAGTCCATGTTTAGTAGACCATACAAGTTCCTAGTTCACTGTGTCGTGCATGCTTTGTCACATCGGAAAGGAGCTTATGATGAGACTTCAGACTATATCATGAACATCATTACATGTTTGGTGCTTAATAGACCATACAATATTTCTCAAGTAATGTTTGATCATATGGTTGATAATATTAGCAGTGAGAAGTACATAATGTACCCCAGGTTTATACAAATGATGATAGACGATTAAGTGACAGACCTTCCAAAGGATCCTGCTGATGTAATGAATCTATGGAACATGAAAGTCGAGACCTTGAGCAGATTAGATCAATATAAGCTGAAGAAAGGTGAAACAAAGCCAAGGGCTAAGCATATGATCTGTAAGATTGCCAATCCAGGATATGTTGCACCTGAAAACAATGCATGGAGACATGATAATAGTAACTCAGAGGATGAAACTGATAGTCTAAGGGATATGCATGAAAAGAAGCTTAGATACTGGTTTGTGAAGGATGGTAAGAGGAAGAGAACACCAAAGGCCTCTCCAACTGTGACTGCTCCTAAAGTTTCTACACCGAAGATAGTTGTTAAGGGTATAGTTGAAAGGGGAAGTCATAAGAAAAGTTAGATCATTAAATGTTATTTTATCCTAATGAATGTTCAATGATTGTTTTGTAGGGACTTCAAAGAAATCACCACCAAGACTTGTGGATGCCAGTCGTTGATCCAACAGAGTTGATAAGGCAAGGAGCTGATATACTTAACATGTCATATGATGATTTTCTAAAGAAGAACGAGGAAGCTGAAGCTGAGAAAGCTACAAAGACTTAAGCTGAATCTTCTACAAAACATGTTCAACCAGAAAGTGTGAAAGAAAAGGATCCAAAAGGTGTTGCTCATTCTGATTCTAGTGATGCTGATGATGAGTCAACTGAAACAGAATCTGAAGTTGATAAATCAAAGATTGGTCATGGAAATGTTACCTTGAAGAAGAAACCTCAGAAGAAAAGAAAGGGTTCTGATAAAGAAGATTCTACATACTCTCCAACAGCTGAAGAGAAAAAGAAACTAAGGATAAAGAGCAAAGCGCAAAGCAGTTCAAACTGGCGTTATTCCAAGGAATGTCATGGCGAAGAAAGGTGGTGCTACTATGCCAAAGTCCAAAAGCGGCAAAAGTGAAAAGCACGTGATAACTTCAAAAGGTCCTGGAGTTGTAAAAGTTCAAAACATTGAAGTTCCTGAGGTTCCAAAAGTTCAAACAGAAAGTATTCCTGAAGTTGAGGTTCAAAGTCTTGAAAAGCCTGAAGCTGAGAAAGAAAAAGCTCCTCAAAGTCCAGAATATGTGAGAAAATAAAAGAAAAATGATGTTGAATCTTCAAAGCCAAAGAAAACTGTTCTTCCTGATCCATTTGAAGGTTTTCCAAATGTTCGTGGCAAATTCACTAATGACATTCTTCCAGATGAAGACTATGATATATTTCATGATGCAACAGTCAAAGATCTGAAAAAGAAAGTAAGTATTCTATAGAAAGAAAAGGCAAAAGCTGAAGCTGATCGTGATGAATTGAAGAAGCAGCTTGAATAGATTACTAAAGTGAATGAAGAAATAAAGTCTGTTGTGATCAAACATGCGAAGAAGATAAAGACTATGGAAGAAGATGTGGATGATAATGCAAAGTTATTTGAGCAACTATCAGTAGAGATTTCTGATCTACACGTGAAGAACAAGAACTTGAATGAAACAAATCAGACACTTCATCAAATGTTAAGTGACCTTCATGAAGCGTCTGCAAGAGAAATCAAAGTGTTGAAGCTGGAAGTTGAAACTCTTAGGGCTGATAAAACAGTAAAAGATGAACAGCTTAACATGTTGTATACTGTTATGGAACATCATCTGGGCATAAATGTTCAATCTATCTACAACAACAAAGATATTCAAAGAGTTGAAGAGCGAAGAGTTGCCAGGGAGAAAGAGTTGGCTGAGGAAGCAACTAAAAAGAAGAAAGAGTTGATTGTCGAGACTCTAGAAGCTGGTGGTTCTTCGAGTCAACCTGATATTGAAATGGTAGATGCTGAAGTTGATCAAGCTCAAAGCTTCGTACTTGTTGGAGAAGCAACTCCTCTATCTTACAATTTTGATGATATTATTCATTTAGTGAGAGTTGAACAACGTAAAAGGAAGGCGAAAGAGCCAGAAGTAATGTTAATACGATGGAAAGATGAGGAGAAAGAAGTAGAGGAAGAAGAAAATATAGATGATGAAGAGTTGAAGGATATTTTTGATGACATCGACAACTTTGATCCAGCAAATGATTATGATGACGATGATGATCAAGGGTCGACATGAATGTTGATTGTAATGCCCTCTGTCCAACAATTGTTGGATGATTTTATGAATGATGAGATCAACGAGCAAGAGGAGGATCAACACCAGGAGTCTTCTTCTTATAGAAAGCAACATGCAGACCAGGTATTCCTTACACAACCTACTGTTATATACTTGAATGCTCCAGTTGAGGGGGAGATAGAGGTGCCTAGGTCTAGAGCTGAGATGTTGGAAGAATTGGGGCTAGATGACGGAAAGTTTAAGTTTGATATTGAGGATGAGATTCCTTTATCACCAGAAAAGGAGTATGAGTTCAAATATGTACATGAAGCTGATAATTTTCATCATGTCGAAGTCGAAGATTGTTCAGATAGTTCTGAGGAAGATACTCTGTTTCATTATTCTGGAGTCGATTATTCATTTCCAACTCTTACTGAAATGTTCAAGGAACAAAATGATGATGAGATTAGAAGGAAAGCTGTGGAGAAAATTTGTACTAAAGGTATTCCTAGAATAATTCCACGAGAAACATTGGCAGAAGAAAGAAAGAAATGGTTCAAAGTCATGCCCAAGGAGAGGAAATATAGGAGACCTCTTCAGTATTTCACGCATAATGCTGATTTATCTTTGGGAGATATTCTCTCATGAGGCTATCTTGAAGATTTGAAAGTGTATGCTATTCGTGGTGAACAGGGAGTACAGTACTTTGAGTTCTTGTCAGATATTAAAACACTCCCGTGGTGGGATGTTGAGGAGTTAGTTCAGACAAAGAACATCAAACAATTTTATCATGGGTTAGATGTAAAGCAGCATGATAAACATTTGTGGAACTACATAAAGTTGCAGGCAAAGGAGAGATTTCTAGATTGGAAGCCACAGTTTCCAGAACAGGATATCAAGATTGATCCAGTCACAGGAGAGAAGGATATTACTTTGAATATAAAGCCGCCGAGATGTCTGAAAAACATGCCGCTACGTGCTATGGAGCAGGATTTCTACGAAGACTTTCAGGGTTGGATGTACAACCAGAGCACAACGGAAGCAGTAATATCTTTATATGATAAAAAGACTGGAGAATCAAGGAGGATCAGCGTGTTGGATCCTATGTGGCTAGTCAACTGCTCCAAGAAGGATATTGACTGTCTATTCTACAACAAGATCGTTTATGAAAAGCCAGAAAAAGTTCAAGCTCAACAGTATCAAAAGTTGGTGAACTTGTGCTACGCAAAAGACATCAATTCTGGCAGATATTGGAAGTCAAAGTGGAGAGACTTGGAGATTGATGAATTCTTGAAGAAATATAAGCGCAGTGAAAGATTCAAGGCAATTGCTGATAAAGCTGCGAAGCTGGGAAGATGGAAGCTGATGAGACCTCCACCAACAGACCAGACACCGATTGAAAAAGAAGAAAACAAGATCCCAAGATGGGATAGGAAGCGTGATGGTGATCCTGAATATAGAAAATACTGGAATGAAGTTGGTAGGCCTCTTAGGGGAAAGATGATTGCTGAGAGAGATGAAAAGCGAAGACAGAAAGCTAAGGAGAGAAGACGCAGCAGGAAGACGGATTGAAGACTATGCAGAAAGGAACTACAGCTACATCCAAGGGGAGTCTGTTAGTACATATGTCTGTAGCTTCCGTCTGCATCGAGTCTTTTGTATTTTATGTTGTGTATGTATTTTTGTACATGTATGTATATGTATGTTTATGTCTAGACAATTCAGGGAATGGTGCTTAACTGTTAAAGTGAAATCCGTCGGACGACGTATGTCATCCGAACGGATGGCCATCTGATCGGATGACCATCCGATCGGATGGTGATCCGAACGGGTGACACTCCTCTTCCCTGATTGCCTATAAATAGTAGGCTAGTGGTAGTTGTTTAGAACCTTTGGCTGATCATTGTAGCGAAGCTCTGTCTGTCTGACTTTCTACCGGAACTACTGTATTTTCACCATCAATCAATAGAATTCAGACATGTTAAGCGTTGAAACTGTTGTTTGTGATTCTCAGACGGTGACGAGGGATTCCGCACCTAGTCACTGATCGATACCGCTACGTTCTTTCACTAGAACAGATCCCGTGCATGGCCTAACACAACCCTTTTTAGTACTAATGTTGGAAAAAGCACGTTTCTTTCTTCGTTTTGAAATTACAAGACTAAATGAGCTTAAAAGAACAAAAGGAACAAATAAGCAGCCAAAAACCAACATAATTACAAGAAGAAGAAATAACGTGATAGGCCCGACCCCTCGGCAGCATCTCCCAAGACAAAAACAAGAAAACAGAAGCTGACCACGGGGCCGTGCCCAGCCAGGCATGGGTCATGGTCAGACCTCACACATAAAGACAAGACCAGCAGAAGCTTCTACGCCCACCACGGGGCCGTGCCCAACTCACCATGGGGCGTGGTCAGCTCTCAGATTTGTAGAATCTTGATAGTACAATGAAGAGTTGACCACGGGGCCATGTCCAGAAGCCACGAGGTCGTGTGGGGCCCTCTGCTAACAGCTGCAATTAATGAAGGAAGAGAAAGAGCTGGCCACGGGCCGTGCCCAATGGACACTGGGCCATGGCCGGGGTACTGTTCTGACTATAAATAGGGGTGCTTTGTTCACTTCAAATGTCACACCCTGACTTTTGCGGAAGCGTGATTATGTGTGACTTGCTTAATATCATTGCATTCAACCATAACAAACAACTATATGATAAAATCCAAGATGATCATCCATAGATAGTTTTAAAACATTACAAACAACATTGTTTTCAAATCCCAAACACAAACTTCATGTTCAAAATACAACACCAACATAGTTTTAGGTTCCATAAGGACTTAACAAATGACACAAACAAACAACTAGGCTTTGAGCCATGTATCTTATCCAAGATAAAATACATAACCCAAACCCTTTGACCTCGGATGACATCTTTTATTATAGGCAACACTTGAAAACTTTCAACGCCCGCCAGATCCATATTTAGTTTCCTGAAATACATGTAGTTTGAAAACATCAACCAAAGTTGAGCGATTCACGTGTTTTGTAAGTGTGCACGAATGAACCTTTTAATCATTGTAAGTATGTATATTTTTGTAAACCGTCATGAAAGCAAACAAAGAAAATAGATCAATTAATGGTTTGCAAGGCCATTAATATATATGACATGATGTAGGAAGGCTCAATCCTAGCAGATTTTGTACCGGGCCTCTGGCTGTAAGACATAGTCACCTCATGGGCCAAATCCCGGTCCACATGGGTGAGGGCTCGCTACACCCAAATAGATCTATCACTCAGGTCCCTCGGTCCTACTACGAGGATTAATGGTCTTAAGCGTTGTACCCACCACTCACATGATCTAGCAGTACATTCCTTAGCTAACCATACCATATGTAAATGTTTGTAAACAATTTGTAACATGTACTTCACCTCCGAAGTTATAAAACCAAAAACAGTTAAGAGAAAAGGGGGACATGAACTCACAATCTTGTGTTCTTCGTATCCAATGTAACCCAAAGCTGCTACTTGCGTGCACGACTACCTACAACGTACTATGGTTTATTTGACGGCTGGGTCGTGCCTTGACTTAGTCTTAATTAGTGTCTTTGAGTTACGTTTCTTTGTGTCTTTAACATTATTCCAAATTATATAATTATTGGTTAAAATAATAAATATTTTAACTTAAATTATACTTATTAAATTTTGGAATATTAATTAAAATAATATATTTTAACTTGACACTTTTATGTATTTGTTCATGTATAATTTCCCAAGGATGGGTGTATTCATGCCCGTATTCTTATACTTGTATATTTTTGCGAAGCATCGGTGGCGTATTCCGGTGTATTTTTATACGTGCGAGAATACATATTTTATTGTGTTTATTAAGTATTCATAAACTTAATTTTTGTATTAATTTTTCCGGAACAATATTTCTACTAAAAATTCATCAATATATATTCTCATTATATATATATTTTAAGAATTATTACATAGAAAAATTATTTATAATTTTTCCCTTGGCAAAAATATTTATAATTTTCATATAAACCCTAAAAATAATATATTTTCAAGACTATCTTTAGAAAGTATTTATAAATCCATTTTTCACCCAAAAATAATATGTTCCAAGTTTATTTAAGAAAATATATTTTCTCCCAAAAACAATATATATTCTAGTAATTTCAAGAAAATATATATTTTTATTTACCCAAAAATAATATATTTTCTTCTTGTAAAAAATATGATATATCTTTGTAATAATTGTAAAAATCATATTTTTGTTTTCTTTGTGTCAAACATACCATTTACCAAAATATACTCATAAATTAAATTCCGAAATGTTTATGTGATTATATTCCTTGTTCGGTTTCTCCAACATTTGGGTATAAATTAAGTATTTACTTCTTGGAATTTTGGTAATATTTTGTATGGTAATTTCTTGGTATCTTGGTGAGTTATATTATTTCAAGTCCTAAAATGATATAACTAATACACATAATACACAAATAATCACACACATGGTGACATCTAAATATATATTCTCCTAAATGCATATTTAGTCACTTTTATTATAAAAAATCAACCTCCAATATTTGTAATTTTTGTAACAAGAATTATGGCAAACTTTATATGAAAATTCATGGTTTAAAATATACTTGTAAATATTTGTTTAAAAATATTTTTCTAAGTGTTTAATTTTTAGAAAAAAATTGCCATATTTTCCCCTTAAAAATGGAGATTTCCATGCTTTCAAAGCATATCATTTTCTTTTATAAATCATCACAATCAACAACAAATCAATTAACACTTACCAATTTGCCAAAATCAAGCATAATCACTACTTCATGAACTTGAAAATTTACAAAAATTTGTAGTAACTTACTAGTTTGTTTAGTAGGCTTAGTTACCCTTTAATGTGTGATTGTTTATTTAAAAACATCATTATTGAAGAAGTTAGATGTTTACAACTTGTAAACAAATTTTCTAAAAATATTTCTTCTTGAGTTTTTCTTGTTAAATATATATTTCTACACTTGGTTAACCACTAAAAATGTGGTTAATTCCTTTAAGAACCAAGCTTAGGTAAATCTTGTATTTTTAACTTGGTTTCTTGAAAAATCATTCTTGAAATCATATGTTTACAAGACTTTATATTCACTTTGATCATCACACTTCAAGAAAACATTAAATCCTTCAAGTTCATGTTGTAACATAAGGATGATCTCTTGATCTTTAACATAATCATCCTCTCATCTTGCTAGATTATGTCTTTAATCACTATCTAGCAAGATCATATGATGTTTAACATCATATACACAAATAATCAACCATCAACAAGCATAACAACACTTAAACAACTTGTTTTCTTATGATTTTTAAGCTTATGTTTAAGTTTCATGTTCTTGATTCATAGTATTCTTCAAGATTAGTTACTTGTATCATTCTTTAACCACCAAAACAAGATGTAAAATAAGGTGTAGATGATCTTACTACTAGCTCAAGGCTAGGGATGATCACAAGATGAAGATGAGGTGGTTAAAAGCTTGTATGAGAGGTCTTTCAACTTCCAAGAGTTCCTAGCTTCCTTATATTGCTTCTTACACCTTTGTATATGTAGAGATTGGATGGATGTTGAAAGATGAAGATGGTGGTGTGGGTGTGGGTTACGGCCGTGAATGAGGGAGAGGGGAAGATAGTGCTTCAAGAGTTGTGAGGAATGAGAATGATGAGGTTATGGACTTTAGGTTACTCTTATAATACTTCAAGACTTAACAATCAAATGTGTAATATGCTCATAAAGATGAGACATGATTCATTATAAAATACAAATAAAATCCACAAGTTGGGGCCACATTATGGCCGTGAATATGTGGGGGGTATAGATTAGGGCTTAATGTCTAATTAGATCATATAGTTGAAATCTAATGTTATAGTTAGGGTGTTTAGTTATTAGGATGTTATATAGTGTGTTATGATGTTCAGGGACCATAACTAGCTTGGTAATGATAAAACAATGCTTCTAGTGAAAATTTGGTGTTTCGGGTAGTGTCCGGTTATTCGGTTGGTCACCGATTCGTTAAGGTGCTAAACTATGCAGTTTAGTGTGCTTTATGTTACCTTTTGTGACAGTTTTGATTCCCGACACATAGGAAAGCATTCTGGACCTTTTAACCATATTTCTGCATAATATTAAGTTGTTTAAATGCTGAATTCTGCAGAATTCTGCATTTTATGTAAGTTTTAGACACTTTCCGGCACTTAAACTATCACTAGGAAGACAGTTTTATGCTCCTTACTTCCCTACACACTATACTAGTGTAACTCTTGGTTTCTGGCCCATTCTGTATCTCAATACCATGTCTGTCTATGTACTGAACTCCGTCAGTATTTTTCTGATTTATCTGATAATTGTGCTAACTTTGTTTCGTGCATCATTTGAATCAATAAAGTTTGCATGCAATAATGTTATGACATTTGAAATATATGATGCACATGTATATATATTAACAATAATCAGAAAGCATTCATGTCATAAATGTTAAATCAGCACAGTCATTAAGCACTAATTACTGTTTAATAATTGTACAGATACATGCAAATTTGACAATTGTCACATTCTCCCCCTGTTAAGAAAATTTCATCCTCGAAATTTAGACTACGTTAACTCCTTAGGTTTACGTTATGCGTAGATGGATATGAATGATACCAAAGTGATTCACCACGAAAATGAATCAAGAGTTATTAGAATCAGGTGAATCCAGGGACATATTACAACAATAAGAACCCAGCGGTTAAAAAGGTATGTGTTTCAGAATTTGATGTCAAAGGATACGAGACATATAGATGTATAACCTAGTGTAACTTAGTTAACAGGGGTTCAACAAAAGAGGAGTTTCGACCGATAGAATTCCAAACGTTTGTTTACAATATGAAAATGAGTTCTAGAAACAATGACATCTGCTAGATGAACTCATAATTAGCAAGGTCAAATGTAATAGTAACATGAAAACGTTTCGTCAACTTTCGAACAAATAAACAGATAAAATTAGTGTGTTGACATTATTTAATTGTGAGAATACACCGAAATGATATACAACTGAATCTGGTGTATCATTGTCTTAATACATAATTGCATTAAGAGTGTTTAAATGACGAGTCAAACGTAAAATATACGTAGTTTCGTAGGAAACGGTTGACCATGATTAGCACAAGCTACAAGTTTACACCGATGCCACAAGGTGTCGTAGTGAATGACATAATTCAATAATAGCGGTGACCGAACAAGTTCACCGTGTTTGAAAATCAAATGAAAGCGCACTGAAGCAAATCTGAAGGTTTGATTTAAACAACATCATAGGGTTTTCAATTGAATATGGAACATCAAAGAACTATTGTTTTCAACCGAAGATGACCAAGCAATAAATATCGCAAGGTATTCGATTGATAATGAATGAACCGTTAAGAGGTACACTGAAATATAAAATGAATTTATTTACCATTGTCTTAACACACAATTGCGTTAAGGCTGCGTTAACATGATAAATCAGAGCGAATTTAGAGCAAGCCAATGAATAAATAATTAAATCCGTGCTTGAGATGCGTAAACGAGATTAGCGCTGGCTTCAAATTAACGAGACACCACCACAAGGTGTTGGAACCAACAGACGATTTAATGGAGCCGTAGACCAAACAAGTCTACTACGACTCAGAAAAAAAGAAACACTTGCTAAAATGAATTTGAATATGATGCTCTCAATACATCATATGGTGTCTTGAATTGAATATGCGAAATGGATAAGTTCAAGCAATTGAACTTGGTTTCAGCGCAATCCGACAATAAATACATGTATCAACTAGGAAGTTTCGGAAATGTTACAAAGATGAACCTTGTATGTAACTCTAAGGAAAAGAAATTTCAAGAAGGTTTTGTTGACTCAATATCAAGCAGTCGATACTTACAATAATGCGGATTATCCAAGACACAAGGCAATAACTGGATATAGCGAAATGATATTTGTAACTTTGACGAAAACGATCTTTCGAAGGGAAGCCACATGTGTAACAAACGATGCATGTGTAACATATGAAATGATCAAGTACCGAAGCAAACGAGTGTTCGCTCTAATGAAGAAAATTGTAGTGATGCAACTCCATTAAGAGGAGTAGAGATGTAAAAATCTACTCGCTAGATGCAAAAGTGGAAATTTCAATATAAGAATTTCGAGTACTTCACCTATTCGGTTAACTAAAATAGCATATACGACATAATAATGGTGTTTGCCCGAGTTAATAGACGTTGTTCTTACGTGATAGCTTTTAATGAACCTTGCCATAAGTTCCCGAGGGTCCTAAGTACATGTTTCCTAGATTCTCAAAGTTTTGTATTCTATGTGTAACCGTTTTGTGCACCGTGTATAAAACACAACGCTGTATGTCTAAAAACAACTTGTTGACTCACTGTTCTTCGGTATACTTTCTTCCTGAATCCGCAGCTGGCGATAACCTGGTCGAAGATCGATCTTGGAATAGTAGTTGGATCCTTATAGTCGGTCGAATAAATCAATAATCCTCGGCAAGGGATACGGATTTCTTGATGGTTAGCTTGTCCAGCTTCCGGTAGTCGATACACATTCGAAAACTACCGCCCTTCTTCTTGACGAACAGAACTGCAGCTCCCCAAGGCAAGAAGCTTGACCTTATAAATCCCTTATCTAGCAACTCCTGAAGCTGTGTTGACATCTCTTGCATCTCTGAAGGCGCAAGTCGATAAGGTGCCTTGGCTACAGGCGTGGCGCCTGGAACCAAGTTAATGTGGAATTCGACTTGTCATTGAGGAGGTAATCCTGGCAAGTCTTCGGAGAAGACTTCAGGATATTCCCTTACCACAGGGATATCTTCGAGCTTCGGTTCTTCGGTTTCTTTGTCCACGACAAGAGCTAAGAAGGCAACACATCCTTTACGCAAAAACTTCCGTGCCTTCAAACAACTAGTAATCCGTAGAAGCGTATCCTGCTTCTCCCCATGAATCACGATCATCTCTTCATTCACCATCGGGATACGGATAACCTTCTCATGGCATACAATCTCAGCTCGATTACTCGACAACCAATCCATCCCAACCACGACGTCGAAGCGTCCTAGTTCAACGGGCAGAAGATCTATCGAAAACTTACGCCCTCCAAGTTCTATAACACAGCCTCTAATCACTTCATTAGCTTCCACTAGCTTCCCATTAGCTAGTTCTATTGAGTACGGGATATCTAACTTACTTGCTACTAAACCAAGTATATTCTTAAACTCTAGAGATACGAAGCTATAGTCGGCACCGGTATCAAATAGCACAGATGCAAAGTGTTGATTAATAGGGAACGTACCAGTAACCACGTTTGGATCCTGGCGTGCTTCCCTAGCTCCGATATTGTACACTCTTCCATGTGTCTGATGGTTTTCAAGGTAATCCTTCCTGAAATGTCCTATGCCACCACAGTTAAAACAACCTTGACCTTGTTCTCGATTATTACTGTTTCCGCCCTGATAGCCGTTGTTGTTGTTTCCTCCACGATTTCCGCTACCATCTTGACCTTCATTTCCATGTTCAGCACCGTACCAACACGTCTCCTTGGCATGTCCCACTTTGCCACAGATATCACATTTTTCATATATACATCGCCCGGTATGATGACGCCGACAATTGTCGCACTTAGGTAGGTTACCCATGTACCCTTTTCCCATTTTAGAAATTTTGTTGTTATTCGCCCGAGTACCCTTTTGGAAATCAGGGAGCTTCCTTTTGTTCTTCCCAGATGACTTTGCATGATAATCGCTTCTTTAGTGTGCGCCACACTTAAGTCAATCGCATCGATAATTGTTGGAGGCTTTGATGCTGTCATCAAGCTCAGAATCTGAGGCGCCAATCCCCCAGATAACTCGCGACAAATCATGAAGTCTCTGTACGTATTCCGCCACCTTTGGACCTTACATCTTCAGGTTCTAGAATTCAGTTTCCAGCTTCTGGATTTACGCCTGAGAACAATACTTCCTACGCATCAATTCTTTCAGCTTATTCCATGTCAAGGCATACGCAGCAGCCTCGCCCAACGTCTGAACCTGAAGGTTCCACCATGACAGAGCCCTATCTAGAAACAGTCTAGAAATATACGTGACTTGTTGCTCTGGAGTACAATTGCTCATTCACAAAATAGAATCCGTATTCTCGACTCATCTCACGAAAGCTACGGCACCTCGAGTGCCATCGAAGTTCAGAGGCTTGCAGTCCAAAAATTGCTTGTATGTACAGCCTGCAAGCCAAGCAGCATCATTCACAGAAAGCATTAACAAAGCACACTCGAAAATGTCCAAACGTATTGTAATGTGTCTTAGGTGACTTAAACATTACCGTTAGGTGGGTTATTCCCTGAGGTACCTCCGCTGTGTTTGGAGCGAAGGGCCTCGTGCTATGTGATGGCCTGTGAGATACGCTCTTGTAATTCTGCATCGGTCGTGGGCAGTTGATTGTTCCTTCGAGGAGGCATTCTCCTTCTAATAAGAAGATGGGATTGGTCAGGTCTTATTTGTTAAGTAAATAAGTAACTGTCTAGAGGTTGTATGTACATATATATTTAAATAATCATCATATCAAACAATCATGCAACAACATAATCATAGCATAAATTTGTAACCTAACAATGTGTTTAGTGAGAACATGACGATTGATCTTTCATTAATTACCAACCACAGTTACATTGTTTACAAGTGTATCACATCAAAAGGGACATAGGGTCACACTACACCAGTTCAATAAGCCTGTCAATATACCAGAAATCACAAAGTCAAAAAGTGGTATTCAAAAGTCTTCACAATCACGGCTCAATAGTGGTGCTCTCACCAAAAGTAATGCAATTTGCAAAAAACCAAAAACCAACTGTACTGATGGCAGAGGTGGAGGAGGGAAGAAAAGCAAACTGAGAATATGAGCGAGGTCCTCCTCGAGCTCGTACACACGACGAAGCAAGTAACTGATCTACTGCTCGACAGTAAGGAAATGAGCATCAAAACCTGGAAAAGGAGTAAGAGGAGCAGGTGGATGTACAAAAGGAGACGGTGATGAACGTGGGGGAACAAAAGCAGGCTGACAAGGACACGGTAGGGAACGTGGAGTCAGCTCAAGCTCCAAGACTCTGCGGCTCATAATCTCAAACTGAAGCTGAAGTGATAAAAGCAACTCATCCTGTGTATAGCCAACAAAATGGGAGGGATGATAGGTGTCACACCCCGACCACGTAAAACAACAAATCCTGGCGGAAACGTCGGGGAGTGTTGTAACAGAATTATCATTCATAACCATGGATACAAAAGAGTTTCGTTTTATTGATAATATTAAACATTTACATTGTCTTAACACACAACAACCAAGTACAGATCGTCTATCATTATTATTATGTCACTAAGGCCTCGTCCAGATCCTATGTGACGCATGCATCCTAGAAATCAATCAAGCAACAACACCTGAAACATATGTAAAAACAAAGTCAGCAAAGAAATGTTGGCGAGTACATAGGTTTTATAAGAGTATCGAAATCATGGCTTCGTTTACATGTTGCAGTACTTTATTAGACTACAAGAGTCAAAATATAAACCTCGTTTTGAAAAGTGTATTGCAACATAGCTAACCAACTCAAATCAAGTTGGTTATAGTTTATAAAATCTCGTAGCCATGATTCTTAACCCAAAAACATTTGTTTTAGAAAACCAATTTGTAAAACATCTCGTAAAAACTCGTTAATAAAACTCGTATGGTTCATATCTTTTAGAAAACATCGTTGTGTGACATCGTTACAAAATCGTCTACCCAAGTGAACTACATAACGCCACGGTATGTAATATGTTGAAAACACTTATATATACGAAGTACCAGCGGCGTATCTACCATGCTTTCACCACATTACACCCGTCCCGTTATCTAAACACTTAACCAAAAACCAATCGTTTATCCAATTCATTTAACTTGTTCGAATCGTTTCCAAATCGTTAACTCGTTTAAATCGTTTAAATCATCCTCATTTTAATTGTGAAAACTATTTATGGTCGTCTCGCTAATAACATTCAAACCTTCGTGACTCGACTACCTCATTTCTCGCTTCTCGCATTAACAAACCTCCAAAGGGTAAGTTAACAATCACAGATTCAGTTGTTACCCACAACCCCCACACATAACCATGGGTGTAGTCGATAACGGGATTTGTCAGATCCTATGGTACCATAACCTAATACTGGTCGGTTCGGCCAAAATTAATGAATGTCATTCGTTATGTAACTACAACCAAACAAGTTTGTTCACATTATTGAAATCGTTATTAGTTTAGTATAAATCGTTTTAATCATTTTTGAAATCATTGTTTAAACCTTGAAATCATTTATGTACATATGAATCACCCCAAAACAATTGAAAACAGTAAAATAGGGGAACTATGTACTCACATGTAGTGCAAAGTATCCTCAATCAATAGAACTTCAACAAACTCAAGTAAACCAGAGAAATCAAGCAGCACCTAGTAATCGAATCACTATATCAAACAATAGACGCCTAAATCGGAAGATCAGACAGAATGAAGTCTTGTAAACCAAATGAGTGTTGGAACTCATGCGATATGGCTTAACAAAGCCTACATCCTAAATCAGAACCTAACCTAAGTGCTTTCGACCCATCGCGACCCATTAAGGTAGCTTACGCTACTTTAACGCGTCGTGCGCGCAAACCGTGTTCGAGACGTCTAACTAGTCCTATGACAAGTGTTATATGCCTAAACATGTCTAAATATGTTGCAAAATCAGTTATGTGACAAAAGTTTATATTACATATGCTTAATTACTAATTATGCATGAAAAGGGCATTTTGGTCATTTACTTAAGGCATATAAACTACCTATCATACAACTAATTAAACCTAAGTGACCATAAGGTATAACCTCGGAAGGTTATTCCGATGCAACTATGGTCACTAAACATGTTTGGTTGGATCCTAATGATCGACCAAATGGGTCGTGTTCGAAAGTCTAAGCGGGTGTTTAGAGCGCTTGACTTACGACTCTACACAAGCACAAAACTAAAAAGTGACTAGTTAAACATGTTAAAACATGTTTAACGAATTTAGAAAACAGGTTTGGTATCAAAACAAACGGTTTTGATACCCAAAAGTAGTTTGGTTACAAAATACGCGAGAATATGCATTTTGGCCGAAACTACGACTCGTCACTGAGCCTAGATAACGTGGTAATCAGTAGGTATAGTCACTAGGGACTATAACCATCGTGATTACGCTCACGTTATGAAGTTCAACTGAACTTCGCATTGACCATAAACTGGTTAATGCAGAAAGTCAAACGCAGTTTGACTTTTACGATAAAAACGAATGAAAATAACGAAAGAATACTTACAAAGGGCCCCCGCAAGCTTTGATCCGATTTACCCTCAGGTATGAAGTGTAAACTCCAACTTAGATGGCCAAAATCAGATCAATGTGGGTTTTGCAAGTGAATGGGGTGGGCTATATATAGGAAAACTAGATCCGTTAGGATCATTTATTTAATAACGTGCTTTGATCTCGGCCGTACATGTGTGCCCCATGTTTTCCAATACCATTAGAGCCCCTAGAATGAGCCCATGGTAAGTTAAAAACCGTTTGCAAGTGGAAAACACAGGTGCAACAGCTGGAAACAGCAAGAAAATCAGTTTTACTGATCTGGGTATCTCAGGCGGCCCGCGTAAAAGACAAGAAAGTCTTACGCGGCCCGTGTGGGCTGAGTTTCCAGAATTTGCAATTTGGTCCCTGCACTTCAGAATCTTGCATTTTGGCTCATTTTTGACACGTTTAAGCCCCGTTAACCTCATTTCAAGGCTCTAAAATGAAGTTAAAGTATAGGGAACTCAAAACATGCTCAAAAATATCTCGGATGTCGGCTCGTTTGGTCGTGCGGTCGCGTTGTTCGGTTAATTACGACGGAAGTCGTAACGAACGCAAAAACGATCCAAATCGAGCGACGAATGGAATTTTCTTATGCCAAACACCAAAATAAAATATTTTAATGCTTACATAAATTTTTGGATGTCCGGATATATTCAGAACGAAAGATATGCCCGAAAATGCAAACTTATGCACTTTTTGACGCTTTTAGTCCCTATTGATCAATAAAGTTTATTTTAGCACACCAAACCCCTCAAAGCCTATTTCTAAGCTATGTAAAGGATATTTAGGGTATGTTTAACTTATGATCAAGTTCCGGAATGTTTGTTACTATACAAATAGTCCCTGCGATCGAACAAACTAGATTTCAACACACCAAACCATCCAAAACTTATTTCTAAGTTATGTGGAGGTTATTTAAGGTATGTTAAGCCTATTTATCTATTACGGAGTGTTTGTTGCATTAAACTGGTTATATTTACACATTAGTGCGCGTATAACCTTCCAGAAAGCGATTTAAAGCTTGAAATCGGATTCGAATCGAATTAAAAAATCACCAAACACAAATACACACATAAAAACACCAAAACACATATAATAACACCAAAGCACATTGTTTTATTAATAATCATCATTGTTTTACATTGTACATCGATTATAGAACACAGTTGTCACAGTCTCCCCTACTTCAGGAAATTTCGTCCCGAAATTTTATTTAGAGGGAACTTGTGAAAAAAAATACGGATATTTCACCTTCATCAGGTCCTCACGTTCCCATGTAAACTCTGGGCCATGTTTGGAATCCCAGCGAACTTTTACCAATCGAATATGTTTGTTCTTCAACTGTTTGAAAGCACGGTCCACTATCTCCACGGGTTTCTCGACAAAGTGCATCATTTCGTCGATTCGGATCTCGTCGAGAGGAATGTGAAGATCAGCGTCAGCTAAACACTTTCGCAAATTAGACACGTGAAAAGTCGGATGAATATTCCCAAGCTCTGGAGGTAGCTCTAGTCGATAGGCAACCTTCCCAATTCTTTCCACAATCTTAAATGGTCCCACATATCGAGGTGCAAGTTTTCCTTTCTTTCCAAATCTCACGACTCCCTTCCAAGCTGAAACCTTGAGTAGGACACGGTCTCCGACTTGAAATTCTAACGGCTTGCGTCGCATATCCGCATAACTCTTTTGAACGGCTCCGAGCTGTCACAAGATTATCGCGGATTTTCTTGATTTGGTCTGTTGTTTCCAGAATGAGCTCAGGTCCAGTAAGCTGAGCTTCACCGATTTCATTCCAACAGACAGGGGTGAACGACATTTTCGACCATAGAGAGCTTCAAATGGTGCCATATTAATACTATCATGATGACTATTGTTGTAAGAGAACTCGACCAATGGAAGATGAGAATCCCAATTACCACCAAAGTCTATTACGCATGCTCTAAGCATATCCTCCAAAGTTTGAATCATCCTCTCAGATTGTCCATCTGTTTGGGGATGATAACCAGTGCTTAGATTCAGTTGGGTTCCCAAAGCAGATTGCATGGTCTTCCAAAAATGAGATGAAAATCGAGCATCACGATCAGAAATGATATCCAAGGGAACACCATGTCGTGATACAATCTCATCAACATAAATCTTTGCAAGTTTATCAGCAGATAGATCCTCGCGAATCGGAATGAAATGAGTTGATTTCGTTAATCGATCGATAACAACCCAAATCGCATCGTGACCTTTAGATGTACGCGGTAATTTAGTGATGAGATCCATCGCAATGTTCTCCCACTTCCAAACCGGTATCTCTGGTTGTACAAGCAAGCCAGAAGGTCGTTGATGTTCAGCCTTGACTTTGAGACAAGTTAGGCATTTCGATACATACAAGGCAACATCCTTTTTCATACCAGACCACCAATACTGAGTACGAAGATCCTTGTACATTTTATCAGCACCAGGATGGATAGAATATCGAGACTTGTGAGATTCGTCCATTACCAAAGTGCGAAGATCGTCTTGTTTCGGAATCCACAAACGATCCTTGAAATAAAGCAAACCATCGTCTTTTGCTTCGATCTTAAGATCAAGTTGACGTGGTAATTCCTTACCTAACAAATTTTGTGACACACAAAATTGTTGAGCTTGAAGGACACGAGATTGAAGATTAGATAGAGTGCGAACATAATGAAGCTTGACTCGCTCCTTTCGACTAAGCGCATCGGCTACGACATTCGCCTTACCATGATGGTAGCGAATCTCGCAATCGTAATCGTTCAAGAGTTCAACCCAACGTCGTTGCCACATGTTTAGCTCTTTCTGATTAAGAATATGTTGGATACTTTTGTGGTCTGTGAAAACCACACACTTTGTGCCATAAAGATAATGTCTCCAGATTTTAAGCGCGAAAACCACCGCTCCTAACTCAAGATCATGAGTCGTGTAGTTCTTCTCGTGAATTTTCAATTGTCTGGACGCATAAGCTATGACTTTACCTCGTTGCATAAGAAGGCAACCAAGTCCTAGATTCGATGCGTCACAGTAGACAACAAAATCATCGTTTCCATCGGGAAGAGATAGAACGGGAGCATCACACAGCTTCTGCTTTAACGTTTGAAACACTTCTTCTTGCTTAGGTCCCCACTCAAAAGGCTTATTCTTCTGAGTCAAAGCAGTGAGTGGAACCGCAATCTTCGAGAAATTTGAAATGAAACATCGATAATAACCAACAAGACCAAGAAAAGATCGAATCTCTGTAGGTGTCGTCGGCGTGTTCCAATCCTTAATTGCAACAATCTTGGATGGATCCACGTGAATACCCTGCTCATTGACTATATGACCCAAGAATTGAACTTCTTCAAGCCAGAATTCACACTTGGAGAATTTAGCAAAAAGTTGTTCCTTCTTCAGGAGTTCCAATGTTAAGCGAAGGTGTTGCTCGTGATCGGCTCGAGACTTCGAATAAATGAGAATATCATCGATGAACACAATAATGAACTTGTCTAAATAAGGTTTGTAGACCCTATTCATTAAGTCCATAAAGATAGCTGGGGCATTTGTCAAACCAAAAGGCATGACAGTGAACTCGTAATGCCCATATCTTGTGCGGAAAGCAGTTTTGGGAATATCGTCTTCGAGAACACGAAGTTGATGATACCCAGAATGCAGATCGATCTTGGAAAAGCATGAAGCACCTTGCAGCTGATCGAAGAGATCATCAATTCGAGGTAGGGGATATCGATTCTTGATGGTAAGCTTATTAAGCTCATGATAATCGATACACATTCGAAAAGATCCATCTTTCATTTTCACGAAGAGGACAGGAGCTCCCCAAGGTGAAAAGCTTGGACGGATGAATCCTTTATCAGATAACTCTTGAAGCTATTTCGATAACTCTTGCATCTCCGACGGCGCAAGACGATAAGGTGTGTCACACCCCGACCACGTAGAACATACAAAACGTGGCGGAAACGTCGGGGAGTGTTGTAACAGAATTAATGTTTCACAACCATGGAAATTAAAGTTCGTTTTATTAATCAACCATCCAAGTTTACATTGTTTTAAGCAAGAAACCAAGAGTACATAACATAAATTAACTAGTTCTTGTCTCGTTTTAAGTCACTAAGGCACAGGTCCGCCTAAGTATGTCTTGATAAGTCCTATGCATCATCTCCTGAAAACACATGTGAAAATAGGTACGTCAGCATAAAAATGCCTGTGAGATACATAGGTTTTGTGAAAATAAGATTCATGACTTATGTTTGAGAAAATGTTTAGTCATGAACCTTGTAATTTGCTTTGTCTTGTAAATCATTTGAAAAACGATAAGATCAGATGATATGTATAAATAAATGTCAGGTTAAATGAATAACCATGTAAAATGTGTTTGTGTAAAATAAGTTGTTTGTAAATCAATGTCTTGTAAAAAGTATGTTACTTGTATAAAATGTTCTATGTCTCAAACTGAAATGATTCAAATAACGGTACGATATGTAATACCATACAAGCACTTATATATAGGAAGTACCAGCGGCGTATCCACCATGCTTGTATCATATTACACACGCATCGTTACTTAATCACTTAATCAAACCAAACCACCAAAGTAATGTTTAACAATTGTAGAAATGTTTATGTAATGTCAATTGTCTATTGTCAAATGTAAAACATGTCAACAGATACAAATGGTTCACATGGTTCACAGATACAAACGGTTCACAGATACACACGGTTCACAGATACAAACGGTTCACATAGTCAAATGATTTCAACGGTTCAAAATGTAGTATAATGTGTTCATATGCTGGATGAGCATATGCAACAGAAATGCAATGTAAAACAATGTACTAAGTATGCACACAGTGGACATACATAGCATGAAATGTAATGTAAAACGATGTACTAAGTACGCACACAATGGGCATACATAGCATGAAATGTAATGTAAAACAATGTACTAAGTAATGCACACAATGGGCACACCTAGCATGAAATGTAATGTAAAACAATGTACTAAGTAATGCACACAATGGGCACACCTAGCATAAGATGCAATGAAATCATGTACTATAATGTACTAACGAACATAGCATGTATATGATGTGAAAACATGAAAGCATGAAAGTAACAAGTAGGCACATGTGTTCCACCCCAAAACAGTTTGGAAAACAGTAAAAGAGGGGTCTATGTACTCACCTGAGATTGCTCAGATGTATAAAGATAATCACCAAGTAATGCTAGAGATCTCGGAATCAAACGGCACCTAATATAGGTATCTATGTTAATAACCGGACCTAAATCGGAAGATCGGATAGAATGAGGGTTCGTAAACCAAATGAGTATGGGAACTCATGTAGTATGGTTTAACAAAGCCTACATACTAAATGAAACCTAACCTAAGTGCTTGTGACCCATTACGACCCGTTTAGGTAGCTTATGCTACTTTAACGCGTCGTTCGCGTGAAACGCGTTCGGACCGCCTAACTAGTCCTATGACAAGTAATATATGCCTTAACATGTCTAATATGATTGTCAAATCAGTTTAGATGTCAAAAGTTATGTTACATATGTTTAAAATGAATTTTGGCATCATAGGGGTATTTTGGTAATTTACCTAAGGCATATAAACTACCTATCATACAACTACTTAAACGAAGCGACCATAAGGTATAACCTCATAAGGTTATTCCCTATATACTATGGTCACCTAATGTGTTTAGTCGGATCCTAATGATCGACCAAACGGGTCGGGTTTGAGGTATAAGCGATTTATTAGATCGCTTACCCTACGACCCTAGACAACGTGGTAATCAGTAGGCATAGTCCCAAGGGACTATGACCATCGTGATTACAATCACGTTGCGAAGTTCAAACGAACTTCGCATTGACCATTACTGGTCAACGCTGAAAGTCAAACAAAGTTTGACTTTCGGACTCGAAAAGCAGTAAAATAAGGAAAAGAACGAAAGAATACTTACGAAGGGTCCCCGAATGCTAATCTAGATCAATATAGTTCAAGTATGAAACAAAGGTTTCAACTTAGAACACAATTAATCAGATTCTAGTGCTTTAAAACAATGAAAGGCATGGGGTATATATAGTTTTCATTGAACCGTTAAGATCGTTTCATGGAAAACGTGCCTTAATCCCATCCGTACATTTGTTGCAAAGTTGTGGTGGTTAGAAATGATGTTTATCAGCTGAAAATGCAAGTTGCAAGCATGTGGTTGTGGTTTAATCAGCTGATAATCTGCTGACTGTTTGTTATTATCTGTTCTGGCACAGGCTAGCGCACCGTTACACTAAAAGTGTAGAGGTGCGCTACTTACAAGTTTGGCAAAATTACACTTTTGGTCCCTGCAGCCCCTAAACTTGGTTTTCGATGTATTTTTTACACGTTTAAGCCCCGTTAACCCCATTTCAAAGCTCTAAAATGAAGTTAAAGTATAGGGAACTTAAAATGTGCTCAAAAATATCTCGGATGTCGGTTCGTTTAGCTGTACGGTTGCGATGTTCGGTTAATTACGACGGAAGTCGTAACGAACGCAAAAACGATCCAAATTAAGCGACGAATGGATTTTTCTTATGGCGAACACTAAAATAAAATATTTTAGTGCTTACATAAATTTTTGGATGTCCGGATGTATTCAGAACGTAAGTTACGCGTAAAAATGCAAACTTGTGCACTTTTTGACGCTTTTAGTCCTTGAATGACACAAAAGTTTATTTTAGCATACCGAACACCTCAAAGCCTATTTCTAAGCTATGTAAAGGATATTTATGGTATGTTTAACTTATGGTCATGTTCCGGAAGGTCTGTTACAGTTCAAATTGGCATACTTTCGCAGTTTGTCAACTTTAGTCCCTGTAAGCGATTAAACTTTGATTTCACCACACCAAACCTTCCAAAACTTATATCTAAGTTACGTAAAGGTTATTTAAGGTATGTTAAGCCTATTTCACTATTCCGGAGTGTTCGTTGGATTAAACTGGTTATATCTACACATCAGTGCGCGTATAACCTTCCAGAAAGCGATTTAGAGCTTGAAATCGAACATGAGTTGATATGTGCAAAAGATACACGTATTAATACAAGTCCAAAGTATGAAATACAATATTTCATTGGTTTGGCATTTGTTTGATGGTTGAAATGACACAGGTGTTACAGTCTCCCCTACTTTAGGAAATTTCGTCCCGAAATTAATTCGTAGGAGTCTATTTGTGACTTTGTGTCAGATAACCACCAGAGATATGTAAAGCATAATCCTGTCATTTCCTTAACGGACATTCTTCAGAACGAAAATGAACAAAACGGAGTCATTTTCCTCAACGAGTATTCTTCAGAAGCGGAAATGAAGGAATAAACAAACAGGGATTCATTTCCTTAACGGAAAATCTTCAGAAACGAAAATGAACAAACAGAGTCATTTTCAACAGATGCTTCCTCAGAAACGGAAATGAAAATGATAGACAAACGGATATTCATTTCCTCAACGGACAAATCTTCAGAAACGAAAATGAACAAATGGAGTCATTTTCAACAGTTGCTTCCTCAGAAACGGAAATGAAAAAGATAAACAAACGGATATTCATTTCCTCAACGGATAATCTTCAGAAACGAAAATGAACGAACGGAGTCATTTTCAACGGTTGTTTCCTCAGGAACGGAAATGAAAATGATAGACAAACGGATGTTCATTTCCTTAACGGATAATCTTCAGAAACGAAAATGAACAAACGGAGTCATTTTCAACGGTTGTTTCCACAGAAACGGAAATGAAAAAGATAGACAAACGGATATTCATTTCCTCAACGGACAAATCTTCAGAAACGAAAATGAACAAACGGAGTCATTTTCAACGGTTGCTTCCTCAGAAACGGAAATGAAAATGATAGACAAACGGATATTCATTTCCTCAACGGACAAATCTTCAGAAACGAAAATGAACAAACGGAGTCATTTTCAACGGTTGCTTCCTCAGAAACGGAAATGAAAATGATAGACAAACGGATATTCATTTCTCAACGGACAAATCTTCAGAAACGAAAATAAACAAACGGAGTCATTTTCAACGGTTGCTTCCTCAGAAACGGAAATGAAAATGATAGACAAACGGATATTCATTTCCTCAACGGACAAATCTTCAGAAACGAAAATGAACTAACGGAGTCATTTTCAACGGTTGTTTCCTCAGGTTCAGAAATGAAGGATTAAACAACGGATATTCATTTCCTCAACGGATAATCTTCAGAAACGAAAATGAACTAACGGAGTCATTTTCAACGGTTGTTTCCTCAGGTTCGGAAATGAAGGATTAAATAAACGGATATTCATTTCCCTCGACGGATACTCTTCAGAACGAAAATGCACAAACGGAGTCATTTTCCTCAACGGGTATTCTTCAGAATTGGAAATGAAGGATAAACGGATATTCATTTCCTCAACGGAAAATCTTCAGAAGTGAAAAATGAATAGCTAGTTCATTTTTCCTCAACGGATACTTCATCAGAATTGGAAATGAATAGGGTTAACTTCTAGGTACATGACAAAGCTCGCTGTGGTTTCTGTGCACTAAATTCCATAATTATGTATGCATCCATAATTACGTAATTCCTTGCATAGTCCGCACAGTTTGTCTTGTAATGTTCATAAGCACATAATCACATAGTTGTTTAATTGTTATTATCTTGTTATTGATTGCTATTAACTTGGCACCTCGTACTTCGTTTCTCTTGGAAGAAACGGGTACTTAGGATTTTCGTGAAAACGCAAGAGATCATATAATGGAAGAAATTTGGGAGTAGTCTGTTCTTCAAGGAATGCGGTTCCTTGATTGTCGGTATTGTAGGGGATATGTTGTTTATACATACAATCACATAAATACATTGCAATGTAAAAGATTTATTTATAAACAACGATAATAACTGTTTCTTGGATCTTGACAACAAAAGAAAATAATACATAAGACGTGATTATTTCTAAACGATGTTGTCTTCTGGTTGATCATATGCTCATCCCTGCGCTGGATTTGCATTAGCAAGCCTTGGGCAATTCCTACGAAAATGGCCCATCTCGCCACAGTTGTAGCAAGATCCCGGTGGAAAACGAGCTTGAGCAGGATAGTTGCCAGCTTGATTTGGTGCAGCTGCGGTTGGGCAAACCCTAGCTGTATGACCTATAAGTCCGCAAACTTGGCATGTGCGGCACTTCACCCCAGCATGATGATGTAGGCCACATTGGTTGCACAAAGGTGCAGTTCCATTGTAGGGTTTCCTGGCAGGGGGTTGAGCTGGTTGGTTGAGGACGGCTTGATCATTGTGAGCGACCACAGCGTAGTTCTGAGAAGCCTTTCGCTTCTTTGGCCTCTTAGGGGATCCAGTCTGTTCATCCATGGTCTTTGATTCCTCGATTGGGTTCGGTTCCTCGGCCGGTTTCTTGTCACCTTTTCGGAAAAGTTTACCTTTCCTGATCTTTGATTCAGTCAAGGTTGCAGATAGCTCAATGGCCTGTCTAACTGTAGTAGGGTTGCTTCCAGTCACAATGTCTTGTATTGAGTCAGGGAGACCATCAATGTACTTTTCGATTGCCTTATCCAAAGGCGTGACCATGTTTGGGCATAACAGACTTAACTCCTCATAACGGTCCGTGTAGGCTCGATGCTCACCGCTGTCTTGCTCAAGGTTGTCGAATTCCCTTTCCAAGGCCCTGATCTCATGACGAGGACAGAATTCCTTCATCATAAGGGTTCTAAGTTCAGCCCATGTCTGTGCTAAAGCAACTTCTGCACCACGATCTCTCATAACCCCGTTCCACCACGTAAGGGCTCTCTTCTGGAACACACTCGAAGCAAACTCGACCTTGCGATTGTCAGAACACTGCACGTGGCGGAAAGTATTCTCGATGCTCTCGAACCATTGAAGAAGCCCAGTCGCTCCCTCAGAACCACTAAACTTGAGTGGTTTCGCCGAGTTAAAACTCTTGAAATTGCATGGACCATTGTTGTTGTTGTTGGCTTGATTCCATTGAGCAAAGAGGTTTGGGAATTGAGCAGCCATTTGTTGTGCAATGATTTCGGCCAGTTCGGCAGTCGCTATCTGGTTTTCGCGTCGAGGAGGCATTCTAAAAGAGGAAACATGAAAGGAAACGAGTGAGAGAATTAGACGAAAAGAATGAGATGAAACAAATCTGATGAAAGCAAGGATAGTGGTCATTTGTTTGTTACTACAAAGCAACAAACGACCTCGGTGATTAATCAAAGTAGATAGGTCAAAAATAATGTATCGCGAAGACATGCTCGCCTATAAGTGAACACTCATCCCAAGAATTCCCAGGTAAGCCCAACTGGTCTCGCGTCTGATGAGATGTATACGAAGTGCTTGCCTAGACAGAAAACCCAGAATACAGGCATTCACCCTTCCAGTTTGCACGTGTTCACATTATTTAAAACCCAAAACCTTGACGAGATTTTGAAAATTCAAAGGGGTTCAAAACCTAGTAATCAATCATCCTAGAACAGATGATTAGTTTTCAAGGCGGTTTTGAAATTTATGTCCTTGTTGTGGTCGTCGCCTAAGGATAGGTGACGGTATTGTTTTATGACTAAACGCAAGTAAACTCGCGTTAGGGTCCTAAGAAGGTTATAGACTAGGTCAAAGCATTACTAATAACCTAATTCCCTATAACCATTGGCTCTGATACCATCTTTTCTGTCACACCCCGACCACGTAGAACATACAAAACGTGGCGGAAACGTCGGGGAGTGTTGTAACAGAATTAATGTTTCACAACCATGGAAATTAAAGTTCGTTTTATTAATCAACCATCCAAGTTTACATTGTTTTAAGCAAGAAACCAAGAGTACATAACATAAATTAACTAGTTCTTGTCTCGTTTTAAGTCACTAAGGCACAGGTCCGCCTAAGTATGTCTTGATAAGTCCTATGCATCATCTCCTGAAAACACATGTGAAAATAGGTACGTCAGCATAAAAATGCCTGTGAGATACATAGGTTTTGTGAAAATAAGATTCATGACTTATGTTTGAGAAAATGTTTAGTCATGAACCTTGTAATTTGCTTTGTCTTGTAAATCATTTGAAAAACGATAAGATCAGATGATATGTATAAATAAATGTCAGGTTAAATGAATAACCATGTAAAATGTGTTTGTGTAAAATAAGTTGTTTGTAAATCAATGTCTTGTAAAAAGTATGTTACTTGTATAAAATGTTCTATGTCTCAAACTGAAATGATTCAAATAACGGTACGATATGTAATACCATACAAGCACTTATATATAGGAAGTACCAGCGGCGTATCCACCATGCTTGTATCATATTACACACGCATCGTTACTTAATCACTTAATCAAACCAAACCACCAAAGTAATGTTTAACAATTGTAGAAATGTTTATGTAATGTCAATTGTCTATTGTCAAATGTAAAACATGTCAACAGATACAAATGGTTCACATGGTTCACAGATACAAACGGTTCACAGATACACACGGTTCACAGATACAAACGGTTCACATAGTCAAATGATTTCAACGGTTCAAAATGTAGTATAATGTGTTCATATGCTGGATGAGCATATGCAACAGAAATGCAATGTAAAACAATGTACTAAGTATGCACACAGTGGACATACATAGCATGAAATGTAATGTAAAACGATGTACTAAGTACGCACACAATGGGCATACATAGCATGAAATGTAATGTAAAACAATGTACTAAGTAATGCACACAATGGGCACACCTAGCATGAAATGTAATGTAAAACAATGTACTAAGTAATGCACACAATGGGCACACCTAACATAAGATGCAATGAAATCATGTACTATAATGTACTAACGAACATAGCATGTATATGATGTGAAAACATGAAAGCATGAAAGTAACAAGTAGGCACATGTGTTCCACCCCAAAACAGTTTGGAAAACAGTAAAAGAGGGGTCTATGTACTCACCTGAGATTGCTCAGATGTATAAAGATAATCACCAAGTAATGCTAGAGATCTCGGAATCAAACGGCACCTAATATAGGTATCTATGTTAATAACCGGACCTAAATTGGAAGATCGGATAGAATGAGGGTTCGTAAACCAAATGAGTATGGGAACTCATGTAGTATGGTTTAACAAAGCCTACATACTAAATGAAACCTAACCTAAGTGCTTGTGACCCATTACGACCCGTTTAGGTAGCTTATGCTACTTTAACGCGTCGTTCGCGTGAAACGCGTTCGGACCGCCTAACTAGTCCTATGACAAGTAATATATGCCTTAACATGTCTAATATGATTGTCAAATCAGTTTAGATGTCAAAAGTTATGTTACATATGTTTAAAATGAATTTTGGCATCATAGGGGTATTTTGGTAATTTACCTAAGGCATATAAACTACCTATCATACAACTACTTAAACGAAGCGACCATAAGGTAAAACCTCATAAGGTTATTCCCTATATACTATGGTCACCTAATGTGTTTGGTCGGATCCTAATGATCGACCAAACGGGTCGGGTTTGAGGTATAAGCGATTTATTAGATCGCTTACCCTACGACCCTAGACAACGTGGTAATCAGTAGGCATAGTCCCAAGGGACTATGACCATCGTGATTACAATCACGTTGCGAAGTTCAAACGAACTTCGCATTGACCATTACTGGTCAACGCTGAAAGTCAAACAAAGTTTGACTTTCGGACTCGAAAAGCAGTAAAATAAGGAAAAGAACGAAAGAATACTTACGAAGGGTCCCCGAATGCTAATCTAGATCAATATAGTTCAGGTATGAAACAAAGGTTTCAACTTAGAACACAATTAATCAGATTCTAGTGCTTTAAAACAATGAAAGGCATGGGGTATATATAGTTTTCATTGAACCGTTAAGATCGTTTCATGGAAAACGTGCCTTAATCCCATCCGTACATTTGTTGCAAAGTTGTGGTGGTTAGAAATGATGTTTATCAGCTGAAAATGCAAGTTGCAAGCATGTGGTTGTGGTTTAATCAGCTGATAATCTGCTGACTGTTTGTTATTATCTGTTCTGGCACAGGCTAGCGCACCGTTACACTAAAAGTGTAGAGGTGCGCTACTTACAAGTTTGGCAGAATTACACTTTTGGTCCCTGCAGCCCCTAAACTTGGTTTTCGATGTATTTTTGACACGTTTAAGCCTCGTTAACCCCATTTCAAAGCTCTAAAATGAAGTTAAAGTATAGGGAACTTAAAATGTGCTCAAAAATATCTCGGATGTCGGTTCGTTTAGCCGTACGGTTGCGATGTTCGGTTAATTACGACGGAAGTCGTAACGAACGCAAAAACGATCCAAATTAAGCGACGAATGGATTTTTCTTATGGCGAACACTAAAATAAAATATTTTAGTGCTTACATAAATTTTTGGATGTCCGGATGTATTCAGAACGTAAGTTACGCGTAAAAATGCAAACTTGTGCACTTTTTGACGCTTTTAGTCCTTGAATGACACAAAAGTTTATTTTAGCATACCGAACACCTCAAAGCCTATTTCTAAGCTATGTAAAGGATATTTATGGTATGTTTAACTTATGGTCATGTTCCGGAAGGTCTGTTACAGTTCAAATTGGCATACTTTCGCAGTTTGTCAACTTTAGTCCCTGTAAGCGATTAAACTTTGATTTCACCACACCAAACCTTCCAAAACTTATATCTAAGTTACGTAAAGGTTATTTAAGGTATGTTAAGCCTATTTCACTATTCCGGAGTGTTCGTTGGATTAAACTGGTTATATCTACACATCAGTGCGCGTATAACCTTCCAGAAAGCGATTTAGAGCTTGAAATCGAACATGAGTTGATATGTGCAAAAGATACACGTATTAATACAAGTCCAAAGTATGAAATACAATATTTCATTGGTTTGGCATTTTTTTGATGGTTGAAATGACACAGGTGTTACAAGGTGCTTTCGCAATCGGGTTGGCATTGGGTACAAGGTCAATATGAAATTCGACTTGACGAACTGGAGGCAAACCAGGCAGTTCATCGGGAAACACCTCTGGATAATCCCGAACAATCGGAATATCCTGAATACTCTTGCTCTTGCTTTTCTCCTCGGTGACATGTGCTAGAAAAGCAACATATCCTTTTCGTAAATACCTTTGGGCTTCCATACACGACATAAGCTTCAATCCACCTGAAGGTTTCTCTCCACGAACTTCTAAAACTTCGCCAGACGAAAGAGGAATACGAACGATCTTATCAAAATAAACCACCTCAGCATGATGTTTGGTTAACCAATCCATCCCCACGATAATGTCGAAACTCCCAAGTTGCATCGATGTGAGGCCAATAGGAAAAAGATGGTTATCAAGGTTTAACTGGCAATCACGAATAACAGAATCGAGAACAAGAGGTTTACCAATAGCAACTTCGACAGATAAGGGTTTCCTCAGTTTAGTTCTAGGTATCGCAAGCAAAGGCTTAAAAGACAATGAAACAAAACTTCTATCGGCTCCAGAATAAAAAAGAATAGACGCAGGTCGATTGTTAACAAGAAATGTACCATTAACCACCTCGTTGTCAGCCCTCGCTTCGTTTGCATTCAAATTGTACGCTCGTCCACGAGCGGGATTCACGTTTACGTTGACATTCGCATTCGGGTTCGCATTAGCATTTGCGTTTGCATTCACCAACCTCGGACAATTGTTGCGGAAGTGACCAAACTCTCCACAATTAAAACATGAACCCGGTGGGAATCTCGCAGCATTCCCCTGAACTGGAGCTTGAACCTGGGCAACCTGATTCTGTCCCAGACGAAAAATATTGGCCAAATGCCCAAGTTTACCATACGTTGTGCATTGCTTGCAAGCTTGTTGTGCAACATGATGACCATTGCAGCGAGCACAATGAGGTGCAGTACCAGCATACACCTTCTTCGCAGGCGGTTGAGCCGGTGGGTTCTGCGGGTTCTGAGCAGTCTGTGCTGTAACAGCAAAATTCTGAGCACCCTTTCGCTTTCTCGAGTTCTTTGACGACTCGCCTTTCTTACCCTTACCCTTTTCCTTGTCTTTCGCAGAATCGATCGACTTCTTTTTATCACCCTTGCGGGTAAGTTTACCCTTCCTGACTTGAGACTCAGTCAGGGTAGCCGACAACTCGATCGCGTGACGTACGGTAGTAGGATTAACACCGGTCACAATATCCTGTATGGAATCAGGTAAACTATCGATATATCTCTCGATTGCTTTCTCCAGTGGGGTAACCATACTGGGGCACAACAGACTGAGTTCTTCAAAACGATATGTATACGCACGGTGTTCACCCCCATCTTGCTTTAAATCGTCAAACTCTCATTCCAAAGCTCGAATTTCGAGACAGGGACAAAACTCCTTCATCATGAGAGCTCGAAGCTCTTCCCATGTTTGTGCTAATGCCACTTCGGCACCCCTATCGCGCATAACACCATTCCACCAAGTAAGAGCACGCTTCTCGAACACACTTGATGCAAATTCAACCTTACGCCCATTCGGACATTGCACATGTCTGAATGTTCTCTCGATACTTTCGAACCATTGCAGGAGCACGGTTGCTCCTTGCGACCCATAAAACTTTAGCGGCTTAGCAGAATTGAAATTATTGAAATTACACTGTGCATTGTTATTATTTTTGTTGTTGTATAACTCGTGGATTTGGGTCACAATGCCAGGAAGCACAGCAGCCATTTGCTGAGAGACAAGGGCTGCGACTTCTTCAGCAGTAAAAGATTGTGCATCCCGTCAAGCAGGCATGGTCTAACAAGGAAATATGAGAAACGAGTGAGGTTGATAATTGGAAAAACAAAAGAGGTATTGAAAAACATCGACAAAACACAAGGAAGGCGATCATTTGTTCGTTACCTCGAACAAACAAACGACACGCAGTGACTAATCAAAGTAAATAGGTCAAAATAATGTATCACGAAGACATGCCCTGTAACACCTGTGTCATTTCAACCATCAAAAAAATTCCAAACCAATGAAATATTGTATTTCATACTTTGGACTTGTATAAATATGTGTATCTTTTGCACATATCAAGTCTTGTTCGATTTCAAGCTCTAAATCGCTTTCTGGAAGGTTATACGCGCACTGATGCGTAAATATAACCAGTTTAATGCAACGAACACTCTGGAATAGTGAAATAGGCTTAACATACCTTAAATAACCTTTACATAACTTAGATATAAGTTTTGGAAGGTTTGGTGTGGTGAAATCAAAGTTTAATCGCTTACAGGGACTAAAGTTGACAAACTGCGAAAGTATGCCAATTTGAACTGTAACAGACATTCCGGAGCATGACCATAAGTTAAACATACCATAAATACCCTTCACATAGCTTAGAAATAGGCTTTGAGGTGTTCGGTATGCTAAAATAAACTTTTGGGTCATTCAGGGACTAAAAGTGTCAAAAAGTGCACAAGTTTGCACTTTCGCGCATAACTTACGTTCTGAATACATCTGGACATCCAAAAATTTATGTAAGCACTAAAATATTTTATTTTAGTGTTCGCCATAAGAAAAATCCATTCGTCGCGTCATTTGGTTCGTTTTTCGCATTCGGGACCAGATTCGATGTATTAGCCGTTGTTTAATTCACAACCACACATTCTAAACTTGCTTAGTCAGCGGATAAGGATGGAATTTAGGCACCATGACTTTGCAACACATGTATGGATGGAATTTAAACACCTAAACACCATAACTTTTCAACACATGTACGGATGGGATTAAGGCACGTTTTCCATGAAACGATCTTAACGGTTCGGGTATTCCTATAAATACCCCATACCCCCCATTGCTAAAATCACTAGAAACTTGATTTGAGAAACTCTAAGTTGAAACATTTGTTTCATACCTGAGATTTTTGAATCGAGTTTAGCATTCGGGGACCCTTCGTAAGTATTCTTTCGTTCTTTTCCTTATTTTATTGCTTTTCGAGTCCGAAAGTCAAACTTTGTTTGACTTTCAGCGTTGACCAGTAATGGTCAATGCGAAGTTCTTTTGAACTTCGCAACGTGAGTGTAATCACGTTGGTCATAGTCCCTTGGCACTATGCCCACTGATTACCACGTTGTCTAGGGTCGTAGGGTAAGCGATCTAATGAATCGCTTATACCTCGAACCCGACCCAGTTTGGTCGATCATTAGGATCCGACCAAACACATTAGGTGAACATAGTAGGTAGGGAATAACCTTCCGAGGTTATACCCTATGGTCACATCGTTTAAGTAGTTGTATGATAGGTAGTTTATATGCCTTAGGTAAATTACCAGAATACCCTTTTCATGTATAATTGGTAATTAAGCATATGTAACCTAAACCTTTGTCACATAACTGATTATGTAATATGTTTAGGCATATAACACTTGTCATAGGGCTAGTTAGGCGGTCCGAACGCGTTTCACGCGAACGACGCGTTAAAGTAGCATAAGCTACCTAAACGGGTCGTAATGGGTCGTAGACACTTAGGTTAAGTTTCATTTAGTATGTAGGCTTTGTTAAACCAAATGACACGAGTCTCTACACTCGTTTGGTTTACAAACCCTAATGCTACCCGATCTTCCGATTTAGGTCCGGTTTATTAATGTAGTTACCTATAGTAGGTGTCGTTTGATTCCGTGATCTCTAGCTTTGCTTGGTGGTTATCCTAGGACTTCTGAGCAATCTCAAGTGAGTACATAGACCCCTCTTTTACTGTTTTCCAAACTGTTTTGGGGTGGAACACATGTGCCTACTTGTTACTTTCATGCTTTCCTGTTTTAACATCATATACTGCTATGTTCGTTAGTACATTATAGTACATGATTTTATGACATTTCATGCTAGGTGTGCCCAATTGTGTGCATTACTTAGTACATCGTTTTACATGACATTTTGACATAGACATTTGACATAGACATTTCGGCATAGACATTTTAACATGATTGACATTTGATCATGCATTTCCCATAAAACATAACTTTGATTTAAACCAAGATTTACTTCAATACTTTGTTTTTGTGCATATGGTTTAGTTGAGACATTTCACTTGCCATACATGACATCTTGACATAGACATTTGACATGGATATTTGACATAGACATTTTGATACGATTTACATCTTGACATGAACACTTTGACATATTACCCAATACATTTGACAATTGATTTAAACATAGACTTCTTACATTGGTTGGTTTGGTTTGATTAAGTGATTAAGTAACGATGCGTGTGTAATATGATACAAGCATGGTGGATACACCGCTGGTACTTCCTATATATAAGTGTTTGTATGGTATTACATATCGTAGCGTTATTTGAATCATTTCAGTTTGAGACATATAACATTTTATACAAATAACATACTTTTCACAAGACATTGTTTTACAAACAACTTATCTTATACAAATCCATTTTACTATGGTTATTCATTTAACCATACATTATTCACTTATTTATACATATCATCTGAACTCATTGTTTTTCAAATGATTTACAAAACAAAGCAAATAACAAGGTTCATGACTAAACATTTTCTCAAACATAAGTCATGGAACCTATTTTCACAAAACCTATGTATCTCACAGGCATTTTTATGCTGACGTACCTATTTTCACATGTGTTTTTCAGGAACTGTTGCATAAGATGATCAAGATACACATAGGCAGACTTGGGCTTTAGTAACAATAAAAGATGCAAGACTAGTTAATTATGTTGTATTTCCTTGTTTGTTAAGACATTGTAACACTTTTAATCAATAAAACGAAACTTCAATTGCCATGGATTTGAAACAATTAATTCTGTTACAACACTCCCCGACATTTCCGCCACGTTTCGTTGTCTCACGTGGTCGGGGTGTGACAGAAAAGATGGTATCAGAGCCAATGGTTATAGGGAATTAGGTTATTAGTAATGCTTTGACCTAGTCTATAACCTTCTTAGGACCCTAACGCGAGTTTACTTGCGTTTAGTCATAAAACAATACTGTCACCTATCCTTAGGTGACGACCACAACAAGAACATAATTTTTCGAAACCGCTTTGAAAACTAATCATCTGTTCTAGGATGATTGATTACTAGGTTTTGAACCCTCTATTGTAAGGTTTTGAACTCTCTATTATAAGGTTTTGAACCCTTTGAATTTTCAAAATCTCGTCAAGGTTTTGGGTTTTAAATAATGTGAACACGTGCAAACTGGAAGGGTGAATGCCTGTATTCTGGGTTTTCTGTCTAGGCAAGCACTTCGTATACATCTCATCAGACGCGAGACCAGTTGTGCTTACCTGGGAATTCTTGGGATGAGTGTTCACTTATAGGCGAGCATGTCTTCGCGATACATTATATTGACCCATTTACTTTGATTAGTCACCATCTCATTTGTTTGCCTTTGGTAACAAACAAATGGTCACAATCTTCATGTGTTGTTATTCTCTTTTGACTATCTTTCGCTTGTTTCCTCCTATGCCTTTCGTTATCTTCAAGATGCTTCTTTATCGCAACAACAAAGTCTGAACTAGGTGCTGCAATTTCCCAACAAATAGGCGTCGTACTCCAGAAGACCGTTGATTTAGCTATCACCATGACTCGTCTCAGGGATGAAGCTGTATAAGGGAACCGCTCCTTGGAGAAATCAATGCAACCTTCATCATCCAAATCAAATACCATGTTTCAAATGTACCCACGGTGGACGATGGAGACATTTGGTTAACATGTGCCGCTTTGCAATCCAAAGCAAAGCTGTTACAAATCCTGCTGCTGCTCAACCTTCAAACTCTGCTTCATATGTCGCTTGGCATATCTGGCGCCTCAACCTCATGAACTTTCTACCTTGTGTATCGACTTAAGTACGCCTAGTGCAAGGTGTCGAAGCACCTCTCGTTACACAAATTCCAAAATCCATTTAGGATCTTTCTATCCTCATAATTAGATCCTTGTGGATGGGTATCATTCATCGGAATCCTTAATTGAATTCTTTGTATGATTCAATACGTACATCACAATTCAATAAGGACAAAGCCGAATTCCTTTTAAGATTATCCTATCTTCATAGATAGATTCTTGAAATGATTAAAGTGCCAAATGAAATCCACGAATTGGATTCCTGGTGTGCTTTAAGTATCCGCGTCCAAAGATAACAAATTAATGGTCAAGTTAAACAACTATGTGATTATGTGCTTATGTGTTTCCTTTTATGTTGTGTGATCCAAGTTTTGTCATCCAAATCCTCGTAGAATCTTGCATATCTTCGTATAAGGGATTCATAGTAGGATATCCAAAGGTACTACCTTAAATCCTTAATGGACTTCTACGTTGTAGTTAAGTCCCTTGGATTATAAAGTACTATTCCAAAAGTTAAATACATCCTACGTCGGTGTAGTAGGTAGTTGAGTTAAATAGATCCTACGTCGATCTAAAGTTAAATACATCCTACGTCGGTGTAGTAGGTAGTTGAGTTAAATAGATCCTACGTCGATCTAAAGTTAAATACATCCTACGTCGGTGTAGTAGGTAGTTGAGTTAAATATATCCTACGTCGATCTAAAGTTAAATACATCCTACGTCGGTGTAGTAGGTAGTTGAGTTAAATAGATCCTACGTCGATCTAAAGTTAAATACATCCTACGTCGGTGTAGTAGGTAGTTGAGTTAAATAGATCCTACGTCGATCTAAAGTTAAATACATCCTACGTCGGTGTAGTAGGTAGTTGAGTTAAATAGATCCTACGTCGATCTAAAGTTAAATACATCCTACGTCAGTGTAGTAGGTAGTTGAGTTAAATAGATCCTACGTCGATCTAAAGTTAAATACATCCTACGTCGGTGTAGTAGGTAGTTGAGTTAAAGAGATCCTACGTCGATCTAAAGTTAAATACATCCTACGTCGGTGTAGTAGGTAGTTGAGTTAAAGAGATCCTACGTCGATCTAAAGTTAAATACATCCTACGTCGGTGTAGTTAAATGTTTCTCTTAGGTAGTTGAGTTAAAGAGATCCTACGTCGATCTAAAGTTAAATACATCCTACGTCGGTGTAGTTAAATATTTCTCTTGGGTAGTTTAGCTGAAGAGATTTTTTTGTTTATCTAATCCTTTGGTGACCTAGTTAAAGAGACTCTATTACAGTCAAGTTAAATCACCACAGGATTATTCATTTGATTTTTTTCCCCATGCGCATTATGAAATGAACTGTGCGGACTGTGCAAGGAACTACGTAATTATGGAGGCCTACATAATTATGGAATTCAGTGCACAGAAACCACAGGAAGTTTTGTCATGTGTTAAGACCAACAGTGGCAAGAATAATGATAAGGGAGAAGTCTTGGACTTCGACCAATGTCATTTATTCTCACACTCCCCAATTCTGATCTCAATTACACACACAGTTTCCTATGATAAGTCTTCATAAGAAACGTTCTTCTGTCCGTAGCTCAAAACTCCATGTTTTGTTACTACAAGGACTTCACTTTGAGGGTTGACATCTTTGCTAAGAATCCTAACATGGTCCAGAGTTTTACTTAAGGGCTCAATGGATTTGTCTGAAGGCAAAACCGTCACAGCTGTCTCCACAAGTTTCCTCTAAAACTAAATTTCGGGACGAAATTTCCTAAAGTAGGGGAGACTGTAACACCTGTGTCATTTCAACCATCAAACAAATTCCAAACCAATGAAATATTGTATTTCATACTTTGGACTTGTATAAATATGTGTATCTTTTGCACATATCAAGTCTTGTTCGATTTCAAGCTCTAAATCGCTTTCTGGAAGGTTATACGCGCACTGATGCGTAAATATAACCAGTTTAATGCAACGAACACTCCGGAATAGTGAAATAGGCTTAACATACCTTAAATAACCTTTACATAACTTAGATATAAGTTTTGGAAGGTTTGGTGTGGTGAAATCAAAGTTTAATCGCTTACAGGGACTAAAGTTGACAAACTGCGAAAGTATGCCAATTTGAACTGTAACAGACATTCCGGAGCATGACCATAAGTTAAACATACCATAAATACCCTTCACATAGCTTAGAAATAGGCTTTGAGGTGTTCGGTATGCTAAAATAAACTTTTGGGTCATTCAGGGACTAAAAGTGTCAAAAAGTGCACAAGTTTGCACTTTCGCGCATAACTTACGTTCTGAATACATCTGGACATCCAAAAATTTATGTAAGCACTAAAATATTTTATTTTAGTGTTCGCCATAAGAAAAATCCATTCGTCGCGTCATTTGGTTCGTTTTTCGCATTCGGGACCAGATTCGATGTATTAGCCGTTGTTTAATTCACAACCACACATTCTAAACTTGCTTAGTCAGCGGATAAGGATGGAATTTTGGCACCATGACTTTGCAACACATGTATGGATGGAATTTAAACACCTAAACACCATAACTTTTCAACACATGTACGGATGGGATTAAGGCACGTTTTCCATGAAACGATCTTAACGGTTCGGGTATTCCTATAAATACCCCATACCCCCCATTGCTAAAATCACTAGAAACTTGATTTGAGAAACTCTAAGTTGAAACATTTGTTTCATACCTGAGATTTTTGAATCGAGTTTAGCATTCGGGGACCCTTCGTAAGTATTCTTTCGTTCTTTTCCTTATTTTATTGCTTTTCGAGTCCGAAAGTCAAACTTTGTTTGACTTTCAGCGTTGACCAGTAATGGTCAATGCGAAGTTCTTTTGAACTTCGCAACGTGAGTGTAATCACGTTGGTCATAGTCCCTTGGGACTATGCCCACTGATTACCACGTTGTCTAGGGTCGTAGGGTAAGCGATCTAATGAATCGCTTATACCTCGAACCCGACCCAGTTTGGTCGATCATTAGGATCCGACCAAACACATTAGGTGACCATAGTAGGTAGGGAATAACCTTCCGAGGTTATACCCTATGGTCACATCGTTTAAGTAGTTGTATGATAGGTAGTTTATATGCCTTAGGTAAATTACCAAAATACCCTTTTCATGTATAATTGGTAATTAAGCATATGTAACCTAAACCTTTGTCACATAACTGATTATGTAATATGTTTAGGCATATAACACTTGTCATAGGGCTAGTTAGGCGGTCCGAACGCGTTTCACGCGAACGACGCGTTAAAGTAGCATAAGCTACCTAAACGGGTCGTAATGGGTCGTAGACACTTAGGTTAAGTTTCATTTAGTATGTAGGCTTTGTTAAACCAAATGACACGAGTCTCTACACTCGTTTGGTTTACAAACCCTAATGCTACCCGATCTTCCGATTTAGGTCCGGTTTATTAATGTAGTTACCTATAGTAGGTGCCGTTTGATTCCGTGATCTCTAGCTTTGCTTGGTGGTTATCCTAGGACTTCTGAGCAATCTCAAGTGAGTACATAGACCCTTCTTTTACTGTTTTCCAAACTGTTTTGGGGTGGAACACATGTGCCTACCTGTTACTTTCATGCTTTCCTGTTTTAACATCATATACTGCTATGTTCGTTAGTACATTATAGTACATGATTTTATGACATTTCATGCTAGGTGTGCCCAATTGTGTGCATTACTTAGTACATCGTTTTACATGACATTTTGACATAGACATTTCGGCATAGACATTTTAACATGATTGACATTTGATCATGCATTTCCCATAAAACATAACTTTGATTTAAACCAAGATTTACTTCAATACTTTGTTTTTGTGCATATGGTTTAGTTGAGACATTTCACTTGCCATACATGACATCTTGACATAGACATTTGACATGGATATTTGACATAGACATTTTGATACGATTTACATCTTGACATGAACACTTTGACATATTACCCAATACATTTGACAATTGATTTAAACATAGACTTCTTACATTGGTTGGTTTGGTTTGATTAAGTGATTAAGTAACGATGCGTGTGTAATATGATATAAGCATGGTGGATACGCCACTGGTACTTCCTATATATAAGTGTTTGTATGGTATTACATATCGTAGCGTTATTTGAATCATTTCAGTTTGAGACATATAACATTTTATACAAATAACATACTTTTCACAAGACATTGTTTTACAAACAACTTATCTTATACAAATCCATTTTACTATGGTTATTCATTTAACCATACATTATTCACTTATTTATACATATCATCTGAACTCATTGTTTTTCAAATGATTTACAAAACAAAGCAAATAACAAGGTTCATGACTAAACATTTTCTCAAACATAAGTCATGGAACCTATTTTCACAAAACCTATGTATCTCACAGGCATTTTTATGCTGACGTACCTATTTTCACATGTGTTTTTCAGGAACTGTTGCATAAGATGATCAAGATACACATAGGCAGACTTGGGCTTTAGTAACAATAAAAGATGCAAGACTAGTTAATTATGTTGTATTTCCTTGTTTGTTAAGACATTGTAACACTTTTAATCAATAAAACGAAACTTCAATTGCCATGGATTTGAAACAATTAATTATGTTACAACACTCCCCGACATTTCCGCCACGTTTCGTTGTCTCACGTGGTCGGGGTGTGACATGCCCGCCTATAAGTGAACACTCACCCCAAGAGTTCCCAGGTAAGAGTGACTGGTCCGATTATATGGATTTGTACGAACACTCTAGCCTTAGACAAAAAACTCAGAGTACAGGCACTCACTCTTCCAGTTTACACGTGTTCACATTATTTAGACCCAAACTTTGACGAGATTTTGAAAACTTAAAGGGTTCAAAACCTTACAACAGAGGTTTCAAAACCTAGTAATCAATCATCCTAGAACAGATGATTGGCTTTCAAGGCGGATTCGAATTTTGTGTTCTCATTTAAATCGTTTAAAGCATCCTCATTTTAATTGTGAAAACTATTTATGGTCGTCTCGCTAATAACATTCAAACCTTTGTGACTCGACTACCTCGTTTCTCGCTTCTCGCATTAACAAACCTCCAAAGGGTAAGTTAACAATCACAGATTCAGTCGTTACCCACAACCCCCACACATAACCATTGGGGTAGTCGATAACGGGATTTGTTAGATCCTATGGTACCATAACCTAATACTGGTCGGTTCGGCCAAAATTAATGAATGTCATTCGTCATGTAACTACAACCAAACAAGTTTGTTCACGTTATTGAAATCGTTATTAGTTTAGTATAAATCGTTTTAATCGTTTTTGAAATCATCGTTTAAACCTTGAAATCATTTTTGTACATATGAATCACCCCAAAACAATTGAAAACAGTAAAATAGGGGAACTATGTACTCACATGTAGTGCAAAGTATCCTCAATCAATAGAACTTCAACAAACTCAAGTAAACCAGAGAAATCAAGCAGCACCTAGTAATCGAATCACTATATCAAACAATAGACGCCTAAATCGGAAGATCGGACAGAATGAAGTCTTGTAAACCAAATGAGTGTTGGAACTCATGCGATATGGCTTAACAAAGTCTACATCCTAAATCGGAACCTAACCTAAGTGCTTTCGACCCATCGCGACCCATTAAGGTAGCTTACGCTACTTTATCGCGTCGTGCGCGCAAAGTGTGTTCGAGACGTCTAACTAGTCCTATGACAAGTATTATATGCCTAAACATGTTTAAATATGTTGCAAAATCAATTATGTGACAAAAGTTTATGTTACATATGCTTAATTACCAATTATGCATGAAAATGGCATTTTGGTCATTTACATAAGGCATATAAACTACCTATCATACAACTAATTAAACCTAAGTGACCATAAGGTATAACCTCGGAAGGTTATTCCCTATGCAACTACGGTGACTAAACATGTTTGGTCGGATCCTAATGATCGACCAAACGGGTCGCGTTCGAAACTCTAAGCGGGTGTTTAGTCCGCTTGACTTACGACTCTAGACAAGCACAAAACTAAAAAGTGACAAGTTAAACATGTTAAAACATGTTTAACGAATTTAGAAAACAGGTTTGGTATCAAAACAAACGGTTTTGATACCCAAAAGTAGTTTGGTTACAAAATACGCGAGAATACGCATTTTGGCCGAAACTACGACTCGTCACTGAGCCTAGATAACGTGGTAATCAGTAGGTATAGTCACTAGGGACTATAACCATCGTGATTACGCTCACGCTATGAAGTTCAACCGAACTTCGCATTGACCATAAACTGGTTAATGCAGAAAGTCAAACGCAGTTTGACTTTTACGATAAAAACGAATGAAAAGAACGAAGGAATACTTACAAAGGTCCCCGCAAGTTTGATCCGATTTACCCTCAGGTATGAAGTGTAAACTCAAATTTAGAGGGCCAAAATCAGATCAATGTGGGTTTGCAAGTGAATGGGGTGGGCTATATATAGGAAAACTAGAGCCGTTAGGATCGTTTATCGAATAACGTGCTTTGATCTCGGCCGTACATGTGTGCCCCATGTTTTCCAATACCATTAGAGCCCCGAGAATGAGCCCATGGTAAGTTAAAAACCGTTTGCAAGTGGAAAACACAGGTGCAACAGCTGGAAACAGCAAGAAAATCAGTTTTGCTGATCTGGGTGTCTCAGGCGGCCCGCGTAAAAGACAAGAAAGTCTTACGCGGCCGTGTGGGCTGAGTTTCCAGAATTTGCAATTTGGTCCCTGCACTTCAGAATCTTGCATTTTCGCTCATTTTTGAAACGTTTAAGCCCCGTTAACCTCATTTCAAGGCTCTAAAATGAAGTTAAAGTATAGGGAACTCAAAACATTCTCAAAAATATCTCGGATGTCGGCTCGTTTGGTCGTGCGGTCGCGTTGTTCGGTTAATTACGACGGAAGTCGTAACGAACGCAAAAACGATCCAAATCGAGCGACGAATGGAATTTTCTTATGCCAAACACTAAAATAAAATATTTTAATGCTTACATAAATTTTTGGATGTCCGGATATATTCAGAACGAAAGATATGCCCGAAAATGCAAACTTATGCACTTTTTGACGCTTTTAGTCCCTATTGATCAATAAAGTTTATTTTAGCATACCGAACCCCTCAAAGCCTATTTATAAGCTATGTAAATAATATTTAGGGTATGTGTAACTTATGATCAAGTTCCGGAATGTTCGTTACTATACAAATCGGTATAGTTTCGCAGTTTGACACAAATAGTCCCTGCGATCAAACAAACTTGATTTCAACACAACAAACCATCCAAAACTTATTTCTAAGTTATGTGGAGGTTATTTAAGGTATGCTAAGCCTATTTCTCTATTCTAGAGTGTTCGTTGCATTAAACTGGTTATATTTACGCATTAGTGCGCGTATAACCTTCTTGAAAGCGATTTAAAGCTTGAAATCGGATTCGAATCGAATTGAAAAATCACCAAACACAAATACACATATAAAAACACCAAAACACATATAATAACACCAAAGCACATTGTTTTATTAATAATCATCATTGTTTTACATTGTACATCGATTATAGAACACAGTTGTCAAAATAGGGATCTGAAATCGGCATAGAGTATGGCGGGAACCATCGGAATAGCACATCAAGCGGTGAAGAAGTGAAGGGAGCAAACGGTGCAGCCTGAGGGATCTGAGGAAAAGCTGCTGAAGCAAAAGGATCATCACGCGGGTGTTGACCTGAAGTACCTTCCCCTGGACGGGGTGCAGGGATGTCCTGAAGGAAAATGATCGGTAAGTCGGTGCGATGGACATCGGACTCTACAGGAGGGAGAGGAGCAACATCAGCGGGTGCGGGTGGAGGAATAAATGGCTCAACAAAAGGAGGGTCAATAGGTGCAGGAACTGGGTTGGGAATAAGAGGTGCAATGTCTGGTTAACCAAAAGGAACATGATCAGGATCGGGTATCTGCTCAGGATCAGCAGGTGCAACATCAGGCTGCTCAAGAGGAACAAGATCTAGCTCGGGACCAAGCTCGGGGTCATGTGGAGCAGATGGTGCAGCTGACATAGCAGTGTCATTGCTAGAATCAGTAGTGTAATGCTGTAATCCGACCGCCTGTAAAGCTGAAGACGTCACAGACTCAAAGGAGTCTGAAACGGACTATAAACTAGAATTGGAGGATAACTCAATGACAGGAACCTCAGGAGGTGGGACAGCAACGACATCCTCATATATCTCTCCATCACCCTGGGCGTCAACAGGAGGACCATCAACAAATAAATCGATATCGTCATCAAACAAATCATCGAAAGGCCAATCCTCGGGAGGAATGACCACGAGAGGAACAGGATCGAGGATTGGAGCCATGATGTGCTCACCATCGGGATGGCCAATGATGAGATGATCATGGACTGGAACAGGAATGAGAAAAGGATCCTCGTCTAGAATACCATCAGCAAGGGGTAAATCATCGCCAAAGTCGGGTAACGCGAATGGCTGGAAGTCATCCTCGTCATCTGATAGCATGTCAGGATCACTCTCGGTGTCTGACGTAAGTATCTCTGGCTCAGGTGTAATCTCATCATCCGGGACGATAGCCATAGGGTCACCAGCTTCTGATAATCCGCTCTCTGAAGAAGACATAATGCCTGTAACATAACAATCATAGCATGTGCACATATATTAACCACTAATGCTTAGTATGTAATCAAGGTAGTTATCACTCAACCATGTATTCACAGTATCCTTCATGAAACCTTTCTATCCTTCCTAGTCTACCCCAGACTAGACCACCAATGTGACCTTGCAATCGTGTTTCTTGTCTTTCCTTTGTAAAACGTTTGTTCCATGGATCTGGGCGTTTTGTGTATGCAATGAAAACATGTTTAAAAAGTATTTTCGTGAGAGCCCTAATGATTGTAGTCTAGACTCGAGAAAGAATCCTAGTTCGCTACAATCGAAGCTCTGATACCAAACTGTCACACCCTGACTTTTGCAGAAGCGTGATTATGTGTGAGTTGCTTAATATCATTGCATTCAACCATAACTAACAACTATATGATAAAATCCAAGATGATCATCCATAGATAGTTTTAAAACATTATAAACAACATTGTTTTCAAATCCCAAACACAGACTTCATGTTCAAAATACAACACCAACAAAGTTTTAGGTTCTATAAGGACTTAACAAAAGACACAAAAAAAAAACAACTAGTCTTTGAGCCATGTATCTTATCCAAGAGAAAATACATAACCCAAACCCTTTGACCTGGGATGACATCTTTTATTATAAGCAACACTTGAAAACTTCCAACGCCCGCCAGATCCATATTTAGTTTCCTGAAATACATGTAGTTTAAAAACATCAACCAAAGTTGAGCGAGTTCACGTGTTTTGTAACTGTGCACGAATAAACCTTGTAATCATTGTAAGTATGTATATTTTTGTAAACTGGTATGAAAGCAAACAAAGAAAACCGGTCAATTAATGGTTTTCAAGGCCATTAATATATGTAACGTGATGCAGGAAGGCTCAATCCTAGCAGATTTTGTACCGGGCCTCCGGCTGTAAGACATAGTCACCTCATGGGCCAAATCCCGGTCCACATGGGTGTGGGCTCGCTACACCCAAATAGATCTATCACTCATGTCCCTCGGTCCTACTACGAGGATTAATGGTCTTAAGCGTTGTACCCACCACTCACATGATCTAGCAGTACATTCCTTAGCTAACCATACCATATGTAAATGTTTATAAACAATTTGTAACATGTACTTCACCCCCGAAGTTATAAAACCAAAAACAGTTAAGAGAAAAGGGGGACATGAACTCACAATCTTGCGTTCTTTGTATCCAATGTAACCCAAAGCTGGTACTTGTGTGCACGACTACCTACAACGTACTATGGTTTATTAGACGGGTGGGTCTTGCCTTGACTTAGTCTTAATTAGTGTCTTTGAGTTACGTTTCTTTGTGTCTTTAACATTATTCCAAATTATATAATTATTTGATAAAATAATAAATATTTTAACTTAAATTATACTTATTAAATTTTGGAATATTAGTTAAAATAATATATTTTAACTTGACACTTTTATGTATTTGTTCATGTATAATTTCCCAAGGATAGGTGTATTCATACCCGTATTCTTATCCTTGTATATTTTTACCAAGCATCGGTGGCGTCTTCCGGTGTATTTTTATACGTACGAGAATACGTATTTTATTGTGTTTATTAAGTATTCATATACTTAATTTTTGTATTAATTTTTCCGGAACAATATTTCTAATAAAAATTCATCAATATATATTCTCAATATATATATATATATATATATATATATATTTAAGAATTATTACATAGAAAAATTATTTATAATTTTTCCCTTGGCAAAAATATTTATAATTTTCATATAAACCCCAAAAATAATATATTTTCAAGACTATCTTTTGAAAGTATTTATAAATCCATTTTTCACCCAAAAATAATATGTTCCAAGTTTATTTAAGAAAATATATTTTCTCCCAAAAACAGTATATCTTCTAGTAATTTCAAGAAAATATATATTTTTATTTACCCAAAAATAATATATTTTCTTCTTGTCAAAAATATGATATATCTTTGTAATAATTGTAAAAATCATATTTTTGTTTTCTTGGTGTCCAAAATAACATTTACCAAAATATACTCATGAATTAAATTCCGGAATATTTATGTGAGTTATATTCCTTGTTTGGTTTCTCCAACATTTTGGGTATAAATTATGTATTTACTTCTTGGAATTTTGGTAATATTTTGTATATTAATTTCTTGGTATCTTGGTGAGTTATATTATTTCAAGTCCTAAAATAATATAACTAATACACATAATACACAAATAATCACACACATGGTGACATCTAAATATATATTCTCCTAAATACATATTTAGTCACTTTTATTATCAAAAACCAACCTCCAATATTTGTAATTTTTGTAACAAGAATTATGGCAAACTTTATATGAAAATTAATGGTTTAAAATATACTTGTAAATATTTGTTTAAAAATATTTTTCTAAGTGTTTAATTTTTAGAAAAATTTTGCCATAGTTTCCCCTTAAAAATGGAGGTTTCCATACTTTCAAAGCATATCATTTTCTTTTATAAATCATCACAATCAACAACAAGTCAATTAACACTTACCAATTTTCCAAAATCAAGCATAATCACTACTTCATGAACTTGAAAATTTACAAAAATTTGTAGTAACTTACTAGTGTGTTTAGTAGGCTTAGTTACCCTTTAAAGTATGATTGTTTATTTAAAAACATCATTATTAAAGAAGTTAGATGTTTACAACTTGTAAACAAATTTTCTAAAAATATTTCTTCTTGAGTTTTTCTTGTTAAATATATATTTCTACACTTGGTTAACCATTAAAAATGTGGTTAATTCCTTTAAGAACCAAGCACAGGTAAATCTTGTATTTTTAACTTGGTTTCTTGAAAAATCATTCTTGAAATCATATGTTTACAAGACTTTATATTCACTTTGATCATCACACTTCAAGAAAATATTAAATCTTTCAAGTTCATGTTGTAACATAAGGATGATCTCTTGATCTTTAACATAATCATCCTCTCATCTTGCTAGATTATGTCTTTAATCACTATCTAGCAAGATCATATGATGTTTAACATCATATACACAAATAATCAACCATCAACAAGCATAACAACACTTAAACAACTTGTTTTCTTATGATTTTTAAGCTTATGTTTAAGTTTCATGTTCTTGATTCATAGTGTTCTTCAAGATTAGTTACTTGTATCATTCTTTAACCACCAAAACAATATGTAAAATAAGGTGTAGATGATCTTACTACTAGCTCAAGGCTAGGGATGATCACAAGATGAAGATGAGGTGGTTAAAAGCTTGTATGAGAGGTCCTTCAACTTCCAAGAGTTCCTAGCTTCCTTATATTGCTTCTTACACCTTTGTATATGTAGAGATTGGATGAATGTTGAAAGATGAAGATGGTGGTGTGGGTGTGGGTTACAGACGAGAGTGAGGGAGAGGGGAAGAGAGTGCTTCAAGTGTCACGGCCCCCGACCCGGTTTGACCCGTTTCAGGAGCCGCGGGACAGAAATACTGCGGTATTTATTTAATTGAGTTTAACAGCGGAAGTTTATTTAAAAGGATCGTTTAAAGCTAAAATTTTCCCCGATTATTTTATTTCACAATTCGGGATAAAACCCTGATAATTTACAATATTATGAAATAGTGATATTACAAAACTTATTTCTTTATTTTATAATGAGCCACTATCTTAAGCTTGAAATGCTCCCCAGCACTTTTCCTGAATTACAACAGATCACCTGAAACATGTTTGAAAAAGGTTTTGTCAGCTGGAAATACTGAGTGAATCATTCTATTTACTAAAATGACACATTTGTTATAATTTACAGTATTAAGAGCGATTACAATGTTTCTGATATCAAGCCAACTACCCACGGTATTTGTCACTCGACCCATTGGCCCATTCATCCAATGGTGTCTGTGACTATGGTCATATCCCCCATTGGCTGCCCCAATGGTGACGATTATCAAGTAATGTATACAAAACCCCACATACCGGCTGTAACTTGGTGATTACAAAGACTTAATCCCCGTAATTATAACTTTGAAAATAAACATACTTTTGTAAATAGATTTGATAAAAAGAGAGAATGACTCACATTGCTGATTTAATACGGACAGAGTCTAATCTATGATTTAGCCTTGTTAACCTAATATAATTAACAATGCACACAAAACTGGGTTAGTAATCAATCCAGCAATTACGATAATTTACGAGATCCAATTCTCACAATGAATGACAAAATGCAATACTTCATCCATCGAATTAACGATGATCCGTTGAATTAACAACGAACGACAAAATATAATACTTTATCTATCGAATTAACGATGATCCGTCAAATTAATGACGAATAATAAAGTATAACCCTAATGTGGGTGGCACTTAAACATTCATTGGATATATTGATCGTCGGATAAATGAATCGTAGCAGCGATTGTGCTAATACCCTGTTTTGCAGCAGAATTTCGAGACCCGTGTGTGTTATTTAGAGTATTCCTGCTATAACTTAGAGTATACTTCGAATTTTTCCGTCGTTTCAGTACCAGAATTCAAGTCCCAAACCCACCTATTTATACTGAAAATTTTACACCGTCGCGTAGCGCGGCTGCCTACACCCTTAGTCGTCGCGCTACGCGACTGCCAACCTATTTTCATAGGGTAGCTACGTGCATGGGTAGGCTTGCTGAGTTGGTGGATTTCTAAAATTTGATTTCTACAGCTCACAATTTGGATAATCGTCAATAGGGTTTAACCCCCCCTGAGTTTTAGGGGCCCTAATCCTGATTCTGAAAATTCTGAAAATTTTAGGGTTTGTTCAGAATCACTTGGGTGTCTCAATTAGGGTTTCCTATTGGATTAATTAATTTAATAATTATGACTTTTGATGAGAGTTGTTACATTCTCCCCACCTTAAGAAAAATCTCGTCCTCGAGATTTACTGGAATAATTGTGGATATTTTCGCTTTATTTCTGATTCTAGTTCCCAAGTATATTCAGCTCCTCTTTTTGACTCCCATCTGACTTTGACTAAAACTAGTCGTTTGTGCTTGAGAAACTTTACTTTTCTGTCTTCTATCTGAAGAGGTTTCTCCATAAATTTTAACTTTTCGTTTACTTTTATATCTCGAAGAGGTACTACCAGTGATTCATCTGATAAGCATTTCTTGAGATTGGATACATGAAATACATTATGTACTCCAGATAATTCTTCTGGTAGTCGTAAACGATAAGCTACTGTTCCTATACGTTGGATCACTGGAAATGGTCCTACGTACCTTGGACTTAGCTTTCCTTTCTTTCCAAATCTGACTACTCCTTTCCAAGGAGAAACTTTCAATAGTACTTTGTCTCCAACTTGGAATTCTAACGGCTTGCATCTATTGTCTGCATAACTCTTCTGACGATCTCGAGCCGTTTTCAGCCTTTCTTTGATTTGAGTAACCTTATCAGTTGTTTCTTGCACTATTTCAGGACCTGATAATTGACTTTCTCCAATTTCTGCCCAACAAACTGGAGTTCTGCACTTTCTCCCATATAATGCTTCAAATGGAGCAGTATCAATGCTTGAGTGATAACTATTGTTATAGGAGAATTCAATTAATGGTAAGTGATCATCCCAACTTCCACCAAAGTCTATTACACATGCTCGGAGCATGTCTTCTAGAGTTTGGATCGTCCTTTCACTTTGCCCATCTGTTTGGGGATGATATGCAGTGCTCAAATTTAGTCGAGTTCCCATAGCTTGCTGGAAACTTTTCCAGAAATGGGAAGTAAAACGACTATCTCTATCCGAAACAATGGAGAGTGGAACTCCATGTAAGGATACAACTTCATCTACATACAATTTAGCCAATCTTTCCATGCTAAAAGTTTCTTTCATAGGTAGAAAGTGAGCTGATTTGGTTAATCGATCCACAATTACCCAAATTGCATCATTACCTTTTCTGGTTTTGGGTAACTTAGTAACAAAATCCATTGTTATAAGTTCCCATTTCCATACTGGCATCTCTAACTGTTGTAATAGTCCTGAAGGTTTCTGATGTTCTGCTTTAACTTGTGAACAAGTAAGACATTTAGAAACATAACTGGCTATATCCTTTTTCATTCCTATCCACCAAAAGTTCTTTCTTAAATCTTGGTACATTTTATTGTTTCCTGGATGCATAGTGTACCTAGATTTATGAGCTTCTTCTAAAATCTTAGGTCTTAAGTCTCCCTGCTTAGGTACCCAAATTCTACTTTTGTGGAATCTCCAAATTCCATCTGCTCCTTGTTCTAATTCCTTTATTCTTCCTTTCATTCTTTCAGCATCATCCTTGATTGCTGTAGTTTGAACATTCTTCAATTGTTCCATTAAATCTATTTGTAGATTTAATCTGAGAGCACGAACCCGTCGTTGTTTCTCATAATACTTCCGACTTAAGGCATCTGCAACTACATTTGCCTTTCCCTCATGATATTGAATATCACAGTCGTAGTCGCTTAAGATTTCCATCCATCTCCTTTGCCTCATGTTTAATTCTTTTTTCCCAAATATGTATCTTAAACTTTTGTGGTCTGTGTAGACAGTAAATTTACTTCCGTAAAGATAGTGTCTCCAAATCTTAAGGGCAAAAATTACGGCTCCTAATTCTAAATCATGAGTCGTATAGTTTTCTTCGTGCTTTTTCAATTGCCTTGATGCGTACGCAATTACCTTCTTGCGTTGCATAAGCACACATCCAAATCCTAGTTTTGAAGCATCACAATATACTTCAAAATCTTCAGTTCCTTCTGGTAAGGCTAAGATTGGTGCATGGGTTAATTTCTGTTTCAAAATCCTAAAAGCTTCTTCTTGTTTAGGTCCCCATTCAAACTTAGTGGCTTTACAGGTTAACTTAGTTAATGGTACGGCTATCTTGGAAAAATCCTTAATAAACCGTCTATAATACCCAGCTAAACCTATAAAACTTCTTATTTCCATTGCTGTTTGTGGAACCTTCCACTTGGTAATTGCCTCTATCTTAGCAGGATCTACATGAATACCTTCATGATTTACCATGTGTCCTAAGAATTGCACTTCCTTTAGCCAAAATTCGCATTTCGAGAATTTGGCGTACAACTTTTCTTTTCTTAACAAAGTTAAGAGTGCATGCAAGTGCTGACAATGTTCGTCCTGACTTTTGGAATAAATAAGTATATCGTCTATGAAGACAATTACAAATTTATCCAAGTACGGTTTACAGATCCTATTCATCATGTCCATGAATGCTGCAGGTGCATTCGTTAATCCGAAGGGCATGACTGTAAACTCATAATGACCATACCTAGTTCTGAAAGCAGTCTTAGGTATGTCTTCTTCTTGTACCTTCAATTGATGATATCCAGAGCGTAAATCTATTTTAGAAAAATATCTAGCCCCCTGAAGTTGATCAAAAAGATCATCAATCCTAGGTAATGGATATCGATTCTTAATTGTAACCTTATTCAATTCCCTATAATCGATACACATTCTCATTGAACCATCCCTTTTCTTCACAAACAACACTGGCGCTCCCCAAGGGGATGAGCTAGGTTGTATGAATCCTTTACTTAGTAATTCATCTAATTGCCTTTTCAATTCTAACATTTCTGTGGGTGCTAACCGATAAGGTGCCTTGGCTATCGGTGTAGTTCCTGGAATTAGATGAATCCTAAATTCTACTTCCCTATCTGGAGGTAATCCTGGTAAATCTTCTGGAAATATATCAGAATATTCTGATACTACTGGTATTTCCTTAAGATCTTTTCCCTTAGTGTTAATGATTACTGAAATCATATAAACTATTCCTTGTTTTCGTTCATAATTAGCAACTTTCATTACTGATATGAACTTCATGGGCTTACGTGGTTTATCTCCTGTAATCCTAATCACTTCTCCAGTAGGTGATTGAATTTCTATGGAATTCTGATCACAAAGGATTCTAGCATGGTTGGCTACTAACCAATCCATTCCAAATACAACATCAAATTCAACTAAATTCATCGGCAATAGTCTTGCAGAGAATTTATGTCCTAAAAGTTCTATGTTTCCTTCTTGCAAAACTTTATCTATTTTAACTGAATTTCCGTCTGCGGTTTCAACTGTAAAAATCTGCCTAATATTGGTTAAAGGTAAACTAAGAGCTTGACAGAATGAAGTATTTATAAAACTTTGTTTGCACCAGAGTCAAATAATACTTTTGCGTACACGTTGTGAACTAAGAACGTACCCGCTATCACATCTGGAATGAGTTCTGCTTCTTGAGTGGTCAGCTGAAATGCCCTAGCATTCTTCTTAGTAGTGCCTTCGGTCGCTTTGGGTTTGTTATCTGCTGGTTTGACCAATTTAGGACATTCTGTTTTATAATGCCCCGCTTCTCCACAGTTAAAACAGATTACTGTCTTCTTTTTGCAGTTTTCTTCACGATGTCCTATAGCTTTGCAAAAATTGCAAGTGATATCGCATCTTCCATAATGCTTCTTTTTGCATTTCCTGCAGAATGACGGAGCTGGAGATTGCCCTGTTCCTTTTCTCTTGAAGCTGTTATTATTACCCGCACGAAATCCTTGGGTAATTTTCTGAGCTAGTGCCTTTTTCCTATCTTCATCTCTTGTGCGTACCAATTCATCGGTTAGAGTGTTAGCTAATTCTACCGCATCATCAATAGTGCGAGGTCTCGCAGCTTTAACAATATTGCGGATTTCGCTAATTAGCCCCCAAATATAGCGAGAAATGAGTACCGGTTCTGGCGAAGCCAATGTTGGTACTACTCTTGCATATTCAAAGAATGTCGAGGTATAACCACGACAATCTACATTCATCATCCGATGATTTAGAAACTTATTCGCCATCTGTTCCTTTTCATACTCGGGACAGAATTTTCTTTCTACCAAACCCTTAAATTCTTCCCAAGTCATAGCATAAGCTATTACTCTTCCTTTTTGTCACACCCCGACCGCGTATAACAACAAATCGCGGCGGAAACATCGGGGCGTGTCGCGACAGAATTAATTGTTTCAAATCCATGGCAAACAAAGTTGTATTTTATTTATCAACATAAGTGTTACATTGTTTCAAACAGAGATTTAAGAGTTTAGTACATAATTAAACATCGTCTAGCTTCATTTTTAAGTTTCTAAGGCACAGGTCCGCCCTAGTGTCATGATCGTCATCCTACGGAAAAGCACCTGAAAACACATGTGAAAGTAGGTACGTCAGCATAAAAATGCCTGTGAGATACATAGGTTTTGTGAAAATAGGATTCATGACTTAAGTTTAAGAAAATGTTTAGTCATGAACCTTGTAATTTGATTTGTTTTGTAAATTGCTTGAAAAACAATAAGTCCAGATGATATGTATAGATAAGTGAATAATGTATGGTTAAATGAATAACCATGCAAAATGAGTTGTATAAAATAAACTGTATTGTAAACCAAAGTCTTGTAAAAACATGTCACTTGTGTAAAAATGTACAAGTCCAAAATGAATGATTTAAATAACGCTATGATATGTAATATAATACAATCACTTATGTATAGGAAGTACCAGCGGCGTATCCACCATGATTGTATCATATTACTCACATCTCGTTACTTAAGTCACTTAAACCAACCAACAAAGTGTAATGTCTATGTTTAAACCAATAGTCAATAGTCCTTGTATAAACCATGTCAAATGTTGATAGTCCAAAAGTAGTCAAGTAATGTGTAACAAATGTTATGTATGGTAAGTAAAATAAGACTACTTAAACCATAAGTAAAATGTACAAAACAAAGTATTTTGAATATATCAAAAAGTTATGTTTTGCAAAGTGATGCATGATACACTGATACAAACATTTATGTGGTAAGTTAACGCATACATTCAAGCCTTGAGACAGTCGGATAACCCTTTCAGTCAAGGTTATCAAAAGAATTGTATTCGGATTCAGTCATTCCTTACATCCAAACAAACCCGGGATGTCAGGAATGGGATTTGTCAAGTCCTATGGTACCACTACTTACTACCGAGCGGCGTAGCAAATGTTAATGAACGTAATAAAGACCCGTTTGTGCAAACCAAATGTCATAGTAGTTGTATACATGTCATATGAAAACAATGTACTAAGTATGCTAAGTTAACATACAAAGTAGAAAAGTCTTGTAAATCAATGTGCTAGCATGCTATCAGTCAACATACATAGCAGAAATGTAATGTAAAACAATGTACTAAGTATGCACACAATGGACATACATAGCATGAAATGTCATGAAATCATGTACTATAATGTACTAACAAACATAGCAGGTATATGATGTGAAAACAGGAAAGCATGAAAGTAACAAGTAGGCACATGTGTTCCACCCCAAAACGTTTGGAAAACAGTAAAAGAGGGGTCTATGTACTCACATAAACACCTTGAAAACATTTAAAAGAGGGGGGGTTCTATGTACTCACTTGAGATTGCTCAGTTGTATAAAGATAACCACCAAGTAACGCTAGAGATCTCGGAATCAAACGACACCTAATATAGGTAACTATGTTAATAACCGGACCTTAATCGGATGATTGGATAGAATGAGGTTTCGTAAACCAAACGAGTGTAGAGACTCGTGTCATTTGGTTTAACAAAGCCTACATACTAAATGAAACCTAACATAATTGTTTACGACCCATTACGACCCGTTTAGGAAGCTTATGCTACTTTAACGTGTCGTGTGCGTGAAACGCGTTCGGACCGCCTAACTAGTCCTATGACAAGTATTATATGCCTAAACATGTTAAATAATCAGTTATGTGACAAAAGTTTAGGTTACATATGCTAAATTACCAATTATGTATGAAAAGGGTATTCTGGTAATTTACCTAAGGCATATAAACTACCTATCATACAACTACTTAAACGTCGTGACCATAAGGTATAACCTCGGAAGGTTATTCCCTACACTATGGTCACCTAATGTATTTGGTCGGATCCTAATGATCGACCAAACTGGGTCGGGTTCGAAGGTATAGGCGATTTATCAGATCGCCTACCCTACGACCCTAGACAACGTGGTAATCAGTGGGCATAGTCCCAAGGGACTATGACCATCGTGATTACAATCACGTTGCGAAGTTCAAACGAACTTCGCATTGACCATTACTGGTCAACGCTGAAAGTCAAACAAAGTTTGACTTTCTGACTCGAAAAGCAATAAAATAAGGAAAAGAACGAAAGAATACTTACGAAGGGTCCCCGAAAGCTAATCTAGATCAATATAGTTCAGGTATGAAACAAAGGTTTCAACTTAGAACACAATTAATCAGATTCTAGTGAGAAAATAAGGTTGGGGTAATGGGGTATTTATAGTTTTCGGTGAACCGTTGAGATCGTTTCATGGAAAAGGAGGCACGATCAAAACCGTACACTTGTCGGAATGTTATGGTGACTAATTTGGCCACTCACCATAAGGTATCAACACTTGGCAAGGGAAATGGGAGTGGAAACCAGCTGCAAACAGGCTGTTCTGAACATTGAATCTGGTCTGCAGACCCCTAGCGCACCGTTACACTTATATTGTAGCGGTGCGCTAGCACCTAGTTTGGCAGAATTGCATTTTCAGTCCCTGCACCTTGTTTTAGCCATTTCCGACACGTTTAAGGCCCGTTAACCCCATTTCAAAGCTCTAAAATGAAGTTAAAGTATAGGGAACTTAAAATGTGTTCAAAAATATCTCGGATGTCGGTCCGTTTGGTCGTACGAACGCGATGTTCGCTTAATTACGACGGAATGCGCATAAGCGCGAAAAACGATCCAAATGACGCGACGAATGGATTTTTCTTAAGGCGAACACTAAAATATAATGTAGTCATGCTTTCATAAATTTTTGGATGTCCGGATGTATTCAGAACGTAAGTTATGCGCGAAAATGCAAACTTGTGCACTTTTTGACACTTTTAGTCCCTGAATGTCCCCAAAAGTTTATTTTAGCACACCAAACCCCTCAAAGCCTATTTCTAAGCTATGTGAAGGATATTTAAGGTGTGTTTAACTTATGTTCATGTTCCGGAATGTTCGTTACAGTTCAAATTGACATACTTTAGCAGTTTGTCATATTTAGTCCCTGTAAGCGAATTAACTTGTTTTTGCCATACCAAAGCCTTCAAAACTTATTTCTAAGTTATGTAAAGGTTATTTAAGGTATGTTGAGTATATGTTGATGTTCCGGAGTATTTCTCGCATTAAACTGAGTACGTTTACGCACTAGTTTGCGTATAACTCTCCAGAAAGCGATGTAGAGTTTGAAATTACATAAAAGTCAAAACATGAAAAATGTAAAACACAATCAAACAAACATTGGGATTAAATAACATTGTTTTATTGATAACAGAACTGTTCATAGTGATTACAAGCACAGTTGTTACAGTCTCCCCTACTTGTGGGAATTTCGTCCCGAAATTTATTTAGAGGAAACTCGTGGAAAAAAGATGTGGATATTTCGCCTTCATTTGATCTTCGCGTTCCCAAGTAAACTCGGGTCCACGCTTAGCTTCCCAGCGAACTTTGACCAAAGGAATGCGCTTGCGTTTAAGCCACTTGACTTCACGTTCCATGATTTCCACTGGTTTCTCAACAAATTTCAGTGTTTTGCCAACACGAATTTCGTCAAGTGGTATGGAGAAGTTTTCATCAGCTGAACACTTCTTGAGATTGGACACGTGAAAAGTTGGATGAACATTTCCCAGTTCAGGAGGTAACTCAAGTCTGTAGGCTACCTTTCCGATTCTTTCGACGATCTTGAATGGTCCAACGTATCTAGGTGCAAGTTTTCCTTTCTTTCCAAATCTGATCACACCTTTCCAAGGTGAGACCTTAAGTAATACTCGATCACCGACTTGAAATTCCAAGGCTTTGCGTTTTGGGTCCGCGTAAATCTTCTGACGGCTTCTAGCTGCCTGAAGGTTATTACGAACTTTCTTGACCTTGTCAGTTGTCTCTAAAATAAGGGCAGGTCCAGTAATTTGAGCCTCGCCAATCTCATTCCAGCAGACTGGTGAACGACATTTTCGACCATAAAGAGCCTCGAAAGGAGCCATTTTGATGCTAGTGTGATAACTGTTGTTGTAGGAGAATTCAATCAATTTAAGATGTGAATCCCAACTACCACCAAAATCGATCACACAAGCTCTAAGCATATCCTCCAGAGTCTGGATTGTTCTCTCAGATTGACCATCCGTTTGTGGATGATAAGCTGTGCTCAGATTAAGTTGGGTCCCCATAGCAGATTGCATGGTTCTCCAAAAATGAGAAGTGAAACGAGCATCTCTGTCAGAAATGATGTTCAACGGAACACCATGTCGAGCTACAATTTCATCCACATAGATTTGTGCAAGTCTGTCAGCAGGAAAATCCTCACGGATTGGCAAGAAATGTGTTGACTTTGTAAGACGATCAACGACTACCCAGATGGCATCATGACCTTTCTTAGTGCGTGGAAGTTTGGTAACAAGATCCATAGTAATGTTTTCCCATTTCCAAACTGGGATCTCTGGTTGCTCCAATAAACCAGAAGGACGCTGATGTTCAGCCTTAACCTTAAGACAAGTAAGGCATTTGGATACGTATAAGGCAATGTCTTTCTTCATACTAGGCCACCAATAGTGAATACGAAGATCCTTATACATTTTATCTGAGCCCGGATGAATAGAATAACGAGACTTATGGGCTTCATCCATAAGCAAGGTACGAAGATCATCCTGGCTTGGGACCCACAAACGGTCCATGAAGTAAAATGATCCATTGTCCTTCAGTTCCAGAGCAGGTGTTATGTGATAAGGAAACTCCTTATCCATCAATCCTTGTGAAACACAAGATTGTTGAGCTTGAGAAATGCGTGCTTGAATATCGGATCGAGCTTGAATAACAGATTGAACACGTACACAATGAAGCTTAGTACGTTCCTTACGACTCAATGCATCAGCTACGACATTCGCCTTACCAGGATGGTAGCGAATTTCGCAGTCATAGTCGTTTAAAAGCTCAACCCAACGTCGTTGCCTCATGTTGAGTTCTTTTTGGTTGAAGATATGCTGAAGACTTTTGTGGTCAGTGAAAACCACACATTTTGTACCATACAAATAGTGTCTCCAGATCTTGAGAGCGAAAACAACTGCACCCAACTCAAGATCATGAGTGGTGTAGTTCTTCTCATGTATCTTCAATTGTCTTGATGCATAGGCTATGACTTTGTTCCTTTGCATAAGAACACAGCCAAGACCCAATTTCGATGCATCACAATACACAACAAAATCATCATCACCCTCAGGCAATGATAGAACAGGCGCATCGCAAAGCTTCTGCTTCAGGTGTTGAAAAGCTTCCTCTTGTTTGTATCCCCAATAAAAGGGCATTTTCTTCTGAGTTAGAGCAGTTAGAGGAACTGCAATTTTCGAGAAGTTTTCTATGAAGCGGCGATAATAACCCGCTAGACCAAGAAAAGAACGAACTTCAGTAGGAGTAGAAGGTGTATCCCAATCCTTAATCGCACTGATTTTGGAGGGATCTACATGAATACCTTGTTCGTTGATAATGTGTCCCAAAAATTGAACTTCTTTAAGCCAAAATTCGCACTTGGAGAATTTGGCGAAAAGTTGCTCTTTCTTCAGGAGTTCCAAAGTAAGATGAAGATGCTGCTCGTGATCAGCTCGCGTCTTAGAGTAAATCAAGATGTCGTCAATAAAAACAATGACGAACTGATCCAAATAAGGTTTGCAGACCCTATTCATTAAGTCCATGAAAACAGCAGGAGCATTAGTCAAACCGAATGGCATGACTGTGAACTCGTAATGCCCATACCGAGTGCGGAACGCCGTCTTGGGAATATCTTCTTCATGAACACGAAGTTGATGATACCCGGAACGCAGATCAATCTTCGAAAAATAAGAGGTACCTTGTAACTGATCAAAGAGGTCGTCTATGCGTGGTAAGGGATATCGATTCTTGATGGTAAGCTTGTTAAGCTCACGATAATCGATACACATCCTAAAGGATCCATCCTTCTTCTTTACAAAAAGAACGGGAGCACCCCAAGGTGAAAAACTAGGACGGATAAAACCTTTGTCAGAGAGCTCTTGAAGCTGCTTAGACAACTCTTGCATCTCAGATGGTGCAAGACGATATGGAGCTCTGGCAATGGGATTTGCACCAGGTACGAGGTCAATGCGGAACTCGACTTGGCGTACTGGAGGTAGACCAGGTAAATCTTCAGGGAACACTTCAGAATAATCCCGAACGACAGGAATATCTGAAATAGACTTACCCTTGCCTTTATCTTCTGTAACATGTGCTAAGAAAGCCACATAGTTCTTCCGCAGATATTTCCGAGCTTTAAAACAAGACATGAGTTTGAGACCACCGGTAGGCTTCTCACCTTGAACCTGCAGAATCTCGCCTGTCGAAAGCGGTACACGAACAATCTTCTCAGAACAAACTATCTCTGCGTGATGCTTGGATAACCAATCCATTCCCACAATAACGTCGAAGCTTCCAAGTTGCATAGGCGTGAGATCGATAGGAAAAAGATGATCGTTAAGATTCAATTGGCAGTTGTGAAGAACAGAATCAAGAATAATGGGTTCACCACTAGCAACCTCTACTGTCAAAGATTTACTTAGTTTCGTTCTAGACACGCGAAGCATCGGCTCAAAAGACAATGACACAAAACTCTTATCGGCACCCGAATCAAAGAGAACAGATGCAGGCTGATTATTAATAAAGAACGTACCGTTCACCACGTTATCATCCGCCTGCGCCTCTTGGGCATTCATGTTAAAGACTCTGCCTCGAGCCGGAGCCTGATTCAGATTTTGGTTCTGGTTGACTAGCCTTGGGCACCGGTTCCTGTAGTGGGTCAGATCCCCACAATTGTAGCACGAACCAGGAGGAAAATGAGGTCGTGCAGCTTGGCCCTGTTGCTGAGCTAGAGGCTGGGCAACTTGTTGAGCTTGGTTATGGACTGCCTGGTTCTGATTGACAGGAATGCGGCAGTTGACAGCAAGATGACCAGATCTTCCGCAGTTGGTGCACTGACGACACTGGAGATGTGGTTGGTGATGGCCGTTACACCTGTTGCACAAAGGTGCATTGCCAATATAAGGCTTCTTGGCAGGTGGTTGCGCAGGCTGATTTGGTGCAGCTTGAGCCTGTGCAGTAACAGCAAAATTTTGGGCACCCTTTCGCTTCCTTGATTTCTTTGATGCTTCACCTTCCTTACCCTTACCCTTATTCTTGTTTTTCTCAGAATTAGTCTCCTTCTTTTTATCACCCTTGCGGGTGAGTTTACCCTTCCTGACTAGAGTCTCAGTGAGGGTAGCAGACAACTCGATAGCTTGGCGAAGGGTAGTAGGATTAACACCAGTCAAAATCTCCAGAATAGAATCGGGTAGCCCATCAATATACCTCTCGATCGCTTTATCCGGAGGGGTAACCATGGTGGGACACAATAGACTGAGTTCTTCAAAACGATCCGTGTATGCACGGTGTTCAGCCCCATCTTGCTTTAAGTCATCAAACTCTCGTTCCAAAACTCGAATTTCATGACGGGGACAAAACTCCTTCATCATGAGAGCCCGAAGCTCTTCTCATGTTTGTGCCAACGCCACTTCGGCACCCCTATCGCGCTTAATACCATTCCACCAGGTAAGCGCTCGCTTCTCAAACACGCTTGAAGCAAATTCAACCCTACGCGCATTCTGACACTGCACATGTAAGAATGTGCTCTCGATACTTTCAAACCACCGTAGGAGCGCAGTTGCTCCTTGCTACCCAGAAAACTTAAGCGGCTTCGCAGAATTGAAATTCTTGAAATTACAGTGTGCGTTATTGTTGTTGTTATTGTCGTTGTTGTTAAATATATCGTGGACTTGAGTTACAACCCCGGGAAGTACAGCAGCCACTTGCTGAGAAACCAGGGCTGCGATCTCTTCAATAGTAAAAGTTCGAGGATCGCGTCGAGGAGGCATTCTAAAAGAGGAAAACATGAAAGAAAACGAGTGAGATGATTGGATGAAAAGAATGAGATGAAACAAAATCAACAAGAGCAAAGATGGTGGTCATTCGTTCGTATCACAAAGCAAACAAACGACACACAGTGACTAATCAAAGTAAATGGGTCAAAAATAATGTATTAGCGAAGACATGCTCGCCTATAAGTGAACACTCACTCCAAGAATTCCCAGGTAAGCACAACTGGTCTCGCGTCTGGTTGAGATGTATACGAAGTGCTTGCCTAGACAGAAAACCCAGAATACAGGCATTCACCCTTCCAGTTTGCACATGTTCACATTATTTAAAACCCAAAACGTTTGACGGGATTTTTTGAAAATTAGAAGGCACAAGGCCAAAAACCAATACTGAAAAGGGTTCAAAACCTTACAATTGAGGATTCAAAACCTTGTAAAAATTTATTCAAAAACAGATGATTGTTTTTCAAAAATCGTTTCGGAAAAATTTGGTTCTTGTTTTGATAATCACCTAAGGATAGGTGATGTGCATGTTTTAAGATCTAAACACAAGATAACTTGTGTTAGGGTCCTAGAAAAGTTATAGTCTAGGTCAAAGCATTGCTAATAACCTAATTCCCTATAACCATTGGCTCTGATACCAACTCTTCTGTCACACCCCGACCGCGTATAACAACAAATCGCGGCGGAAACATCGGGGCGTGTCGCGACAGAATTAATTGTTTCAAATCCATGGCAAACAAAGTTGTATTTTATTTATCAACATAAGTGTTACATTGTTTCAAACAGAGATTTAAGAGTTTAGTACATAATTAAACATCGTCTAGCTTCATTTTTAAGTTTCTAAGGCACAGGTCCGCCCTAGTGTCATGATCGTCATCCTACGGAAAAGCACCTGAAAACACATGTGAAAGTAGGTACGTCAGCATAAAAATGCCTGTGAGATACATAGGTTTTGTGAAAATAGGATTCATGACTTAAGTTTAAGAAAATGTTTAGTCATGAACCTTGTAATTTGATTTGTTTTGTAAATTTCTTGAAAAACAATAAGTCCAGATGATATGTATAGATAAGTGAATAATGTATGGTTAAATGAATAACCATGCAAAATGAGTTGTATAAAATAAACTGTATTGTAAACCAAAGTCTTGTAAAAACATGTCACTTGTGTAAAAATGTACAAGTCCAAAATGAATGATTTAAATAACGCTATGATATGTAATATAATACAATCACTTATGTATAGGAAGTACCAGCGGCGTATCCACCATGATTGTATCATATTACTCACATCTCGTTACTTAAGTCACTTAAACCAACCAACAAAGTATAATGTCTATGTTTAAACCAATAGTCAATAGTCCTTGTATAAACCATGTCAAATGTTGATAGTCCAAAAGTAGTCAAGTAATGTGTAACAAATGTTATGTATGGTAAGTAAAATAAGACTACTTAAACCATAAGTAAAATGTACAAAACAAAGTATTTTGAATATATCAAAAAGTTATGTTTTGCAAAGTGATGCATGATACACTGATACAAACATTTATGTGGTAAGTTAACGCATACATTCAAGCCTTGAGACAGTCGGATAACCCTTTCAGTCAAGGTTATCAAAAGAATTGTATTCGGATTCAGTCATTCCTTACATCCAAACAAACCCGGGATGTCAGGAATGGGATTTGTCAAGTCCTATGGTACCACTACTTACTACCGAGCGGCGTAGCAAATGTTAATGAACGTAATAAAGACCCGTTTGTGCAAACCAAATGTCATAGTAGTTGTATACATGTCATATGAAAACAATGTACTAAGTATGCTAAGTTAACATACAAAGTAGAAAAGTCTTGTAAATCAATGTGCTAGCATGCTATCAGTCAACATACATAGCAGAAATGTAATGTAAAACAATGTACTAAGTATGCACACAATGGACATACATAGCATGAAATGTCATGAAATCATGTACTATAATGTACTAACAAACATAGCAGGTATATGATGTGAAAACAGGAAAGCATGAAAGTAACAAGTAGGCACATGTGTTCCACCCCAAAACGTTTGGAAAACAGTAAAAGAGGGGTCTATGTACTCACATAAACACCTTGAAAACATTTAAAAGAGGGGGGGTTCTATGTACTCACTTGAGATTGCTCAGTTGTATAAAGATAACCACCAAGTAACGCTAGAGATCTCGGAATCAAACGACACCTAATATAGGTAACTATGTTAATAACCGGACCTTAATCGGATGATTGGATAGAATGAGGTTTCGTAAACCAAACGAGTGTAGAGACTCGTGTCATTTGGTTTAACAAAGCCTACATACTAAATGAAACCTAACATAATTGTTTACGACCCATTACGACCCGTTTAGGAAGCTTATGCTACTTTAACGTGTCGTGTGCGTGAAACGCGTTCGGACCGCCTAACTAGTCCTATGACAAGTATTATATGCCTAAACATGTTAAATAATCAGTTATGTGACAAAAGTTTAGGTTACATATGCTAAATTACCAATTATGTATGAAAAGGGTATTCTGGTAATTTACCTAAGGCATATAAACTACCTATCATACAACTACTTAAACGTCGTGACCATAAGGTATAACCTCGGAAGGTTATTCCCTACACTATGGTCACCTAATGTATTTGGTCGGATCCTAATGATCGACCAAACTGGGTCGGGTTCGAAGGTATAGGCGATTTATCAGATCGCCTACCCTACGACCCTAGACAACGTGGTAATCAGTGGGCATAGTCCCAATGGACTATGACCATCGTGATTACAATCACGTTGCGAAGTTCAAACGAACTTCGCATTGACCATTACTGGTCAACGCTGAAAGTCAAACAAAGTTTGACTTTCTGACTCGAAAAGCAATAAAATAAGGAAAAGAACGAAAGAATACTTACGAAGGGTCCCCGAAAGCTAATCTAGATCAATATAGTTCAGGTATGAAACAAAGGTTTCAACTTAGAACACAATTAATCAGATTCTAGTGAGAAAATAAGGTTGGGGTAATGGGGTATTTATAGTTTTCGGTGAACCGTTGAGATCGTTTCATGGAAAAGGAGGCACGATCAAAACCGTACACTTGTCGGAATGTTATGGTGACTAATTTGGCCACTCACCATAGGGTATCAACACTTGGCAAGGGAAATGGGAGTGGAAACCAGCTGCAAACAGGCTGTTCTGAACATTGAATCTGGTCTGCAGACCCCTAGCGCACCGTTACACTTATATTGTAGCGGTGCGCTAGCACCTAGTTTGGCAGAATTGCATTTTCAGTCCCTGCACCTTGTTTTAGCCATTTCCGACACGTTTAAGGCCCGTTAACCCCATTTCAAAGCTCTAAAATGAAGTTAAAGTATAGGGAACTTAAAATGTGTTCAAAAATATCTCGGATGTCGGTCCGTTTGGTCGTACGAACGCGATGTTCGCTTAATTACGACGGAATGCGCATAAGCGCGAAAAACGATCCAAATGACGCGACGAATGGATTTTTCTTAAGGCGAACACTAAAATATAATGTAGTCATGCTTTCATAAATTTTTGGATGTCCGGATGTATTCAGAACGTAAGTTATGCGCGAAAATGCAAACTTGTGCACTTTTTGACACTTTTAGTCCCTGAATGTCCCCAAAAGTTTATTTTAGCACACCAAACCCCTCAAAGCCTATTTCTAAGCTATGTGAAGGATATTTAAGGTGTGTTTAACTTATGTTCATGTTCCGGAATGTTCGTTACAGTTCAAATTGACATACTTTAGCAGTTTGTCATATTTAGTCCCTGTAAGCGAATTAACTTGTTTTTGCCATACCAAAGCCTTCAAAACTTATTTCTAAGTTATGTAAAGGTTATTTAAGGTATGTTGAGTATATGTTGATGTTCCGGAGTATTTCTCGCATTAAACTGAGTACGTTTACGCACTAGTTTGCGTATAACTCTCCAGAAAGCGATGTAGAGTTTGAAATTACATAAAAGTCAAAACATGAAAAATGTAAAACACAATCAAACAAACATTGGGATTAAATAACATTGTTTTATTGATAACAGAACTGTTCATAGTGATTACAAGCACAGTTGTTACAGTCTCCCCTACTTGTGGGAATTTCGTCCCGAAATTTATTTAGAGGAAACTCGTGGAAAAAAGATGTGGATATTTCGCCTTCATTTGATCTTCGCGTTCCCAAGTAAACTCGGGTCCACGCTTAGCTTCCCAGCGAACTTTGACCAAAGGAATGCGCTTGCGTTTAAGCCACTTGACTTCACGTTCCATGATTTCCACTGGTTTCTCAACAAATTTCAGTGTTTTGCCAACACGAATTTCGTCAAGTGGTATGGAGAAGTTTTCATCAGCTGAACACTTCTTGAGATTGGACACGTGAAAAGTTGGATGAACATTTCCCAGTTCAGGAGGTAACTCAAGTCTGTAGGCTACCTTTCCGATTCTTTCGACGATCTTGAATGGTCCAACGTATCTAGGTGCAAGTTTTCCTTTCTTTCCAAATCTGATCACACCTTTCCAAGGTGAGACCTTAAGTAATACTCGATCACCGACTTGAAATTCCAAGGCTTTGCGTTTTGGGTCCGCGTAAATCTTCTGACGGCTTCTAGCTGCCTGAAGGTTATTACGAACTTTCTTGACCTTGTCAGTTGTCTCTAAAATAAGGGCAGGTCCAGTAATTTGAGCCTCGCCAATCTCATTCCAGCAGACTGGTGAACGACATTTTCGACCATAAAGAGCCTCGAAAGGAGCCATTTTGATGCTAGTGTGATAACTGTTGTTGTAGGAGAATTCAATCAATTTAAGATGTGAATCCCAACTACCACCAAAATCGATCACACAAGCTCTAAGCATATCCTCCAGAGTCTGGATTGTTCTCTCAGATTGACCATCCGTTTGTGGATGATAAGCTGTGCTCAGATTAAGTTGGGTCCCCATAGCAGATTGCATGGTTCTCCAAAAATGAGAAGTGAAACGAGCATCTCTGTCAGAAATGATGTTCAACGGAACACCATGTCGAGCTACAATTTCATCCACATAGATTTGTGCAAGTCTGTCAGCAGGAAAATCCTCACGGATTGGCAAGAAATGTGTTGACTTTGTAAGACGATCAACGACTACCCAGATGGCATCATGACCTTTCTTAGTGCGTGGAAGTTTGGTAACAAGATCCATAGTAATGTTTTCCCATTTCCAAACTGGGATCTCTGGTTGCTCCAATAAACCAGAAGGACGCTGATGTTCAGCCTTAACCTTAAGACAAGTAAGGCATTTGGATACGTATAAGGCAATGTCTTTCTTCATACTAGGCCACCAATAGTGAATACGAAGATCCTTATACATTTTATCTGAGCCCGGATGAATAGAATAACGAGACTTATGGGCTTCATCCATAAGCAAGGTACGAAGATCATCCTGGCTTGGGACCCACAAACGGTCCATGAAGTAAAATGATCCATTGTCCTTCAGTTCCAGAGCAGGTGTTATGTGATAAGGAAACTCCTTATCCATCAATCCTTGTGATATCTTGCCGCAACGAATTCTGGAATAGTATTGGCTATCCCTTGAGCAACAATGTTTTCGATATCTTGCCGAGTCATATATTGATCTCTTGAATGTTGTTCAGAATGATTAACTTCATTAATAGGTTCATTAATACTGTTTGCCATCTGATAATGTATATATATAAATTTTATTAGTAACGGACAAATAATAATTATATACAAACAATCAGAAAATTTTATAATACAGATATAGTCAAAACAATCGATTTCTCGATTTCATTTTATATCTATCATAGTATGCATCATTACTCACAGATATCATACAGAGTTTTATTGGTTATTTACAGACTAACTTTACTAGTACTATTATACAAACACCGTTTTACCATCCTTCTATCTCTCGTCACTTGCCGTTCTAAAAACGCATTTCCCTCTCATCGTACTTCCAAGCAATCTGTCCCCCTATTTCCCTGATTCTAGTTCCAGCATCAAACAACTCTTCACCAAAGTGGCGAAGTTCAGCCATGTTTTCATTACTCATGGGTGGATTAGGTAATGGTTCTGGATCGAATTGTGGAAGAAAAGAGTAAGAATCGTTGACAATATTTTGAAATTGCCAATCGTTTGTCCACCATTCGTCCATTCCTATGGGTTGGGAGTGGACTATTGGATTTGGAATTGCTGGTTCCCAATTCATAGGGAGTTGGTTTCCAAGAGGATAATTAAAAATATTATTATTATTATTATTATTGACAGGCTGAATGGTTTCACAGCTTGCCAATAGGAAATCTATCTCATCTTGAAAAGTTCTTTCCTGGGTTGGATTGGAACTCTCTCCGATTTCTCTCTGAGCTGGTATAGACCCTTGCCCAACTTCCATTACTACTTCTTTAGTAATTTCCTCCATCTGTATTTCTATCTCCTTACCCTCCTCTTTGTCTTCAGTTTTCATTTCCTGTTGTTTAGAACTCTCTCCGGTTATAATTTCTTTTCCCTTTTTCAAAGGATTGTTTATTTTGGGCAGTTTTTTAGCTGGCTTCTTCTTACGTATTTTTCTCCATCCTACATAAGTCCTTTTCTTTTGTTTTGGCTTGCTCAAAGGTGGAACCTTGAATTCTACTGGTTGTTCAACATCGGGATAGTAGCTAGTATATTCCTTGGAAGCTTCGATAGTTACGGGGTAAAGATTAAGGTTCTGAAAAGCTTCGGATATCCCACTCATGCTGATGTAGCATATATGCAAAATGCATAGAATACTAAGTTAAAATTTACAAATAACTTTGTAATTTATTACATACTGTGTACTAATTGATTACAAAGATAACTGAAAACACACTTAGGTTTCAAATTTTATTTATTACACAGAGTTTCTAGATTGTGAGGGTAGGGTGCTAAATTTTTAAAGATTTATATTTTCTGCTACTGTGGCTAGCATATATAAATTTGCCCATTTCTCATCTAGTTTATCTTCCCAAGGTGATTTATCAATTAATTCCTGAGTTTCCCGTTTAATCCTCTTTTCTCGGATTTTCTCTTTACTTTTCTTAATAATCATTTCCCTCCTTTGAGGAGAAAGTGATTCCTCGCATTGTGCCTTTCGCACGAATATTCCTTCTTCAGGAATTTCAGCCTGATTCGAGGATTTGGTTTGGGATGAACTTCCCTTCTCATTAGATGATCTATCTAATTTAAGATAGATGCTTGACAGCTTTTGTTTACCCATACTGTAATTAACAAATAGCCAGTTAATAAAACACATAATCACATAATAGTAATCAGGAAGAATTAAGTATTTCTAAATACTTAATTTAGCTTAACCCAGTGGCTCTGATACCACCTTTTTCTGTCACGGCCCCCGACCCGGTTTGACCCGTTTCAGGAGCCGCGGGACAGAAATACTGCGGTATTTATTTAATTGAGTTTAACAGCGGAAGTTTATTTAAAAGGATCGTTTAAAGCTAAAATTTTCCCCGATTATTTTATTTCACAATTCGGGATAAAACCCTGATAATTTACAATATTATGAAATAGTGATATTACAAAACTTATTTCTTTATTTTATAATGAGCCACTATCTTAAGCTTGAAATGCTCCCCAGCACTTTTCCTGAATTACAACAGATCACCTGAAACATGTTTGAAAAAGGTTTTGTCAGCTGGAAATACTGAGTGAATCATTCTATTTACTAAAATGACACATTTGTTATAATTTACAGTATTAAGAGCGATTACAATGTTTCTGATATCAAGCCAACTACCCACGGTATTTGTCACTCGACCCATTGGCCCATTCATCCAATGGTGTCTGTGACTATGGTCATATCCCCCATTGGCTGCCCCAATGGTGACGATTATCAAGTAATGTATACAAAACCCCACATACCGGCTGTAACTTGGTGATTACAAAGACTTAATCCCCGTAATTATAACTTTGAAAATAAACATACTTTTGTAAATAGATTTGATAAAAAGAGAGAATGACTCACATTGCTGATTTAATACGGACAGAGTCTAATCTATGATTTAGCCTTGTTAACCTAATATAATTAACAATGCACACAAAACTGGGTTAGTAATCAATCCAGCAATTACGATAATTTACGAGATCCAATTCTCACAATGAATGACAAAATGCAATACTTCATCCATCGAATTAACGATGATCCGTTGAATTAACAACGAACGACAAAGTATAATACTTTATCTATCGAATTAACGATGATCCGTCAAATTAATGACGAATAATAAAGTATAACCCTAATGTGGGTGGCACTTAAACATTCATTGGATATATTGATCGTCGGATAAATGAATCGTAGCAGCGATTGTGCTAATACCCTGTTTTGCAGCAGAATTTCGAGACCCGTGTGTGTTATTTAGAGTATTCCTGCTATAACTTAGAGTATACTTCAAATTTTTCCGTCGTTTCAGTACCAGAATTCAAGTCCCAAACCCACCTATTTATACTGAAAATTTTACACCGTCGCGTAGCGCGACTGCCTACACCCTTAGTCGTCGCGCTACGCGACTGCCAACCTATTTTCATAGGGTAGCTACGTGCATGGGTAGGCTTGCTGAGTTGGTGGATTTCTAAAATTTGATTTCTACAGCTCACAATTTGGATAATCGTCAATAGGGTTTAACCCCCCCCTGAGTTTTAGGGGCCCTAATCCTGATTCTGAAAATTCTGAAAATTTTAGGGTTTGTTCAGAATCACTTGGGTGTCTCAATTAGGGTTTCCTATTGGATTAATTAATTTAATAATTATGACTTTTGATGAGAGTTGTTACATCAAGTGTTGTGAGGAATGAGAATGATGAGGTTATAGACTTTAGGTTAGTCTTATAATACTTCAACACTTGATAATCTAATGTGTAATATGCTCATAAAGATGAGACATGATCCATTATAAAATACAAATAAAATCCACAAGTGGGGGCCACATGATGGTCGTGAATAGGTGGGGGTATAGATTAGGGCTTAATGTCTAGTTGGATCATATAGTTGAAATCTAATGTTATAGTTAGGGTGTTTAGTTATTAGGATGTTATATAGTATGTTATGATGTTCGGGGACCATAACTAGCTTGGAAATGATAAAACAATGCTTCTAGTGAAAATTTGGTGTTTCGGGTAGTGTCCGGTTGTTCGGTTGGTTACCGGTTCGTTAAGGTGCTAAACTATGTAGTTTAGTGTGCTTTATGTTACCTTTTGTGACAATTTTGATTCCCGACACTTAGGAAAGCATTCTGGACCTTTTAACCAGATTTCTACATAATATTAAGTTGTTTAAATGCTGAATTCTGCAGAATTCTGCAGTTTATGTAAGTTTTAGGCACTTTCCGGCACTTAAACTATCACTAGGAAGGCAGTTTTATGCTCCTTACTTCCCTACACACTATACTAGTGTAACTCTTGGTTTCTGGCCCATTCTGTATCTCAATACCATGTATGTCTATGTACTGAACTCCGTCAGTATTTTTCTGATTTATCTGATAACTGTGCTAACTTTGTTTTATGCATCATTTGAATCAATAAAGTTTACATGCAATAATGTTATGACATTTGCAATATATGATGCACATGTATATATGATAACAATAATCAGAAAGCATTCATGTCATAAATGTTAAATCAGCACAGTCATTAAGCACTAATTACTGTTTAATAATTGTACGGATACATGCAAATTTGACAATTGTCACATCAAAGGCATCCCTTGGCAAACCACTTCTCTCTCACTTTGCCACCACTCCACCACCACTACAACAGCAACACCCACCACCATCATCCATCTTTCATCCTTAGAGTGTGTAGTAGTCTTGGGATCTAAGATTGATAGTAAGAGTTCTTGTCAATCAAAGGCCATGCTTGGCTAATATCTTACATCACTTGGTGAAGACAAGTCTTTAATGTATTACTTTTCATTTTTAATCTTTCGGCACTTTTTAATTGGGTATGTATTAATGACTTTAATAACTACTTTCTTATGTTGAAAGTGAATTTTCAATACCATTTCTTCATGATGTCATTGATTTGCTCATTCGTGTCTTTACAATCTATATAAAGCGCGTTAACTACTTGGAAGGGGGTCAGAAGGGTGGTTTGGTAAAGTTCTTGTCTTGTTCAGTGTATAGATCCTGCGAGGACTTGGTTCAAGCTTACTAGGACCTCCTTCAATGCCCCCAAAGGTATTGGATGGCAGGGGTGCGAATAGCTTAAACCCTAACTACTATTAAAATATTAAACCGGCTTCTTCGGATTGTATCCTTGCTGACTCAAACCACTTAGCCGAGGGTAACGTTACCTTCAAAAGAGGGACCTACCACTTTTCGCATTAATAACTTATTTAATTATCTTTCAATATTCTGACCCTTTGGGAATGTATCCCTGCTGACTCAAACCACTGGGTTGAGGTAACGTCACCTTCAAAAGGGGGGCCTACTACTATAACTAAGATAATCTCTTAAAAAGTCCGAAAGTGCGAAAATCATCAAAGGGTACATTAAAGAGGAGTTGGATCCAAGTGATTCTATCTTGCCTATTTGTTTTTCATTTTATTTATCTTTTAATTTTTAGATTTACTTTCATGTTTAAAAACTTTTATCAAAACTTTAGATCAATTAGACATTGACAATAAACCGGTATTAAAAGCTCTTGTGTCCCTGGACGACCTAGGTATCTTACCAACAATATACTACGCTCACGATTGGTGCACTTGCCCTAGTGTGTGTTTAGTGTTAGTACAATATCATGTTTTATAAATTTAAAACTTGACTAATGCGTGAAACGAACTTAAAATATTAATAAAATCATATCACGCTTGACACGCACCAAGTTTTTGGCGTCGTTGCAGAGGACACAAGTATTTTAAGAAAGTTTAAAATCGACGGCCTAATCATTTTCAAAACATTTTCGAAATTGCGCGCTTGTTTTTTTTTATTTTTAGGAACTTTTAGCATAACAGTAAGCTGAACACGGGGTCGTGCCCTTTGGACACGCCCCCGTGCTGCAAGTAACCAACAATAGTTTTCAAACGCCTAGATACAGAATTTGACCATGGGCAGTGTCTGCTCAGCACGGGGCCGTGGTGAGCTTCTGTTTCAGCTTTTCAATTTTATTTTCTGGTCCCGAGACTCTGTAATCTGCTGAGTGTGTTCTCATGGATCAATACTCAAGAGATTACACTCACTACTACATAAAGGATGATTACGAGGAAGAATATTGTACCATTTGCGGTAATTCTCACTCGCGGTAATTCTCACTCGGTACAATATTGTGACCTTTTCCAACCATCTACCTCATACGCTTGCTATGAGTAACCAATGTTTGAACTTCCAAAATCAAGCTTTGATTGGGACACTTATCCCTCTAACCTTCACGAAGCACCACCAACCATCATCCCCGAAGCCGAAAGCCTTATACAAAGTCTCAAAAATATTGAACGCTTAATAAGAAATTCCCGCGAAAGGGAAGAGGCTATTTGTACTAAGGAAGTGATAATTGAAGAAGTAAAAATGGAAGAACAACTAAGTGAAAAACCAAAGCATGAACCAAACGACGAAAGAGGTAAGTCCGAAAACGATAATTTTCAAAAAGAATCAAATTTTTGAGAAATTAACCTTTTGCCACCCTTTTTCGAAAATCATTGTTTGGTACCTACTCATGCTAAGTTTTTAAAAGAGCTAAACACTAACACTAAAATTGACGAAATGGTTAGCATTAAATTAACAAACGATCAAACTACGCTAATAAAAGATGAGCAAATTGAAATTAACATCACACTGGTTCCATGTTTCTTTCAAAACACCTTTATTAGTAATATTACAATTGATATGGATCTTTGTGTTAATATAATTCCTAACTATATTTTCGAAAAATTAAATATTAGTGATTTTTCTCCACTTCAAATCTCCATTTTTCTTTCTAATCGGAAAGTAATAAAATCAATAGGAGTAGTTGAGGATGTGTTATTACAAACAAACCAAACGGTGGTCCTGACCGACTTCGTCATTCTTGATGATGCTCCAGTTGTGTTGGGACAACCTTTTGTGATAACCCATCAAGCATTGATCAATCGGAAGCAAAACAACCTACCAATTCAATTAGGGGCCGACAAAAGGTATGTCAATCTTGACCAAACCACAAAATATCCATTCGGCAATGACGACCCCTTGATTGAAGATGAAGTTGAACCACCCGATACGGAGGACAAAATCGACCAACTTGTCGAAGAGGAGGACGCCATTGAACAAACCTTTTTAGTTCTCGACCGAAATAAAGAGCAAACAAATAAAGAGTCCCCTAAAGATCCACCACTTGAGCTCAAAGAACTCACAAAAGGTTTGGAATATGCTTTTCTAGACAAGCATGGTAAGTTACCAGTAATTTTTTCTTCAAAGTTAACTAGTATAGAAAAAGAAAAATTAATCAAGCTTTTGAAAAAAAACATAAAAACACGATTGCATAGAAGCTTGTGGATATAAAAGGAATAAATCCTTCCATGTGCACGCACAAAATATTGATGGAAGATGACTATAAATCGGTAATACAACCACAACATAGAGTAAATCCAAATGTTCAAGAAGTGGTTAAAAATGAAGTCATCAAACTACTTGACGCCGGACTCATCTACCCAATTTCCGATAGCCCTTGGGTGAGTCCCGTTCAAGTAGTTCCCAAAAAAGGAGGTATGACAGTGGTCACTGATGAAAAAAAATGAATTAATACCAACAAGGACCATCACCGGATGGAGAGTTTGCATAGACTATCTAGATTAAATGAGGCAACGAGGAAAGACCACTCCCCTTTACCTTTTATTGATCAAATGTTAGAAAGATTATCCGGTCATAAATTTTATTGTTTTTTAGATGGTTTTTCAGGTTACTTTCAAATACCGATAGCTCCAAAAGACCAAGAAAAAACAACATTTACATGCCCCTACGGAACTTTTGCTTATCGACGCATGCCTTTTGGTCTATGTAATGCCCCCGCAACTTTCCAACGTTGCATGGTGGCCATTTTCCATGATATGATAGAAAAAACCATGGAAGTTTTCATTGATGACTTTTCTATCTCTAGAGATTCATACGACCAATGCCTCGATAACCTTGAATGAATGCTATCCCGATGTGAGGAAACTAACATCGCCCTCAATTGGGAAAAATGCCATTTCATGGTAACGGAGGGAATAGTACTCGGTCACAAAATCTCAAACGAAGGAATGGAGGTTGATCGGGCTAAAATAGACACCATCTCTCGATTACCACCTCCATCCTCCGTTAGAGCCAAAAGAAGTTTCCTAGGGCATGCCGGATTTTATAGACGATTTATCAAAGACTTTTCGAAAATTTCAAGACCTTTAACAAAATTACTTGAAAAAGATGCACCATTTATCTTTGACAAGGATTGCAACCAACCATTTTTAACATTAAAAGAAATGCTCTTCAAAGCACCAATCATGATAGCACCTAATTGGAAATTATGTTTCGAAATCATGTGCGATGCAGGTGACTTTGTGTAGGATCGATTTGTGACCCAAACGAGTCAATCAGAAGAGCTCTAGTCAATTCAAGAGGCGGAAACAGATGAATTGACTTGGAAAACAGCTTGTTTCACACAAAATTGTCTTGTTTAATGATTATAACAAGTTTCCAGATCAGTAGACACGTCGGCGGCACTTCGGTACCGGAAACATAAAAGTTACAAATGATTTCGTTTGAAGGGTATATATAGTGGAGCTGATTTCGCTTGAAAGTGGCAGTGGCCACTTTGATTGGTTCGTCATTCAAATTAGATTTTGATAACATGAATTTTTTATTATAAACCCTTTTGATCGGTGAACTCGGACTCTTTTCTGACGAACTCGGACTTTCAGATTTAGACTCCGGTTTTGACTCTTCATCCATATCCAACACCTGATCGACCACTTTCTTTAACAACTCAGACTCATGATCAGTGTCTGACGCTGTGAATGTGACATCAATATTATCTGGTAACTCATCAATAGTTTCATACTTTAACTTGATGTTGACTGCCTTTTTTAAATGCTCCTCGTTTGGATTTCTAGGAGAATAACTTTCAAAGATCGGGGGCGGACACTTGTTATACTTAACACTTTGTTTCTTACCAACATCCGTTTCTTCTTTCTTTTGTTCTTGAAAAGCTTCAAGACCTGCAACAGTAGGATAAACTCGATCAATCAAATAATCACATGTTGTATAACTCAACGGTAACCTTTTGATTCTTTCACTCTCTATCTTTTCGAGTTCCAACTCCTGCTTCAATTTTGCACAATCTTCAATGTACTCATTGATGACCTTCTGCTTTGACCTTAATGTTGAACTCATTTTTGTCATAGCAATCTCAACTTCTGAATTGGTCTTTTTCAGACCATTTACTGTTCTGTTGAGTACATCCTATGACTCTTTCACATACTTCACATCAGACAACAAATTTTCTTTCAATTCTTCCAGTTCACTAATCTTCTTGTCTTTCACCTCACAATGTTTGCAAGATTCCAAACATTTCGGACAAGGTTTAACAACCTCAACTATCTTTTCAACCTCGATAATTTTTTCGATTTCCACAATTTTTTCTACCTCGATGATTTTTTCAACTTCGACTAGTTTCTCAACTTCGACTATTTTTTCAATCTCCTTCACAATCACTGATTCAACATTTTGTTCTTCAGCTCTCATCTTTATCTTATCATCAGCTAATCTTATTTCTTCTAGCTCTCTCTTTAATCTTGCGATCTTCTTCTCATACAGCATCTCAACTTTATCTGCAAAAAACAAATTAAAACTGTCAGGATCTATACCTTTTCTAGTTTTATTAAGATATTCTTCTTCATCATCGGTATACATATCACTTCCTAAATCTGGAAAAATAGGTATTCTTTTCGACTAAGATTTGACTGATTCTGCTTCCAAAATTTGAGCAACAAATCCTGAACCCGGTGGAATGTATTTATCCCAGCTAAACCCCTCTGCAACTTTTTCATCATCTTGATTAACAAGACAAGCTTTCTTTCTATCTTCAATAGCACGTGCATGTGCTGTTTGTGGTTGCTGAGCAATCTGACGAAAAATGGATTTCTGATAATAATCATTCTTTTCTGATCCTCTTGTTGCTTCTTGATTTTTACACTCTCGTTTAAAGTGTCCTTTTCCTTTGCAACGAAAACAGGTAACTTTTGACTTGTCAAAACCTAATGGAGAATTAGCCAATCCCCGAAACTCATCTCTACCTGTGATTTGTTGAAATTTTTCCTTCAAACAGCACTAGCCATACACCATTTGACATCCATCAACTCAAGTTCCTCTGCATCAATTTGATCATAATCCTCTTTAGTAAGCATTGGATTTCCAATTTTACCAGCAATTAAACTTTCATATGATTCTAACATAGCAATGAGTGATGCCATGTGTTGCTTAGCAATCTCTGGAGACAAATTTTGACCATTTTGAATGTTCAAAGTGACATTGCATTGAAGATTTGTTGAATTCTGTTGTTGAGGACTTGGTGTTGTGTAATTTGGATTAAAGCTGGAATATGAAGACGAAGATCCACCACTTTGAGTCACATTACTACTCTTTGTTTCAGATGAACTATCAGCACTGAAACCAGTTTGTATCTTTGGGCTTGGAGTAGCTTCAAATTTGTTTCCTCTGTAGTATAAACTAACATCTTGTTGAGCATTTGGATTCTTCATGATTGCTGTTTTCTGGATATCCAACTCGTGCTCTTCAATCTTCTGAATAAACTGTGCCAGATTCATATTTTTAGATTTTCTCGTGTGTTTAAGAATCATCAAATAAGTTCCCCATTTCTACTGTGGTAATGCATCAGCAAGTTTATCAACCCATTCATCGTCGTCTTTCTTTATGTCCAATCTTCCCATTTCCAAAACAAGATGACAATATCTATCAATCGTCATTTTTGTTGTTTCATGATCAAAAGCTACGAACATGTCAAATGATTTCTTCAATAATGCCTTTTTGTTTTTTATCATATCTGCACTTCCTTTAAACTTTTGAATCAAAGCGGTCCAAATCGACCTAGCAGTACCCTCATGTTGGAGTAAAACAAAGATATCTTCTTTAATCGCTTGTTGAAGAATACTTATCATCATTTTTTCACTTGTATATTTCAACTTATCATTTTCCGAAAAATCACAAAATGCTTTTTCAAGCCCACGTTCATTTTTCAGTTTCTCATAATCTTTCTCTAATGAACACCATGCGTCAAACTTATAAGCTTGTACCCAGTTCTCAAATCGATTCTGCCATCCTTTAAAATCTTCAATGTACATAAGCTTTGGCGGTTTTTGATGAGTTCTCGTTTCATTCTCACTGTACAATGTTTCAGCAGCAGTAACTGGTGCAACTGGAGTAGCAAACGCATTGTAAAATTCTTCTTCCATGATTAGGCAAATTGTTTCACAAACACAAGTCTCAAAATTACAGTTTCAAATGAAATACCAAACTCAAACGGAATCAACTTTTAAGCGGAATCAACCTCTTCACACGGAATCACCTCTCAAATGAAATCACCTTTCAAACGGAATCCCCTCTCACACGGAATACCTAATTTCATGTGAAACAGATAAATGTTCAAATGGAATTACACCTTGGAGCGAAATCACTAATTTCGTGTGAAATGTCTCAAACTGAATCACACCCTGAAACAGAATCAGGTAATTTCGAGCGGAATCAAATGTACTTTTCAAACGGAATAACAATTTCAAGGGAATCAAGTGCTAATTCCGTGTGAAATGCTGCTGACATCATCATATTCGATCTGATTTTCAAACGAAATTACGAATTTTACCAATGTTAAGCTGAATCAAGGTCCAATTCTTTCAAGAATTATTTAAAACACAGTTTCGCACACAATATGTGAAAATCAAGTCATTTTGACTGTTAAAACTTGTGAATTTTGTAAAAGAAGGTGTAGAAATCAGAAATAATGGCTGTTTTGGCAAGAACTCTTCCTCCTGAGCTCTGATACCACTTGTAGGATCGATTTGTGACCCAAACGAGTCAATCAGAAGAGCTCTAGTCAATTCAAGAGGCGGAAACAGATGAATTGACTTGGAAAATAGCTTCTTTCACACAAAATTGTCTTGTTTATTGATTATAACAAGTTTCCAGATCAGTAGACACGTCGGCAACACTTCGGTACCGAAAACATAAAAGTTACAAATGATTTCATTTCAAGGGTATATATAGTGGAGCTGATTTCGCTTGAAAGTGGCAGTGGCCATTTCAAGCGAAATTAACACGTCTAATTTCGTTTCAAAGTGCACTTGCCATTTTCAAGCGAAATTATCCCTTCAACACATAAATCCTATTTTCTCGTATAACGTGCCCTGATCTAACAATATTAATACAAGACTCGATATAAGACGAAGTCGACAGACGCATCGCTTGAAAGTGGCAGTGGCCATTTCAAGCGAAATTAACATGTCTAATTTCGTTTGAAAGTGCACTTACCACTTTCAAGCGAAATTATCCCTTCAACACATAAATCCTATTTTCTCGTATAACATGCCCTGATCTAACAATATTAATACAAGACTCGATACAAGACGAAGTCGACAGACGCATGCACAAACACTTTGCGGTTGGAGCTGTCTTCGGACAACGAAAAGATAAGCATTTTCACCCAATATACTATGCTAGTAAAACACTCAGTGATGCATAACAAAATTACACCACAACTGAAAAAGAGTTACTAGCTGTAGTATTTGCTTTTGATAAATTCCGTTCTTATCTTGTTCTTTCTAAAATGATAGTTTATACAGACCATGCAGCCATTCGTTATCTCTTTAAAAAACAAGATGCCAAGCCACGTTTAATCAGATGGATTCTGCTCTTCCAAGAATTTGACATAGAGATAAAAGACAAAAGAGGAGCTGAAAACACCGATGCCGATCATCTATCTCGCTTGGAAAATCCAGCTTTGGAGGCAACTAGGAACGAGCTCATCAATGAAAAGTTCCCAACGGAATCCTTAGAAATGGTGGAGTACCGAGAAAACCATGGTACGCCGACTATGCCAACTAGTTAGCTAGTGGGATAGTTATGAAAGGATGGTCACATCATCAAAGAAAAAAATACTTTGCCGATGTAAAGCATTATTTTTGGGAAGATCCATATCTTTTCAAAATTTGTGTAGACAACTTATCTGACGATGCGTACATGGTAACGAAGCAAGGAAGATTCTTCGCCATTGTCATGAAGGTCCGTACGGAGGACATCACGGAGCCACTAGTACTACTCGAAAGGTATTTGATTCAGGATTCTATTGGCCGACCATTTATAAAGACTCACAAAGTCTTATCAAGACATGTGATGCATGCAAATGATCAGGTAATATTACTTCCAAAACCGAAATGCCACAAAATGGTATTCTTGTTTGTGAAATTTTTGATGTGTGGGGATTAGAATTTATGGGACCTTTCCCACCATCAAAAGGAAACAAATATATACTTGTGGCCATGGATTACTTGTCAAAATGGGCCGAAGCCGAAGCTCTTCCAACAAATGATGGAAGGGTTGTCGTAAGATTCTTGAAATAACTATTTTCTCATTTCGGTACTCCAAAAGCATTAATAAGTGATAGAAGTACCCATTTTTGTAATCATCAACTTGAAAAAATTTTGACAAGATATGGGATCTCTCATCGAATCTCAACCGCATATCATCCTCAAACAAACAGACAAGCCGAAGTGACTAATCGAGGTTTAAAACGAATACTAGAGAAAACCGTAGGATTAATTAGAAAAGAATGGGCCACTAAATTAGACGACCTATATGGGCCTTTCGAATCGCTTTTAAAACAATAATAGGTACCACCCCATATAAGCTTGTCTATGGTAAAAGTTATCATTTGCCAGTAGAGATAGCACATAGGACTTACTGGGTATTAAAAACATAAATTTAGACCATGAAACCACCGGAAAGAATCGATTTTATCAATTAAACGAACTAGACGAATTAAGAAATCAAGCATACTCTAACTCCAAAATTTATAAGGAACGTATGAAGAACATACATGACAAACATATTAAGCCAAATGAGTTTCGAGAAGGAGATCAAGTGCTATTGTTTAATTCACAACTTCGATTATTTCCCGGAAAACTAAAGTCTAGGTGGTCGGGACCTTTTTCTGTCACCCATATCTTTCCACACGACGCAATCAAGATTAAATCTCAAAATGGCATTCCATTCAAAGTCAACGGACAACGGCTTAAGCTCTACTAAGGATTCATTGAGGATGATGAGGAAGAGTGTTAGGATCTGAATTTATTTGATTGTGTTGTTTAATTAAGTGAATAATGTAAGAAGGTAAAACAGAGATGAATTGCAGCAGAATATAGAAGATAAACTTTATAACACAATCAAAGAAGAATAGTTTTCAGCAAACATGATTTCATTAGTCAAATGATCATATGAATTACAATGATTCAACTATGCATGCATGCACTAGTAAACTCCCCCTCAGCCTGAGCTCACAGTTAGTTCGTATAAGATGAATGGTGAAAGAGAGCTAATAGAACAGTACAGGTACTGTTCTATTTATAGTACAATCCTAACCACTAAGCATCTAATGTTGACGTCACCTAGACAGTGACATCTAACAGACTAACAACCTCTAAACACTGATACAAGTAAGCACTGTTACATTAAACAACTGATAAGTAAAACACTAATACACATATCCGTTGTTGATGCCCAAGCACTGATGTTGTAGATCAGTGCATTCTTCAATGGTTGATCAGGCTTTTGAATCAGTAGTGCTTAGTCTTCATCAGGTCTTTGACAATCAGTAGTTGTTAGGTCTTCAGTCTTTATAATCAGCAGTTCTTTGTTGAGCAGTTGTTGAGAGGATCAGTACTTAGATTAATCAGCTGATAGAAGCACTACCATTGGAGGGAACTTAGAACATGCATTTGCTTATTGTGGATCAACTGTTGAGAACCAGTTTTGGCTTTCAGTATCATCTGTTCTTCTGGGTTTGATTACATGGGCCAACAATCTCCCCCTAGAACAGATGATGCAAAAACACTTCCTTATTCTTGATCTTTATTATCTCATCAGTTTTTTGTGACACCTGTCCCTCCACGGCCATCAAATAAATACCAAACCAATGAAATATTGTGTTTCATATTTGGAATTTGTATAAATATGTGTATCATTGGCACATATCAATTCTTGTTCGATTTCAAGCTCTAAATCGCTTTCTGGAAAGTTATACGCGAACTGATGCGAAAACGTAATCAGTTTAACATGACAAACACTTCAGAACAGTGACATGGGCTTAGCATACCTTAATAACCTTTACATAACTTAGAAATAAGTTTTGGAGGGTTTGGTGTGTCGAAATCAAGTTTATTCGCTTACAGAGACTAATTTCGACAAACTGCGAAAGTATGCCGATTTGTACTGTAACAAACATTCCGGAACTTGATCATAAGTTAAACATTCCCTAAATATCCTTTACATAGCTTAGAAATAGGCTTTGAGGTGTTTGGTGCGCAAAAATAAACTTATTTGATCAACAGGGACTAAAAGCATCAAAAAGTGCATAAGTTTGCATTTTGGCGCATATCTTACGTTCTGAATATATCCGGACATCCAAAAATTTATGTAATCATTAAAATATTTTATTTTAGTGATTGGCATGATAAAATTCCATTCTTCACGTAATTTGGATCGTTTTTCGCGTCCGTTCGTGTTTCGTCGTAATTAACCGAACAACGCAATCGTACGGCCAAACGAACCGACATCCGACATATTTTTCAGCATATTTTAAGTTCCCTATACTTTGGCATCATTATTGAGCCTTGAAATGAGGTTAACGGGGCTTAAATGTGTCAAGAATGCATCGAAAACCAAGTTTTTACATTGCAGGGACCAAAACTGACATTTCTGGAAACTTCCTTTAGACGGGCCGTGTAAGCCAAGTGCCTCCCCTTACGCGAGGCACGAGGGCTGCCCAGATCAGCTGAAAATGTGTTCCAGCTGTTCCCCATGTTTGCAAATGGTATTTTTGTCTCTATAGTATTCCAAAACCGTGGATGCACTTGTACGGCTCAGATCGAAGTTCAGTTTTCGAGGAATGATCTTAACAGTTACCCAAAAACTATATAAACCCTAAGTTTTTCATTCAAAGCTCACACTTAATCTGCTCATATTCACTAAGTTGAAGTGTATACACTTCATACCTGAGAATTTGCAGATCAAATCTCCATTTCTTGGACCTCTTATAAGTATTCTTTCGTTCTTTAATGCATTTTAAGCACGAAAGTCAAACAGTGTTTGACTTTCAGCTTTGACCAGTCTATGGTCAACACGAAGTTTGTTTGAACTTCGCAACGTGAGCGTAATCACGATGGTCATAGCCCTTTGTGACTATACCTACTGATTACCACGTTATTTAGGCATAGTGACGAGTCATAGTTTCGGTCAAAATACGCATTCTTGCGTATTTTGCAACCAAACTATTCTTAGGTATCAAGACCCTTTGTTTTGATACCAAACTTTTTTTCTAACTTCGTTAAACATGTTTTAACATGTTTAGCTCATCATTTTAGGTTTAGTGCTTATATAGGGTCGTAAGGTAAGCGGTCTAAACAACCGCTTAGACTTTCGAACCCGACCCGTTTGGTCGATCATTAGAATCCGACCAAACATATATTGTGACCATAGTTGTATAGGGAATAACCTTCCAAGGTTATACCTTATGGCCACTTCGTTTAAGTAGTTGTATGATAGGTAATTTATATGCCTTAAGAAAATGACCAAAATGCCCTTTATACGCATAAATTCATTTTAAGCATATGTAACCCAAATTTTTTACATCTAAACTGATTAGGTAACGTTATTAAATATGTTAAGGCATATAATACTTGTCATAGGACTAGTTAGACATTCCGAACGCGTTATACGCGAACGACGCGTTAAAGTAGCATAAGCTACCTAAACGGGTCGTAATGGGTTGTAAGCACTTAGGTTAGGTTTCGTTTTAGATTGTAGGCTTTGTTAAACCATATTACATGAGTTCCTATACTCATTTGGTTTACAAAACCTCATTTTATCTGATCCTCCGATTTAGGTCCGTTTATTAACATAGTTACCTATATTAGGTACCGTTTGATTTCCGTTATCCCTCTAGCTTTGCTTGGTTGTTATTCAAGACTTCTAAGCACCCTCAAGTGAGTACATAGTCCCCTCTTTTACTGTTTTCAAATGTTTTGGGGTGATACACATGTGCCTACTTGTTACTTTCGTGTTTTTCATGCTTTTATATCATATGCTTGTTATGTTCATTAGTACATATATATTACATGATTTCATTATGTATTGCTATGTATGTTCACTTAGCATGATAGCACATTGTTTTACACTGCATTTCTGTTGCATATGTTTACTCAGCATATGGACACATTGTTTTACATTGCATTTATGTTGCAACTGTTTACTCAGCATATGGACACATTGTTTTACATTTCTACTTTGTATGTTCATTTAGCATATTAAAGTATATTATTTTCATAAAACATGCTTACATTTGGTTTGTTTAACGGGTCATTATTACATTCATTAACACCGATCATGCCGCTCGGTAGTAGGTAGTGGTACCATAGGACTTGACAACTCCCGTTCCTAAAATCCTAGGTTTGTTTGGGTGGAAGGAATGACCGAATCCGAAAACATTTTTGGTAGACCTCGACATTGTTCTAGGTTTATCTGACAGTCTCAAGGCTTGGATGTAGGTGTTTAACTTTACCGCATAGATGTTTGTATCAGTAAAGCATGCATGGATTTTACAAAACATAACTTTTGACTTATTCAAATGCTTTGTTTTGTGCATTTTTACATATGATTTAAGTAGTCACTTTTTACTTGTCATACACAACATTTGTTTACAACATTACATGATTTACATTTTTGACAATAGACATTTTACACATAAACATTTGACAATTGGTTTAAACAAGACATTTTTGGTGTTTTGTTTGGGTAAATGATTTAAGTAACGAGGCGTGTGTAATATGATAAAAGCATGGTGGATACGCCGATGGTACTTCCTATATATAAGTGCTTTTATAATATTACATATCGTAACGTTATTTAAACCATTTCAAGTTAGACATAATACATTTTACACATATATCATATCTTCATGAAACATTGTTTTTCAAACAACATATTTTATACAAACTCATTTTACTTGGTTATTTATTTATCTATGCATCTTTCTTTTATATCATCTGATTTCTTATCACTTTTTGTATGATTTATAAAAGAAAACATTTTACAAGGTTCATGACTAATTTTTGTTAAACATTTTCTTTAAACTTACAAGTCATGAATCCTATTTTTAATAGAACCTATGTATCTCACAGGCATTTTTATGCTGACGTACCTATTTTCACATGTGTTTTCAGGAGATGATGCATAGGATTGTGTTAGACATAACGTCTGTAGCTTCCGTCAGCATGTAGTCATTTTGTGTATTATGTGTTTTTGTAAACAGTATGTATGTATGTAGATAGTATGACAACTCAGGAATAGGTGTTGTATGTAAAAGTGTTGGTTTGATCAAGTTTACTCGTCCGGATGGTAATCCGCATGGAGAAGTTATCCGCACGGAGAACTTATCCACATGAAGAACTTATCCGCACGGATAAGTTATTCGCACGGAGAAGTTACCCGCACGGATAAGTCATCCGCACGGATAAGTCATCCGCACGGATAAGTCATCCGCACGGATAAACCACTCGCACGGATAAACCATCCGCGCGAACAACACTTATTAGCTTCCTGAGGTTGTCTCTATATATCCGGTCTGGGCTTCTATTTTAGACCTTTTTGACTCTCGCCCGGATACGTCTGTACTTCTACCGGATCTGTGGACTTTCATAACATCAAATAGAAAGAACAGACAAGTGATTAAACGTTGAATTCTGTGTTGAACAAATCTGTGATTCGTGCTAATGGATTCCGCACATTAGACGAAGTCGATTCATCTTGTTCCTTACGATCAGATCCTGTGCAACGGGACCTCACAAGTGGTATCAGAGCATCCAGGGAGCTGAATCGAGATCAACGACACCGAATTCACCGGAATTCGAGACTTATTAGCCGATCAAAGTCAAATTTCACCGGAGATTTGACAACTGTTGCCGATTTGAATCAAATTTCACCGGAGATTTGATATCGTGTGCCGATTTGAGTCAAAATTCACCGGAAACTTGACATATTTCTTCTATTACTACTCATTTGTTGAAAATAGTTCTTCGTTTATCATCATAAACTCAGAAAAACTTAAAATTGAACAAAAATTTACGGTTAAAACTTGTTAAAAACGATATCATTTGATTCGCGATCATTCAAAGTATAATCCTACTAAGTTTCATAATCAGATTCAACCTAAAACTAGATCAAATTCATCAAAAATCATGTTGAGCTGTTCATATTTGCTGACGTCATCCACTCGCTCGGACAGCTGTCCGAACGGATTGGATTAGTTTGTTACTGCGAGTTTGTTTGCTGACAATTTGCTGACATCATCATTGTTACTCGCACGGATTACAATCCGTGCGGATAACTCTAGAGGTCAAAGTCAAATTTACTCGCACGAACGACAATCCGGGTGGATCATCATCCGCGCGGATAACCTGTGTCACTCATCCTGATTACTACTCGAACGGATCATCATCCGTTTCAACTGTTGTTTCAAATTTTTAGAACTTGTAAAAAATTGTCTAAGTGTTTGAAAATTATTTCAGGTACTTAAAAATGGAAGAATTCATGAATCCCTTCAGCGATATGTATGCTTTCGTGGGTAACTCCGGAGACGATACTTCCAACCATACAAATGATAACACTCCGAACCCGAAGAAAACTTTGTCTAAAGCCTTAAGCGTTGAAAGTGCATACGGAACATATAACAAACCCCCAAAGTTGATGGCTATAGAAGAGTACAATCGATGGGCCAAGAAATTTGAAGAATGGTTGAAAGCATTCGCGTATACTAGCTGGAAAAGCTTAAAGAATGGATACAGTGATGGAGGGAAAGTTGGTGAAAATTTGACATCATCCGAAGAGATAGATATGTTTGTTGCCGAGCAAAAATGCATCGCATTGCTGTTCCAGTCTGTTCGAGAGTATATAATATCTTTGATCGAATACACTAATGCTAAAGATCTTTGGGAAAAGTTGAAAAGTAGATGTTTGGGTAGTGCTGAAATAGTAAAAAACAAAAAGAAACTACTTAGAAAAGAATTTGATTTATTTGGCTGTTTAAAAAATGAATCTGTTTGTAAGATGATTGAGAGGTTTGGGCACTTGAAGTTGGAGCTGGCGAGACATGGAATTACTTATTCTCAAGAAGAGTTGGTCGACAAATTGTTTGATTCCTTGCCAGATGAGATGGATTGGCAATACTTTGCCTTGATGTTGAAGAATACGATCACCTCTGAGAATCTTACAGTTGATTTGTTGATTGAAAGATTAGAGAGTCACGAGCTGGAGATTAAGAAAACACACAAAGTCAATCACTCATCATATCAGCAGAATTTGGATCTGTACTATCCAAAAAGCATGATTCCAAATAATACACCTCCCAAAACAGTTTTTTCTGCTCAAAGTTCAAACACATCTACCAAAGAAAGTGAAAGCAACAAAGAGAATGCAAGTAGTGGTTTTCACAGTGGTTCTTCATCAAATCCAAACCAATCAGCTGCAAAAAAATTATTTCAATGCAACATCGTTGTTGATTTAAAGAACGCTCAAAATTTCAGCGAGGAGTCTGCAAAGCAACAGATGGTTTTCTTAGCCTCTGTGCTGGAGTCGTATGAGAGCCTCGTAGCTGGGAAGATTGGCAACACCAACCTAACAAAAGAAGATTATGATCAGATAGATCCTGAGGAAATGGAACTGATCGACATAAGGTGGTGTATGGCCAGTGCTGTACGTAGGGCACAGCGCTTCATGGAGATAACAGGAAGAAAGTCTATTGGTGGACCATCTACCAAGTTGGGCTTTGATAAGACAAAAGTGACCTGTTTCAAGTGCAAGCAAAAAGGTCATTTTAAAAGAGAGTGCCGGAATGCTTATGCTGATGATTCTGAAAATCCGTTCAAAGAAGATTACTACAAGAGAGCGATATATCATCAGAATAAATCAGAACCACCAAGAATGAAACAGATTGAAGATAACAAAGAGAAATCCGGAGCTCTTGTTGTGATCCATGACGACGAAGGTTTTGATTGGAGTGAGCTGTTGCCAGAAGAGGATGCGGTGGGATACGCTTTTATGGCAAAGATTGTTGAACCTGTCCTTTATAAAGACAACAGAAATGAAAAAGAAAAGTATGTAAACAGAAAGATGATTGCTCAAAACAGAATGATCAGAATTTCTGAAATATACTCTGAAGAAAAAAGAGCAAAGAGATGGGATCCAGACAGAGAATGTTATCTTGACCAAAAGGGAAACATTGCTATTGATTACAACACCCTTGATCTTGAAACCATAATTCAACAAGTTGCTGAAGAAGAAGAGGGATGGCAAAGAAAATGGTGGGGAAGCAAAGAAGAGAAAGAAAATGAGAGAGAAGAAAAGTCAAAGAAGATTGATGATGGGATCATTGACACATCACAAGAGTTGACTGGCGAAAACTTGAGAAAGATGGCTGATAAGGTGCTGGCTGCTAAAGCACTTGAGGTAGAGTCTAAATCCGTATCTGAGTCAAAAGGCCAGGTCAGTTCAATCGAGTTAGAAAGTGCATCAGGTAAGAAAGTAAATAGTGATATTGACTGCAAAAACTGCATGAATAAGTGCAAGGTTTGTAGCACAATCTCTTATCTCAATGGTAAGAAAGTTGAGGATCTGACAAACAGAGTCAGAGAAGTTGAGGATTAGATCCTGAACCGTGACAAAATGCTGAAAGCTTCAAAAGACAGATCAAAAGAATTAACTAACAAAATTGAAACTGATAAAAGTGACATAGAAAGAGTAAGGAAGGAAAATGAAAAACTGATCCTTGAAAATCGTCAAATTTCTGAAAATTTTGAAAAACTAAAACGCACGGTGAAAGATTCTGATGATAGAAACGGTAAAACATACAAAGAAAATTGTCATTTACAAGGTGTTTTGAGGGTTAAGGAAGAGTTAATAAACAAACAATTGGATGAAATTGCAAAATTGAAGCTTCAGTTTGAAGAAGCTAAAATTGAGAATGAGCGTATTAATTTGAAACTGAACAGTTACAACTCTGCAAGCTTTGTTTTGCAACACATTGTTCCAAAACCCATTGGGAAAAACAAAGCTGGCGAAGATGTATACTGTGATGGAACTGGGGTCGGGTTTCATCAAGTTCCACCACCTGTACTAAACAATTTTTCAAAGAAACAATCAGGGTTGGTTAATAATGAAGTTGAAACAAATGAGATAAAACTGCCAGAGTCAATTGATGTGACATTTTCTTCATCATCATCATCAAATGATAGTGTTCAAACTGAGATTGTAAAAGGCATGGCTGAAAGTGTTTTGGATAGTGACTCTGCCGAGGATGAAGAATGTTTTCTAAACAATTACATTCCGAAACCAAAATCTAAAAACAACTTAAATGATGAACCGGGTCTTGTGATGTACAAGATGGCGGGTTCTGCCAAGTTGTATTCAGATCTTGAGTTTCCCTTGGAGAATGTGAAAGTGAACAAATTAAAAGGGGTCTTCAAATTGGTTGAAATTGATTTGTCTGAAGTAGAAGGTTTGAATCAGACAAAGAGGCAAATGAATTTTGAGAAAGATAAAGCTTACTATAAGAAACCTGTTGTTCCACCACGTTTTTCTAACAACAACCGAAATAAATGGTCGGGTGGATATCAGGGTGGTAAGAATTATCAGAAAAGAAATGTTCAGAACAAAAAGTTTGTTGAGAAGAAAGTGTTTGTAAACGGTTCAAGCTCTCTTTCTGACGAGGAATCTGAATTTTTTTTTAAAATCAAACAAAGAGTTCTTTGAAAAGAAGGCTTCACAGCCTCAGTCTGAAAGCACAAGTCGGGTAGTTGACACTCGAACATGCTTCAAATGCAATCAAGTTGGACATATTGCACGAAAGTGTACCAACTTGAAGCCTAAGACTGAAGTTGTAATGAATTCTATCAAGAAAGATGTTGTGAAAGGAAAAGCTCCATTAGTTGTTGAGAAAAAGGTTTTGAAAAATGATAACTCAAAAATCAAAACTGAATCTGTTAAGAAGATAGTAACTAAAATTGACAAATTTTACAAACGGGTTGCATCACCTCAACAAACATGGAAGTCAAAAACTGTTGAAAAGAAAGAAAATTCTTCAAAAATAAAGATGTCTGAGACTGAAAAATCATCATCTTCAACAAAGAAGATGTATGTACCTTTGGATTTTTATGAGAAACAAAAATCAACTTCTGAAAAGAAGTATGTGGTAAAGAAAGACCAACCATCTGGTCAACCTCAAAAAGACGAATTTTTCTTATTCAAAGAGGTTGAGGTTGGGACTGCTGAAAACTTAAAAATGAACGATAAAAACTTTCCGCCACTTTACACTACAAAAACTCACATTAATGTCAAGTTACCCGAGTCAAAAGAGGCTTGGGTAGCATCAAAATCTCATTAAACATTTTTGATAAGTGCAGGAGCTTCCGGGATCCGTTTCACGTTGGATTATGGATAGTGGAGCTTCTCGGCACATGACAGGAAAGACAGCGCTGCTGTATGATGTTAAAAATATCAATGGTGGTTATGTGGGATTTGCTGGACACGAAGGTGGTCGAATTATTGGAGAAGGAACGTTATCCAATGGGGTTGTAACGTTTGAGAGAGTTAACTACATTACTGAGCTGGAGAACAATCTGCTGAGTATCTCGTAGATTTGTGACAATATGTATACCACTCACTTCACAGACAAAGAATGTTTGATTTTGAAACAAGGATTTGTTATCCCTGAAGAATGGATTATCATGCGGGCACCGAGAGTGAATGATTTATATGTGTTAGACATGAGTGTAGCAACTACAACAACAGGTCAGGCACATTGCTTTGTTTCTAGAGCAACTGAGAAAGGATCGAGGTTGTGGCACCGAAAGATGGGACATATACATCTTAGAAAAATGAATCATTTGGTGTACAATGATTTAGTTCTTGGAGTTGATATCAAAGGTTTTCATCTGGAAGGGGAGTGCATTAGCTGCATCAAAGGCAAGCAGAAGAAAAATTCACACCCTAACAAGCAAGTCAATTCAATTTCCAGACCATTAGAGAGACTTCATATGGATTTATTTGGTCCAATAAACGTCAAAAGTATTACAGGGGATCTCTAGTGTCTTGTGGTTACTGATGATTATTCCAGATTTTCGTGGGTATCATTCTTAAAGACGAAAGATGAAACGTTTGGCAGTTTGATGGGGTTGTTCAGAAAGATTGAAAATTTGTACCAAAGGCGTATCAGAAGAATTAGAAGTGATAATGGTACTGAGTTCAAGAACAACAAGATGGAAGAATATTGTGATGAAAGAGGTATATTGCATGAATTTAGTGCTCCGTACACTCCACAGCAGAATGGAGTTGCAGAACGTAAAAACCAGACACTAATCGAAACGGTCAGAACAATGCTTGCTGATTCAAAGTTACCGATAAATTTTTGGGCAGAAGCAGTTTCAGCCGCATGCTATACACTCAACAGAGTTCTCACTGTCAAGAAATTTAACAAAACATGCTTTGAGTTGATCAATAACCGCAAACCGAATCTGAAGTATCTTGAACCGTTTGGGTCACCCTGTACTGTTCTAGAGCCTTTTGGGAAATTTGGTTCGAAGAGTATTGAAGGAATATTCATTGGCTATGCAAGTCCATTACGACGAGTCTTCGTTCCAAGTATGAAGCGGATTATTGAAGCTCCAAATGTTGAATGTCAAGGTCATACAATGCCACCTCAGAATCCTGGCGACTCGTGGCGTTTTAATTATGATACTTTGTGGGATTCCTTCAACATGGAGGAAGAACCAGAGTTCTTTGACGAGTTGGATATTCTGAGAGAGTATGAAGATTCAGATGAAAGATTTCCAGCAGAAACTTATCGAAAACGACAAACTTTAAATGATGATGAAGCAGGTCCAAGCAATGCTGGAGAACATGATGAAGTTGAACAGACTGAAGTTGATCAAGACAATCAGACAGTTGAAAATGATATTCAAGAACCTGAAAACAGACCTGTATTTGATCGTGATGATTCAGAATCTGAGGGGGAGATAATCCAGTTGTCAAATCAAACAATTCCAGTCAGTGAACAAGGTGCAAATCAAAACGTCAAAAATTTGGAAGGAGAGGTATATGTTTCAAGCGACGTGATGCCAAGAACACTCTCATATCATCCAGAGGAGTTGATAATTGGAGAGTTGCAGTCAGGAGTCCGCACTCGAAGACAGCTTGATCAAGGGCTTACATGTTTTTACACAAAAGTTGCTCCTTTACAAACTGAATTCTCATTAAGTTGCTTTATCTCGCAGATTGAGCCAAGGACTTACAAAGAGGCGCTTACTGAAGATTTATGGGTAAATGCAATGCAGGAGGAATTAAGCCAACTCGAGAAGTTAGGTGTATGGAAGCTAGTGGATTTGCCGGATGGTCACCGGAAGATTAATACCAAATGGGTGTTTAAATGAAAAAGGATTGATCGAGGAGTTATTATTCGAAACAAAGCTCGACTCGTTGTTCAAGGCTTCAGTCAGCAGGAGGGGATAGATTTTACTGAAGTATATGCCCCTGTCGCAAGACTTGAAGCAATCAGAATCTTCCTAGCATTTGAATCATGGAAAGGATTTAAAGTTTTTCAGCTAGATGTGAAGTCGGCGTTTCTCTATGGAAAAGTGAAAGAGGAGGTATATGTCGGACAGCCACCGGGCTTCACCGACCGAATTCACAAAGATAGAGTTTATCTCCTTGATAAGGCGTTATACGGATTACATCAGGCCCCGAGAGCCTAGTATGAGACCTTGTCTCAACATCTGTTAGCCAACAATTTCATCCGAGGAAAGATAGACGCCACTCTGTTCACAAAAGAAGTCGATGGGCATCTTCTGATAGTCCAAATTTACGTGGACGACATAATTTTTGGGTCTACAAATGAACAACTCTGCAAAGATTTTGAAAATGTTATGAAGCAGAAGTTTGAAATGTCATCAATGGGTGAGATGAAGTTTTTCTTGGGACTTCAAGTTGAACAACTTCCCGAGGGAACATTCATACATCAAACAAAATACGTTCATGATGTTCTGGAGAAATTCGGGATGTCAGGAATATCACCTATGTCCACCCCATTAGCGACGAGCCATGGGATAAACCCTGATCTCACCGGAGAGAAGGTAGATGAAACATTGTATCGCTCCATGATCGGTTCGTTAATGTACTTGACGGCATCAAGACCGGATATTATGTATCCAACCTGCCTCGCAGCTCGATTTCAGTCAAATCCTAGAGCTTCGCATATGGTAATTGTGAAACAGATTCTTCGCTACCTGAAAGGAACTCCATCTCTGGGGTTGTGGTATCCAAAAGTAGGCGACTTCACGCTCGAAGGATATTCTGATTCTGATTTCGGATGCTGCAAAGTGAATGCTAAATCAACAACAGCGGGGTGCCAGTTTTTCGGACCACGATTGGTCACCTGGAAATGCAAGAAGCAGACCTCTGTTGCTCTATCCACATGTGAAGCTGAATATGTATCTGCTAGCAGCTGCTGCTCTCAGATCTTGTGGATCCAGTAACAGATGCGAGACTACGGTTTGCAATTTCTAAACTCTCCTATCTTTGTTGATAATGAGGCAGCTATAAACATAACAAAAACTCCTGTTCATCACGCTAAAACAAAACACATTGAAATTCGTCATCACTTCATCTGAGATTGTTTCGAGAAGAAGTTGATACGAATAGAGAAAATCCACACCGATGAACAAAAAGCTGACTTGCATACCAAAGCATTTGACAAAACACGTTTTCAATATCTTTTGAAACTAAATGGTATGAAGTTACTATCGGATGCGAAGGAAATCGTTGGCGTTGATGAAAGTACCACTGTAGATGATGTTGAAAAACGATCTGCAATGGTTTGTCGAATTTTTACCTGTTTTGGTTTTTAGGGGGAGATAGTAGTTTTTAAATTTCAAAAATCCAAAAACATTAGAAAATTTCAAAAACCCAAAAACATGATAAAATGTCAAAAAGAGTTTGTGTAAAAAGGGAAAATGATAGTACATCAGCTAGACAGTTACAGTACGCTAAAGATATGGAAAGTTTAAATGCGTTAAACAGTCTCACTGATGATGTGCCGATAGGTTTTTACACATTTAGTAGGTTTGTTCGGGATATAAACCTAAAATATTTACTTACTTATTTCGTGGGGAACACTACTTGGATATATAGGTAACCCCTGAAATCTCGTTTGAAAGATTCCTTTTTCTGATATACTAGGCTTTATACTAAGTGATATCTGGGGTATTATTCCGGGACTTCTGCTGAATGAAAGTTCTGACCTAGTCCCCGAATAATACTTTCTGCAAATGCTTGAAACATAGCATCACCCTCAGCATATATGATAAAACAATAAAATTGCTTAGCAATGCTGTTGTAAAAAAGATCCTCTAAAGGGGACACACCCAAAGGTTGAGTCATGATCTCTCTGCTGAACGGTAGTTCTGACCTGAGCTCTCATGATTCTTCATAAATTATTAACCCCTACAGATATCATTTGTGTTGTAATTACCTGTAAGACTGAATATTGGGATCTGGATACGGGAGTATATTCAAGAGGTGGGACACACGTATAAGTTTAAGTCTCTAATATACTAAATCAGTATCCTGAACAGATTGAAATGTGTGTGAGAATTTAAGTGGATCAATATATCGACAATCTAAGTGAATTGTTTAATGATTGGTATGAAATCAAGCTTAATGGTACTTGTAACTTGTCAGAAGCTGATATGATTCCCTAACACGCTCACCAAAAATATGTTTGTATATAGTTTACTTTCTGCATTTCATTTCTAGTCTAGATGCTTAATTAAAAATCCCAAAAAGATTTTATATTTCTGCTTTATTTTCCGACAAATGAGTTTCTGGGCTGGCAAAGTAGAAAGTTGATCTTCGGATTCGAAAGTTGAAAGCAGATGCTGGAAGTTTCTGGGCTGGCAAATGAGTTTGGAGCTAATCATAACTAATCTGTATTTGAAAAGTTAAAAACAAGTTCATTAAGTTGATACTTGTAATTTTCAGAAAAATGTTTGCTTACAAAGTTCAAAAGTCAGTATGCTTTGTTTCAGGTCAACCAAGGTCATTAAGTTGGACTTGGTCGACAAATTAAGTACCTTGGGTCATTAATTTGAACTAAGATACTTAAGTGGAATTCTAAAGTCTGATAAAATTTGAGAAAAATCAAAAGGTCAAAATGTCAAAGTTTTTCAAAAGTAATAAGTGTGCCTCATCCGGATGTGTATCCGAACGGATAGCAATCCGCACGGATGGCAATCCGTACGGATAGCATTTCGGGTCTCGTGTTACTATATAAATAGAGGGTCAAAGAGTTAGTCAATGTTACTCGCACGGACAAACTTTTTCTCTCTCACACACACATTGACTTTTTGATCATTCTCTTTGGATTTCTTTGCACGGATCTTTGTTTTCGTTGGTTTGCACAACAATAACAATGGAAAAGGTATGATTTTCTAACTCAAATCTGTCATAGATCATTGTTTGATAACTGTTCGAAGTATATCGTTTCTTTCGGAGCTCTTGACTTAGATCTTGATTGTGTTAGTCATTTTTTATAAGATATAATCATAGGGTTTTGATCGGAATGTTCAGATCTAGAGTTTTACCGGTTTGATTTCTGTTATAACATGTTTGAATCTTGCAGATCTGATGTTTAGACGGTCCGGATGTCGGTTAGGTTTTTGTGAAATTAAACTATGTTTAGGACGTTTTAGACAACTTTGAACATAGGGTTTTGATCGCGTTGTTATTATCTTTGTAGATCTGTGTTCAATTTTAGGATTTGCCTTAGAAAATTTTTGATGTTGAAAGAATGTTCTTCATCAGTGATTTGTATCCGGATGGATGGCAATCCGCACGGATGGCAATCCGCACGGATGGCAATCCGCTCCTCTGCTTGTTACTTGTAAATTTGTTTATACATTGTTCATCGCCCGGATTCCTATCCGTGTGGACACCATATGCATTTAAATTGAAGCGAATGACAATCCACAAGGATTTTCCATCCGCACGGATTACGCACTCGTGCGGACAAACAATCCGTGTTGACTTGTTGACCACTCGCGCGGACAAACAATCCTTGTTGACTTGTTGTTCACTCGCACGAATAGCAATCCACGTCACTATAATCCGGGTTGACTTTAGTTGACCTATTCGGACGGACACTTGTCCGGACGGATGAAAATTCGCACGGGTGACAATCCGTGCGGATAACCATTCCAGTGATGATGATTCTGAAACCACTATATCAGAATCTGAACTTGATCCAATCAATCTTGGTAAAGGAAAAGCTCAATTAAAGAAGAATCCTTCAAAGAAGCAGAAAGGGTCAGATGAAGAAGATTCTACTTATGATACTGCCAATCCAAAGAAACAAATCAGAAAAAGAAAAGCAGTTCTAGCTGGATTCATTCCGAGAAGTGTACGTGCTAGAAAAAGGTGAAAGTCAAGTTCAAAAGGAACAAGAGGGTAAAGATACACAACATGTTGAATCATCCCAATCTCAAGAAACAGAAGCTGAAAATAAGACTAGTCACGATGACTATGTTGAAGTTACTGAGGGTGGAGTCTTTTATTCAAAATTTCCAACAATACCAGAAAATATAGAGATTCCAGAATCCTCATGTCCAAGAAGTTCAGATGATTTCTTAAGCAATCTTCCACCTGCTTCAGGAGATCCGTTAGAAGATTTGAATCTTGAAGAAGATTTGTTCAATAATGAAGCAGTAAGGATTTTAGCAAAGAAGGTTAAAGAGCTTGAGAAGGAAAAGGTAAAGGCTGAAGAGGAACGTGATCTTTTGTTGAAGCAAGTAAATAAGCTGATGAAAGCTCATGATCAAATTAGAATGGTGCTGATCAATCATGAAGGTGAAATGAAGAAAATGAAGATGATAATGATGATGAAGACGAGTCTGCTCAAAAAGATGATGGTAAGAAAGATGATGATGATAAGAAAGATGATAATGATGATAAGAAAAATGATGACGATGATCAAGGTGCTTCAGGATTGCTGGTTGAGAATCCTATTGATGAACAAAAGATTGAGGAGTTTCTAAATGATCAGATTAATGAACAAGAAGATGATGATCAGCAAGAAACTTCTTCATCTGGAAAACAGCATGTGGATCAGGTATTCCTCACGAATCCTACTATCATTTACTTACATGATAAACATGAGGAAGTGATTGAAGTTAGGAGGTCAAGAGAAGAGATGTTAGAGGAATTGGGTTTGCAAGAAGGGAAATTTAAATTCGATATTGAAGACGAGATTCCTGAGACTTCTAAAGATGTATTTGAACCAAGATATGCTTTTGAAGCCGATCATTACAATGACGTAATTGTTGAAGATACTTCAGATTCATCTGATGATGAAGTTGATTTTCATTATTCTGGAGTTGATGAAACATTTCCCTCGTTGGCGGAAATGTTCAAAGACCGAAATGTTGATGAAATCAGGAGAAAGATTGTGGAGAAAGTGACTACCGAAGGAATTCCAAAAACTATACCCAGAGGAAACCTCGCTGAAGAAAGAAAGAAATGGTACAAAGTTATGCCCAATGAGAGAAAGAAACTAAGAGCACTTCAATTCTTCACACACGACAAAGATCTTTCTTGGGGTGATATTCTTTCTTGGGGTTATTTGGAAGATTTACAAGTCTATGCAATCAGACGAGAACAAGGAGTGCAGTACTTTGAGTTTTTCGCTGATATCAAAACTCTACCATGGTGGGATATAGATGAGTTGGTGAAAACAAAGAACATCAAAGAATATTACCATGGATTGGATGTGAAGCAACATGATCAACGGTTATGGAACTATGTGAAGTTGCAAGCGCAGAAAAGATATCCTGATTGGAAACCACACTTCCCTGATCAAATTGTCAGAATCTTAGAAAGTGGAGAAAAAGATATTACTCTGGATATCAAGCCTCCTAGTTGTTTGAAGAATATGCCTTTACGGGCAATGGAGCAAGATTTTCATGAAGAATTTGAAGGATGGTTATACAATCAGTCTACGGCCGAGGCAATAATTTCATTAAATAACAAGTCCACTGGTGAAGCAAGAAGGATCTGTGTGTTAGATCCTATGTGGCTTGTGAACTGCTCAAAGAAAGACATAGATTGTCTGTTCTACAACAAGATAGTTTATGAGAGGCCTGACAGAGAGCAAGCAATGCAATATCAAAAAGTTGTGGATGTTTGTTTCGCAAAAGACATCAACTCTGGAAGATACTGGAAGACAAAATGGAGAGATCTGTAGATTGACGAGTTCTTAAAAGTATACAAGCGTGAACAACGTTCTAAAAAGATTGCTGAGCATGCTGCTAAGTTGGGAAGACGTAAATTGGGGATTGTACCTCCAACAGATCAAACACCAATTGAATCTGAAGAAAACAAAATTCCAAAGTGGGATCGGAAGCGTGATGGAGATCCTGTCTACAGAAATTGGTGGATGACTGAAGGAAGACAAAAATGAAAAAGAATGTTGGAGGAAAAGGCACAGAAAAGAAGGGAGAAAGCGCGTGAACGAAGACGCAGCAGGAGAAATTGAAGACTATGCTGGAAGGAACTACAGCTACATCCGAGGGGGAGTCTGTTAGTACATAACGTCTGTAGCTTCCGTCAGCATGTAGTCATTTTGTGTATTATGTGTTTTTGTAAACAGTATGTATGTATGTAGATAGTATGACAACTCAGGAATAGGTGTTATATGTAAAAGTGTTGGTTTGATCAAGTTTACTCGTCCGGATGGTAATCCGCACGGAGAAGTTATCCGCACGGAGAACTTATCCACACGAAGAACTTATCCGCACGGATAAGTTCTTCGCACGGAGAAGTTATCCGCACGGATAAGTCATCCGCACGGATAAGTCATCCGCACGGATAAACCACTCGCACGGATAAACCATCCGCGCGAACAACACTTATTAGCTTCCTGAGGTTGTCTATATATATCCGGTCCGGGCTTCTATTTTATAACTTTTTGACTCTCGCCCGTATACGTCTGTACTTCTACCGGATCTGTGGACTTTCATAACATCAAATAGAAAGAACAGACAAGTGATTAAACGTTGAATTCTGTGTTGAACAAATCTGTGATTCGTGCTAATGGATTCCGCACATTAGACGAAGTCGATTCATCTTGTTCCTTACGATCAGATCCTGTGCAACGGGACCTCACAGATTGATCAAGATACACTTAGGCGGACTTGGGCCTTAGTGACAATAAAAGATGCAAGACTAGTTAATTATGTTATGTTTCTTTGATTTTAAGACATTGTAACCTCTTTTAATTCAATAAAACAAAATCTCAATTTCCATGTGTTATGAAACAATGATTCTGTTACAACACTCCCCGACGATTCCGTCGTGATTTGTTGTTTTACGTGGTCGGGGTGTAACATTTTTCCCTAAATTGCCCTTTGAATTGCAGCTCAAAGTTAAGGGAATCTTCATCATCCTCATCCATGTGAAGTTGAAGTTCCAAAAGATCTAGGAGATCAGCTGCATCCAGACCTAATGCATCCTCCCTTGAAATGTGTTCAACTCTACCATTGGACTTGAGCAAATTCAATACATGGGTCTTTTTATCAGACTTCCACTTTAGTATTTTTGAGTCCAATGGGTTTCTAGGGAGAGGTTTTATTTGTGATGAGTTTGGAGATGGAGGTCTGCTTGTCAGCCTTTGAACTGGTTCAGCAAGTTGAGCTTGAAGCTTTAATGAGGCATCATCCAAGCCATACAGGATATGATTCTTGATAGCCTTTTTCATAATTTCAGCTTCTCTCCTTACATCTTCCTCATCCATCTACTTCTGTCTTTTTCTTTGATCTAAGACATGGGTGGATAAGTCAGAGGATGTGAACAGTGTTTTAAGAGAGAGGGTCTGCTGTTGTGGCTCATCAGTGGTTTTATCTTTATACACTGGCTTCTTTGGAGCTGTTGGATCAGTTTCTCTTAGTTTTTCCAGCTTATCATACACTTGATCAATGTACTGCCTGGACCACCTTGAAATGGCCCTTGCAGACCCATACTTAGCTGCAACCAACTCAGCTCTCTTCTTCTTGTATTCTAAAGTAAGATCTGCACTGGATTTCTTGAACTTGTTCCAGTTTGGTGTAGACTTCTTCATCTGAGGATCATTCTTCATTCTTTAAATTTTGTTTGCTTCTTCTTTGAAAGTTGTGAGAGGCCAGTCTTTGAACTGATGTTCTTTGGCAGGATATGGTTTGTCTCTCATGATAAGCTCTAAGAGATCTTTCCTTAGCTTTTTTGAAGATCAGCATTGGGTGGAAGATTTGACATCTCCTTGCTCAAGTCTCTTGCAAAGTCTTCCAGTTTCCTGACTTTACTTAACCCATGCTGCATTCAACTTGAGAAGTTGGTGTCACCTTTCCCTTTACTCTCTTGCTTGGCAATATATTCAGCTTGCTTGGCTTTTAGTTTCAGATACTCATCCATGTTTCTTGGAGGTCTGAAGCCATGAAGAGATGGGAAGGTTCTTTTGGATGGATCATCCTCTGTATTGAATTGTCTCATTTCATCTTTCAATGCATGCAATTCCAAAGGATATGTTACTTCCAATGGTATGTTTCTTGAAGGGTCTTGACCCGTGAGTGGTTTTGGTTAAGTGAGTGGATTTGATGTAGGTGATGGTGGAGGAATGAATGGTTCAGGGTTGGTTTGGATGAATGGTGAAGATGATAGTGGAGTAGGTGCAGGTATAACATCATCATTCACTTGGAACTTTCTTTCCCTTGTATAGACAGATTTAGGAGAAGTAGTTTTTGTTGGAGAGTTGGAAATAGGAATGAAAATTGCTTGAGAAGGAAATTGGAAAGTGGTTGGTTGACTAACAACCGTTGAAACAACTGGGGTCTCAACCGTTGCTCTCTTAACAACTGTTGAAGTGTCAACATTCGTTGCAGTGGTGGATGGTATTGGTGAAGATGGTTTTGTTTTTTGCTTTTTGGCAGGTTATTTTTGTGGTTGTGGTGGTGTTGGTTTAGGTGTAGCAGTGGATGGCTTTTTGATACCAGCAGTGGTTTTGAGACCAGCAGTGGTTTGCTTTTCAGGATTATCATATGTTTGTTTTGGTGGTGAGGGTGATCTTGGGTATGTGGCAAGAGGTGGTTTGTTGGTTTTATGGGATTTTCTTCTATCAGAAGTGCGAAGATCGTTTGTTTTTATCTCCCAATTTTTCAATTCCTTTTGTTCCTTCTTCCAAATCCTTTCCTTTGTTGCATTCTGATTTTGAATAATCTTTTTGTTTGCAGCCTCTTCATCCGCTTGAATGTTCAGGGTTTCATCAATTCCTTTTTCTTTGACAGATGTTTTAGCAGAGGTTGCAAAAGACTTCTTTTCAGGCTCTAGCTTTTGTGTTGGCTTTTGTCTTGGAGTAGGCCTGCCAAACTTCTTCATATCATGTTTCTCCCCCTTTTTGGCATCATCTTGAGCATCATCATTTTCAAAGATAGGTGTAGGGGTAGTGCCAGTCATCTTTGTCTGGGCTTCTTTGATACCCTTGATGTCAGCCTGAGTATCTTTATACCTTGCTTCAACCATATTTCTGATAAGTTCCATGTGTGCGTTATGTTGAATTTCAGCAAGTTCCCTTTTAGCAGTAAGAATGGGCTGGACTGATTTCTAGAGCTCTTGGGATAATTATTGATGTGTTGGTTGACTTTTGGAAGCTTCTACTAGTGTTTGTATTGACTGATTCATTGAAAGAACAGTGGTTTCAATGGAAGATAACCTCTCCCTCAAATCTTGGTATTTTAAACCATCACCTAAATTAATGGGATCATCTAATTTCCCACCAGTGGTGGTTGTATCAGCTTTTGAACCAGCAGGAGTCTCCAAAGTTTCATCAACTGATGCCCCTTTTCTTAGTACTGGGGACTTCTTTCTTCAGTAGTGGTTACCTTAGACAACACACTAGTGGTTAACTTGAACACACCAGTGGATACCTTGGTGCCCATAGAAGAAATTGCCTTCAAGGGAGTCTTACTTATGAAACTACTGTCCAGATGTAGATCAGTGGATCCAACATCTGTAGTAGCTGCTCTACTTGAACTACCAACAAGAATTTCATGAAATTCTTGTGGTGTAGCCTCCTCAGCTGTGTGTGGGATAACCAATTGAGGTGGTTCTGACACAGCCATTGTGGAAGTTGTACTCTCTTTAATGTGTTTGTGAGTGGGGCTGCTTTGAGTCTGAATCTCAATGCCATCAAACAGGGGTATGATGGATGGTGGAATTTGAGATGAAGGGAGTGGTGTTGAAAGAGATTTTGCCCCGGGAGGAGGACTATTAAGCATACTCTCATATGAGGGTAATGCTTCATATTGTGGTGTCCCTGTGCTTACAACATGTTCCTTTTGTGAGGAATCATGAGGAGTTGAGGCTTTGGGAGGAGATCTTTCCAACTTTTGTGAGGAAGTAGCAACAGTGGTTTCAGGTGACTTTTATGTTGTCATTGGGTTAATTTCTGGGATCTCATCTTCCAGAATGCCCTTTTTGATGGGTTTGGTGGGCTTAGTGGATTTCTTTTTGGTTTTTTTGGTGGTTTTTGGTGGGGGTTGCACAGTAGTGGTTGTGTTGTTGTGGTCACCAAGAGAAGTGGGCTCAGCAGTTGAAGTCTGAGGAGCAGATGTGGACTCATCCAAAATTTGCTCAGACTCCCCTCCTTGTGTTTTTGAATTTTTTGACTCTTTAGCCATTAGACAAGCTGTTTATTTGAAAAGGTGTTCCCTGTTCCAAAACTTTTGCATTTTCTGTTGGAATATTTTTTTTTTTTTTTGTAAATAATAGCTAAGGAATCTAGGAAATAGCAAGAAAGCCTGTGACTTCTTGTCTTTAATATTTTTCACATTTTTGACCAAATCATTAAAAATTTCTTAGGAGTAATTGAAATCAGTTTTAGACATGATAGCATACCCCAATATTGGATTTTCAGAGGAACTTGATTAAAAGCAGTTGTTTTATTTGAAACACAGGTGAGCAGGGTATGAAACAAGAATTTCATGGGAAGTGGAAATTCTCCCTTTTGCATAGTTGCTTTTGACAATTGTCCTGCATACCGTCTTTTGATCAAATCAATTTGATACCCATCCTTAGGGAAAGAGGTTTTACCTTCTAGGTCGTTCATCTGAAAAACTTCTGATATGGTTTGTGGTGTTATTGGGACCAAGATTCCCCCTACCTCTGATGAGATTGCCCAAGCCTTTTGATCTTGAATTTCAAGTTTGGCATTTCCCTAGAAATCTCGTAGGGTATCTTGATAAATGGGAGCATTGCAAGTTAACAAAGTTTTGTACTTTGATGATGATAGGGCGTCAATGATGGAATGGAAGTCTGTATTTTTGCTTGATTTTTCAAGAGTACAGAGATTGTTGTGTGGGTGTTTGATTATGAGAGCCATGGTGATAGTGAAAATCACGAATGAAGGAGAAGGGATTGAATGGAAGATGATAACCGCTTTGAGGCATTTTTGAATTCAATACGGCAGTGAAAACTCTGTTTTGGGGTTTTATCAGGGTTTTATTAAAAGGAAAAAGTGAATGCTGACGTGGCAGCGGTTTAAAAGATTGGATGGTTAACATCTGCCCACGTGGAAACCTCTGATGGAATAATGGAAGATAGTTGTTTGGAAACCACTAATGGACAATATCAGTGGTTGAAAACAATGAATGATCAAAACTGTGACATCTGTGTATTTTAACCCTTGTACTGTTCCGAACAACTTTGTGTTTAATGAAATATGACGTTTTAATTTCAATATTTGTTTAATTATTTGTGACATTAGTACGTTTTCAATCATTGTTCAATTCCGAACTCTCAAACCTGTTCTGGAAGTGAAATCATAAACCGTTACGTAAACATAATTAGTTTAACGCGACGTACACTCCGGAAAAGTGACATAAGACAAACATACCCTAAATACCCTTTACATAACTTAGAAATAAGTTGCGAAGTATTCGGTATGGCAAAAACATGTTTATTCGAACTTTAGAACTATTTACGGCAAAACTGCGAAACGAACGTTGGTGACCGCCCGGATAATATTTAAATCCCAAAAATATTCTGCTACGATTAAAATTTTATTTTTAATCAGGTTCATGTTGAAAAATAAATTAAAGCGCTTAAAAACGTTATTTTTCAAAGTTTAAGCGCGTACCCAGTGCTTCTTCTGCAAAACGCAGGACAACGCAGCCAGTCTCGGCAACTGATATTTATTTCAGTAATATTTTGGCAAGTTTATTTTTATAGAATAATAAAAATAATTTAGAACGCCATAAACCGGGATTTAAACGCTAGATAAAATACCCGGTATCCAGTTAAATACTTGTTTTTATCTATTTTTACCATCAAACTTACACTTTAACCCCCCCCCCCCCTTCCATATTCACGGTTATAATAGGGTGGCCCCCATCAAAATATTTCCTAGATCTTGCAATATCATATTTGATCTTTCTTGATACACTTGGAGATTTTGTGATCTTGGAAGATTTAACTTAGATCTTGGCCTATATATACATCACAATCTACACTCCACTCAACAAATCTTCTCCTCTCTCCTCTCTCCCCAAACCGTAACCTCACCACCATCACCATTATCATCTTCTTTAACCTTGTTCTTGAAGATCCAACTCCATTTCAAGCAAATTTCAAGTTGGTGTGAAGATCCAAAGGAGTTTCCAATGTGCTTTCAAGTGATTTCAAGCTCCATATCATCAAAATCCCATCCAAAAACTTACTTGAATCTTGAAGGTATAAAGTTTATGTTTAAATCATATTCTTGATTCTTGGTTGTTCTTGATGATTTGAAGTTTCTCTTGAATCTTGGAATTTTTCACAAACTTGAAATCTAAAAAGAAATGGGTCTTGATACAAAATAAAAATGGTGATATATGTGTGTGTATAAAACTATATATATATATAGGGAGGAGCTCATGCGAGAACCACCATTATTGTGAGAACCGCGAGAACAAATGTGAACACAACCTAAAATAGCTAAAAAAAACTTAAAACAACCTAACCCCCACCCCCCCCCCCCCCAAAAAAAAACCTAAACCCCCCCCCCACCCCCCCCCCCCAAAAAAAAACCTAACCCCCCCTCCCCCCAAGCTAAATGCTAAAAACTAAAACCCCCAAAAAACCTAAAAAAAACCTAACCCCCCTCCCCCACCCCCTAAAAACCTAACCCCCCCCCCCCCAAGCTAAAATGCTAAAAACTAAACCCGCAAAAAACCTTAAAAAATAAAAAAAAAATCTAAATTTTTTTTTTAAATATTTTTTATGTTAAAATCGCTACTTTTTAAATACTTTTTTATGTATATATATGAGATTTGAGCTTGATCTTTGTTAAATACTTGTTTAAGATGTTTGCTTGTATGAACAAGATTATGTTGCAAATATGTAGAGATGGAAAGGAATGATTGAAACGTGAGTTGTAAATTTGAAGTAATGTTAGTATTTTGATATGTAAATGGCCAAAAATTTATTAGACTTATTTGAGAAATTTTAAGTTGTTGCTTGTTCTTGAATGATAGTTAAAATGCAAGTGTCGGATGATTTATGTATGATATGATAAATGTTCAATTACATCAGCAAATAAACATGTATAAATCACATGTTTGATGCATTTAGATTCATATGAAATAATGATGATATGATAGTGTGCTTTAGACACTTGTACATGAGAATACATGTTGATTTAAAGCTCAAGAAATGATAAAAAATGATTGTATGACAAAAATGATTTAGAACGGATTATAAACACTAAAAATAATATTATTTGGTATATTATAATGGCATGAAACTTTGTCGTAGGTTTGACAGCTTTGCATGTTGTACATATAGCTTAGAAAGTGGTAAAATATGTGAAATTTGCATGATTTATGTGCTTTATTTGAGACCTGCACTATCATGAGTATAAGCACTATTTTGTTCAGTAAATAACATGGGTTATGTTAAAATATCAAATCGTTTCGGTTTGGGATGGTTAGGGTAACGTTTAATGCAAAACTATTTGGTAAAACGGTTAAAAATCGGCTTTTCGGAGGATTTTTATAAAACTGTTTTAGATCAGTAAGTAAACTGATATTTTTGATATAAAAATAAGTATTTTAACTTATATTAAGTTTACTTGGTGTTTGTTTAGTCATATGTGACTTCCGGCGCCCAAAAAAGTTACTGAATCGCTAAAATACGTGTTTTTCAACATACACTATAATGGGTTGTTCATGGGTAAATTTTATGTGTTACAATGTGTTATGTGTTTTTATAATATGTGTATGATGGCATGTTAATACTTGACAAGATTATGTGTATTACGTTATTATTAGTATGTTACATTTGAGTATATATATTACGACGCGCAAATCGTAGATATATTGCTTATAACATGATGAGGGTCACCAATAAAATCATTCAAGTCGCAAAGTATTTAAAATATATATGAAATCATATATATATATATATATATATATATAAATACACCAATATAATCAAAAAATAATAACTTTTCGACAAGATCTCAAAGTTATATGAAAATTCTAAGTATCGGAGAAACTTATGTATTTTTGTGGGTTTTTTATTATTAAATCGTTCTTATTTAATTTAGGACGAATAAACAATTTGAGGGATTGTGTTAACATATAAAAATGCACCCAAAGGTGAGTACATAGTCCCCTCTTTTACTGTTTTCAAATGTTTTGGGGTGAAACATGTGTGCTTAATTGTTATTTTCATGATTTCAAAGTATAAATTGATTATACATGCTAGTACTTATCTTTTGACAAACTGAATGATTATCTATGATTTAAACATTAATTTTCAAAGATTCTAAAACTAATTGTTGGATTGTACTTTCTTTATACATTCACCAAACCGATTGGTAGTACGATATAGCGCTATAGGACTAGACACCCCATTCCTGTTGTATGGAATGTCAGAAACCGAATTTTATCCAAATAGAAATTGCCTTTGTGGTAATTATATAGTCTCTAAGGTGTAGTTGGATATACTAAGGTTTGAATGAATTCTAAATCACATTTTCTTTTGTATAATTTGATATACTTCCAAAGTATAGTTTGATATGCTCTCATATGTGATATTATTTACCAAAGTATAATTTGATATACTATGTACAAATCCAACATATATTTTGTTAATTACTAAAACATAGTTGATATGTTATTTACAAAACCAAAGTATACTTATGATATACTACTGAAAACTATTATTTTAACAACTAAAGTATATTTGATATACTATCTATTTAACTGTTTTGAAACTAAAATTTATTTTAATATATTACTTATCCGACTTTCTTAAAACCAATGTATATTTTTATATATGCTACAAACTCAATTTTTAGTTGGTTATTCATTTCATTATTGCATTATTCTTTTATATCATCTGATTTCTTATCACTTTTCATATGAAATATAAAAGAAAATATTTTAAGGCTCATGACTACTTTTGTTAAACATTTCTTTAAACATTCAAAGTCATGAATCCTCAACACAAAACCTATGTTACTCACATGCATTTTTATGCTGACGTATTTACTTTCACATATGTTTCAGGTTTTATTTCGTGACGACTGTTGATTGCTTTACATAGGATGGACATGGGCCTTAGAAATTATAAAAACATGAACGGCAATTGTACTGTTTGTTGATCAAATTCCAAGACAATGTAACTTATTATGTAATAAAACAATATTCTAAATTCCATGTGTTGTGAAACAATGATTCTGTTACGACACTCCCCGACGTTTCCGCCACGATTTGTTGTTTTACGTGGTCGGGGTGTGACAGAAAAGTTGGTATCAGAGCTCATGGTTATAGGGAATTAGGTTATTAGTAAAATTTTGACCTAGACTATAACCTTTCTAGGACCCTAACACAAGTTACCTTGTGTTTAGATCTTAAAACAATACTGTCACCTATCCTTAGGTGATTAGCAAAAAATCTCAATTCCATTTGAAAATCGATCATCTATCCTTAGATGATTAGTTTTTAGGCTTTACGCCTTTAAAATTTTCAAATATCGTCAAAGTTTGAGTCTTAATAATGTGAACACGTGCAATCCGGAAGGGTGGGTGCCTGTACCCTGAGTTTTCTGTCTAAGGCTAGAGTGTTCGTACAAATCCACATAATCGGACCAGTCACTCTTACCTGGGAACTCTTGGGGTGAGTGTCCACTTATAGGCTAAAGCATGTCTTCTTTATGCATTATGTAGACCTATTTACTTTGATTAGTCACTGTGTTGTTTGTTTGTTTTAAGTAACGAACAAATGACTACCTTCCTTCGTTTCGTTGATGTTTTCAATACTCCTTATGATTGTTCTATGTCAATCTCACACATTTCCTTGTGTTCCTTTTCTTTTAGATGCCTCCTCGATGTGATCAAACTCAAGACGCCGCAATGGCAGCCTTGATCACTCAGCAAATCGTTGCTGTACTCCCGAACCTAGTTACCCAGTTAAACCAAGCAAACAACAACAACAACGCACCTGTTCTGTGCAACTTTAAGACATTCAACTCTGCTAAACCTTTTAAGTTTTCTGGGACTCAAGGAGCAACCGCGCTCCTGCAATGGTTTGAAAGTTTGGAGAGCACATTCAGGCATGTGCAATGTCCGAATAAGCGTAAGGTTGAGTTTGCATCCAGTGTGTTTGAGAAGCGTGCTCTTACATGGTGGAATGGGGTGATGCGTTATAGGGGTGCCGATATGGCACTAGCTCAAACTTGGGAGGAGCTTCGAGCTCTAATGATGAAGGAGTTCTGTCCTCGTCATGAGCTTAGAGCGTTGGAAAGAGAATTCGATGATTTAAAGCAAGACAGTGGTGAACATCGAGCCTATACTGATCGTTATGAGGAGCTGAGCCTGTTATGTCCTGCTATGGTTACGCCTGTGGAGAAGGCGATTGAAAAGTACATTGATGGTCTTCCTGACTTAGTTCAGGATATCGTTACTGGCAGCAATCCTACTACCGTCAGACAGGCCATTGAATTGTCTGCTACCCTGACTGAATCCCAGATCAGGAAAAGTAAGCTTTTTCGAAAGGGCGACCCAAACCATCTGACAAGTCTGCAAAAGAAGAACCAAAGGATAGACAGGCCGAGACATCCAAGAAGAAGAAGCGCAAGGCTTCACAAAACTGCGCAATAACTGCTCAGAACAACCAGGTTGCAACAAATCAGCCAGCACAACCTCGTACAAGGAAAAACTATGTTGGTACCGCACCTCTATGCAACAAATGAAACCGTCATCATCTGGAGCAAGTGCAGTGTCACAAATGTACCCACTGCGGGCGATTGGGATATTTGGTCAATACCTGGCGTTTTGCTAACCAAGCTGCTGCAAATCCTGCTGTTGCTCAAGCACAGTTCCCTCCTGGGTCTTGTTATAACTGTGGTGACCAATGTTGTAGAAGGCGCTAGTCGGGCGGTGAGGTACAGCCTAGGGATTAATCGGGACTAATCGGGATTAATCGGAATGGGATTTTTATATGTATTTTTTCAAAATTATATATATATACCCAAAATAATACTTCAAAATTCACATAAATACTTCAAGTTTCAGATAGTATGGTTCGATTTTGACCGATTTTGACCGCCTAGGACCGATTTTGATCGATTTTGACCGACTAATATTGTCCGATTAATCCGATTTTTGACCGCCTAGGACCGATTTTGACCGATTTTTTACCATGACCGATTAATTGACCACCTAGCTCAAAATTAGGCAGTAGATGGCCGCCTAGCGCCTAGGCGCCGATTAATCGGCCGCCTAGGCCGATTTCTGCAACCCTGGTGGTGACCTTACTCACTACCAAAACAATTGCCCAAGACTTGTTAACGCAAATCCAGCGCATGGACGAGTGTTCAACATAAACGAGGCAAACGCGAACGATAATGTAGCAGTGAACAATTAGTCTTTTGTATTTCTTTGTTTGTTATCCTTTGACGTTTGGAACAATTCAGTTGTTATATATAAACAAAATTTGTTGTTTCAAATTTATTTTACAAAACTGATACAATTATGTGATTATATGCTTATGTGCTTTCGTATATGTTTTGTGTTATTGTGTGATCTGAATATTCATTATCCAAATCCTCATAGAATCTTCCATATCTTCATATGAGGGATTCATAGTAGGATATCAAAAGGTACGACTTTAAATCCTTAACGGGCTTCTACGTAATACTTAAGACCCTTGGATTATGAAGTACTACTCTATAATTGGACCCCTTGAGTGGTCTAGTTAAAAAGACCGATTCAACAATCTAGTTAGGAATATCATGTGATGATATAGCTGAAAAGATCCCTTAAGTGGTCTATTTAAGGAGATCGTACGACGGTCTAGTTAAGGAGATCATCTGCTGATCTAGTTAAAAAGATCGTTCGTTGATCTAGTTAAAAAGATCCTTTGGTGGTCTAGTCAAGTAGCTTCATGTTTATTCAATTGATTTTTCCCCTACGCATTATGAAATGAACTGTGCGGACTGTGCAAGGAATTACGTAATTCTGGATGCATACATAATTATGGAATTCGGTGCATAGAAACCACAACAAGTTTTGTCATGTGTAAGACCTATAGTGATGAGAATAACGAAATGGGAACAATGTAGAAAAAGGGCATGGTGGATAAGCCGCTGGTACTTCCTATATATAAGTGTTCCTTATTACATTGCGAACGTAGCGTTATTTAAGTTACTAGAAGTCCTGAACCTTGACCAATGTCATTTTATTTTTCACTCTCCAATTCCGATTTCAAACACACACAAGTTCCTATGACAGTCTTCATAAGAAACGTTCTTCAGTCCATAGTTCAAAACTCCATGTTTTGTTACTACAAGGACTTCACTTTGACAGTTGACAAATTCGCTAAGAATCTAAACATGGCCCAGAGTTTTACTTAGGGTTCGAGGGATTCATTCGAAAGCGAAACCATCACAGTTGCCTTCAGAAGTTTCCTCTAATTAAATTTCGGAACGAAATTTCCAAAAGTAGGGGAGACTGTGACATCTGTGTATTTTAACCCTTGTACTGTTTCGAACAACTTTGTGTTTAATGAAATATGATGTTTTAATTTCAATATTTGTTTAATTATTTGTGACATTAGTATGTTTTCAATCATTGTTCAATTCCGAACTCTCAAACCTGTTCTGGAAGTGAAATCATAAACCGTTACGTAAACATAATCAGTTTAACGCGACGTACACTCCGGAACTGTGACATAAGCCAAACATACCCTAAATACCCTTTACATAACTTATTTTCTGAACTTGTGGGGTCTTTTTAGACATCAATAACTTAAAACAATGTTACATAACATACTTTTATCAAGATTCCTTGAACAACACTCATCAATCCCTACCACAAAGTTGGAAGAATTCAAACTTTTAATGGTAGTTCTTGGAGAAAGATGGAGAAGAAGGAAATGGCTAAAAGAGGAAAGCACAAGATGGGTTGTTGGAACCTTCTTTTAGACATACCTAGGATAGTTTGAGAGAAGATTCCTTCAAATCTCTATCCCAAGTTGGTCCAAATGTGCAGAATTCTTGGCTGCATTTATAGAAAATGACAGCATCCTGGACACGGCCCCGTGTCCATTGGACACGGCCCCGTGTGCAGGTGGAGTTCTGACACAGTTTGTCCGTATTCTGACGTACTGATCAGAAGAGAATCTTTTGGTGAACACGGGGGCGTGTTGGCTGGACACGGCCCCGTGTCGAGGGACTGTTTTATGAAGTTGTCTAGTTCTAAGGATCTCGTTGAAATCGGGTGGTTCCTGATTGGTTGGGACAACCCTAAAGTGCCTAAGATACCTTAATTGTCCTAGACTAAGGCGAGAACTCAAGAGGTTGTCGGTGAGGGTAATTCCTATTTTCATTCTAGGTGGACAAGTCCAACCCTTTCCCGGGCTCTCGTTAAAGAAGGTGTATGCCGAATCGCTCAGGTCTATGTATGCACCGAACGAAGTCGATGGAGAGTCCTTCACGGCACAATCGACACAGGGACGACTATCGTCCAAGTCTTTGCTAGGTACGAAGGTATTTTCGGGAGCAACGAGGTTGTCGGAATGCGGTTCCAGCATTTCGTCATGGTCATCCTCTTGGGGTGGATCAATAAAATCCTTCCTAAGCTCTTTTAACCAATTCAGAATTAGCTTTTCTAGTTGAAATAACTCATCAATGAGCATTTCCCCTAGAATATCTGGCTGGGCGCATTCGAGGGAGAAATAGTGCTTATTTTTACTTTCGCCACTCTTAAGGTTATAAGAAGTCGGTGGGTCCATGTAGTGGGGCCTATAATTTAGAAAGTAGCATTTTACTTCTTCATGTTTGCCACCACATAATTGACACCACGTACCATAAGAGTGCCGAAAGTAAAAACAATTACTATCACTCAAGTTTGTGTCAGAAATTACCAACCGCCGGGATCTAATGGTTCTGTTTTCAGTAAGTGAATCTTGGGCACGGGGGCGTGTTGGGTGAGCACGGCCCCGTGTTCAGCTTACTATTTGACGTAAAACAGGATTGCCAGTTCCAATGATTTAGCACGGGGGCGTGTTCAGCGGGCATGGCCCGTGGTTAGTAGAAAAAGGGCGAAAAGCGTAACAAGTGTCGGTTTTCGTAAGATTTTCTATTTTTGTAACTTTTTATTTTGATGAAGCTTTTATTCAAACAAAGTTATTTTTGATGAACTTGTTTGTTTATTTTCTTTTTGCTTCATCATCAACACACATTTTTTTTTTTAAGGAAAGATCCTACGCAAAACCGAACTTGTTACTAAAACAAAGGGTTGAAAATAAAAAAAGGTTTTTGGTGGGAAAAAGGGTTTTTGGTTTGGGTGATGAAATGAAAAGGTTTAGGCTCAAAGGGGTTAACTAGGGGGATTTTTGGGTAGGTGATAAAAGAAAAAGAAAAATAATGGTTTAGAAATAAAAAGGGTTAGTCCTAATGCCTCCATTATTTACTTACTCGGGTTTAAGTTGATAAGGACCGGGAATGTATCGTCATGGCAAGTTCTAGAGTTGTAAGAACCAAGCGGCTATTCACACAAGAAACGAAAAATGAGCATTTAGTCTAAAGATGTAAATTTGTATGCTCAATAAAGGCTCAAAACTCCCTTTTGTGGGAATGGGTTTTTATGTGATCTAGTATATATAATCAAATTTTAACTAAGTTTGCCATGCCTTTTCATAATTTTCTTATGTTGGTTCTTTTTATCACTACGCTATCGGTTGTAAATTCGTAAAAATATAACCTTTTTGAGAACTTGAATTTCCCGAGTTAAACCTAGACAAGTAAGAAAAATGAAATTTTTGAAAAAAAATTTGGGGTGATTTGCGGTTCCAATAGAGTTTTGTGTAAGGCTTGTATTTAGGACTTGCAAAATTCAAGGTTTTAGCATCCCCCCCACACTTAAATTACACATTGTCCTCAATGTGTCCCAAAAATAAATTTTTAGGTTGATTAGATGTGTAAAATGGTGTTAAAAAGCAAAAATTTTGTGTTACTGGGCGCTGAACACGGCCCCGTGTTATCCGGGTACGGCCCCGTGTTCATGTGCCAGTAACAAAATTAAAACAAGAGAAAACAGAAGTCTGGACACGGGGGTGTGTCGGGTGAACACGGCCCGTGTCCAGTTACCTGAACTGGGCGTTTTTCTGCAGGTGGTTCAACACGGGGCCGTGTTGGTTGGGCACGGCCCGTGTTGAACCTTCTGAAATGGAGAGAATTGTCGGGTTGCCTTGTTCTTGTGCATGAGGTCATCTTTCTCGTTCCCCTTTTCATCCCTTACCACCATGAGTGTGTTTTATTCATTATGAACCATCCAAACCTTGAAAACCATCATTTCATTGCATCATAGAGATAACTTACATAGTCCTAAAATTAAACTAGATAAAACAGAGAAATATTAAATCGTGGAGTTCTAGCCGCTATTTTATTTTAATTAGCAAAATTTCCAAGAGACTACTAATCTTGGTTAGACAAGGCTTTTTAGAACTCCTTCTTCCGGGTGCGGTTCTCCTCACATGTCAGTGAGCCACTCCTCCACCTCCCTTGGAAGGAGAAAAGAAGGCTCATTGGCATTGGTTTGAGGAGTCTCGATTTCCACCGGGTTCTCTTGTTGGTGTTCCATGGGAGGTTCTGCTGGCAAATCTTCCCACCCGGTAGGGTTGTTAATTCCGAGCGCCAGGTTCCAATCCTGTTGAGGGAGGACTGGTTCCATCGGAGGTGTTACAAGAATATTTAACCTCTGGTGCAAGAGGTTAATTTCTTGGAAGCTGCTTTCGAGTCCCACCGAAAGATCGTTAATACGGTCGATTAGGACCTCCTCTACTGATGTCATTTCGTCGAGAGCCTCCTTAATGCTACCACATAGTGCACAAGTGTAGCTTCAATGGAGGGCCTCCTTCCTCTTCGGCTGTTTGATGAATGCACGGAAGATGTTTCGCTGTTTTCACTCGACATCCTAAAAAAAATAAACTGAAAAATAGTTTATTTTATGAAACAGTGACCGGACACGGCCCCGTGCTCATTGAGCACGGCCCCGTGTTCATCTTTCTGCAGAATTTTGGTGCAAGGAAACTTGAAATTTTAAGTTATTTTCTGAACTTGTGGGGTCTTTTTAGACATCAATAACTTAAAACAATGTTACACAACATACTTTTATCAAGATTCCTTGAACAACACTCATCAATCCCTACCACAAAGTTGGAAGAATTCAAACTTTTAATGGTAGTTCTTGGAGAAAGATGGAGAAGAAGGAAATGGCTAAAAGAGGAAAGGACAAGATGGGTTGTTGGAACCTTCTTTTAGACTTACCTAGGATAGTTTGAGAGAAGATTCCTTCAAATCTCTATCTCAAGTTGGTCCAAATGTGCAGAATTCTTGGCTGCATTTATAGAAAATGACAGCATCCTGGACACGGCCCCGCGTCCATTGGACACGGCCCCGTGTGCAGGTGGAGTTCTGACACAGTTTGTCCGTATTCTGACGTACTGATCAGAAGAGAATCTTTTGGTGAACACGGGGGCGTGTTGGCTGGACACGGCCCCGTGTCGAGGGACTGTTTTATGAAGTTGTCTAGTTCTAAGGATCTCGTCGAAATCGGGTGGTTCCTGATTGGTTGGGACAACCCTAAAGTGCCTAAGATACCTTAATTGTCCTAGACTAAGGCGAGAACGCAAGAGGTTGTCGGTGAGGGTAATTCCTATTTTCATTCTAGGTGGACAAGTCCAACCCTTTCCCGGGCTCTCGTTAAAGAAGGTGTATGCCGAATCGCTCAGGTCTATGTATGCACCGAACGAAGTCGATGGAGAGTCCTTCACGGCACAATCGACACAGGGACGACTATCGTCCAAGTCTTTGCTAGGTACGAAGGTATTTTCGGGAGCAACGAGGTTGTCGGAATGCGGTTCCAGCATTTCGTCATGGTCATCCTCTTGGGGTGGATCAATAAAATCCTTCCTAAGCTCTTTTAACCAATTCAGAATTAGCTTTTCTAGTTGAAATAACTCATCAAGGAGCATTTCCCCTAGAATATCTGGCTGGGCGCATTCGAGGGAGAAATAGTGCTTATTTTTACTTTCGCCACTCTTAAGGTTATAAGAAGTCGGTGGGTCCATGTAGTGGGGCCTATAATTTAGAAAGTAGCATTTTACTTCTTCATGTTTGCCACCACATAATTGACACCACGTACCATAAGAGTGCCGAAAGTAAAAACAATTACTATCACTCATGTTTGTGTCAGAAATTACCAACCGCCGGGATCTAATGGTTCTGTTTTCAGTAAGTGAATCTTGGGCACGGGGGCGTGTTGGGTGAGCACGGCCCCGTGTTCAGCTTACTATTTGACGTAAAACAGGATTGCCAGTTCCAATGATTTAGCACGGGGGCGTGTTCAGCGGGCATGGCCCGTGCTGAGCTCTGTAGAAGCTGAAAAACTACGAAAATCCTAAAAAATAAAAAAGAAAAAGAAAAAAAATGATTAGGCCGTTGATTCCTAACTTTCTTAAAATCCTTGTGTCCCCGGAAACGGCGCCAAAAACTTGATGCGCGTTTAAGTGTCGTATATTTATTAGGTGTATATTTTAAGCCCTTTTAACACTTGTTTTTAGCCAAGTTTTAAATTTATAAAACACGATATTTTACTAACACTAAACACACATATGGGCAAGTGCACCCATCGTGAGCGTAGTATAGCGTTGGTAAGATACCGAGGTCGTCCAAGGACACAAGAGCTTTTAGTACCGGTTTATCCTCAACCTCTAATCAAAATAAAAAGTTTAGAAAAATGTTTTTAAACTAAGAAAAATAAAAACTAACTAAAATGCTGAAAATAAAATAAAAAGAAAAACAGATAGACAAGATGAATCACTTGGTTCCGACTCGTATCTAGTATAACCTTTGATTATTTCCGCACTTTTGCACATAATTAAGAGATTATCTTAGTTATTGTAGTAGGCCCCTCTTTTGAAGGTGACGTTACCCTCACCCCAGTAGTTTGAGTCAGCAAGGATACAATCCTAAAAGGGTGGATTATTGGAAGATAATGAATTAAGTTATTAATGCAGTATTATGGTAGGCCCCGCTTTTGGCGGTGACGTTACCCTCGACTAAGTAGTCTGAGTCAGCAGGGATACAGTCCTAAATAGCCGGGTTATAGTATTAATAGTAGTTAACTTATGAGGGGGTCAAAGAGTTTGGACCCCCGCCATCCAATACCGTAAAGTATTGAAGGAGGTCCTACTAAATTTGACCCAGGTCCATTGCAGGACCTCTAAACGCTGAACAATGGCAAGACCTTTACCAAACCGTTCCCTTAACCCCCGACCAGGTAGCCAACATACCTCCATATAGACCGTGGAGATATGAATGGTGAAAATCCTTTATTTTATATAGACAGTAAAATAATGCCAAGACACCACGGACAAACGATAAGGAAAGATCACCTTCAACATAAGTAACTAGTTATTAAAGTCATTAATACAAAACCAAATAAAAAGTGCAAAAGATTAGAAATAAAAAGTATTATACTAGACACTTTGTCTTCACCAAGTGATGTAAGAGACTTAGGCAAACATGGCCTTGATTGTCAAGAACTCTTACGATCAATCTTGGATCCCGAGACGACTCACACACTCTACGATGGACAATGGATGATGGTGGTGGATGATGGTGTTATGGTGGTGGTGGGTGGTGGATGAAGTGTGAGAGAGGTGGTGTGCCAAGGGATGAGTTGAAATGAAACCAAGCACTCCTATTTATAGGCTGAACAGAGAGCTGGGCACGGCCCCGTGCCTGTCTGACACTCTCTCTCCTCATTAATTGTAATTCGCAATTACAATTAATGCGCCTGCTGTACTTTCGCCACACCCCCGTGTTCACTGGGCACGGCCCCGTGGTGGGCAATAGAAGCTTCTATGGATTTGTCTTTTCTGCTGCTTCTTGGGCACGGCCCCGTGCTGGCTGAGCACGGGGCGTGTTCAGTCTTCTGCCTTCTCTATTTTGCTTTGGAAGATGCCGTTGAGGGGTCGGGCAGTCCACTTATGTTCCTTTCCTTGTATTTATGTTGGATTTAGCTGTCTTTTTGCTTCTTTTGTGTTTTTGAGCTCATTTAATCCTGAAAATACAAAAGGAAGACAAAAACACTCTTTTTCCAATATTAGTACTTAAAAAGGGTTAGTTTTATGCCCCATTTGATGTAATTTATATGTTGCATTTTACACACATCAAATACCCCCACACTTGAACTTTTGCTTGTCCTCAAGCAAAACTCTTTAATATGTGGCTTACACTCCCAAATGGAATGGGTAGAAGAGAAGGTTTTTGGCTTGTCGTAGAGTGTTGGGAATCCAAGATCTTTTTGGGTTTTATTTTTATCTATTTACAATCCTATTCGTAATGATTTATTTAGAACGTTTCATAGGAGAAATTACTTATTTGGGCATAACATGCCTTTTTAAAATTCCATTTATATACAAGTTCACATACCTCACGGGAGAAATCACTCACACTCGGCCGAAGGTGTATTTTTAGTGAATCACTCGAGAGCGGCATGGAACTTATTCCTACCATAAGCTTGCCAAGCAATCAATCCTCCTCCTTTTTAACTTTTATACCTTTGTAAATATCAAGAGGACTTTGTGGGTTAAGGGTTAGGCTTGGGTTAATGGTAGGTGGTTGGGATAGTGGTTAGTGGTTAGTAGAAAAAGGGCGAAAAGCGTAACAAGTGTAGGTTTTCGTAAGATTTTCTATTTTTGTAACTTTTTATTTTGATGAAGCTTTTATTCAAACAAAGTTATTTTTGATGAACTTGTTTGTTTATTTTCTTTTTGCTTCATCATCAACACACATTTTTTTTTTTTAAGGAAAGATCCTACGCAAAACCGAACTTGTTACTAAAACAAAGGGTTGAAAATAAAAAAGGTTTTTGGTGGGAAAAAGGGTTTTTGGTTTGGGTGATGAAATGAAAAGGTTTAGGCTCAAAGGGGTTAACTAGGGGGATTTTTGGGTAGGTGATAAAAGAAAAAGAAAAATAATGGTTTAGAAATAAAAAGGGTTAGTCCTAATGCCTCCATTATTTACTTACTCGGGTTTAAGTTGATAAGGACCGGGAATGTATCGTCATGGCAAGTTCTACAGTTGTAAGAACCAAGCGGCTATTCACACAAGAAACGAAAAATGAGCATTTAGTCTAAAGATGTAAATTTGTATGCTCAATAAAGGCTCAAAACTCCCTTTTGTGGGAATGGGTTTTTATGTGATCTAGTATATATAATCAAATTTTAACTAAGTTTGCCATGCCTTTTCATAATTTTCTTATGTTGGTTCTTTTTATCACTACGCTATCGGTTGTAAATTCGTAAAAATATAACCTTTTTGAGAACTTGAATTTCCCGAGTTAAACCTAGACAAGTAAGAAAAATGAAATTTTGAAAAAAAATTTGGGGTGATTAGCGGTTCCAATAGAGTTTTGTGTAAGGCTTGTATTTAGGACTTGCAAAATTCAAGGTTTTAGCATCCCCCCCACACTTAAATTACACATTGTCCTCAATGTGTCCCAAAAATAAATTTTTAGGTTGATTAGATGTGTAAAATGGTGTTAAAAAGCAAAAATTTTGTGTTACTGGGCGCTGAACATGGCCCCGTGTTCATGTGCCAGTAACAAAATTAAAACAAGAGAAAACAGAAGTCTGGACACGGGGGTGTGTCGGGTGAACACGGCCCGTGTCCAGTTACCTGAACTGGGTGTTTTTCTGCAGGTGGTTCAACACGGGGCCGTGTTGGTTGGGCACGGCCCGTGTTGAACCTTCTGAAATGGAGAGAATTGTCGGGTTGCCTTGTTCTTGTGCATGAGGTCATCTTTCTCGTTCCCCTTTTCATCCCTTACCACCATGAGTGTGTTTTATTCATTATGAACCATCCAAACCTTGAAAACCATCATTTCATTGCATCATAGAGATAACTTACATAGTCCTAAAATTAAACTAGATAAAACAGAGAAATATTAAATCGTGGAGTTCTAGCCGCTATTTTATTTTAATTAGCAAAATTTCCAAGAGACTACTAATCTTGGTTAGACAAGGCTTTTTAGAACTCCTTCTTCCGGGTGCGGTTCTCCTCACATGTCAGTGAGCCACTCCTCCACCTCCCTTGGAAGGAGAAAAGAAGGCTCATTGGCATTGGTTTGAGGAGTCTCGATTTCCACCGGGTTCTCTTGTTGGTGTTCCATGGGAGGTTCTGCTGGCAAATCTTCCCACCCGGTAGGGTTGTTAATTCCGAGCGCCAGGTTTCAATCCTGTTGAGGGAGGACTGGTTCCATCGGAGGTGTTACAAGAATATTTAACCTCTGGTGCAAGAGGTTAATTTCTTGGAAGCTGCTTTCGAGTCCCACCGAAAGATCGTTAATACGGTCGATTAGGACCTCCTCTACTGATGTCATTTCGTCGAGAGCCTCCTTAATGCTACCACATAGTGCACAAGTGTAGCTTCAATGGAGGGCCTCCTTCCTCTTCGGCTGTTTGATGAATGCACGGAAGATGTTTCGCTGTTTTCACTCGACATCCTAAAAAAATAAACTGAAAAATAGTTTATTTTATGAAACAGTGACCGGACACGGCCCCGTGCTCATTGAGCACGGCCCCGTGTTCATCTTTCTGCAGAATTTTGGTGCAAGGAAACTTGAAATTTTAAGTTATTTTCTGAACTTGTGGGGTCTTTTTAGACATCAATAACTTAAAACAATGTTACATAACATACTTTTATCAAGATTCCTTGAACAACACTCATCAATCCCTACCACAAAGTTGGAAGAATTCAAACTTTTAATGGTAGTTCTTGGAGAAAGATGGAGAAGAAGGAAATGGCTAAAAGAGGAAAGGACAAGATGGGTTGTTGGAACCTTCTTTTAGACTTACCTAGGATAGTTTGAGAGAAGATTCCTTCAAATCTCTATCCCAAGTTGGTCCAAATGTGCAGAATTCTTGGCTGCATTTATAGAAAATGACAGCATCCTGGACACGGCCCCGTGTGCAGGTGGAGTTCTGACACAGTTTGTCCGTATTCTGACGTACTGATCAGAAGAGAATCTTTTGGTGAACACGGGGGCGTGTTGGCTGGACACGGCCCCGTGTCGAGGGACTGTTTTATGAAGTTGTCTAGTTCTAAGGATCTCGTCGAAATCGGGTGGTTCCTGATTGGTTGGGACAACCCTAAAGTGCCTAAGATACCTTAATTGTCCTAGACTAAGGCGAGAACGCAAGAGGTTGTCGGTGAGGGTAATTCCTATTTTCATTCTAGGTGGACAAGTCCAACCCTTTCCCGGGCTCTCGTTAAAGAAGGTGTATGCCGAATCGCTCAGGTCTATGTATGCACCGAACGAAGTCGATGGAGAGTCCTTCACGGCACAATCGACACAGGGACGACTATCGTCCAAGTCTTTGCTAGGTACGAAGGTATTTTCGGGAGCAACGAGGTTGTCGGAATGCGGTTCCAGCATTTCGTCATGGTCATCCTCTTGGGGTGGATCAATAAAATCCTTCCTAAGCTCTTTTAACCAATTCAGAATTAGCTTTTCTAGTTGAAATAACTCATCAAGGAGCATTTCCCCTAGAATATCTGGCTGGGCGCATTCGAGGGAGAAATAGTGCTTATTTTTACTTTCGCCACTCTTAAGGTTATAAGAAGTCGGTGGGTCCATGTAGTGGGGCCTATAATTTAGAAAGTAGCATTTTACTTCTTCATGTTTGCCACCACATAATTGACACCACGTACCATAAGAGTGCCGAAAGTAAAAACAATTACTATCACTCATGTTTGTGTCAGAAATTACCAACCGCCGGGATCTAATGGTTCTGTTTTCAGTAAGTGAATCTTGGGCACGGGGGCGTGTTGGGTGAGCACGGCCCCGTGTTCAGCTTACTATTTGACGTAAAACAGGATTGCCAGTTCCAATGATTTAGCACGGGGGCGTGTTCAGCGGGCATGGCCCGTGCTGAGCTCTGTAGAAGCTGAAAAACTACGAAAATCCTAAAAAATAAAAAAGAAAAAGAAAAAAAATGATTAGGCCGTTGATTCCTAACTTTCTTAAAATCCTTGTGTCCCCGGAAACGGCGCCAAAAACTTGATGCGCGTTTAAGTGTCGTATATTTATTAGGTGTATATTTTAAGCCCTTTTAACACTTGTTTTTAGCCAAGTTTTAAATTTATAAAACACGATATTTTACTAACACTAAACACACATATGGGCAAGTGCACCCATCGTGAGCGTAGTATAGCGTTGGTAAGATACCGAGGTCGTCCAAGGACACAAGAGCTTTTAGTACCGGTTTATCCTCAACCTCTAATCAAAATAAAAAGTTTAGAAAAATGTTTTTAAACTAAGAAAAATAAAAACTAACTAAAATGCTGAAAATAAAATAAAAAGAAAAACAGATAGACAAGATGAATCACTTGGTTCCGACTCGTATCTAGTATAACCTTTGATTATTTCCGCACTTTTGCACATAATTAAGAGATTATCTTAGTTATTGTAGTAGGCCCCTCTTTTGAAGGTGACGTTACCCTCACCCCAGTAGTTTGAGTCAGCAAGGATACAATCCTAAAAGGGTGGATTATTGGAAGATAATGAATTAAGTTATTAATGCAGTATTATGGTAGGCCCCGCTTTTGGCGGTGACGTTACCCTCGACTAAGTAGTCTGAGTCAGCAGGGATACAGTCCTAAATAGCCGGGTTATAGTATTAATAGTAGTTAACTTATGAGGGGGTCAAAGAGTTTGGACCCCCGCCATCCAATACCGTAAAGTATTGAAGGAGGTCCTACTAAATTTGACCCAGGTCCATTGCAGGACCTCTAAACGCTGAACAATGGCAAGACCTTTACCAAACCGTTCCCTTAACCCCCGACCAGGTAGCCAACATACCTCCATATAGACCGTGGATATATGAATGGTGAAAATCCTTTATTTTATATAGACAGTAAAATAATGCCAAGACACCACGGACAAACGATAAGGAAAGATCACCTTCAACATAAGTAACTAGTTATTAAAGTCATTAATACAAAACCAAATAAAAAGTGCAAAAGATTAGAAATAAAAAGTATTATACTAGACACTTTGTCTTCACCAAGTGATGTAAGAGACTTAGGCAAACATGGCCTTGATTGTCAAGAACTCTTACGATCAATCTTGGATCCCGAGACGACTCACACACTCTACGATGGACAATGGATGATGGTGGTGGATGATGGTGTTATGGTGGTGGTGGATGAAGTGTGAGAGAGGTGGTGTGCCAAGGGATGAGTTGAAATGAAACCAAGCACTCCTATTTATAGGCTGAACAGAGAGCTGGGCACGGCCCCATGTCCGCTGGGCACGGCCCCGTGCTTGTCTGACACTCTCTCTCCTCATTAATTGTAATTCGCAATTACAATTAATGCGCCTGCTGTACTTTCGCCACGCCCCCGTGTTCACTGGGCACGGCCCCGTGGTGGGTAATAGAAGCTTCTATGGATTTGTCTTTTATGCTGCTTCTTGGGCACGACCCCGTGCTGGCTGAGCACGGGGCGTGTTCAGTCTTCTGCCTTCTCTATTTTTCTTTGGAAGATGCCGTTGAGGGGTCGGGCAGTCCACTTATGTTCCTTTCCTTGTATTTATGTTGGATTTAGCTGTCTTTTTGCTTCTTTTGTGTTTTTGAGCTCATTTAATCCTGAAAATACAAAAGGAAGACAAAAACACTCTTTTTCCAATATTAGTACTTAAAAAGGGTTAGTTTTATGCCTCATTTGATGTAATTTATATGTTGCATTTTAGACACATCAGTGATCTTGGAAGATTTAACTTAGATCTTGGCCTATATATACATCACAATCTACACTCCACTCAACAAATCTTCTCCTCTCTCCTCTCTCCCCAAATCATAACCTCACCACCATCACCATTATCATCTTCTTCAACCTTGTTCTTGAAGATCCAACTCCATTTCAAGCAAATTTCAAGTTGGTGTGAAGATCCAAAGGAGTTTCCAATGTGCTTTCAAGTGATTTCAAGCTCCATATCATCAAAATCCCATCCAAAAACTTACTTGAATCTTGAAGGTATAAAGTTTATGTTTAAATCATATTCTTGATTCTTGGTTGTTCTTGATGATTTGAAGTTTCTCTTGAATCTTGGAATTTTTCACAAACTTGAAATCTAAAAAGAAATGGGTCTTGATACAAAATAAAAATGGTGATATATGTGTGTGTATAAAACCGTATATATATATATATGTATATGAGATTTGAACTTGATCTTTGGTAAATACTTGTTTAAGATGTTTGCTTGTATGAACAACATTATGTTGCAGATATGTAGAGATGTAAAGGAATGATTGAAACGTGAGTTGTAAATTTGAAGTAATGTTAGTATTTTGATATGTAAATGGCCAAAAATTTATTAGACTTATTTGAGAAATTTTAAGTTGTTGCTTGTTCTTGAATGATAGTTAAAATGCAAGTGTTGGATGATTTATGTATGATATGATAAATGTTCAATTACATCAGCAAATAAAAATGAATAAATCACATGTTTGATGCATTTAGATTCATATGAAATAATGATGATATGATAGTGTGCTTTAGACACTTGTACATGAGAATACATGTTGATTTAAAGCTCAAGAAATGATAAAAAAATTCATGGGTAAATTTTATGTGTTACAATGTGTTATGTGTTTTTATAATATGTGTATGATGACATGTTAATACTTGACAAGATTATGTGTATTACGTTATTATTAGTATGTTACATTTGAGTATATATATTACGACGCGCAACTCGTAGATATATTGCTTATAACATGATGAGGGTGTAGGATCGTTTTGCGACCCAAATGAGTCGATCAGAAGAGATTTAATCCGTTTCAGAGGCGGAATACTAAGAAACGAACATCGAAACAGCTTGCTTATCACTTTAAACACTTATTATATTGATATTATAGCATTTACAATCAGTCTTCACACCGGCAGCACCTCGGTATGGAATACAAGAACCTATTCTCTTCTATCCGTTTCAAAATGACACACATGATGACTATATATAGGCCTAGCTTGACCGCTTGAAATGAACATGCACATGTTCAAGCGGTCAGATCATCTCAAGCGAATATAACAATTACAATTACAAGCGAACAAGACTTTTTGTCCGTACATGGAATCTGATTTCATTTATGCATGTTATCTCCACTTGATGTCATGGGTGACATCATCAATAATGATGACATCATCTTTCTTCCGAACCGCGATGAACCTGAGACTCGATATAAGACGAAGATGACAGATGTATACACCAACAAAGGGTCACCAATAAAATCGTTCATGTCGCAACGTATTTAAAATATATATGAACTCATTTATATATATAAATACACCAATATAATCAAAAAATAATAACTTTTCGAGAAGATCTCAAAGTTATGTGAAAATTATGTCACACCATGTCTTTTGCGGAAGCGTATGATGTGTGACTGGTTTAATATCATTGCATTCAATTGTAATAAACAACTACATGATCAAAACGATGTTCATCCATTCATAAAATTTGATTATTACAAACCCTTGTTATTTAAGTTTTAAAACACAACCTCCGTCTAGGTTACAAATCAACAAAAGTGGATGACATATAAACTTGGAGTTTACTTCTAGTTACGACACTTGCGCCCAAGATCCATCTTGTCACCTGAAATACATGTAATTTTGGAAAACATCAACATAAAGTTGAGCGATTTCATGCGTCTTTTTTGTATATCGTAATTCTTGTAAATCTTTGAGAGACTCCTTTGTACACAGGTATGAAAAGTGTGTATGAACATGAATGTTTTACAATGACTTTAAGGCACATGGAGCACTCATAATGGCTCCTTTAAGGCATGTGAGGACATAGGGAGTACTTGTTATGACTCCTTGAGGACATGGGGAGTACTTGTTATGACTACTTGACTCTGTCGATTACCCTCGACTGTGTCGATTTCCCTCGACTGTGTCGATTACCCTCGACTGTGTCGACTAACCTCGACTGGGACTCCAAAGCACTACTAGGTACTAGTTGTGACCATGAGTGGGGTTCGGCCGTACCCGTTAGATCTAACCCTCGTCCCTAATTAATGAATGTTTTTAGTGGCTTGGTACTAGTTTTCACCAAGACTTTATGGCATTTTTAGTATTATGTCTGTGCTCACATGATCTAGTATTTCCTAGGCATTTCTTAAAACGCATCATACTTGGTACTCGTTCTCACCAAGAGTGCTTCTTGTATTTTTGTATTCTCAAATCGCATCATACTTGGTACTCGTTCTCACCAAGAGTGCTTCTGGTTATTATACCATTTGTAAATATTGTAATATTTGTAACATGTATTTCACCCCCGAGAGTTATAAAACCAAAAACAGTTAAAAGAAAAGGGGGAGCATGAACTCACAACTTTGCGTTCCTGCGTCGTAAACTTCACCGGATTTGCTTTATCTAGCGTCGTGACCTAAACGTGTTTTATTAACGTTAGTCACTAGACTTGTATCGCACAAGTACAAGTCGCTGTCTTTGGTATATGTTTTCTTGTGTTAAAAATAATTTATATTTTAACTATGAATCTTACTTATATTATTTTCTCGAAAATAAATATAAGCATCTTGTATTTTGCAGTTTGCACCCGAATTATGTATCTTTGTTCAAAACTTCATTTCATGTTCATAACTTGTTCAAGTTATTTATTCTATCAAATAATATATTCTCATAAATATATTTTCTTGTATTTGTCTAAGTATGTAGTATGTGTATTTTTGTATTTTCACTTCTTAGGAGTATTTAGTGTATTTTCAAGTCCTAATACACTATCACGTATAATACATACTTCATACACTTAGCACAAAATTTGGTGATCGATAAATATATATATTTCTCTCAAAAATATACATACTTAGTATCAATTTTATTCTTGAAGAAATCATCATTTCTTAACACAAAAATTAAGGAAACCTTGGTAAACATTTTTAGATACATTTTTACGGAATAAGTTTCTCAAAAACTTATATTTTTCTAAGTGTCAAAATTTGTAGAAATTTTGACAGAGTTTCCCCTAAAAATGGAGGTTTCCCATGTTTTCAAAACATGTGTTTATTTTCTTTTAAAGTCATCATCAACATCAACAACTCATTCAAGTCTTACTACAAGCCAAAATCCTGTAAATCACACTCTATCATGAACTTGAAGTTTTTGTAAAAACTTGTAGTAACTTACCATGTTATTTAGTAGGTTTAGTTACCCTTAAAAACATGGTTATTTGTTTGTAAATAACTTTACTAAAAGATTTAGTCATTTACAACTTGTAAGATGATTTCTCTAAAAATATTTCTTTTGTATTTTTCTTGTTTCATAAGTGTTCATACACTTGTTTTTCTAATAAAAATAGTGTAGTTTTATGTAAAAACCAAGATCTTCTAAAAATCATACTTTAAACTTGGTTCTTTTAGAAAAACCACTCATGAATCTTAGATTCACAAGATTACTAGCTTGTTTTGTTTAATATTTTTCCAAGAAATCATTCATTCTTCAAGTTCATGTCTTAACAAGAAGATGATTATTTTAGGATGTTACATAATCATCCCCCTACTTGCTAGATTAAGTGTTTAAACATCACCTAGCAAGCTTCATGTGATGATTAATCGTCATCATCTGAAATAAACAACAACAAACATCACACATAATCAAAACATCACTATTTCATCAAGATTCATCATGTATATAAGCTTTATGTTCAAGTTTCATGTTCATATTCTTTAATGTTCTTAAGATTTTCAACATAACAAGTCTTTTAACCACTAAAAATAGAAGTAAATGAGAGTGTTTAAGATGCTTACAACTAGCTTAAAGCTAGGGAAGAACAATGATGAAGATTGAGTGGATAAAAGCACACGGAAGAGGTTCTTAATAATCCGCAAGCTCCAAGCTTCGTTTGTGACCTTCTTACACCTCAAGACAACCTTGGAATGGATAGATGATGTTAAAAGATGGTGGTAGTATGGTGGTGGGTTGAGGCCATAGGTGGGGAGAGAAGGGAGGAAAGAAGATAGTGTGAAGATGATGAATGAATCTCATGTTATCTATATAATATTTCACAAGATCTTCCAAATCTAATGAAATCTTACCAAAATCTAGATCAAATCCAAGGAATATCAAATTGTATCTTGTAGGATTTGGCAAATAATTTGGTGGGGTCACCCCCTTTGAACCGTAGACAACAAGGGGGGGGGGGGGCTAAGTGTAAATTTCATTTTCTAAATACATAAATAAATAAGCTTTCAAGTGTAAGGTTTAGAGATTTAGTGTGTTGTTATGTTATAAGGGGTGTTATGGTGTTCGGGGACCATAACTAGTTCAGAAACATTAAAACAATGCTTCTAATAAAATTTTGATGTTCCGGGTTATGTCCGGTTGCTCGGTTATATACCGGTTCGTTAAAGTGCTAAATTGCACCGTTTAGTGTCCTTTATGTATCCTTTTGTAACCCTTTCAATTCCCAACATTTGGGGAAGTATTCTGGATAATAAAACGTAATTTCCGCATGATATTTATATGTTTAAAAGCTGATTATAGCTGAATTTAATAAAATTCTGCACTTAAAGTGCGTTTCGGGTGCTTTTTAGTGCGTATTTTAGTCTTCGGAAAGTCTATATGTTAACCCTTGTTTGTACTCTTGGGTTTTAATGTATTCTTGTCATTGGACCTACACCTAGGCTCCAATTCTATTGTCTGACTGCTTTCTGCAGAGTTGTTGGCATATTGTGTCTTACCGGTGAGTTTACTAGTATTTCTGACGCAACGCTGTATAAAGTAATTCTTGTAGTGTAGAACGTGCATGAATTCACTTGCATGGAAATCAGAAATTTATTTGTCTGGTAATGGTGCCAATTCTGTTCTGTGTATCGTTAGAACTATCTCGTGTTGCATGTAGCAACGTACAAAGTCTTGCTATCATGAAATGCCATTGTATGTATATAACAGTAGTCAAAAATTCATTTGTCTTGTAAACTAGATCATGCACAATTATTTAAGCACATATTACTGTTCAATTAGTGTACGGAATGTACGAAAAATTGACGTTTGTCGCAAATTCTAAGTATCGGAGAAACTTATGTATTTTTGTGGGTTTTTGATTATTAAATCGTTCTTATTTAATTTAGGACGAATAAACAATTTGAGGGATTGTGTTAACATATAAAAACGCACCCAAAGGTGAGTACATAGTCCCCTCTTTTACTGTTTTCAAATGTTTTGGGGTGAAACATGTGTGCTTAATTGTTATTTTCATGATTTCAAAGTATAAATTGATTATACATGCTAGTACTTATCTTTTGACAAACTGAATGATTATCTATGATTTAAACATTAATTTTCAAAGATTCTAAAACTAATTGTTGGATTGTACTTTCTTTATACATTCACCAAACCGATTGGTAGTACGATATAGCGCTATAGGAGTAGACACCCCATTCCTATTGTATGGAATGTCAGAAACTGAATTTTATCCAAATAGAAATTGCCTTTGTGGTATTTCTATAGTCTCTAAGGTGTAGTTTGATACACTAAGGTTTGAATGAATTCTAAATCACATTTTCTTTTGTATAATTTGATATACTTCCAAAGTATAGTTTGATATGCTCTCATATGTGATATTATTTACCAAAGTATAATTTGATATACTATGTACAAATCCAACATATATTTTGTTAACTACTAAAACATAGTTGATATGTTATTTACAAAACCAAAGTATACTTATGATATACTACTGAAAACTATTATTTTAACAACTAAAGTATATTTGATATACTATCTGTTTAACTGTTTTGAAACTAAAATTTATTTTAATATATTACTTATCCGACTTTCTTAAAACCATTGTATATTTTTATATATGCTACAAACTCAATTTTTAGTTGGTTATTCATTTCATTATTGCATTATTCTTTTATATCATCTGATTTCTTATCATTTTTCGTATGAAATATAAAAGAAAATATTTTAAGGCTCACGACTACTTTTGTTAAACATTTCTTTAAACATTCAAAGTCATGAATCCTCAACACAAAACCTATGTTACTCACAGGCATTTTTATGCTAACGTATTTACTTTCACATATGTTTCAGGTTTTATTTCGTGACGACTGTTGATTACTTTACATAGGATGGACATGGGCCTTAGAAATTATAAAAACATGAACGGCAATTGTACTGTTTGTTGATCAAATTCCAAGACAATGTAACTTATTATGTAATAAAACAATATTCTAAATTCCATGTGTTGTGAAACAATGATTCTGTTACGACACTCCCAGACGTTTCCGCCATGATTTGTTGTTTTACGTGGTCGGGGTGTGACAAAAACAATGGCTGGTTTTAACTATCAGTGGATAGACATCAGTGATTGAAACACTGATGTTTAAGCAACAGTGGACAACAGTGATTTGGAGAATCAGAGGTTGGCTTTCAGCAGTGGGTGAATTTTCAACAATCAGATGTTTGAACCAAACAGTGGATATGGACACACTTTTAAAGATTTATGAAAAATTTTCATTTAAACTATTTTTAAGGATGGATTTTTGATTTTCTAAAAAAAAATTTAATGCTTTTTATTCATGTACAAACAAGATTTTGCTTGTTAGTCCATGTTAAGCATGTCAATTCTAGAGATCAAACTTTCAAAGGTGGATGTGTCTAATGCTTTTGTTAGCACATCTGCCAGCTGATCCTTAGTTGGAACATGATGCAAAGAAATCAAACCTTTTTCATAGCAATCCCTCACAAAGTGATGTCTAATGTCAATGTGCTTGGTGGTTGAATGAGATACTGGATTTTTGATAATATTTTCAGCTGCTTGACTATCCAACATAAGAGGAGTCTTTAAAGCAGTTATACCAAAATCCAACAGTTGATTTTGAAGCCACAACAGTTGGGCTGTACAGCTTGCAACAACTATGTATTTTGCTTCAGCAGTGGATGTGGAAACAGTTGCTTGCTTTTTGCTTTGCCAAGACACTAAGCAATTGCCTAGGAATTGACACCCACCTGATGTAGACTTCCTGGTTGTGTTGCATCCAGCAAAGTTACTATCTGAGAAACCTGAAATCTTAACATTCCCATTAGCAGGGTACTATATATCAAGTGTGGGAGCACCCTTTATGTATCTGCATTTACTTTTCACAACTATGAGGTTAGACTTCCTAGGTGCTGATTGGGATCTTGCACAAACACATGTTGTAAACATGATGTCTGGCCTAGATGCAGTTAGGTACAATAAAGAACCAATCATGCTTCTATATAGTGTTTGATCAACCAAATCATCCTTTTCATCAGACATGACCAGCTTTGTGGTTGCCATGGGTGTACTACATGGTTTACAATCATTCATCTCAAATTTGTTTAAAAGATCTTTTACATATATGCTTTGATGAATGAAAGTGCCATTTTGCAATTGTTTGATCTGAAGACCAAGAAAGCATTGTAGTTCACCCATTGCACTCATCTCAAACTCAGATGTCATGAGTTGTCTGAACTCTTCACACATTGTATTGCAAGTGCTTCCAAAAATGATGTCATCCACATAAATTTGGATAATCATCAAATCTTTTCCTCTCGATTTTAAAAACAAGGTTTTGTCAATTTTACCTCTTTTGAAACCAATAGAGATGAGAAAAGTGGAAAGAGTTTTATACCAGGCTCTAGGTGCTTATTTCAAGCCATACAAGGCTTTGTTTAGCTTGTAGACATGATTTGGGTTAAATGGATCCTCAAAACCAGGAGGTTGACAAACATATACCACTTCTTGAATCTTACCATAGAGGAATGCACATTTGATATCCATTTGAAACACCTTGATGTTGTGGTTGACAGCAAAGGCTAAGAACAGTCTGATAGCTTCTAATCTTGCTACAGGGACAAAAGTTTCATCATAATCGATGCCCTCTTCCTGTTAAAGCCTTGAACCACAAGCCTAGCTTTGTTCTTGACAACAATGCCCCTTTCATCAGTTTTGTTTTTGAAGACTCACTTTGTGCTAATTGGACTTACATCCTCTGGCAGTGGTACAAGTTCCCATACTTGTTGCCTTTTAAACAGTTGGAGCTCTTCTTGCATAGCTTCTACCCAACTGTTGTCTTTCAGTGCCTCTTGGTACTTGACTGGTTGTTGGAGTGATAGAAAGCCAGCAAAAAGACAAATGTTTTGGGATTGGCTTCTTCTGAGAACCCCTTCATTGATGTTGCCAATCACTTGGTCTGGTGGATGAGATTTAAGAAAGATCAGATCTCTCTTGTATGGAACAATGGCATTTGAGGGTGAAGGCTACAGATGTGAATCATCTGAGCTAACATATGTTGGTGACTTTGATAATCCAACATCTGTTTGAAATGGAGATGGAGGAATAGGAGGAATGGGTGTGGCACAATGTTGATTTTTATCCACTGTTGAAGGATTTTTATCAATAATGGTTGGGGATGAAGTGGTGACAGAGGTTGAAGGGCTACATTGGTCAACAACTGTTGATGCAGCAGTGGATGAGCTTTGACAACGGTTTTGAACATCTGCTGCTCTGGTGGTGGATGTGATTTTATATTGTGGGATCATAACATCATATCCATAATCTTGTGGAGGAGGTTGTTGGATACCTGCAGGGTTAGTCTTGACAGACACATTTTCAAATGTAAATTTATCAAGATCAAATAATTCAGCAGGGTTTGTAGGGGTTTTCAGTGAAGAAAGTTCATTGAACTTTACATTCAAAGTCTTTTCCACACACCTAGTCCTTGTGTTAAACACTTTATAGGCCTTGGTAGTGGTTAAGTATCCCAAATGATAACCACAATCTATTATGGCTGCAAATTTTGAAATTGAATCTTTTAAATTTAAGATAAAACATGGGCAGCCAAAGTCTTTGAAATATGAGATCAGTGGTTTGATTTTGAACAGAGTTTCATAGGCAGTCTTTTGATGTCTGGGGTTGATCAAAACTCTGTTCTGCACATAACAAGCAGTGTTTACAGCCTCTGCCCAAAAAGTTAAGGGTAAACCTGAGTCTGCAGGCATTGTTCTGGCAGCTTCAATCAAAGTTCTGTTTTTCCTTTCAACCACCCCATTTTGTCCTGGTGTTCTTGGGATGCTGTACTGCCTTACAATCCCTTTTAACACACAGAAATCATCCAAATCCTTGTTTCTAAACTCTGTTCCATTGTCACTTCTAAAGATTTTTACTGGAAGGTCAAATTGTTTTTCAACCTATTTGACAAAGTCTGGTAAAATGCCTACAGTCTCATCTTTGGAATGTGAAAAGTAAGTCCATGTAAACCTAGAAAAATCATCTACAATGACCAAACAATATCTTTTCTTTTTCGAACTCATGATTTTTACTGGGCCAAACAAATCCATGTGCAGCATTTGCAAACACTTGGTTATTTTGGACTCTTCAATGGACTTGTATAAGCTTTTATGTTGTTTACCTTTTAAACAGGAAACACAATGCTCAGAACAAGTAAACAATTTTTGTGGAAGACCTCTTACAAGGCCTTGTTTTGATAGAGTAGTGATAGTCTTGAGATTTGTGTGCCCAAGTCTTCTGTGCGATAATTTTCTCTCTTTGTTAGAGGCAGCTGAGAACAGACAGGCATCAGTCATTGGGCTCTCTTTTGACAAATCAACTACATGCACATTGCCACTCCTTTAAGCAACAAGCTGTGTTTTTCCTTTGGCTATTATTTCTTCAATCTTTTTCACCATTTCTGGCCCAACAATCTTGCAACTCTCCTTAGTGAAGAATGACCCATAGCCTTTATCACTCATTTGTGAGACACTAAAGAGGTTAAACTTTAGATTGTCAATAAGATTGACATTCTCAAACTTGATTTTTCCTGATTGAACTGTTCCAGACCCCAACACCTTTCCCTTAGAATTGTTACCAAAGGATATATCACCCCCTCCATGGTTTTTGAAATCTTTGAGTAGGGCTCTACATCCAGTCATGTGCCTGGAGCCTCCACTATCTACATACCAAAGACTATCTAAGCATGCAGAAGCTCCCTGCACATCAAGTAAACAATTAGTTCAGGAGGGTCTCCAAAGCCAATAAGGCTTTGGATGGGGTCACAACAGAGTTAGTCTCAAGTCCAGGAACATGGACAGAGGTTAGGTCAGGGTTTTGAACTTGTTTTTGAACATTTTTCCCTAACCACTGTTGTGAGTCATTCCCTGTCAGATGTTGAAATCCAAAACGATACCTATTCACTTTTGGTTTAGAAGGCTTTTTGTAAGCCTCATAAACATGTGGGACCCTTTGGTATGGAGGTTGACCTTTTTCCTCTTTGGAATTGCTTAGCTGGAGGTTCATCTGTCACTTGAACATCTCTGGGAGCAGAGTTTTTGTTCAACTGTTTTGTAACAGCTGTTTGGACAGACTCAAATGGTTGTTATTTCTTGATGGATGAACTTGAAGAACTCACAAGTGTTTTTGAAGTGTACTCTTTTTTTTAACCTCAAAAGTTTTGAGGTACACACACTCATGAGTAAGATGGTTGGTTCTTCCACAGATGGTGCAACTTGGTGCAGGCTCAATTATGCTTGTTTTGTTAATGTCAAAAGCTTTAAAGTGAAAACAAACCTTTGTGGAATGATTTCTCTTTTCAAAAAAGTCACAAAACAGATTTTTAACTTTTTCTCTTTTCTTCCTCTTTTCAACTTCCTTTACAACAGAGTTTTGAACCACTGTTGGGATGTTTTTAAGAGGAATGATCTTAGCCTTAGGCGCTTTTACACCCTCAACTGTGGAAAATCCATTGGTTTGAAATTTTCAAGGATGTCACACTCATCTGACCAGGTGGGTTTGAATTGATATTTTTCAATCTCTTCAAATGTTAATGACCCCTCTCGTTTTTGCAAAATGATTGTGTTACCATTTTTATCAGTGATTTTAACTTCTTGGCCATCCTTGTTTGTTAGTATAAACTCAACTGAATTAGAATCATTTCCAGCAGTGTTTTCAGTTTGGTCATTTTTCCTAAAACCTATGCCAAACTTTACATTGCTTTTGATCTGTTTCTCTAACATCAGCTCATAACCTTTGCAGGATTCCACCCATTTTTCCCAAGTGATTTGGGTGGATTCCAACTCCTTTTTACAAGCTAGATATTTCTCTATCATGGCTTGGAGGTGGTCCTTGGTTATGCTGTGTTCATGTTTAAGACTACAGATTTCATTATCCTTTTCATACAATTTTTTTTCAATTCTTTAACAGATTTTTCAAATTGTACTTCATCTTTTAAAATCTTATCCCTAAGGTTTTCATTCACCTCTTTAACATTAGCAAATGCTACGATGCATTTATCTAAACATAGGTTTTTCAAGACCTAAGGTGATACCTTAGCTACAGCCATCATGGCACAATCACAAACATTCTCACAAGCACTGGTGTCCTTTTCCACTTCATCAACACACCATGGGTCAGCAAGAGGTTCTAACAGTGGTTCAAGTTCCTTTTCTAACAGTTGTTCACCAACAACAACGGTAACCACTGCTTCAGCTATTTCATCCACTGTTTCAGCACTGGGTTCCACTTCTTCAGTTTCCAGCCCTTCTGGAATTGACTCTAATGCTGCAAAACAAAATTCATCACAAAGAGCATCATTCTTAGCAAATAGAGCAAAATTTTCATCAGTTAACTCATCAGGCATGCTACTCCAATCAACAAAGCCTTGGGTAAAGAAGCTTTGCTGACTGGCCTCTGCTGGAGCAGATGTTTGTGCAGCATGTTGTGGTGCAGGTTGTTGCACTTGAACCTAAGAGACTAGGGCTTAGACATACTGGATTTGTGGAACAAGGGTTTGAACATATTGCACTGGAACAGTGGTTACAGGATGTGTATAATGGGCAGTGTTTACATGAGCAGTAGGGGTATATTGGGAATAGTGCACAGTGTTTTGTGTATTTTGAGGTCTAGGGCTAGGATGTGTAATGATTGGTCCATTATTTTGACTTCTACATTCTCTAGCAAAGTGTCCTAGCATGTTACACTTGTAGCACTTAATTTTAGATTTATCCAGCCCCACTTTTAGATTCCCATGCAACCCTGGAAATTTTCTTCCTGTTCTCTTATAAACTTACTGGTTCTTACACTCAGCAGTGCTAGTTGGCTCAAAATGTCCATTTCCTCCAGATCAGTGGGATCAAAGTGTTGGAGGTCATTGAGCTCTGAGCTCAAAGGATAAGTTGTCAGAATTCTGGTTTTCCCCACTTGCTGTAAAAGCATAGTTGGGTGGGGAAGACTCAGAGTTGTTAAAGGCTCCACCAACAGTTATGTCAATGTAATGATCATAATTCTGATCCTTACTACTACCAGATTCTTCTTAACCCAGAAGTGTTGTGTTACCAAAGGTGTAATCATCAACAACCTTCCCAGATACCTGTAACTTCGTTTTTTGGTTCAACTCTCTCTCATAGGTGAGGAGTCAACCATGAAGTTGGGTCAAACTTAGCTCTTTAAAACCCACAGAATTTCTAGTTACGAAAGCTATAGTATCCCATTTGTCTGGTAATAACCTTAGAAACCTACTATTTAAAGTGGACTTTGCAAATTCAACATTAACCAGTTTAAGTTCACTAATCATCATCATCATCATACTCAGTTAATCCCACCAATAGCAAAGCAAAGGTAGGGTCTGAGGAGGGTAAGATGTAGACAGCCTTACCTCTACCCCGTAGGAATAGAGAGGCTGCTTCCAGTGAGACCCCCGGCTCGATAGTAGTTTTGCATCAAGCCTTGGACATAAGGCACATAACACTCAGCACTCGGGACAAAGACCGATTAGTGAATGTACCCTTTTGTCTCTCAGCTATCAACGCCACCACATGATGCAAAATTAACCGTCCTCAGCTTTTAACGTTATTTTCACGAAGTTAGTAAAATAACGTTAAAATTCGTGCACTTTCACTTTTGCCCCCCGATGGCCCACACATATATACATTATATGCGCATACCGCAAGTGGGGCGTTTAAGTTCACTAATGAGACAGCTAAATCTTTCAAACTGTTGGGTTAGAGACTCTACTTTGACATGACAAAAGGTTTCATACCGTTGATTCAAAACCTCCCTGTTGTTTCTTATAACCTCTTCTGTTCCACCGAACTACTCTTTCAGTGTATCCCATAGCTCTTTGGCACTGTTAGAGTGTAACAGTCCAGCAAAATGTCATTTGGGAGAGCTGAAGCCACTATGCTAAAAGCCTTTGCATCTCAATTTTTTTAAAAATCCTGTTCTGAGTAATTTTCAAGGCTTTTAGGCACTTGGCCTTTGGGATCTTCTGTGCTAGGCACCATTGGAACGTGTGGTCCAAAGATGACTGACTTCCAGCAGCCGGTGTTTTGCTGAGCTAACACATGGCCCATCCTACGTTGTCATATATTGTACTCGGATCTGATAAGCATAGGTGGCTTGAATAGTGTTCCGGTGTTGTGAGGGTCCTATGAGTGTGATGTCATCTTGGTTGTTTTACAGAAGTTTTTGAATAATAAACTTTTATACGTGATTATACTTTACTCTGTTTTTCAACTGATATGAACAACTTAAGTATCAATGGATTTGAGCTGAACTTTTATGTCTTAGATCGAATTTGACTGTCCTATGCTCTGATACCAATTGTTAGGATCTGAGTTTGTTTGATTGTGTTGTTTAATTAAGTGACTAATGTAAGAAGGTAAAACAGAGATGAATTGCAGCGGAATATAGAAGATAAACTTTATAACACAATCAAAGAAGAATAGTTTTCAGCAAACATGATTTCATTAGTCAAATGATCATATGAATTACAATGATGCAACTATGCATGCATGCACTACTAAACTCCCCCTCAGCCTGAGCTCACAGTTAGTTCGTACAAGATGAATGGTGAAAGAGAGCTAATAGAACAGTATAGGTATTGTTCTATTTATAGTACAATCCTAACCACTGAGCATCTAATGTTGACGTCACCTAGACAGTGACATCTAACAGACTAACAACCTCTAAACACTGATACAAGTAAGCACTGTTACATTAAACAACTGATAAGTAAAACACTGATATACCTATCTGTTGTTGATGCCTAAGCACTGATGTTGCAGATCAGTGCTTTCTTCAATGGTTGATCAGGCCTTTGAATCAGCAGTGCTTAGTCTTCATTAGGTCTTTGACAATCAGCAGTTGTTAGGTCTTCAGTCTTTATAATCAGTAGTTCTTTGTTGAGCAGTTGTTAAAAGGATCAGTACTTAGATTAATCAGCTGATAGAAGCACTGCCATTGGATGGAACTTAGAACACGCATTTGCTTATTGTGGATCAACTGTTGAGAACTAGTTTTGGTTTTCAGTATCATCTGTTCTTCTGGGTTTTATTACATGGGCCAACAAAGAGAATTCGCTACACGCAAGCGATGTATGAATAAACAAAGGTTTGCGTATATATGTAAATTAACATCATATCTTGTAGGTAGTGGACATCAGGAAAGCTTCAAAAATAGGTAAGATAACTAAACCTCTTTCGGGAAAACAGGTCACTAACCACGGGTCCTTGGTCAGTGTGCAGACGGGTATAAACCCCTTCTCCTTCTTAGTTCTTCATTTCACCACGACCCGTCTCCCCGAAAAGCTCTGGTTCCTCTGCAACTTTCTTCCATTTTTTATGTTTTCCTTCCATTCAACGTCTGCAAGGTATGATTCTAACATCTTCTTTAGTTAATTTAATGATTTGCATGAAGAATAACACCAAAAATTTAGGGAAAATCTAGGGTTCTTGAACTAGAACCAAACCAAATCCTAATTTTTTTACTAGATCTAGTAATAGTAGTTTACATTCATGTTATAGGAAGTAAATCAACCACTATTGTTCATAGACTCACCCAATTTCAAGTATAAACCATGAACCCATGTTTTTTAACCAAAAAAGTTAAAATTGATAAGGTTAACGGTTTGTTTTTGGAAAAACAGCACTTAGGGTTTCATTTTCGGGGGAAACCGCCCCTACTCAACAAAAAATTTTCAACTTTTCTGTGACAACTCGTATAAATCCTTGTTATGTTTCGCTTTACTTTATAGTTAAATGTATATATATGAATTGAATGTGTTGTTTGATTATTTTCTTGAATGATTACGAACTTGGTAATGTGTGATGTGAATTACGTGAAACCGAAATCCGAAACCGAAGTATTGTGTTACGCGTCTTTCTGCGAAATGAAACATTTTAGTATGATACTTTGCGAAACGGAACATTTTAATTAATTATTTCGTGTAACTCGCAAGACCGCCACTTAGTAAACCCAACCCAAACCTACCCCTTCCCCCTTGCACTATAACCGGCCAAACCCGCCACCCATACCCCCTTGCGCGAAACATGAGCCCAACCCACTCCTTCCCTTTTCGGCCCACAAGACCCAAACACCCTTCTATATGTATGTACGTATATGCATGAGATAAAAAAATATTGAAACCCTACCCTCCCCTTTGGTAGTGCGACGGCAGTAGCAGCCCCCCCCCCCCCCCCCCATTGTTCGCATTCAGCTTCTTGTCGCCTCTCTATTCCTCGTTAATCCTTCTCTCCGATCTAATGTTAGTATTCTTGTTTGGATTGTGATTCATGGTGTGATTTTTGTAGAAACATGGCAGAGATTTTTAGTTGGCATGCTAGGGTTTTGTTGTTGCATGATTTATTTCGATTGGGTATGTGATTTGAGGGTTTTGTTGTTGCATGATATGTATGCATAAATGATCATTGGCTGCGTTTTTGTGAAAAATCATGATGTGTTACATCTAGGGTTTGTAATTATTGACATGGTTAGATGATAATTGATGATTAGCCTGCTCTAGGTTGTTATTAGGAAGGGTTGGGATTGTTTACACGTGTTTTGGTGTCGTTTGATTGTAAAACAGAATGCTGATTGATGAAAATAGCCAACTGTAGTTGGCTGTAAACGGACCACTATAAACCGAAAAAAATGATTTTCTAAAGTCTAAATTATACGTTTTCGAAAAACGCTTTAAATGGCGCTAGAATCGTATTTTTCTGAGGTCGTTTGCTATTTTTAGAGGTCCGTTTTGTACAGCAGCAAAAGCTGCGTTTTTTCTGCAGAAAATATGTGTTATGTTTTTCATCATAACTTGAAATTTGGATAGGGTTAGATCATGAAATTCGTACAGTAGATGGCCACGGTGTCGTTGTAAATCTCCAACTGGAATTTTGTCAATCGGACTTACGGTGAATTTTAAATGAATTTTTCCATAGACTGCAGTCAGAAAGTGACCAATCTGACTATAGCCTGGTAAATGATTTTTATAAAATAATTGGTAATGAATTGAGTCCCGAGATTTTTACATAATGTGACGCGGACGTTTAGAACATTCTGTAGAATTTTGGGAATTTTTGGAACAAGTTAACTATTTTATTAAAATACCCGAAAACAGCCCAGTTTTGGATGTTAAAGCTGAAACAATATAAGTAGTGATTTGCGTGTCTAAATGTCGGTTATGTTATCTGATAATGATCCAACTTGTTATATATCAACGAAAGTGTTATGTGAAGTATTGTGTGCTTGCTCTTGAGTAGTTATAGGTGGAATGTATATATGGGCGTGAACTGTCAAAGTGAGTGCATGTTATGTGGTAGATGCGTGTAGGAACTTTGTGCCCTATTTGAAACCACTAATGGACTAAATGGTAATCATACTAGGACATGATTGACCAACCTTGACTGTTAGCTATTTTTAAGAGTCCAACCGAGCAACCAAAGGTGAGTTCACACTTTCGTCAAAGCATGGGATTCCCGGTGGTTTGGGAATGTGTTAAATAACAACTATCCCCCTTAGGTGGGATATAATCTGTGTATTCTCCTTGGGTAGAATACGTACTTCCGTCCTCCTTGGGTAGGACAACAACCTTAAACTTACTAGACAACAACTCTATCATGAAGTCCTTCATTTTTATATCGACTTAATCGCCGGGCCATTGGCGAAGGGTCATTAGTTAAATAGCGCTATTAGGTCTGACAAGCCTCACACCGTGCCATAGAGGACGGGAGTGGACTAATGTACTTGGGCACTTAGTCAATGGTAATAGACATTGACGCAGGGCACTCAAACATGACTTAAGTCAGTAGTCGATATGGTAACGGGTCTAGTGGTTTACAACATGGGGTAGCCCCCACGGTATATGGTTATGGGAACATGGAACTGGATAACTTTTGGTTTTCGAAACAACTTAACAACTTATGGTTTTTGGAACAACATTAAAACAGACAACCAACTGTTAACTCGCCAACATTTTTGTTGATACATTACTACATGCTTTGCAGGTCGTTAGGTTATTTGCTGGAGCTTGCATTGGAGAAGGAGTCGCTGTGGGACATGAACCGCTGTTAACTTAGACTTTGCTAAATTGTTTGACACCAATTATATTTTTTGTGTTGGGTTTTATTTATTTACTTATATTATTCAATATGATTGGTGGCTTGATCCTGGTCAGTCACGCTCCCTGCGGTGATACTCCGCTTGTGGATTTTGGGGTGTGACAGATTGGTATCAGGGCCATTGGTTATATTGAACCTTGTTTTAAAAGGGAAAAAACTTTTTGCCAAAAACCAGACTATAACCTGTTCAGTGCTCAACGATCCACAACGACACTTCAGTCCACGTGCAAGACTCAACACACTAGGTGGTAGGATTTATGTCTGTATTGCCTACTTGCTAGATTACTTTTGCATGGTGTGTTGTTTATGGTATGTTTAGGTAGGATAGTAGCATGTTGTCTATTAGCCTTAATGCGTTCTTTGTGACACTCAACTGTTTACTCGAAACTTGGCAAGTAGTGATCAAATTCTTTTTTCTTGTTTTCTTGTCACTCCGCTACGATAACCGTTTTATGCGTTCTATATATTCATGCGATTGTCTCGACATGACGTTACCGTTACAGCTAGAATTCAGATCTGACCCTCCATACATTCGGTTGGCATGACAACATTCACGTAGACCAGAGCCAGCCCAAACGAACTCGGATTTAGGGGAACAGTATACCCACGCGTCCATGTCAACAAACCCCATCATCTCCACTAGTCGTCGTCACCAGAAACGAAGCAGTCACAGTTACACGCTTTTGTCGTTGTACAACTTGAAACCCTATTATCCAAACTCTGTTTTGGACCAATAATATACTCACGTGACCATGAGGCAACGAACTTTCCTTTCGTGTCATTGCCGCCATCTACCATTACTGGAACTGCCTCTGGAGAACAGAATAGTTGGCAAAATTCTTCAGTTATTTGTTGGATTTTGTTTTCGCTTAATTCTTCGTATGAACATCACTAACCTCATGTTTCTTCGATCCACAACCGATATAACGAAACGCTAACAACCATACCACGATTTCCACCGATCACAAGATTACCCCCCCCCCCCATTACCCTGTTGGGTGGTTAATTATTATTCTACTTTGATTTACACCTTTGTATGTCACACCCCGACCGCGTAAGACAACAAACCGCGGTGGAAACGTCGGGGAGTCGAGCAACAGAATTTATTGTTTCACAACCATGGTAATTAAAGTTTTGTTTTATTTATTAACAAAGCGGTTACATTGTCTTAAAACGAAAGAAACAAAGAGTACATAACATTATTTAAACTAATCTTGCTTCTTTTAGATCACTAAGGCCCGAGTCCGCCCTAGTGTATCCTGATCAAACCTATGCATCAGCTCCTGAAAACACATGTGAAAATAGGTACGTCAGCATAAAAATGCATGTGAGATACATAGGTTTATTGATTTAAGGATTCATGACTTGTAATTAAAAGAATTGTTTTATAAAAGTTTAGTCATGAATCTTAGGAAAATGTTTTCTTTTATAAACCTTATAAAAAGTGATAACGAAATCAGATGATATAGAAAAGAAAGATGTATAAGTGACCAAGTAAAAATGAGTTGTATAAAATAAGTTGTTTGTAAAACAATGTTTATGTGAAAATATGTTATCTGCGTAAAATGTAATATGTCTAAATTGAAATGGTTTAAATAACGCTACGATATGTAATATCATAAAAGCACTTATATATAGGAAGTACCAGCAGCGTATCCACCATGCTTTTATCATATTACACATGCCTCGTTATTTAAATCACTTACCCAAACAAACCACCAATTGAATTGTTTAAACCAATGTCAAAATGTTTCTGTGTATCCAATGTCAAATGCCAAATGTAAATCATCTTTATGTATAATCAAATGTTATGTATGGCAAGTAAAAATGTCTACTCTAACCATATGTAAAATGTACAAAACAATGTATTGAAATAAATCATAGTTTAAATCAAAATTTATGTTTTGTAAAATCAATGCATGCTTTACTGATACAAACATCTATGCGGTAATGTTAAAACGCATACATCCAAGCCTTGCGACTGTGGCGACAAACCCTTAAACAAATTAAGGGTTTATCTAAACTATGTGTAACAACTCTCATCAAAAGTCCTAAATTATTATTTTATTTTTCCAATAGGAAACCCTAATTGAGATCCCCAAGTGATTCTGCATAAACCCTAAAATTTTCAGAACAATCGGAATCAGGATTAGGGCCCCTAAAACTCAGGGGGGGTAAAACCTAGTTGATAATATCCAAACAGTTTTACGTGTGATTCGAAAATTAACGAGCGACCGACTCACCTGAGCTACCTGGACACGAGGCTACCCTATGGTAGTAGGGTGTCCCTCGCGCCACGCGAGGGTGCCGTTTTTCATGTATAAATAGGGGAGTCTGGTACTTGCAATTGTGCGTTAGTTATACGTTCAAACTCAATACGTCCGTTGAGATATTGTCCAATTACTTCAAAAACACACACAGACACGAAACGCTGCCGCTATAACAGGGTAATAACTCGATCGCTGCTACGATTCAATGTCCGATCGATTAAAACTATCCAATGGATGTTTAAGTGTTGCCCACATTAGGGTTATACTTTGTCATTCATCGTGAATTCGATGGATGTTTAAGTATCGCACTTTGTCATTCGTTGTGATGGTTTAATCTCGTGAGTTATTGTTGGTGCATACATCTGTCGACTTCGTCTTATATCGAGTCTTGGGTTCGTTGCAATGCTGAACAAGAGTGATGTCATCATATATGATGATGACATATATGTGACATCATCATTGAATCATCACATGAAGACAAAACAAGATATAAAATATAATTGTATGTTGACCGTTTGAAGAGGTCATGTTTGAGAGTGTCCTGCTAGTTTGAGAGGGTCACGGTTTGAAGAGGTAACCGTTTGAAGGGTGACATGCCACCTTCAAACGGTCAGGGTCTCTCCTATAAATACCCTTCAAACTTTCTCATTTGTAACTTTCTGATTTCCGACGGCGAAGCCCTGTCGAAGTGTCTCTGTACTGTAAATTGTTCAAGATCAATAAACAAGACATTTATTAGTGAATACAAGCTAAACGAAGACCGAATCAATGAATTCCACCTCTGATTCTGTCTGAGCACTCTTCTGATCGACTCGTTAGGTCGTTTCATGATCCTACATGTGGTATCAGAGCTCAGGAGGAAGAGTTCTTACCGTTTAGTTCGTTTTCGCTGGAATATTCTGATTTCTACACCTTCTTTTCAAAATTGATACTTTTCACGGTTAAAATCGACTAAAACTTTCACAATGTGTGTGTAATTGTGTTTTAACAAACCCTTGAAAGTTTCAGCTTAAAATTCAAAGTAAAAGTGGTAAAAATGGCGTAAAAATTGGTGACCGTTTGAACGAGCCCAGCGCCTGACCGTTTGAAAACTGCCTTGACCGTTTGAAATATGCGCCTGACCGTTTGAAATATGCGCCTGACCGTTTGAAAACTGCCTGACCGTTTGAAACTGGACATGACCGTTTGAAACTAACCTGACCGTTTGAAAGTTGCCAACATGACAGTTTGAAACATGGTTCCAGTTTGAAAGTGTTTCAGTCTTCACGTGATTGTACATTGAGTAGTGTGAACCGATTGAAAGTTAATCGAAATGTGTATAACAGTTTACGAGGTGTCAGTAATTGGGAAAAGAAATCACATGTGAATGTCAGGTTGTATCGGTTGATCAGTAATTGGATTTGCTTTCATCGTTTCTAGAGATAAAGTTCATATTTGCGGCCCAATCATAATCATCTTGATACTAGTAGTTGCCGACCCATCAGTTGTTTTGTAGTTGGCCCATGTGATCTCATGAGATAAAGGTTTCTGGCCCATGTGACTTTAGTATTCGGTCCAATCAAAAAGTTTTGAAAGGATAAAGTTGTCGGCAATTAATTTGTAGGAAACAGTTTGTATATTTTGAAAAAGAAATGCTTTGTTACTTTTAATTGAGAGACCCAAAGAAAGTAAAGTTTGGTAATTTCATTTAAAGAGTTGTCGGCTAGCTTTAGTTGAAAATATTCAAGGTTGCTTGTGTCAGTCCATGTGATTGCATGTCATCCCAGTTTGTTTGGTAAGCTGAATTTGTGAAATTGTTTACCGAAAACATGGATTTTGAAGAAGTGTTGGCATATGTGCATCATGAATCTCATCAGTATATTTCGATAAAGAAAGAAGAAGAAACAGTCTCAGCAAAAGAAGTTGTTGAAAAAGTTCCGATTTTTTATAATTCGTCTGATGAAGAGGGTGACAATTATGAAGAAGAAATTCGAGAACTTGAATATCTTAAACAACAACTTCCATCTGATCAACGTAGTGGAAAGTTATTTTATGCCGATAAAATTGAAAAATTGAAAGAAAAACAAAATGCAAAAAGAAAGAATCAAAAGGCAGTTATTGTTAAAGAAGAGATCAGAGCTGAACAGATTGAACAAGTTCCATCGGTCAAGGTTGAGAAAGTAGAATCTGAAAAACCTGTATCTGTGAATCCTGAACCAGAGTTAAAGAAAGAGGTTGCAGAAGACGCACCTATCTTTGATCATTCATCAGAAGAAGAGAGTAAGGATGAAAGTGTTCATGAGAAAAAGAAACAGGTTGAAAATATTTCAGCTTTAAAGGTTGAGACAAAAGGTGATGATAAACAGATTTTTGTTTTGCTGAAAAATTGTGAGAAGTTGACATCTGAAAATGACAAACTCTTGAAGGAAGTTGAGAGTTTGTCATTAGAAAACAAAAATCTTAAAAAATCAGAAAATGTTTTGAAAAATCAAATACACAATTTGGAAAATGAAAAAGTAAAAATTGAGAAAGATTTTCAAAGTCAAATAAAAATTTTAGAAGATGAGAGAGATTTGTTTGGTAAAAACAATCTTGAAAAACAAATTGCAATCAATTCTCGTCTTGAAAAGATTATTAAACTTGAAAAGGAAGTTGAATGTGCTCAAAAGAAAATCAAGGAATGGGAAGAAAAGTTGAAGGTGTTTGTGAATACTTCAACTATTCCTTGTCCAAAACTTATTAATTCAGTTCCAATAAGTGACAATGTCACAAACTATGACAAAGTCGTAGTTGAAGATTGCGATGAAAAATCTGATGATGAAAAAGAAAAAATTAACAAAAAGAATTTATTTTTGAAGTTAAAAGAAAAATTTCAAGAAACTGTTCCACAATCAACCGAAAGGGGAGAATGCTCTAAGCAAAAACCTTTGAAGAAGAAAGTGGAACAGAAACAAAAAATTAAAAATTTGAAAAATGTTCAAAAAGAGAATAACAGCTCATCAAATCGATCATCCAATCGCAATCAAAAATTACAAAAAGTAAAAAATGAAAATTCAAAAATTGTTGGTAATGAGTGGTGCAGGTCGGACCACAGAGCTCAAAGGCCAAATCCAGCAAACAAGAGGAGGAAATATTATCACCAAGCCAAACAGTGCTTTGATCTAAATGTTTGGACTGAAAATGGTGATTGGTACGATAACAGAGTGTGTTACAGATGCGGTTATCAAGGACACATTGCTGTTAACTGCCAGAGTTGGAAGTTTGAGTCAAGGAGATGCTTTAACTGCAACATCATTGGCCATATTGCTAGAGATTGCTCAATGAGATCAATGAGAAGATCGAGGGCTGAATCTCAGAAGCAGGTGAAGAAACCAGTAAATGTCAAGCCCAAAGAACAGAATGTTCAAGAATCTAAAGTTCAAGAAAAGAAAGTAAAGCTTTCTCAGGGGCAAAAAGACAGACTGAGGAAAAAGAGGAAGAAGGCCAGAGAGTATCTAGAGAAGATTTTGTCCTCGGATACAACTGGTAATTCAGATAAAAGTTCTGATAAATCGATTTGCTCAAATGATCAGTCAGCCAAAACAAATTCATCAGATACAAATCTGAGGACAAAAGAGAGAGTAACGAAAGAAAAATTTACTAATCAAACTGATAAACAATCAAAGAAAGTTAATTTTTCAGACAAAACTTTTATCAAAGTTTTTGAATATAAAAGAAACTGTGAAAAGCCATTTATGTCACAAGTTGATGAATTTGGAAAACCTAAATCTAGAGTGGATTGGGTTCCAATAAAAGTCGGCGATGAATTTGTTTCTTTGAAAACAAAGGAGCCACTTTCTGGCAATGAATCTGTTTCTTCGGAAACAAAGGAGCCAGTTGTCGGCGATGAATCTGGCTCATCAAAGTCAGACAAGCCACATTTAGGCAATGATTCTGGTATGGTAAAACCAGAAGAGCCAGTTGTTGAGGTAAAAATTGAGAATTCTGGTCTAACAATGGATGATGCAAATTTTCCACCATTGTTGAACAAGAATTCAAAATCACCCAAGGACCGTCAGGCTTGGGTGAATCTGTTTAAATGAAAAACCTGACTTGCCGGAGCTCCCAAGTTGGTAATCGTGGAGCATGAATCGGCATCATTCTTATATTTTGTTTGAAAATTGTTTTTGTATAAGTGTGATTAGCCGGAACTCCCAGGTTGGTAAGCGAGGAGTAGGAATCGGCACTTTGAGAATTCAACCAACAAATGATGATTGGTTGAAAATACTTTGATTGGTTTGATCTTACAAGTAGTAAATCAGGGACATTAAGTTGTATCTGATTTTCTACAAGTGGTTGAAAAACAATGTGATGAACCAAATCCCTAACCTACTAATGGTTTTACAAAATCAACACAACTTATTTTCTGGAAAAACCATTTTAATTTAAACAAACTTAAGTATTTTGAGATCATAATGGGAAAATAGTTTGTTGTGAGGGGGAGTTCTGATTGTTTATGCCAAGTGGATGGCGAATTGAGGCAATTCGATATCAGTTGTCACGTTACTTGTACAGTTTGTTTTCAATTTCCTTTAGATGTATTTGCATTTTAGGGGGAGTAAGAATTTCAGAAAATCCAAAAACATTAGAAAATTTGAAAAAGCCAAAAACATGATAAAATGAAAAATGAGTTTTTGTTGCATAAAAGAGGAAATGATAGTACATCAGTGGACTGTCACAACATGCTAAAGAAATGGAAAGTTAAAATGTGATAAACGGTCTCACTAAAGATGTGACGATAGGCTCAGCTAGACTAGTAGATTTGCGATAACGATACAAACCTAAAATGAAAAAGCCTAGTTCTAGTGGGAAACATGATTGAAAGCATAGTACTTAGTTTTGTCCTTCTTGATTGTGTGCCTACTCAATAATCGCTGATTGTCGAAAGACATAAAACTGGTTAAGTTTGTGAACTTTCACAACTTTGCTGAAAAGTCACTGTGATTGTGCATTTCATTTTGCAAAGATTTAAACTTGTTTGATTTCTTTATTTTGTTTAAGCATCGGACATCCTCTGCGTATACGTGAGTATCGACCTGGATGTTGTTGCCTAAACGTTCTGTTTTATTTTCTTTGGTGTTTCGTTTAAGCTTTGGATCACCTCTGCGTATACGGGAGTATCGACCTGGTGGTTAAAGCCTAAACAACTTCAACTTGTTTTATTTTTCTTATTTTGTTTAAACATTGGACTTTCTCTGCGTATACGGAAGTATCGACCTGATTGTTAATGTTTAAACATTCTGCTTTGTTTTCGCACAAATCACAGTTGATAAAAGTTTAAAGGTATTACTTGAGTTAGTGTATTGCATGATGAGGGGATATGCTGAGATCGTGGGGTCCATAAGAACTTAGTGCAATCTTAATATACCTTAACGTATCGGTAAGCATTTTGAAAGTTTTTAGATTGAGCTTAAGAGGACAAATATATCGTCAATCTATGTGAATCGTTTAGAACTTAATATGTTTAAAGCTTAACGGTGCTAGTGATTGGTCACAAAAACTGATATGATCCTCTTACACAAACTCACAAAAATAGTGTCTGTAAATATTTCTTTACTGTATTTCATTCTATTTCAAAACCCAAAAAGATTTTAGTGTGTTTTAGCATAAATTTTGAAAAATTCAAAAAGATTTTAGACAATCTGATGTTGAAGAGCTGATTTTCAAAATTTCAAGTGCTGAACATGATCACCTGGTTTGGGAGCGTGCGTTTAAAGAAGAAACTGTTTTTGATAAAGAAAAATTTGATTAGTTAATCAAGGTCATTAATTTGAACTTGATGTAACTATTACTAGTAATTTTTTCTTATTGATTTAAGTAAAAACTTATGTTGTGATGAGAAAATGTGTGCAGGAAATGAACTGATCAGAGATAAAGCCAGGGATTGATCTCAAGGTGATAGCTAATTCCAGACAGTGATCCCATCATGACGAGAGAGGGAGTCTGACGAGGTTAGAGCCAAAGAGAAGATCCTGGTATATGCTAAGAAAGTAAAAAGACTGATAAAGACTGAAGATGCGAAGACTCGACACTTAAGACTCGTCAACATCTGAGGGGGAGTCTGTAGGTGCATACATCTGTTGACTTCGTCTTATATCGAGTCTCGGGTTTGTTGCAATGCTGAACAAGAGTGATGTCATCATATATGATGATGACATCATATATGTGACATCATCATTGAATAATCACATGAAGACAAAACAAGATATAAAATATAATTGTATGTTGACCGTTTGAAGAGGTCATGTTTGAGAGTGTCCTGCTAGTTTGAGAGGGTCATGGTTTGAAGAGGTAACCGTTTGAAGGGTGACATGCCACCTTCAAACGGTCAGGGTCTCTCCTATAAATACCCTTCAAACTTTCTCATTTGTAACTTTCTGATTTCCGACAGCGAAGCCCTGTCGAAGTGTCTCTGTACTGTAAATTGTTCAAGATCAATAAACAAGACATTTATTAGTGAATACAAGCTAAACGAAGACCGAATGAATGAATTTCGCCTCTGATTCTGTCTGAGCACTCTTTTGATCGACTCGTTAGGTCGTTTCATGATCCTACAGTTATCGTAAATGTTGTATTAGTTACTAACCTAGTTTTGTGTGCATTGTTATTTAAACTAGGTTAACAAGGCTAATTCATAAACTAGACTCTGCTCGTGTTAAATCTGCAATGTGAGTCATTCTCTTTTTATCAAATTATTTCCAAAACCCTATTTATTTTCAAAGTTATAATTACAGGGATTAAGTCTTTGTAATCACCAAATTACAGCCGGTATGTGGGGTTTTGTATACATTACTTGATAACCGTCACCATTGGACAACGAGTTAGCCAAGGGGTGATATGACCATAGTCACAGACACCATTGGACAATGAGGTTACCAATGGAGGGTCGAGTGACAAATACTGTGGGTAGTTGGTTGATATATGGAAACATTGTAATCGCTCTTAATACTGTAAATTATAACAAGCTGTCATTTTAGTAAAAAGAATGATTCACCAGTATTTCCCTGCTGACAAAACCTTTTTCAAACATGTTTCAGGTGATCTGTTGTGATCCAAGAAAAGTGTCGTGAAGCACTATAAGCTTAAGAAAGTGGCTCAATGTAAATAAAGAAATATGTTTTGTGAAATAAAGATTCTCAGTGAAATCACCCTATTGTAAATTACCGGGGTTTTATCCCAAATTATGGAATAAAATAATCAGGCATTTTCAAGTTTTAAAAAGATCCTGTTAAAATCTTCCGCTGTCAACTCAATTAAATAAATACCACGGGATTTTCTGTCCCGCGGCTCCTGAACCGGGTTAAACCGGGGCGGGGGCCGTGACAGAAAAAGGTGGTATCAGAGCCACTGAGTTAAGCTAATTAAGTATTTGAGAAATACTTAATTTTCCTGATTGCCATTTTTGTGATTATGTGTTTTATTAACTGACTATTTGTTAGTTACAGTATGGGTAAGCAAAACCTTTCGAACATCTATCTTAAATTAGATAGTTCGACAAAAGAGAAGGGAAGTTCATCCCAATCAAAATCCTCAAGATACTCAGTAGATACTGAGGAGGTAATATTTGTTCGTAAAGCTCATTATGAGGAACCACTTTCTCCTAATAAAAGAAGTTTGATTATTAGGAAAAGTCAAGAGAAAATAAAGAAATCTCAATCAAAAGAAATGAGAGTTAATCAAGAAACTCAGAAACTAGGCAGTAACCCACCGTGGGAAGACAAGTTAGATGAAAAATGGGCAGATCTTTATATGCTAGCCACTGTAGCAGTAAATGCAAATCTTTAAAATACCCTGACACAGTATTAGCACCCTTATTACTTACAAGCCAGAAACGTTACCCAGTAAATAAATAAGTTTATAATAAAATGTTTAATTTCCAGTATTCTTTGTATTAAATTAATCACACAATATGCAATAATACTTGAAGGTTATCTGTAAAATTTTGTTATAAAATTTTAACTTATTATTTTTACGTATATGCTAAACAGCATGAATGAGTTATCTGGAGCCCTAGAGAATCTCAACCTCTACCCTGTGAACATAGAAGTTTCCAAAGAATTTACTGGTTACTTTGCTGATGTGGAAAAACCTATAGAATTTCAAGCTCCACCTCTAGAGAAAACAAAACCTAAGAAAAGAAGAAGATTGGTAGGCTGGAGACGGGTACGCAGAAGGAAGCCAGCAATTAGGAAAATTCCCAAGATCGAGAATCCCCTAGATAAAGGAAAAGGGATAGAGATTGAAAAAGATTCAAGGCAAGCGGGGATGAAAATTGGGGAAAATTTTAAGCAAGAGATTGGAGAAAGCTCTAAACAAACCCATGAAATGACATTGCAGGAGGAGCTAGATTTCATATTGGCAAGCTGCGATACTATTAAGCCTGTCAATGAAAATGTTTTTACTCATCCTATTGAAACCCAACTTCCAATCAACTTAGAACCAGCCATCCCAGAACCTTTGATTCACACTCAACCTCTAGGAATGGACGAATGGTGGACTAACGATTGGCAGTTCCAAAACCTACTAAATAACCCTTATACCTTTTTCCCTCAGTATGACCCAGAACCTATACCAAATCCACCAATGAGTAATGAAAACTTAGCTGAACTCCGCCATTTTGGCGAAGAGCTGATGGATGCTGGGAATAGGATCCGGGAGATAGGAGGACAAATCTCATGGAAATATGATGAGAGGGAACATCGTTTTTAAAAAATACCAGCTGATTAGGGATAATGTGGTTGTGAAGTTATGATTGTATAATAATATAATAATCAAAATAAAACATGTAAAATAAACAATAAAACTTGTGTAAAATAATCAGTGTGTACGAAATCATATTATAATATATAAACAAATGAAAGTTGAGAAATTGACAATTTTGGTTATATTTGTTTACGTGATTATGTGCGATTAATTGTTATATTTGGTTGTTTCTTATTTTATACTAATTATTTATATACAAATTAATTATCAGATGGAAAACTTTGGTAATGAACCAGTAAATGAAGTAAATCAATCTGAGCAAAATCAGGAAGAGCAATTGCTAAATAGGCAAGATATTGAGGATATCGTTGCTCAAGGAATAGCCAATGCTATCCCAGCAATACTTGCTGCTGCTAGAAATCAAGTTGAACCTCAACAAATCATTCCTAGCAAACGTACTTCTGAAGATAACTTCAGTAATAGCGTAAATGGAGGAAGTAATCATATTAATAACAATAACAATCCACGACAGGCCCCGCTCCCTAAGAAAATGAAAGCTGCAACACCTTGTTGCACTTATAAGGAGTTTCTTGCCTATAAACCTGCTGAGTTCGCAGGCAATGAAGGGGCAACTGCAGCACTGCGTTGGGTAGAGAAAACCGAGGCAGTAATTGCAATCAGTAAATTTGCCGAGGAAGACAAAGTGATGTATACATCGCATTTGTTTAAAGAAGGGGCACTAGAATGGTGGAACACGGTACTTCAAGCCAAAGGAAGAAATGTGGCCTATGCCATGAACTGGGAAGAATTTAAAAGTCTGATGGAAAGAAAATTATGTCCCGAGTATGAAAAGGAACAAATGGCGAATAAGTTCCTGAACCATCAGATGATGGGTGTAGACTGTCGAGGATATACTTCGACATTCTTCGAATATGCTAGAGTGGTACCAACGCTGGCTTCGCCAGAACCGGTACTTATTTCTTGCTATATTTGGGGATTGATTAGTGAAATTTGTAATATCGTTAAAGCTGCGAGACCTCGCACTATTGACGATACGGTAGAATTAGCAAACACCCTAACTGACGAGCTGGTACGCACAAGAGATGAAAATAGGAAAAAGGAACTGGCTCAGAAGATTACCCAAGGATTTCGTGTGGGTAATTGTAGCAACTTCAAGAAAAGAGGAACAGGGCAATCTTCAACTCCGTCGTTCTGCAGGAATTACAGAAAGAAACATTATGGAAGATGTAATGTAACCTGCAACTTTTGCAAAGTTTTAGGTCATCGTGAAGAAGACTGCAGAAAGAAAACCAGGATCTGCTATAACTGTGGAGAAGTGGGGCATTTCAAAACAGAATTTCCTAAGTTGGTCAAACCAGCAGACAACAAAGCCAAACCGGCAGATGGAGCTACTAAGAAGAATGCCAGAGCATTCCAACTGACCACTCAAGAAGCAAAACTCATTCCAGATGTGATAGCTGGTACGTTCTTAGTTCACAACGTGTACGCAAAAGTATTATTTGACTCTGGTGCAAACCAAATTTTTATAAATACTTCATTATGCCAAGCTCCAAATTTACCTTTGACCAATCTTAGGCAAATTTTTACAGTCGAAACGGCAGATGGAAATTCTGTTAAAATAGATAAGGTTCTGCAAAAAAGGAAATATAGAACTTTCAGGTCATAAATTTCATGCAAACCTGTTACCTATGAAATTAGCCGAATTCGATGTTGTGCTAGGAATGGATTGGTTAGTAGCCAACCATGCTCGAATTCTTTGTGATAAGAACTCTATAGAAATTCAGGCACCCACCGGAGGAATAATCATGATTACAGAAGAAAAACCACGTAAACCCATGAAGTTCATTTCAGCAATGAAAGTTGCTAGTTATGAACGAAAGCAAGGAATAGTGTATATGATTTCCGTAATCATTAGTACTAAGGATAAAGAGCTTAAGGAAATTCCAGTAGTATCAGAATACTCGGATGTATTCCCATAAGAACTCCTGGGATTACCACCTGACAGGGAAGTAGAATTTAGAATTCATCTAATTCCTGGAACTACACCGATAGCCAAAGAACCTTATCGGTTAGCACCTACAGAAATGTTAGAATTGAAAAATCAATTAGATGAATTACTAAATAAAGGATTCATACAACCTAGTTCATCCCCGTGGGGAGCACCAGTGTTGTTTGTAAAGAAAAAGGACGGTTCGATGCGAATGTGTATCGATTATAGAGAATTGAATAAGGTTACAATTAAGAATCGATACCCATTACCTAGAATTGATGATCTTTTTGATCAGCTTCAGGGAGCTAGATACTTTTCTAAGATAGATTTACGCTCTGGATATCATCAATTGAAGGTACAAGAAGAAGACATACCTAAAACTGCTTTCAGAACTAGGTATGGTCATTACGAGTTTACAGTCATGCCCTTCGGATTAACAAATGCACCTGCAGCATTTATGGACATGATGAATAGAATCTGTAAACCGTACTTGGATAAATTTGTAATTGTCTTAATTGATGATATACTTATTTATTCCAAAAGTCAGGAAGAGCATTGTCAGCACTTGCATGCACTCTTAATTTTGTTAAGAAAAGAAAAGCTTTACGCTAAATTCTCGAAGTGTGAATTTTGGCTACAAGAAGTGCAATTCTTAGGACATATGGTGAATCACGAGGGTATTCACGTAGATCCTGCTAAAATAGAAGCAATCACCAAATGGAAGGTTCCACAAACAGCTATGGAAATTAGAAGTTTTCTAGGATTAGCTGGTTACTATAGACGGTTTATTAAGGATTTTTCTAAAATAGTTGTTCCATTAACTAAGCTAACCTGTAAAGCAGTCAAGTTTGAATGGGGACCTAAGCAAGAAGAGGCCTTTAGGATTTTGAAGCAAAAGTTAACAAATGCTCCAATACTAGCCTTACCAAAAGGAACTGAAGATTTTGAAGTATATTGTGATGCTTCAAAACTAGGATTAGGATGTGTGCTAATGCAACGCAAGAAGGTAATTGCGTATGCTTCAAGACAATTGAAAAAGCAGGAAGAAAACTATACGACTCATGACTTAGAATTAGGAGCCATAATTTTTGCCCTTAAGATTTGGAGACATTATCTGTATGGAAGTAAGTTTACTGTCTATACGGATCATAAAAGTTTAAGATATATCTTTGGGCAAAAAGAATTAAATATGAGGCAAAGGAGATGGAAGGAAATCCTAAGTGATTACGATTGTGATATTCAATATCACGAAAGAAAGGCAAATGTAGTTGCAGATGCCTTAAGTCGTAAGTATCATGAGAAACAACGGCGGATTCGTGCTCTTAGATTAAGTCTACAATTAGACTTAATGGAACAATTGAAAAGTACTCAGGAAACAGCAATCAAGGATGATGTTGAAGGAATGAAAGGAAGAATAAAAGAATTAGAACAAGGAAGTGATGGAATTTGGAAATTCCATAAGAAACGAATTTGGGTACCTAAGCAAGGTGAATTAAGAAATAAGATTTTAGAAGAAGCCCATAAATCTAGGTATACCATGCATCCAGGAAACAACAAAATGTACCAAGATTTAAGAAATAATTTCTGGTGGATAGGAATGAAAAAGGACATAGCTAGATATGTTTCTAAATGTCTTACTTGTTCACAAGTTAAAGCAGAACACCAGAAACCTTCAGGGTTACTTCAACAATTAGAAATGCCTGTATGGAAATGGGAACTCATAACAATGGACTTTGTTACTAAGTTGCCCAAAACCAGAAAAGGTAATGATGCGATTTGGGTAATTGTGGATCGATTAACCAAGTCAGCTCATTTTCTACCCATGAAGGAAACCTTTTGCATGGAAAGGTTAGCCAAGTTGTACGTAGATGAAGTAGTATCCTTACATGGAGTTCCACTCTCCATCATATCGGATAGGGATAGTCATTTTACTTCCCATTTCTGGACTAGTTTCCAAGAAGCAATGGGAACTTGACTAAATCTGAGTACTGATTATCATCCACAAATAGACGGGCAAAGTGAAAGGACGATACAAACTCTAGAAGACATTCTCCGGGCATGTGTGATAGATTTTGGTGGAAACTGGGATGACCATCTACCTTTAATTGAATTCTCCTATAGCAATAGTTATCATGCAAGCATCGAAGCTGCCCCATTTGAAGCACTGTATGGAAGGAAGTGCAGAACTCTAGTTTGTTGGGCAGAAATAGAAGAAAGTCAATTATCAGGTCCTGAAATAGTACAAGAAACTACCGACAAGATCACTCAAATCAAGGAAAGGTTAAAGAGAGCTTGAGATCATCAGAAAAGTTTGCCAACAATCGACGCAAGTCGTTAGAATTCCAAGTTGGAGACAGAGTACTGTTAAAAGTTTCTCCTTGGAAAGGAGTAGTTCGATTCGGTAAGAAAGGAAAGCTAAGTCTAAGATACGTAGGACCATTTCCAATCATCCAACGTATAGGACCAGTTGCTTATCATTTACAACTACCAGAAGAGCTAGCCGGAGTACATGATGTATTTCATGTATCCAATCTCAAGAAATGTCTATCTGACGAGTCCCTGGTAGTACCTCTTCAAGATATAGAGGTAAATGAAAAACTGAAGTTTGTTGAAAAACCACTTCAAATCGAAGATCGAAAGATCAAGTTTCTCAAGCACAAAAGATTGGTGCTAGTCAAGGTCAAGTGGGATTCCAGAAGAGGACCCGAATACACTTGGGAGCTGGAATCGGAAATGAAAAGAAAGTATCCTCACTTATTCCAATAAATCTCGAGGACGAGATTTTTATTAAGGTGGGGAGGATGTAACAACTCTCATCAAAAGTCCTAAATTATTATTTTATTTTTCCAATAGGAAACCCTAATTGAGATCCTCAAGTGATTCTGCATAAACCCTAAAATTTTCAGAACAATCGGAATCAGGATTAGGGCCCCTAAAACTCAGGGGGGGGGTAAAACCTAGTTGATAATATCCAAACAGTTTTACGTGTGATTCGAAAATTAACGAGCGACCAACTCACCTGAGCTACCTGGACACGAGGCTACCCTATGGTAGTAGGGTGTCCCTCGCACCACGCGAAGGCCCCTCGCGCCACGCGAGGGTGCCGTTTTTCATGTATAAATAGGGGAGTCTGGTACTTGCAATTGTGCGTTAGTTCGACATTCAAACTCAATACGTACGTTGAGATATTGTCCAATTACTACAAAACACACAGAGACACGAAACGCTGCCGCTATAACAGGGTAATAACTCGATCGCTGCTACGATTCAATGTCCGATCGATTAAAACTATCCAATGGATGTTTAAGTGCTGCCCACATTAGGGTTATACTTTGTCATTCGTCGTGAATTCGATGGATGTTTAATTATCGCACTTTGTCATTCGTTGTGAGGGTTTAATCTCATGAGTTATCGTAAATGATGTATTAGTTACTAACCTAGTTTTGTGTGCATTGTTATTTAAACTAGGTTAACAAGGCTAATTCATAAACTAGACTCTGCTCGTGTTAAATCTGCAATGTGAGTCATTCTTTTTTTATCAAATTATTTCCAAAACCCTATTTATTTTCAAAATTATAATTACAGGGATTAAGTCTTTGTAATCACCAAATTACAGCCGGTATGTGGGGTTTTGTATACATTACTTGATAACCGTCACTATTGGACAACGAGTTAGCCAAGGGGTGATATGACCATAGTCACAGACACCATTGGACAATGAGGTTACCAATGGAGGGTCGAGTGACAAATACTGTGGGTAGTTGGTTGATATATGGAAACATTGTAATCGCTCTTAATACTGTAAATTATAACAACGTGTCATTTTAGTAAAAAGAATGATTCACCAGTATTTCCCTGCTGACGAAACCTTTTTCAAACATGTTTCAGGTGATCGGTTGTGATCCAGGAAAAGTGCCGTGAAGCACTACAAGCTTAAGAAAGTGGCTCAATGTAAATAAAGAAACATGTTTTGTGAAATAAAGATTCCTAGTGAAATCACCCTATTGTAAATTACCGGGGTTTTATCCCAAATTATGGAATAAAATAATCAGGCATTTTCAAGTTTTAAAAAGATCATGATAAAATCTTCCGCTGTCAACTCAATTAAATAAATACCACGGGATTTTCTGTCCCGCGGCTCCTGAACCAGGTTAAACCGGGGCGGGGGCCGTGACACTATGTATATCGGATTCAGTCATTTCCAATTTCCAAACAAACCTAGGAAGCCAGAAATGGGAGTTGTCAATTCCTATGGTACCACTACTTACTACCGAGCGGCGTAGCTAATGTTAATGAACATACTTTTGTCCCGTTAAACAAACAAAATGTCATACCAAATGTAAGCATGTTATGTGAAAACAATGTACTAAGTATGCAAAAATGAACATACATAGCAGAATATGATGTAAAGCAATGTGTACATATGCTAAAATGAACATATGAAACAAATGTGTTCATGAAATCAATGTACTAGCATGTTTAATTAAACATACATAGCATAAAACATGGATGAAATCATGTACTATATGTGTACTAATGAACATAGCATGTGTGTGATATGAAACATGAAAAGCACGAAAGTAACAAGTAGGCACATGTGTTTCACCCCAAAATGTTTGAAAACAGTAAAAGAGGGGTCTATGTACTCACTTGAGATAGCTTAGAAGTCTTTGAATAACAACCAAGCAAAGCTAGAAGGATCACGGAATCAATCGGCACCTAATATAGGTACCTACATTAATAAACTGGACCTAAATCGGAGGATTGGATAGGATTAGGTTTCGTAAACCAAATGAGTATGGGAACTCATGTAATATGGTTTAACAAAGCCTACATTCTAAAACGGAACCTATCCTAAGTTCTTACGACCCATTACGACCCGTTTATGTGACACCTGTGCCTCCACGGCCATCAAACAAATACTAAATCAATGAAATATTGTATTTCATACTGGGGATTTGAATAAATATGTGTATCGTTTGCACATATCAATTCTTGTTCGATTTCGGGCTTTAAATCACTTTCTGGAAGGTCATACGCAAACTGGTGCATAAACGCAATCAGTTTAACGTGACGTACACTCTGGAACTATGACGTAAGCCAAACATACCCTAAATATCCTTTACATAACTTAGAAATAAGTTTCGAAGGATTCGGTATGGCAAAAACATGTTTATTTGAACTAAAGAACTATTTACGACAAAACTGCGAAACTAACGTTGGTGACCACCCGGATAATATTTAAATCCCAAAAATATTCTGCTATGATTAAAATTTTATTTTGATCAGGTCCGTGTTGAAAAATAAATTAAAACGCTTAAAAATGTTATTTTTCAAAGTTTAAGCACGTACCGTGTGTTTCTGCGCAACACAGTGCTTCAACTGCAAAACGCAGACAACGCAGCCAGTCTTGGCAACTGAAATTTATTTCAGTAATATTTTGGCGGGTTTATTTTTATATTCTAATAAAAATAATTTAGAACGCCATAAACCGGGATTTAAACGCTAGATAAAATACCTGGTATCCAATTAAACACCGGTTTTAGCCTACATATAGCCTACATATACGGTTATATATATGTTTGGACCCCACCATATATTTTGCTAGATTATGACAATATTACATTTGATCTTGATTGGCCAAGTATTGGTGTATGCATCTTTCCATATCTCTTATATATCTTCATAGAATCCTTCCAAGATCATTCACACTCAACCTCACTCTCTGTCTCCCTCCTACAACCGTCCACCATCTCTCTCTCCTCCCTCTTCATCTTCTTCAAACCTTCAAGTCTTGTTCTTCACATTCAATTCCCTTTCCTAGCAACCTTCAAGTTAGTATGAAGATCTAAAGGTGATTCCAAGGTGTTGTCAAGTGATTACAAGCTTCCTATCATCAAAATCTCATCCTACAACCTACTTGAATCTTGAAGGTATAACACTTATGTTTAAATCATACTTTGATTCTTGGTTGTTTTTGATGATTTGAAGTTTCTCTTGAATCTTGGGATTTTTACTAAACTTGAAATCTAAAATGAAATGGGTCTTGAAACAAACAAAAATAGTGGTGTATATATATGTATATAACCATACATATATATGTGTGTATATGAGTTTATTTTTTAGTTAGAGTTTGATATCTTGTTAAGTACTTGTTTATGTTGTTACATGTTCATGAATGGTGGTAAAAATGCAAGTATTTGGTGATTTATGTAGGATATATTAAATGTAAATAACATCAGCAAATAAACCTGAATATATCACAAATTTGATGCATCTAAACCCATATAAAATGTTGATGTTATGATAGTATGCTTTAGGAACTTGTACATGTGAAGATATGTTGATTTAAAGCTCAAGAAATGATGAAAAATGGTTATATGACAAAAACTGTTTTAGATCAGGTTACAAACACTAAAAATAATATTATTTGAAGTATTATAGTGGCATGAAACTTTGACATAGGTTTACTAGCTTTGCATGTTGTACATATAGCTTAAAAAGTGGTAAATTATGTGAAATTTGCATGATTTATGTGCTTTGTTTAAGACCTGAACTATCATGAGTATAACCATTATTTTATTCAGTAAATAACATGTCTTGTGTCAAAATTTCAAGTTGTTTCGATTTGGGATGGTTTGGGTAACATTTGATGCAAAACTATGCGGTAAAACGGTCAAAAATCGCCTTTTCGGAGTATTTTTACAAAACTGTTTTAAATCAGTAACCAAACTGATATATTTGATATAAAAATAAGTATTTTAACTTATATTAAGTTTACTTGGTGATTGGTTAGTCATAGGTGACTTCCGACGCCCAAAAATGTTACCGAATCGCAAAAATAAGTGTTTTTCGACATACACTAGAATGGGTTGTTCATGGGTTATTTTATGTGTTACAATGTGCTATGTGTTTTACAATATGTGTATGATCATGTGTTACTGTTGACAAGATTAGGTGTGTTACGCTCGAGTACATATATACAAATACACCAAAATAATCAAAAATAATAACTTTCGAGAAATCTCAAAGTTATGTGAAAATTCCAAGTATCGGAGAAACTCATGTATTTTTGTGAGTTTTGATTATTTAATCATTCTTATTTAATTTAGGACGAATAAACAAATTGTGGGATTGTGTTAACATATAAAAACGCACCCAAAGGTGAGTACATAGACCCCTCTTTTACTGTTTTCAAACTGTTTTGGGGTGAAACACATGTGCCTACTTGTTACTTTCGTGCTTTCCATTATTTTTACATCATATACTTACTATGTTCATTAGTACACTATTAGTACATGTTTTACATTACATTTTCTGCTATGTATGATGACTTGGCATGCTAGCATATTGTTTTACATTGCATCTCTGTTGCATATGTTCTCGTAACATATGGACACATTATTTACATCTCTACCTTGTATGTTCACTTAAGCATGCTAGGTACATTATTTTCATAAAACATGTTTACATTTGGTATATCATTTGGTTTGTTTAACGGGACTAAATTACATTCATTAACACCGATCATGCCGCTCGGTAGTAGGTAGTGGTACCATAGGACTTGACAAATCCCGTTCCTAAAACCCTAGGTTTGTTTGGGTGGAAGGAATGACCGACTCCGAAAACATTTCTTTGATAACCTTCACTCTAAGGTTATCCGTCTGTTTCAAGGCTTGGATGTAGGCGTTTAACATTACCGCATAAATGGTTGTATCAGTAAAGCATGCATTATCTTACAAAACATAACTTTTGATTATATTTTATCAAATACATTGTTTTCTACATTACTTTCTTATAGGGTTAAATAAGTGCCTTTAATCAATAAATGCTTTTATTCACTCTACATATCATTTGCTTATACATTACATGATTTACATTGATGGTTTTTACATAAACATTTGACATTTGACTATACATAAACATTTTTACATTGATGGTTTGTTTTGGTAAGTGATTTAAGTAACGAGACGTGTGTAGTATGATACAAGCATGGTGGATACGCCGCTGGTACTTCCTATATATAAGTGTTTGTATTATATTACATGTCGTAGCGTTATTTAAATCATTTCAATTTGGACTTATACATCTTACACAAATGACATATTTTTCACAAAACATTGTTTTACAAAAACAACTTATTTTATACAAACTCATTTTACTTGGTTATTCATTTAACCTTACATTTACTCTTTTACATATCATCTACTTGATTATCGCTTTTCATCTGATTTACAAAACAAAACATTTTATAAGGTTCATGACTATTTTTGTTAAACATTTTTCTTCAAACTTATAAGTCATGAATCCTAAATCAATAAAACCTATGTATCTCACATGCATTTTATGCAAACGTACCTATTTTCACATGTGTTTCAGGAAATGATGCATAGGATTGATCAAGGTAACTTAGGCGGACTTGGGCCTTAGTAACATTAAAAGACACAAGACTAGTTAATTATGTTATGCTTCTTTGTTGTTAAGACATTGTAACTCTTTTAATCTATAATACAAAATTTCAATTTTCCATGTGTTATGAAACAATGATTCTATTACAACACTCCCCGACGTTTCCGCCATGATTTGTTGTTTTACATGGTCGGGGTGTGACAGTTTAGGTAGCTTATGCTACTTTAACGCGTTGTTCTCGTAAAACGCGTTCGGATCGCCTAACTAGTCCTATGACAAGTATTACATGCCTTAACATGTCTAATAATGTTGCCTAATCAATTTAGATGTCAAAATTTAAGTTACATATGCTTAGAATGAATTTATGCGTAAAAAGGGTATTTTGGTCATTTACCTAAGGCATATAAACAACCTATCATACAACTAAGTAAACGTAGTGACCATAAGGTATAACCTCGGAAGGTTATTCCCTATACAATTATGGTCACAAAATATGTTTGGTCGGATCTAATGATCGACCAAACGAGTCGGGTTCGAAAGTCTAAGCGGTTGTTTAGACCACTCATCTTACAACCCTATATAAACACTTAACTAAAAGTGACGAGTTAAACATGTTAAAACATATTTAACGAAGTTAGAAAACAAGTTAGATATCAAAACAAAGGGTTTTGATACCCAATGAGAGTTTGGTTGCAAAATACGCATAAACACGTATTTTGACCGAAACTACGACTCATCACTATGCCTAAATAACGTGGTAATCAGTAGGTATAGTCACAAAGGACTACGACCATCGTGATTATGCTCACGTTGCGAAGTTCAAACGGACTTCGTGTTGACCATTGACTGGTCAAAGCAGAAATTCAAACACTGTTTGACTTTTACGCTTAAAACGCACAAAAGAATGAAAGAAACTTACAAAAGGTCCAAGCTATGAAGATTTGATCTAAAAATTCTCAGGTATGAAGTTTTGGAACCTCAACTTAGAGAAAATTCAGATCAAGTGTGAGTTGGAATGAAAGTGGGGGTGGGTATTTATAGATTTCTCAAAACCGTTAGGATCGTTCCTCGATTTTTGAGCTTTAATCTAAGCCTTACACGTGTACCCACTGATTTGGAATACTATGGGTGCCCAAAACAAGCTCATAGAATGAAGAAAACCATGTGCAAAACAAGGAAACAGCTGGATATTGCTGGAAACATGTTTCTGATGTCTGAAGGCTGCTTACGGACCGTATGCAGTTCCCTTACGGTCCGTATGCTATGTGCAGACCAGCAAGTTTTGCAAAATGTCAGTTTTGGTCCCTGTGTGCGCATTGTCGTGTTTTGGCACTTCTAACACCCGTCAAGCCTATTTTTAAGCTCTATAAGGATGTTAAAGCATAGGGAACTTGAAATATGCTTAGAAATGTCACGGATGTCGATTCATTTGGCTGTACGGTTATGTTGTTCGGTTAATTACGACGGAAGTCGTAACGGACGCGAAAACGATCCGAATTGCGAAACGAATGAAGTTTTAGCATTCAAATCACTAAAATAAAATATTTTAATGATTACATAAATTTTTGGATGTCCGGATGTATTCAGAATGTAAGATATGCACGAAAATGCAAACTTATGCACTTTTTGACGCTTTTAGTCCCTGATTGACCAATAAGTTTATTTTTGCACACCGAACCCCTCAAAGCCTATTTCTAAGCTATGTAAAGGATATTTAGGGTATGTTTAACTTATGATCAAGTTCCGGAATGTTCGTTACGGTACGAATCAACATACTTTCATGGTTTGTCGAAAATAGTCCCTGTAAGCGAATAAACTTGATTTTGCCATACTAATCCCTTCAAAACTTATTTCTAAGTTATGTAAAGGTTATTTAAGCAATGTTTTCCCATTTTCAAACTGGGATCTCTGGTTGCTCCAATAATCCAGAGGGATGTTGATGTTCAGCCTTAACCTTAAGACAAGTAAGGCATTTGGATACATACATGGCAATGTCTTTCTTCATACCAGGCCACCAATACTGAGTACGAATAACGAGATCAGGCTTAATGTGATATGGCAAGGTGCAAAAATAGAATAACGAGATCAGGCTTAATGTGATATGACAAGTGAGGCATTTTATCTGCACCAGGATGAATAGAATAACGAGATTTATGAGCCTCATCCATAAGCAAGGTGCAAAAATTGTCCTGACTTGGGACCCACAAACGGTCCATGAAATAATATGATCCATTGTCCTTTAGTTCAAGATCAGGCTTAATGTGATATGGAAATTCCTTACCCATCAAGTCTTGTGTAACACAAGTATGTTGAGCCTGAGAAATGCGAGTTTGAATATCAGATCGAACACGAACATAATGAATCTAAACACGCTCTTTATGACTCAATGCGTCAGCCACGACATTCGCCTTACCAGGATGGTAGCGAATTTCGCAATCAAAGTCGTTTAGAAGTTCAACCCCACGTCGTTGCCTCATGTTGAGTTCTTTCTGTTTGAAGAGGTGCTGAAGACTTTTGTGGTCAGTGAAAACCACACATTTTGCACCATACAGATAGTGTCTCCAGATTTTGAGAACGAATACAACTGCACCTAACTCAAGATCATGAGTGGTGTAGTTCTTCTCGTGTAACTTCAACTGCCTCGATGCATAAGCTATGACTTTGTTCCTTTACATGAGAACACAGCCAAGACCCAAATTGGATGCATCACAATACACGAAAAAATCATCATTGCCCTCAGGTAAGGATATAATGGGAGCATCACAAAGCTTCTGCTTCAAGGTCTGAAATGCTTCTTCTTGTTTAGATCCCCAAACAAAGGGTTTGTTCTTCTGAGTTAGAGCAGTTAGAGGAACTGCAATCTTGGAGAAGTTTTCGATGAAGCGGCGGTAATAACCCGCAAGGCCAAGAAATGAACGAACCTCAGTTGGAGTAGTAGGTGTATCCCAATCCTTAATCGCACTGATCTTGGAGGGATCTACATGAATACCTTGTTCGTTGACGATATGTCCCAAAATATGAACTTCCTTAAGCCAGAATTCACACTTGGAGAATTTGGCAAAAAGTTGCTCTCTCTTCAGGAGTTCCAGAGTAAGACGAAGATGTTGCTCATGATCGGCTCGTGTCTTAGAATAAATCAAGATGTCATCAATGAAAACGATGATGAACTTGTCAAAATAGGGTTTACAGACCCTATTCATTAAGTCCATGAAAACAGCAGGAGCATTAGTCAAACCGAATGGCATAACAGTGAACTCATAATCCCATATTTTGTGTGGAAAGCTGTTTTGGGAATATCTTCTTCGAGCACACGAAGTTGATGATACCCAGAACGAAGATCAATCTTTGAGAAACAAGTAGCACCCTGTAACTGATCAAAGAGATCGTCAATGCGAGATAGGGGATATTGATTCTTGATGATAAGCTTGTTAAGCTCACGATAATCGATGCACATCCTGAATGAGCCATCTTTCTTTTTGACAAAAAGAACGGGAGCACCCCAAGGTGAAAAGCTAGGACGAATAAAACCTTTGTCAGAAATCTCATGAAGCTGCTTAGATAACTCTTGCATCTCAGATGGTGCAAGACGATACGGAGATCTAGCGATAGGATTAGCACCAGGTGCAAGATCAATACGGAACTCAACTTGACGTGCTGGGGGTAAACCAGGTAATTCTTCAGGAAACACTTTAGGATAATCCCAAACAACAGGGATTTCATGCATAGACTTACCTTTGCCTTTATCCGTTACAACATGTGTCAAGAAGGCCACATAGTTCTTTCACAGATACTTCTGAGCTTGAGTACATGACATGAGTTTGAGACTGCTAACAGGTTTTTCACCACGAACCTCTAAGACCTTACCAGACGAAAGAGGCAGACGAACAATCTTCTCAAAACAAACTACCTCTACGTGATACTTGGCTAACTAATCCATCCCTACTATAACATCAAAGCTTCCAAGTTGCATCGGCGTGAGTTCGATAGGGAAAAGATGGTTGTTAAGGTTCAATTGGTAGTTTCGAAGAACAGAATCGAGTACAACGGGTTCACCACTGGCTACCTCTACTGTCAAGGGCTTTCCTAGTTTCGTTCTAGATATGCAAAGCAGAGGCTCGAAAGATAATGACACAAAACTCTTATCGGCACTCGAATAAAAAAAGAATAGATGCAGACTGATTGTTAACAAAGAACGTACCATTGACCACCTCATTGTCTGCTCGCGCCTCATTAGCATTCATGTTGAAGACTCGTCCACGAGCCTGAGCTAGATTCGCATTTGCCAACCTTGGACAGTGGTTTCTGTAATGGGTCAGATCCCCACAATTGAAGCACGAACCAGGAGGATAGTGAGGTCGTGCAGCTTGAGCCTGTTGTTGAGCAGGCGGTTGAGCAGCTTGCTGAGCTGGGTTACGTGCGGCTTGATTAGGAGCAAAACGACAAACATCGACAAGATGACCCGACTTTCCATAGTTAGCACAGAAACGACACTGAACCTGTGGTTGATGGTGACTATTGCATCTGTTGCACAACGGTGCATTCCCCGGATACTTTTTCTTTGCTGGTGGCTGTGCGGGTTGGTTGGGAGCTGCCTGATTGGCTTGAGTAGTAACAGCGAAATTCTGAGAAGCCTTGCGCTTCTTAGACCTCTTTGCAGACCCAGCTTTCTTACCCTTCTTGTTCTCGCTCTTGTCAGACGATTGTTTCTTATCCTTGTCACCTTTCCTGTGAAGCTTACCCTTTCTGATTTGCGACTCAGTCAAAGTCGTAGCTAACTCGATTGCCTGACGAACTGTGGTAGGGTTGCTACCAGTGACGATGTCTTGTACGGGGTCAGGCAAACCATCGACATACCTCTCTATAGCTTTCTCGAGTGGGGTAACCATTGTAGGGCATAACAAACTCAATTCCTCATACCTATTAGTGTAAGCCCGATGTTCACCACTATCCTGTTTCAAATCTTCAAACTCCCTATCCAACGCCCTCTGCTCGTGACGAGGAAAGAATTCTCTCATCATTAAAGCCCTAAGCCCTACCCAGGTCTGTGCTAAAGCAACCTCAGCACCACGGTCTCTCATTACCCCATTCCACCAAGTAAGAGCCCTCTTTTGAAACTCGCTAGAAGCAAACTCGACTTTGCGATTATCAGGACACTAAACATGACAAAAAGTACTCTCGATGCTCTCAAACCACTGTAGGAGCCCTGTTGCTCCCTCAGAACCACTAAACTTGAGTTGTTTAGCCGAATTGAAACTTTTGAAGTTGCATGGAGCATTATGGTTATTGTTGGCTTGGTTTACTTGAGCAATAATGTTTGGGAGTGCAGCAGCCATTTGCTGCGAAATGATCGCTGTCAGTTCGGCAATAGGTAGCTAATTTTCGCGTCAAGGAGGCATTCTAGAAGATGAAACATGAGAGAAAACGAGTGAGATGATTAGATGAATATGAAATGATACAAATTGACAAAAGCAAAGATGGTGGTCATTCGTTCGTACAACAAAGCAAACAAACGACACACAGTGACTAACCAAAGTAAATGGGTCAAAATAATGCATCGCGAAGACATGCTTTAGCCTATAAGTGGACACTCACCCCAAGAGTTCCCAGGTAAGAGTTACTGGTCCGATTATGTGGATTTGTACGAACACTCTAGCCTAGACAGAAAATTCGAGATACAGGCATCCACCCTTCCAGATTGCACGTGTTCACATTATTTAGACCCAAAACTTTGACGAGATTTTGAAAACTTATAAGGCACAAGGCCAAAAGAATCATTCAAGAATGGATGATTAAATTTTCAAAATAATTTTGAAAAATTGGAGGGTTCAAAACCTTATAACAAAACATTTAAAAATAGGTGATTGATTTTCAAAAATTGTTTTGGAAAATTGTGTTCTTGTTTTGGTAATCACCTAAGGGTAGGTGACGTGTATGTTTTAAGATCTAAACACAAGATAACTTGTGTTAGGGTCCTAGAAAAGTTATAGTCTAGGTCAAAGCATTACTAATAACCTAATTCCTTATAACCATTGGCTCTGATACCAACTCTTCTGTCACACCCCGACCACGTAAAACAACAAAAAGCGGCGGAAACGTCGGGGAGTCGAGCAACAGAATTTATTGTTTCACAACCATGGTAATTAAAGTTTTTTTTATTTATTAACAAAGCGGTTACATTGTCTTAAAACGAAAGAAACAAAAAGTACATAACATTATTTAAACTATTCTTGCTTCTTTTATGTCACTAAGGCCCGAGTCCGCCCTAGTGTATCCTGATCAAACCTATGCATCAGCTCCTGAAAACACATGTGAAAATAGGTACGTCAGCATAAAAATGCCTGTGAGATACATAGGTTTATTTATTTAAGGATTCATGACTTGTAATTAAAAGAATTGTTTTATAAAAGTTTAGTCATGAATCTTAGGAAAATGTTTTCTTTTATAAACCTTATAAAAAGTGATAAGGAAATCAGATGATATATAAAAGAAAGATGTATAAGTGACCAAGTAAAAATGAGTTGTATAAAATAAGTTGTTTGTAAAACAATGTTTAGGTGAAAATATGTTATCTGCGTAAAATGTAATATGTCTAGATTGAAATGGTTTAAATAACGCTACGATATGTAATATCATAAAAGCACTTATATATAGGAAGTACCAGCGGCGTATCCACCATACTTTTATCATATTACACGTGCCTCGTTATTTAAATCACTTACCCAAACAAACCACCAATTGAATTGTCTAAACCAATGTCAAAATGTTTCTGTGTATCCAATGTCAAATGCCAAATGTAAATCATGTTTATGTATAATCAAATGTTATGTATGGCAAGTAAAAGTGTCTACTCTAACCATATGTAAAATGTACAAAACAATGTATTGAAATAAATCATAGTTTAAATCAAAAGTTATGTTTTGTAAAATCAATGCATGCTTTACTGATACAAACATCTATGCGGTAATGTTAAAACGCATACATCCAAGCCTTGCGACTGTGGCGAAAAACCCTTAAACAAATTAAAGGTTTATCTAAACTATGTATATCGGATTCAGTCATTTCCGACTTCCAACCAAACCTAGGAAGCCAGAAATGGGAGTTGTCAATTCCTATGGTACCACTACTTACTACCAAGCGACGTAGCTAATGTTAATGAACGTACTTTTGTCCTGTTAAACAAACCAAATGTCATACCAAATGTAAGCATGTTATGTGAAAACAATGTACTAAGTATGCAAAAATGAACATACATAGCATGAATATGATGTAAATCAATGTGTACATATGCTAAAATGAACATATGAAATCAATGTACTAGCATGTTAATTAAACATACATAGCATAAAACATGGATGAAATCATGTACTATATGTGTACTAATGAACATAGCATGTGTGTGATATGAAAACATGAAAAGCACGAAAGTAACAAGTAGGCACATTTGTTTCACCCCAAAATGTTTGAAAACAGTAAAAGAGGGATCTATGTACTCACTTGAGATAGCTTAGAAGTCTTTGAATAACAACCAAGCAAAGCTAGAAGAATCAATTGGCACCTAATATAGGTAACTACATTAATAAACTGGACCTAAGTCGGAGGATTGGATAGGATGAGGTTTTGTAAACCAAATGAGTATGGGAACTCATGTAATATGGTTTAACAACGCCTACATTCTAAAACGGAACCTATCGTAAGTGCTTACGACCCATTACGACCCGTTTAGGTAGCTTATGCTACTTTAACGCGTCGTTCGCGTAAAACGCGTCCGGATCGCCTAACTAGTCCTATGACAAGTATTATATGCCTTAACAAGTCTAATAATGTTGCCTAATCAGTTTAGATGTCAAAATTTAAATTACATATGCTTAGAATGAATTTATGCGTAAAAAGGGTATTTTGGTCATTTACCTAAGACATATAAACTACCTATCATACAACTAACTAAACGTAGTGACCATAAGGTATAACCTCATAAGGTTATTCCCTATACAACTATGGTCACAAAATATGTTTGGTCGGATCTAATGATCTACCAAATGGGTCGGGTTCGAAAGTCTAAGTGGTTGTTTAGACCGCTCATGTTACGACCCACTATAAACACTTAACTAAAAGTGACGAGTTTAAAATGTGAAAACATGTTTAATGAAGTTAGAAAACAAGTTTGATATCAAAACAAAGGGTTTTGATTCCCAATGATAGTTTGGTTGCAAAATACGCATAAACACGTATTTTGACCGAAACTACGACTCGTCACTATGCCTAAATAACGTGGTAATTAGTAGGTATAGTCACAAAGGACTGTGACCATCTTGATTACGCTCACGTTGTGAAGTTCAAACAGACTTCGTGTTGACCATTGACTGGTCAAAGCAGAAAGTCAAACACTGTTTGACTTTTACGCTTAAAAACGCATAAAAGAATGAAAGAAACTTACAAAAGGTCCAAGCTATGAAGATTTGATCTAAAAATTCTCAGGTATGAAGTTTTGGAACCTCAACTTAGAGAAAATTCAGATCAAGTGTGAGTTGAAATGAACATGGGGGTGGGTATTTATAGATTTCTCAAAACCGTTAGGATCGTTCCTCGATTTTTAGCTTTAATCTAAGCCTTACATGTGTTCCCACTTATTTGGAATACTATGGGTGCCCAAAACAAGCCCATAGAATGAAGAAAACTATGTGCAAAACAAGGAAACAGCTGGATATTGCTGGAAACATGTTTCTGATATCTGAAGTCTGCTTATGGACCGTATGCAGTTCCCTTACGGTCCGTATGCTATGTGCAGACCAGCAAGTTTCGCAAAATGTCAATTTTGGTCCCTGTGATCGCATTGTCGTGTTTTGGCACTTCTAACCCCCGTCAAGCCCATTTTTAAGCTCTATAAGGATGTTAAAGCATAGGGAACTTGAAATATGCTCAGAAATGTCACGGATGTCGATTCGTTTGGCTGTACGGTTACGTTGTTCGGTTAATTACGACGGAAGTCGTAACGGACGTGAAAACGATCCGAATTGCGAAACGAATGAAGATTTAGCATTCCAATCACTAAAATAAAATATTTTAATGATTACATAAATTTTTGGATGTTCGGATGTATTCATAATGTAAGATATGCGCGAAAATGCAAACTTATGCACTTTTTGACGCTTTTAGTCCCTGATTTACCAATAAGTTTATTTTTGCACACCGAACCCCTCAAAGCCTATTTCTAAGCTATGTAAGGGATATTTAGGGTATGTTTAACTTATGATCAAGTTCTGGAATGTTCGTTATGCTACGAATTGACATACTTTCGCAGTTTGTTGAAAATAGTCCCTGAATGCGAATAAACTTGATTTTGCCATACCAATCCTTTCAAAACTTATTTCTGGAGTGTTTGCCGCATTAAACTGATTACGTTTATGCATCGGTTTTCGTATAACTCTCCAGAAAGCGATATATAGTTTGAAATTGAACAAAAAACAAAACATGCAAAATGTCAACATAATTAAACAAATATTGGGATCAAATAACATTGTTTTATTGATAAATGAACTATTCAGATTTTATACAATGATTACAAGTACAGTTGTCATATTGTATACCCAACTTAGCAAGTGGATGCCGCCTAATGATGGGATAGTCTTCGGGACATTCGAGGACGGCGATACGGATTACTCAACCTACATACGGACACGATGAACTACACATTTACCTCACCCCTTTCCCCCTTACACTACAAGAGTCGCATTTTGATCCTACGATAGTTTATCTTAATTATGTGAAATCTTTTTGCTAGCCTTTATACCGACCTATGCTTGTCGATTAATGCAATGCCTAATTTCTACTATTGACTTAGACAAAACCATCATTCCTTTACCATAGTGACACTACGTCCTTGCTTCTCCATGCAGAGACACTAATACGAACTCACTCTAGTTTAGAGAATTTGGAAGGCTCGACTTTCGATCATTGGTGATCACTTCTTGAAACCCTGATGATGGTGATGTATTGTTGATACGATCATACCCTCTTGAACATGTTTTCGCGTCCTTTCTTTGAAACCTCTTGACTACACAGGCATATTTCAGATTCATTCACATGACTTAAGGAAACGCCTCCGAATTTTGTTGCTTACCGACTCGATAAATCGCAAACTCATCTAAGTTCATGGATCAAGGTGAATTATTCCTCCTTCGCATGTGGGCGAGCCCAACAACTTTGACGGAAGTTTCAGTGAACCTTAACACTACAAACTTGTGCGACAACCATTCTTCTCTGGTTAATTCTTGTTATGTTTAATATACCAACGTGGCACCTCTATTCGACAAACGGCGTTCTTCATTTTAACCTTATGCAACTTGTGTACGACCAGCTATACCCTCGATAACAGGTAAACCCATGCTACGGATTCTTAAACGCCTACACATCGATTGAGACTACCCCTTTTTGCATGCTTCCACATCCATTCACGATATACTTCTCGAATCCTATGATCCTTATCCTAACAACATTCTTCGCGAACCCTCACTTGGAGGAGTTACTCTCTACGAACGATACTCTAGGAGCAATGGGCCATGAATATCACAGATATGGAGGTATCACGAGAACTGTCCATAGAACTCGATACGACCGAGATAGGTTCCCAGTCACGACATTCGAATTTAGCCTACCTTGACAGATATGCCACTTGTTTTCTTTGACGACATCTGAAACTACTCCAAGAACTATGTGATTGTTTATTTAAAAACATCATTATTGAAGAAGTTAGATGTTTACAACTTGAAAACAAATTTTCTAAAAATATTTCTTCTTGAGTTTTTCTTGTTAAATATATATTTCTACACTTGGTTAACCACTAAAAATGTGGTTAATTCCTTTAAGAACCAAGCACAGGTAAATCTTGTATTTTTAACTTGGTTTCTTAAAAAATCATTCTTGAAATCATATGTTTACAAGACTTTATATTCACTTTGATCATCACACTTCAAGAAAACATTAAATCTTTCAAGTTCATGTTGTAACATAAGGATGATCTCTTGATCTTTAACATAATCATCCTCTCATCTTGCTAGATTATGTCTTTAATCAATATCTAGCAAGATCATATGATGTTTAACATCATATACACAAATAATCAACCATCAACAAGCATAACAACACTTAAACAACTTGTTTTCTTATGATTTTTAAGCTTATGTTTAAGTTTCATGTTCTTGATTCATAGTGTTCTTCAAGATTAGTTACTTGTATCATTCTTTAACCACCAAAACAAGATGTAAAATAAGGTGTAGATGATCTTACTACTAGCTCAAGGCTAGGGATGATCACAAGATGAAGATGAGGTGGTTAAAAGCTTGTATGAGAGGTCCTTCAACTTCCAAGAGTTCCTAGCTTCCTTATATTGCTTCTTACACCTTTGTATATGTAGAGATTGGATGAATGTTGAAAGATGAAGATGGTGGTGTGGGTGTGGGTTACTGCCGAGAGTGAGGGAGAGGGGAAGAGAGTGCTTCAAGTGTTGTGAGGTATGAGAATGATGAGGTTATAGACTTTAGGTTAGTCTTATAATACTTCAACACTTGATAATCTAATGTGTAATAAGCTCATAAAGATGAGACATGATCCATTATAAAATACAAATAAAATCCACAAGTGGGGGCTACATGATGGTCGTGAATAGGTGGGGGGGTATAGATTAGGGCTTAATGTCTAGTTAGATCATATAGTTGACATCTAATGTTATAGTTAGAGTGTTTAGTTATTAAGATGTTATATAGTGTGTTATGATGTTCAGGGACCATAACTAGCTTGGAAATGATAAAATAATGCTTCTAGTGAAAATTTGGTGTTTCGGGTAGTGTCCGGTTGTTCGGTTGGTTACCGGTTCGTTAAGGTGCTAAACTATGCAGTTTAGTGTGCTTTATGTTACCTTTTGTGACAGTTTTGATTCCCGACACTAAGGAAAGCATTCTGGACCTTTAACCAGATTTCTGCATAATATTAAGTTGTTTAAATGCTGAATTTTTGCTGAATTCTGCAGAATTCTGCAGTTTATGTAAGTTTTAGGCACTTTCCGGCACTTAAACTATCACTAGGAAGGCAGTTTTATGCTCCTTACTTCCCTACACACTATACTAGTGTAACTCTTGGTTTCTGGCCCATTCTGTATCTCAATACCATGTCTGTCTATGTACTGAACTCCGTCAGTATTTTTCTAATTTATCTGATAACTGTGCTAACTTTGTTTTATGCATCATTTGAATCAATAAAGTTTGCATGCAATAATGTTATGACATTTGCAATATATGATGCACATGTATATATGATAACAATAATCAGAAAGCATTCATGTCATAAATGTTAAATCAGCACAGTCATTAAGCACTAATTACTGTTTAATAATTGTACAGATACATGCAAATTTGACAATTGTCACATCAAAGGCATCCCTTGGCAAACCACTTCTCTCTCACTTTGCCACCACTACAACACCAACACCCACCACCATCATCCATCATCCATCTTTCATCCTTAGAGTGTGTAGTAGTCTTGGGATCTAAGATTGATAGTAAGAGTTTTTGTCAATCAAAGGCCATGCTTGGCTAATCTCTTACATCACTTGGTGAAGACAAGTCTTTAATGTATTACTTTTGATTTTTAATCTTTCGGCACTTTTTAATTGGGTATGTATTAATGACTTTAATAACTACTTTCTTATGTTGAAAGTGAATTTTCTTTACCATTTCTTCATGATGTCATTGATTTGCTCATTTGTGTCTTTACGGTCTATATAAAGCGCGTTAACTACTTGGAAGGGGGTCAGAAGGGTGGTTTGGTAAAGTTCTTGTCTCGTTCAGTGTATAGATCCTGCGAGGACTTGGTTCAAGCTTACTAGGACCTCCTTCAATGCCCCAAAGGTATTGGATGGCAGGGGTGCGAATAGCTTAAACCCTAACTACTATTAAAATATTAAACCGGCTTCTTGGGATTGTATCCTTGCTGACTCAAACCACTTAGCCGAGGGTAACGTTACCTTCAAAAGAGGGACCTACCACTTTTCGCATTAATAACTTAGTTAATTATCTTTCAATATTCCGACCCTTTGGGAATGTATCCCTGCTGACTCAAACCACTGGGTTGAGGGTAACGTCGCCTTCAAAAGAGGGGCCTACTACTATAACTAAGATAATCCCTTAAAAAGTCCGAAAGTGCGAAAATCATCAAAGGGTACATTAAAGAGGAGTTGGATCCAAGTGATTCTATCTTGCCTATTTGTTTTTCATTTTATTTATCTTTTAATTTTTAGATTTACTTTCATGTTTAAAAACTTTTATCAAAAATTTAGATCAATTAGACATTGATAATAAACAGGTATTAAAAGCTCGTGTGTCCCTAGACGACCTAGGTATCTTACCAACAATGTACTACACTCACGATTGGTGCACTTGCCCTAGTGTGTGTTCAGTGTTAGTACAATATCGTGTTTTATAAATTTAAAACTTGACTAATGCATGAAACGAACTTAAAATATTAATAAAATCATATCACGCTTGACACGCACCAAGTTTTTGGCGTCGTTGCCGAGTACACAAGTATTTTAAGAAAGTTTAAAATCGACGGCCTAATCATTTTTCAAAACATTTTCGAAACTGCGCGCTTGTTTTTTTATTTTTAGGAACTTTTAGCATAACAGTAAGCTGAACAAGGGGTCGTGCCCTTTGGACACGCCCTCGTGCTGCAAGTAACCAACAATAGTTTTCAAACGCCCAGATACAGAATTTGACCACGGGCCATGTCTGCTCAGCACGGGGCCGTGGTGAGCTTCTGTTTCAGCTTTTCAATTTTGTTTTCTGGTCCCGAGACTCTGTAATCTGCTGAGTGTGTTCTCATGGATCAATACTCAGGAGATTACACTCACTACTACATAGAGGATGATTACGAGGAAGAATATTGTACCATTTGCGGTAATTCTCACTCGCGGTAATTCTCACTCTGTAGAATATTGTGACATTTTCCAACCATCCACCTCATACGATTGCTATGAGGAACCAATGTTTGAACTTCCAAAATCAAGCTTTGATTGGGACACTTATCCCTCTAACCTTCACGAAGCACCACCAACCATCATCCCCGAAGCCGAAAGCCTTATACAAAGTCTCAAAAATCTTGAACGCTTAATAAGAAATTCCCGCGAAAGGGAAGAGGCTATTTGTACTAAGGAAGTGATAATTGAAGAAGTAAAAATGGAAGAACAACTAAGTGAAAAACCAAAGCATGAACCAAACGACGAAAGAGGTAAGTCCGAAAACGATAATTTTCAAAAAGAATCAATTTTTCGAGAAATTAACCTTTTGCCACCCTTTTTCGAAAATCATTGTTTGGTACCTACTCATGCTAAGTTTTTAAAAGAGCTAAACACTAACACTAAAATTGACGAAATGGTTAGCATTAAATTAACAAACGATCAAACTACGCTAATAAAAGATGAGCAAATTGAAATTAACATCACACCGGTTCCATGTTTCTTTCAAAACACCTTTATTAGTAATATTACAATTGATAAGGATCTTTGTGTTAATATAATGCCTAACTATATTTTCAAAAAATTAAATATTAGTGATTTTTCTCCACTTCAAATCTCCATTTTTCTTTCTAATCGGAAAGTAATAAAATCAATAGGAGTAGTTGAGGATGTATTAGTACAAACAAACCAAACGGTGGTCCTGACCGCTTCGTCATTCTTGATGATGCTCCACTTGTGTTGGGACAACCTTTTGTGAAAACCCATCAAGCATTGATCAATCGGAAGCAAAACAACCTACCAATTCAATTAGGGGCCGACAAAAGGTATGTCAATCTTAACCAAACAACAAAATACCCTTTCGGAAATGACGACCCCTTGATTGAAGATGAAGTTGAACCACCCGATACGGAGGAAGAAATCGACCAACTTGTCGAAGAGGAGGACGCCATTGAACAAACCTTTTTAGTTCTCGACTGAAATAAAGAGCAAACAAATAAAGAGTCCCCTAAAGATCCACCACTTGAGCTCAAAGAACTCCCAAAAGGTTTGGAATATGCTTTTCTAGACAAGCATGGTAAGTTACCAGTAATTATTTCTTCAAAGTTAACTAGTATAGAAAAAGAAAAATTAATCAAGATTTTGAAAAAAACATAAAAACACGATTGCATGGAAGCTTGTGGATATAAAAGGAATAAATCCTTCCATGTGCACGCACAAAATTTTGATGGAAGATGACTATAAATCGGTAATACAACCACAACATAGAGTAAATCCAAATGTTCAAGAAGTGGTTAAAAATGAAGTCATCAAACTACTTGACGCCGGACTCATCTACCCAATTTTCGATAGCCCTTGGGTGAGTCCCGTTCAAATAGTTCCCAAAAAAGGAGGTATGACAGTGGTCACTAATGAAAAAAATGAATTAATACCAACGAGGACCATCACCGGATGGAGAGTTTGCATAGACTATCTAGATTAAATGAGGCAACGAGGAAAGACCACTTCCCTTTACCTTTTATTGATCAAATGTTAGAAAGATTATCCGGTCATAATTTTTATTGTTTTTTAGATGGTTTTTCAGGTTACTTTCAAATACCGATAGCTCCAAAAGACCAAGAAAAAACAACATTTGCATGCCCCTGCGGAACTTTTGCTTATCGACGCATGCCTTTTGGTCTATGTAATGCCCCCGTAACTTTCCAACGTTGCATGGTGGCCATTTTCCATGATATGATAGAAAAAAACCATGGAAGTCTTCGTACTCGGTCACAAAATCTCAAACGAAGGAATGGAGGTTGATCGGGCTAAAATAGACACCATCTCTTGATTACCACCTCCATCCTCCGTTAGAGCCAAAAGAAGTTTCCTAGGGCATGCCGGATTTTATAGACGATTTATCAAAGACTTTTTGAAAATTTCAAGACCTTTAACAAAATTACTTGAAAAATATGCACCATTTATCTTTGACAAGGATTGCAACCAACCATTTTTAACATTAAAAGAAATGCTCTTCAAAGCACCAATCATGATAGCACCTGATTGGAAATTATCTTTCAAAATCATGTGCGATGCAAGTGACTTTGCAGTTGGAGCTATCTTGGGACAACGAAAAGATAAGCATTTTCACCCAATATACTATGCTAGTAAAACACTCAGTGATGCACAAGAAAATTACACCACAACTGAAAAAGAGTTACTAGCTGTAGTATTTGCTTTTGATAAATTCCGTTCGTATCTTGTTCTTTCTAAAACGATAGTTTATACAGACCATGCAGCCATTCGTTATCTCTTTAAAAAACAAGATGCCAAGCCACGTTTAATCAGATGGATTCTGCTCTTCCAAGAATTTGACATAGAGATAAAAGACAAAAGAGGAGCTGAAAACACCGATGCCGATCATCTATCTCCCTTGGAAGATCCAGCTTTGGAGGCAACTAGGAACGAGCTCATCAATGAAAATTTCCCAACGGAATCCTTAGAAATGGTGGAGTACCGAGAAGAACCATGGTACGCCGACTATGCCAACTAGTTAGCTAGTGGGATAGTTATGAAAGGATGGTCACATCATCAAAGAAAAAAATACTTTGCCGATGTAAACCATTATTTTTGGGAAGATCCATATCTTTTAAAAACTTGTGCAGACAACTTATCCGACGATGCGTACATGGTAACGAAGCAAGGAAGATTCTTCGCCATTGTCATGAAGGTCCGTACGGAGGACATCACGGAGCCACTAGTACCGCTCGAAAGGTATTTGATTTAGGATTCTATTGGCCGACCATTTATAAAGACTCACAAAGTCTTATCAAGACATGTGATGCATGCGAATGATCAGGTAATATTTCTTCCAAAAACGAAATGCCACAAAATGGTATTCTTGTTTGTTAAATTTTTGATGTGTGGGGATTAGAATTTATGGGACCTTTCCGACCATCAAAAGGAAATAAATATATACTTGTGGCCGTGGATTACTTGTCAAAATGGGCCGAAGCCGAAGCTCTTCCAACAAATGATGGAAGGGTTGTCGTAAGATTCTTGAAATGACTATTTTCTCGTTTCAGTACTCCAAAAGCATTAATAAGTGATAGAGGTACCCATTTTTGTAATCATCAACTTGAAAAAATTTTGACAAGATATGGGGTCTATCATCGAATCTCAACCGCATATCATCCTCAAACAAACAGACAAGTCGAAGTGACTAATCGAGATTTAAAACGAATACTTGAGAAAACCGTAGGATTAATTAGAAAAGAATGGGCCGCTAAATTAGACGACCTTTATGGGCCTTTCGAACCGCTTTTAAAACAACAATAGGTACCACCCCATATAAGCTTGTCTATGGAAAAAGTTATCATTTGCCATTAGAGATAGCACATAGGGCTTACTGGGCATTAAAAAACGTAAACTTAGACCATGAAACCACCGGAAAGATTTGATTTTATCAATTAAACGAACTAGACGAATTCAGAAATCAAGCATACTCTAACTCCAAAATTTATAAGGAACGTATGAAGAACATACATGACAAACATGTTAAGCCTAATGAGTTTCGAGAAGGAGATCAAGTGCTATTGTTTAATTCACGACTTCGATTATTTCCCGGAAAACTAAAGTCTAGGTGGTCGGGACCTTTTTCTGTCACCCATATCTTTCCACACGACGCAATCAAGATTAAATCTCAAAATGGCATTCCATTCAAAGTCAAAGGACAATGGCTTAAGCTCTACTAAGGATTCATTGAGGATGATGAGGAAGAGTGTTAGGACCTGAGTTTGTTTGATTTTGTTGGTTAATTAAGTGAATAATGTAAGAAGGTAAAACAGAGATGAATTGCAGCAGAATATAGAAGATAAACTTTATAACACAATCAAAGAAGAATAGTTTTCAGCAAACATGATTTCATTAGTCAAATTATCATATGAATTACAATGATTCAACTATGCATGCATGCACTAGTAAACTCCCCCTCAGCCTGAGCTCACAGTTAGTTCGTACAAGATGAATGGTGAAAGAGAGCTAATAGAACAGTACAGGTATTGTTATATTTATAGTACAATCCTAACCACTGAGCATCTAATGTTGACGTCACCTAGACAGTGACATCTAACAGACTAACAACCTCTAAACACTGATACAAGTAAGCACTGTTACATTAAATAACTGATAAGTAAAACACTGATACACCTATCCGCTGTTGATACCCAAGCACTGATGTTGCAGATCAGTGCTTTCTTCAATGGTTGATCAGGCTTTTGAATCAGCAGTGCTTAGTCTTCATCAGGTCTTTGACAATCAGCAGTTGTTAGGTCTTCAGTCTTTATAATCAGCAGTTCTTTGTTGAGCAGTTGTTGAGAGGATCAGTACTTAGATTAATCAGCTAATAGAAGCACTTCCGTTGGAGGGAACTTAGAACATGCATTTGCTTATTGTGGGTCAACTATTGAGAACCAGTTTTGGCTTTCAGTATCATCTGTTCTTCTAGGTTTGATTACATGGGCCAACAATCTCCCCCTAGAACAGATGATGCCAAAACACTTCCTTATTCTTGATCTTTATTATCTCAACAGTTTTTTGTGACACCTGTGCCTCCACGGCCATCAAACAAATACCAAACCAATGAAATATTGTGTTTCATATTTGGAATTTGTATAAATATGTGTATCGTTGGCACATATCAATTCTTGTTCGATTTCGAGCTCTAAATAGCTTTCTGGAAAGTTATACGCGAACTGATGCGAAAACGTAATCAGTTTAACACGAAAAACACTTCAGAACAGTGACATGGGCTTAACATACCTTAATAACCTTTACATAACTTAGAAATAAGTTTTGGAGGGTTTGGTGTGTCGAAATCAAGTTTATTCGCTTATAGGGACTAATTTCGACAAACTGTGAAAGTATGCCGATTTGTACTGTAACAAACATTCCGGAACTTGATCATAAGTTAAACATGCCCTAAATATCCTTTACATAGCTTAGAAATAGGCTTCGAGGTGTTTGGTGCGCAAAAATAAACTTATTTGATCAACAGGGACTAAAAGCGTCAAAAAGTGCATAAGTTTACATTTTCGCGCATATCTTACGTTCTGAATATATCCGGACATCCAAAAATTTATGTAATCATTAAAATATTTTATTTTAGTGATTGGCATGATAAAATGCCATTTTTCGCGTAATTTGGATCGTTTTTCGCGTCCGTTCGTGTTTCGTCGTAATTAACCGAACAACGCAATTGTACGGCCAAACGAACTGACATCCGACATATTTTTTAGCATATTTTAAGTTCCCTATACTTTGGCATCATTATTAGGCCTTGAAATGAGGTTAACGGGGCTTAAATGTGTCGAGAATGCATCGAAAACCAAGTTTTTACTTTGCAGGGACCAAAACTGACATTTCTGGAAACTTCCTTTAGGCGGGCCGCGTAAGCCAAGTGCTGTGACAACCCTCACCAAACCAGGTATCCGTACGAATTAATTAATATTTAATTAATACTTAATTACTGTGCTTGCTTACAGTTGTGATTAAACTGCTACTTGAATTCTGATACATACACGTACATGCATCATACTTTATTGCCGTCACTCCATTATTTACACAGAACTATAGTGACAAACTTGATGCACAAAAGCACAGTAGCACAATGAACGGATAACCTAGTAAACATGCTGACATAGCCAGCACTAGACAGACACTGTCTCTGAGGCCAGTATGAGCCGGGAATAGATTACTACACTAGTAGGGAGTGTAGGGAGGTAAGGATTGTAGAACTGCGTCACTAGGTGATAGTTATAGCGACCGGATGTGCCTAAAACATGCTCTAATTACAAAATTCTGCACTTTAATACAAAATTCAGCATTTAAACTAACTAGTAAAGTGCAAGAACATGGGAAAATAATACTAGACACTTCCCAAAGTGTCAGGAATTCATTGTGTCACTAAAACTAATATTAACGACACTTTAAATGCTTATTTAGCACTTTAACGGATTAATATCCAACCGAACAACCGGACTTTACCCGGAACATAAAAATATTGTCTATGACATTGTTTTTCCTTTTCTGAGCCAGTTAGGGTCCCCAAATACCCTAACACCCGTTATAACACATAACACACTAGTAAATTATTTAAGTTCCTAACTATCTTAACTTAACACTAACTACATGGTTGAAATTGAACCATGACCCCCCCCCCCCCTTCAACCGAACGGTTCCAAGGTGGGACACATCCCAAAATTTCTTGATTTTTAAATTGGTACAATGTTGGAAATCTAGAGGACACTAAACATGTTGGACAATAAGGGACTTGGATTATATATTTGCATAAGAGTTTCCCACTCTCTCTCATTCAACACCAACTCAAGACTTCACTCTCTTTTTCCCTCTCCTTCTTGATCTCGGCTGAAACCAAGGCCACCATCACCACCATCATTTGATCATCTTCAAGCAATCCAAGAGCATCCATAGGTGTAAGAAGGTGAACAACGAAGCTTGGTGCACTCGGAAGCTCAAGGACCGCTCTCGTTTTCTTTTAACCACCACATTTCTTCACTTGAACTCTCCTAGCCTTGAGCTAGTGGTAAGTCTCTTAGATCCATTGATTTTACATCTTATGAAGGTGGTTAATAGTTAAAGTATGATGAAAATCTATGAACACTAAAAGATCTTACACTTAAATCTCAAACATGAAGCTTTACATAAAGATCACAAGATAAGAGATGATGGTACATGGTAAATCTGAGTTAAATGAACAATAATATGCTATAAATAACCTGTGTTATGAGATAAATCGTATTAGAAAGGATGACGATCGTATGTGTGCGTTTTAGTAACATATGAACTAAAAACAGCATGCTGAGTTGTGTTTTTAGCCAACTTTAACAGGCTGTAACAGGTCCTTAACTAAACGAAAAATGTATTTTCTGAAGTCTAGGTTTATGTACTATGAAATACGGTTCTAATGGCACCGGAATCATAATTTTTGGACTTCATTTACTATTTTTAAAGTGTCGTTTCCTAACAGCAGCTGAAGCTGCATTTTTCTGCTGAAAATATGTGTTGTATTTTTCGTCACAACTTAAAATCGGTGTAAGAGTAGGTAGTAAAATTTATACTGTAGATGAACACCGATGTATTTGTAACTCTCTCACTGGAATTTCGTAAATCAGACTCTTGATAAATTTTAAATAAATTATTCCGCGGACTGTGGTCAGAAAAAGATAAATCTGATTTCGGTCCGGAAAATGATTTTCTATAAAATATTGGTGATGATTTGGACCTCGATATTTTTACACAATAATTTTTGGTTCGTATAAGACACTCTATAAAAATTTGGGAATTTTTAGAATAAGATAACTATTTTATTAAAATACTCGAAAACGACCTAGTTTTGTATATTAAAACTGAAACGATATAAGTAGTGTTTTGCATGTCTAAATGTCGGGTTGGTTAATTGAGAACTGATTGAATGATTTTACAAAAGAAAATGATACGCTAGTAAGCGTGGACTCCTCCGTTTACAGAGGAAACTCTGGCGAAATTTTTCCAGGAAATATAACACTTAGAAATGTTTTTGGTGACAAGTGTTATAAATATATTTTTAACTTGTTTTCCAAAATACAAATTTCGCCATGATTTTTATTACAAAATAACCAAGTGTCGAAGGTAGATTTTCGTAAATGAAACTTGTTAAATATATATTAAGAATATATATTCCATAATAAAACGCTTGTGTGCTTACGTGATTATTTTGTGAACAAGAGATATATTATTTTTAGAGTAAAGATAATATTACTTGAAATATCATGAAAATACGACTCCAAAATAATACCAACGCCCTTACAAATAAATATTTAAGTTACATCGGTATTGTTTATACAACGCGAACCCTAAAATGTAACTTGCGTATTTTCGGAAAATACTCTTAAATGTGTATTTTGATAAAGTATTATTTTGGAAAATTGTATGAAGTAAAATATAATATTTTTGGGAAAAATATGTATATTTTGGAAACAGAATAAGGTTTATTTGTATATATTTAAGTGAGACTTGAAATATATGGTTTTGGAATTACATGTTGGGAATATATTAACATATATTTAATTTGGAACAATACACCGAAATACGACACCAACACTTGGCAAGATATACAAACACAAGTACGAAAATACACATATGAGATACCCCCATCCTTGGGAAGGAAGTACAAAGTAAAATGCTTGAGAAGTATTAATACAGAAAAACTGCATAAACAATTATTCCAAACTAAATACAATTATTAAAACTTGGAATAATACCAGAATCGTAACTCAAAAACAATACATACTAAGACAAGGCACTACCCGTTCGTCTAATAGACGTTAGACCATTGTAGGTAGTCGTGTTTGCCGCGGAGATTTCGGTTACACATACTGAAGACGCAATACTGTGAGTTCATGTCCCCCTTTTCTCTTAACTGTTTTCAGTTTTTACACTCCGGGGGTGAAATACATGTTACATTTACTACAAACATTTTATACACGGTATGATTAGCTAAGGAACTTACTGCTAGATCACGTGAATGGATAGGCTATTATCGTAAGACCATTAATCCTTTTATAAGGACCGAGAGGCATGAGTGATAGATCTATCGGGTGTTGCGAGCCCCACACATGGGCCAGCGTGAGGCTGCATGTGGTGACTATGTCGTTCCGCCGGAAGGACCGGTATGAAATCCGCGTTACAGGTTTGAGTGCTTCCTAGGCCATGTCACTTATTAATGTATTAGCTACACATTAATTGATCTCTTTTTCCTTATCGCTACATACCAAGAACATACATTCATACAGACATATTACAAAGGTTTATACATACTCACTTACACATAAACTCGCTCAACTTTATGTTGATTTTTCAAACTACATGTATTTTAGGAAACTAATGGATCTGGCACGGTATGCACGTATTTTTAAGCTGCGTTTGAATAAAGAAGTCATCCAGGGTTTAGAAGGTGTAACCTCTTCCTGGATAGGTTACATACCCCTAAACCTAGTATTGTTTAAAGTCTTTTACTAAGTCTTTATAAACTCAATTAAATCAAGTTAAGGTTTGTAACTTATTTTGTGATTATTGAAAATGGGATTTTTCTAACTTTATTAATGGATGAATATCTCATGTTTTTATCATATAGCATTGTTATGATTGTTGCTATGGTATTAAGAAGTCACACCAAATAAACCCACGCTTCCGTAAAGCCAGGGTGTGACAAGTGCCTCCCCTTACGCGAGGCACGAGAGCTGCCCAGATCAGCTAAAAATGTGTTCCAGCTGTTCCCCATGTTTGCAAATGGTATTTTTGTCTCTATGGGCTGTTTTGGGGCGCCCATGGTATTCCAAAACCGTAGGTGCACTTGTACGGCTCAGATCGAAGCTCAGTTTTTGAGGAATGATCTTAACGGTTACCCGAAAACTATATAAACCCCAGGTTTTTCATTCAAAGCTTACACTTGATCTGCTCATATTCTCTAAGTTGAAGTGTATACACTTCATACCTGAGAATTTGCAGATCAAATCTCCATTTCTTGGACCTCTTGTAAGTATTCTTTCGTTCTTTTATGCATTTTAAGCACGAAAGTCAAACAGTGTTTGACTTTCAGCTTTGACCAGTCTATGGTCAACACGAAGTTCGTTTGAACTTCGCAACGTGAGCGAAATCATGATGGTCATAGCCCTTTGTGACTATACCTACTGATTACCACGTTATTTAGGCATAGTGACGAGTCATAGTTTCGGTCAAAATACGCATTCTTGCGTATTTTGCAACCAAACTATTCTTAGGTATCAAGACCCTTTGTTTTGATACCAAACTTGTTTTCTAACTTCGTTAAACATGTTTTAACATGTTTAGCTCATCACTTTAGGTTTAGTGCTTATATAGGGTCGTAAGGTAAGCGGTCTAAACAACCGCTTAGACTTTCGAACCCGACCCGTTTGGTCGATCATTAGAATCCAACCAAACATATATTGTGACCATAGTTGTATAGGGAATAACCTTCCAAGGTTATACCTTATGGTCACTTCGTTTAAGTAGTTGTATGATAGGTAATTTATATGCCTTAAGAAAATGACCAAAATGCCCTTTATATGCATAAATTCATTTTAACCATATGTAACCTAAATTTTTACTTCTAAAATGATTAGGTAATGTTATTAGACATGTTAAGGCATATAATACTTGTCATAGGACTAGTTAGACGTTCCAAACGCGTTATACGCGAACGACGCGTTAAAGTAGCATAAGCTACCTAAACGGGTCGTAATGGGTCGTAAGCACTTAGGTTAGGTTTCGTTTTAGAATGTAGGCTTTGTTAAACCATATTACATGAGTTCCTATACTCATTTGGTTTACGAAACCTCATTTTATCCGATCCTCCGATTTAGGTCCGTTTATTAACATAGTTACCTATATTAGGTGCCGTTTGATTTCCGTTATCCCTCTAGCTTTGCTTGGTTGTTATTCAAGACTTCTAAGCACCCTCAAGTGAGTACATAGTCCCCTCTTTTACTGTTTTCAGCTGTTTTGGGGTGATACACATGTGCCTACTTGTTACTTTCGTGTTTTTCATGCTTTTATATCATATGCTTGTTATGTTCATTAGTACACATATAGTACATGATTTCATTATGTATTGCTATGTATGTTCACTTAGCATGATAGCACATTGTTTTACACTGCATTTCTGTTGCATATGTTTACTCAGCATATGGACACATTGTTTTACATTGCATTTATGTTGCATATGTTTACTCAGCATATGGACACATTGTTTTACATTTCTACTTTGTATGTTCATTTAGCATATTAAAGTACATTATTTTCATTAAACTTGCTTACATTTGGTATGATATTTGGTTTGTTTAACGGTTCATTATTACATTCATTAACACCGATCATGCCGCTCGGTAGTAGGTAGTGGTACCATAGGACTTGACAACACCCGTTCCTAAAATCCTAGGTTTGTTTTGGTGGAAGGAATGACCGAATCCGAAAACATTTTTGGTAGACCTTGACATTGTTCTAGGTTTATCTGACAGTCTCAAGGCTTGGATGTAGGCGTTTAACTTTACCGCATAGATGTTTGTATCAGTAAAGCATGCATGGATTTTACAAAACATAACTTTTGACTTATTCAAATGCTTTGTTTTGTGCATTTTTACATATGATTTAAGTAGTCGCTTTTTACTTGTCATACACAACATTTGTTTACAACATTACATGATTTACATTTTTGACAATAGACATTTTACACATAAACATTTGACAATTGGTTTAAACAAGACATTTTTGGTGTTTTGTTTGGGTGAGTGATTTAAGTAACGAGGCGTGTGTAATATGATAAAAGCATGGTGGATACGCCGCTGGTACTTCCTATATATAAGTGCTTTTATGATATTACATATCATAACGTTATTTAAACCATTTCAAGTTAGACATAATACATTTTACACATATATCATATCTTCATGAAACATTGTTTTTCAAACATTATTTTATACAAACTCATTTTACTTGGTTATTTATTTATCTATGCATCTTTATTTTATATCATCTGATTTCTTATCACTTTTTGTATGATTTATAAAAGAAAACATTTTACAAGGTCATGACTAATTTTTGTTAAACATTTTCTTTAAACTTACAAGTCATGAATCCTATTTTTAATAAAACCTATGTATCTCACAGGCATTTTTATGCTAACGTACCTATTTTCACATGTGTTTTTAGGAGATGATGCATAGGATTGATCAAGATACACTTAGGCGGACTTGGGCCTTAGTGACAATAAAAGATGCAAGACTAGTTAATTATGTTATGTTTCTTTGTTTTTAAGTCATTATAACCTCTTTTAATTCAATAAAACAAAATCTCAATTTCCATGTGTTATGAAACAATGATTCTGTTACAACACTCCCCGATGATTCCGCCATGATTTGTTGTTTTACGCGGTCGGGGTGTGCCATTTTTCCCTAAATTGCCCTTTGAATTGCAGCTCAAAGTTAAGGGAATCTTCATCATCCTCATCCATGTGAAGTTGAAGTTCCAAAAGATCTAGGAGATCAGCTGCATCCAGACCTAATGCATCCTCCCTTAAAATGTGTTCAACTCTACCATTGGACTTGAGAAAATTCAATACATGGGTCTTTTTATCAGACTTCCACTTTAGTATTTTTTAGTCCAATGGGTTTCTAGGGAGAGGTTTTATTTGTGATGAGTTTGGAGATGGAGGTCTGCTTGTCAGCCTTTGAACTGTTTCAGCAAGTTGAGCTTGAAGCTTTAATGAGGCATCATCCAAGCCATACAAGATATGATTCTTGATAGCCTGTTTCATAATTTCAGCTTCTCTCTTTACATCTTCCTCATCCATCTACTTATGTCTTTTTCTTTGATCTAAGACATGGGTGGATAAGTCAGAGGATGTGAACCGTGTTTTAAGAGAGAGGGTCTGCTGCTGTGGCTCATCAGTGGTTTTATCTTTATACACTGGCTTCTTTGGAGCTGTTGGATCAGTTTCTCTTAGTTTTTCCAGCTTATCATACACTTGATCAGTGTACTGCCTAGACCACCTTGAAATGGCCCTTGCAGACCCATACTTAGCTGCAACCAACTCAGCTCTCTTCTTCTTGTATTCTAAAGTAAGATCTGCACTGGATTTCTTGAACTTGTTCCAGTTTGGTGCAGACTTCTTCATCTGAGGATCATTCTTCATTCTTTCAATTCTGTTTGCTTCTTCTTTGAAAGTTGTGAGAGGCCAGTCTTTGAACTGATGTTCTTTGGCAGGATATGGTTTGTCTCTCATGATAAGCTCTAAGAGATCTTTCCTTAGCTTCTTTTAAAGATCAGCATTGGGTGGAAGATTTGACATCTCCTTGCTCAAGTCTCTTGCAAAGTCTTCCAGTTTCCTAACTTTACTTAACCCATGCTGCATTCAACTTGAGAAGTTGGTGTCACCTTTCCCTTTACTCTCTTGCTTGGCAATATATTCAGCTTGCTTGGCTTTTAGTTTCAGATACTCATCCATATTTCTTGGAGGTATGAAGCCATGAAGAGATGGGAAGGTTCTTTTGGATGGATCATCCTCTGTATTGAATTGTCTCATTTCATCTTTCAATGCATGCAATTCCAAAGGATATGTTACTTCCAATGGTATGTTTCTTGAAGGGTCTTGACCCGTGAGTGGTTTTGGTTAAGTGAGTGGATTTGATGTAGGTGATGGTGGAGGAATGAATGGTTCAGGGTTGGTTTGGATGAATGGTGAAGATGATAGTGGAGTAGGTGCAGGTATATCATCATCATTCACTTGGAACTTTCTTTCCCTTGTATAGACAGATTTAGGAGAAGGAGTTTTTGTTGGAGAGTTGGAAATAGGAATGAAAATTGCTTGAGAAGGAAATTGGAAAGTGGTTGTGTTAGTGCACTATGTCTATTGACTTCGTCTTGTATCGAGTCATGTAATGAGATAAGATAGAATGACCAGTGCTCGAGGTGCTAGAAAGTGAAATTTAGAGTTAAGTTGGTAATTTCGCTTGAAGCTGACAAAGACCATTTCAAGCGAAATCAACATAACTGATTTCGCTTGAAACTGCCTTGGTCAGTTCAAGTGAAATCATCACCAGTATATATAGGAGCACTTGCTGGTTCATTTGATACGGAATCAGAGTCTTGTAATCGGTAACGAAGTGCTGCCGAATCGTCTCCAGGTGCTGTAATACTATCAATTCAATACAAGAGACATTTAAATTGAATCGAGCGTCCGTGTCATTGATTCCGCCTTTGATTCGGATAAACAACTCTTCTGATCGACTCATTCAGGTCGTACAACAATCCTACAAGTGGTATCAGAGCTCAGGAAGAAGAGTTTAGCTTGATATCATCTATTTTCTGACTTCTACACCTTCTTTTTCAAATTGGACAAGATTTCATGGTCAAAATGGATTGAATTTTTCACAGTACATGTGAAACAGTGTTCTAACAAAGCCTTGAAAGAATCAGACCAAAATACGGCTTAAAAGTGACAATTTTGGATCAAAAACATGATTTCGCTTGAACGAACATTCTGCTATTTCGTTTGAAAAGTACAACTATTTCGCTTCAAGTCGTCATTTCGCTTGAAATTAGCATCTGATCTCGCTTGAATCTGTGACTTCGCTTGAAAGGAATCAGTTATTTCGCTTGAAAGTCTAGATTCCTCTTGAAGTTCTGATTTCGCTTGAAGTGTCATCTAGGGATTTCGTTTGAAAGTTGCTATTCAGCTTGAACTTGTGATTTCGCTTGAGATTCTTATTTCGCTTGAAAGTGGAAATTTTATGTCGAAATCATTTCACGTCAACTGAGTGTCAGTCTGTTTTGGAATATTTGATATTATTGATTCTGATTGTGTTTGTTTGATTGTCTCTAGGTTTACATCATGGCTGAAGAGTTTTTCAACACGTTTTACAAAGCGTTTACCTCGGATACAATGGATGCTTCAGAGGTTACACCTAAAGCGATAACTAAAACGATCAAGGACAACATCAAACATGACAACTTTTATGGAACCTATTCAAAACCTCCAAAGCTGGATAACATTGAAGATTATGTATGGTGGAAGGAGAGGTTTGTCAATTGGACGAAGGCATATGCACATGAGAGTTGGTTTTGTTTGAAGTTTGGATATGCTAACCCAACAAATGACAAAGGAGAAGAAATTCTGATTAAAGATTTTTCAGAGGAAGACAAAAAGAAATTTTCATACGAACAAAAGATGATTGCTTTTATTCAGCAATCAGTTCGAGATGACATTTTTTCATTATTAATACATGATGGGTCATCGCAGTCTGTGTGGAAAGCTTTGAAGGCAAAAGCTAAGGGGGGTAAACAAATTCAGAAAAACAAAATTGCATTATTAAAAAAGGAATTTGATCTGTTTGATAGTTTAAAAGGAGAGACAGTGAGGCAAATGATTGAGAGGTTTTGCCATTTAAAGATTGAACTTGAAAGATTTAAAATTGTGAAAACTAGAGAAGAAATGGTAGACAAAGTTATTGAAGCGTTACCACGAGCTGATCAGTGGCAAACGTTTGTTTTTATCTTGAAAAATGATGCTTTATATGAAACGATTTCTCTTGATGTGTTGTTAGAAAAGATTGAGAGTCATGATCTGGAGCTACAAAAGCAAAACAAGATGAGTGGTTCATCGCATCATCAGAATGTTGGTCTGTACTACAAAGGTAATGTACCTTCGGTGAAAGCTGATGGTTCACCAAAGACAGCATTTAGTGGTAAGAAGATGAAAGAATTACAAACAACCTCATCAAGTTATCATTCTGGATATCATTCATCTTCAAAATCAAGTTCTGATGAAACAGGGGAGATTATGTGCAACATTGCTCTCAAACTGAAGAATTCTCTGTCGATGAGCATCAATGCAGCTAAACAACAAATGAGTTTTCTAGCATCTGTTCTAGAATCGTATGAAGGTCTTGTAGCTGGCAAAATTAGAAACTCTGAGTTAACCAAAGAAGACTACGACCAAATTGATCCGGAAGAGATGGAACTCATTGACATTCGCTGGTGTTTGGCAAGTTGCATTCGCAGAGCTCAAAGATATATGGAGATTACCGGGAAGCAATCGTTAGGTGGTCCGTCAACGAAGCTTGGATTCGACAAATCCAAAGTGACCTGCTTCAGATGCAAGCAAAAGGGTCATTTCAAAAGAGAATGTAGAAATTCTGAAGTTGCTGAATCTGAGAGACCTTTCAACGATGACTATTACCGAAAGGAGATTTATCATCGTAGTAAAGAAGAACCAAAGATGATCGAAAATATTCCAAAAGAGAAGTCCAGAGCTTATGCAGTAATTCATGACGATGAAGGTTTTGACTGGAGTCAGATTCTTCCAGATGAAGATCATCCTGTAACAGCTCATGGCAGAAAAGCATCAAAAGCCCAGCATCATGTTCTTGTTGCTGAAATTCGTGAAGAAATCAAAGAAAAAGACAAAGTTGAGATAAAAGAGAAAACTCGAGAAGAGATTTTAAAAGAGAAAGCTGAGAGAAAAAGATTCATTGTTGGGTGCAGAATGGAGAAAATGCAGGAAGAATATGAGAATGTTGTTGCGAACAAAAGATGGGATAAGAAACAAGAATGTTTTGTCAACAAACAAGGTGAACCGGTTGTTCCAAGAAGTGACATAGTTCATGATGATGTTCTCCTTGTTATTCCTTGATCCGGCGAATATTACTCCAATGTTGCAAAAGACAAGACATATGTGAAAAGGCTGGATAAAATCATCAGGGATGCTATGACAATAAAACTGAGGAAGAGGAATGAAGAAAGAATGAATAAGAACATTGAGAATTTAGTTTATGATTTGAAGAAAGCTGCTGAGGAGGTCAAGGTTGAAGAAAAAATGAAAGATGGAGTTGAGAAAGAAAAAGAGAAGGTAGTTGAGAAAGAAAAGGCTGTTATTGAAGAAATGCAAGTTGAAGAAGCCAAGAAGAAGAAAGAAAGTTCGATAGAGGTGAAAGTTGAAAGTTCAACGGATGTTGCTGATGAAAACCAGCAGACAGAAGCTGATCAGACAGAAACAGAAGTAAACACCGAGGTGCCAATCACTGAGGTAAATTCTGATATCATAACTAAAACTGTTGAACAGTGCAAGAAATGCATGGAAACGTGCAGTGCTTGTACTGAAAAAGACGAAAAGATCAGAACAAGAGATCTTGATTTCACAAAACTTGAAGAAGTTTTCAAAAACAAGTGCAAAGAAATGTTTGAAAAAGAACAAGTTTTAAAAGAAAATAATGAAACACTTTTAGAAAAATGTAAAAAGTTAGAAAAAGAAAATGAAGTTTTGAAAGAAAATGTTTTAAAAATGACAGAAGAATGTTCTCAAAAAGAAAATGTTTGTCAGGAAATGAAAAGGGAGTATGACTCAATAAAATTGGCTTATCAAATTACAAAAGAATCATATGAAAAAGTAAAAAGTTAAATGAAACTTGTTCAATCAAGATTAAAGTATTGTTCTGCAACATCAAAGGAATCAAAACGAATGTATGAGATAAAACAACAAGTGGTAAATTCTTATATTGAAGATGTTGCTAAACTTAAGCGTAAGATTGCTGATTTAGAACAGGATAACAACAAATTAAAAAGTTATCACGCGTCGTCATATGTGCTTGAACGTATTTTCAACATAAAACCGGATGGGAAAGATTCTGAGCAAAACACAAAAGGTATTGGCTCAGAGTTTCATCAAGTTCCACCACCGGAAAAGTTTGTGTTTTATGATGAGGAAAGGTCGAAAAAGCTTTCAACATGGTAGATCAATTGCCAGACAACATTGATATAACCTATTCCAAATCTGATGATTTTCATGATTCAGAGGTGGTAGGTAAAGTCGTTGAAAGTGTGTTGAAAGAAGAGTCAGTTGATACAGGTAAATCTGAATCACAAAATGAAAATGAAGGTAATTTTCATGATGGATATCTGAAGAACTCAATATCCGAGAAAAATTTGAATGATGATTCAAAAGGATTGGTTTATACCATGATTGGATCGGACAAATTATTCTTAGATGTTGTATTCCCGATTCAGAATGTGATTTCAGAAAAGGTTGATAAAGTTGTCAAGATGGTTGAGATTGAGAAATCTGAAATTTCAAAGTTTGCTGGAAAAGGTCAGAAAACTTTTTATAACAAACCTGGTACAAGAAGAAAAACATGAAGGCTAGGTTGGGTTATAAGAAGAAACAGAATTGGAAGAAAAATGAAAAACAAAATTTTCAGGCAAAAACGAATTTTGTTCAAGGTAAAAGTTTTGAAGAAGAAAAAGAACTTCAATTTGGACAACAGTCTAATGAAAAGTTCTTTGCTCAAAAGAAAGAGCGACAACCACAGGTCAAAGATGTGTCCAAGAGAACATGTTTCAAATGTGATCAGATAGGACATCTTGCAAGAAAGTGTCCGAATCTGAAACCTGTGGATGTTGACAAAACGAAGTCTGAAAATGTTGAGAAACAGAAATCTGAGAATGTAAAACAAAGGTCGACCAGATTTGATTCAAAACAAACTTGGAGGTATAACACAAACAAGTTTGCTTCGAACCAAACTTGGAAATCAAACCCGAATAGGTTCGATTCAAAACAGACCTGGAATTCTCACACACCCAGAGTTAGAACAACACAAAGTTGGCAAAAATCAGTTGATATGACAAAACCACAAGAGTTTTGGAAACCAAAAGTTGTTGTTCAAAAACAAAATGTTCAAAAAGATTCACATTTTTACAAAAGAGGTACTCCGAAAGGCCAAACATGGAGTGCTAAGAAACAAGTGATTTCGGAAAAAGATGAGAAAATTGAAGTTAAAGATGAAAAAGTCTTTGTTAATAATGACAAAGATTTCCCGAAATTGAATGATTCATATTGTGTTGAAATGCCTAAAGTCAAACAGACCTGGGCTAAATTGTTCAAGTAATCAAGTAGTCTAAATGTGCAGGTGCTCAACAAAATCAAGGATTGTGAGAATGGAAGTTGGAGCAGCCTGGCACAACGAGAGGAGGAAGAGGCTGCTGAACCCTGGTTTGATTGAACAGGGAGTTTATTTGTTTTTCTGTACATAAATAAACAATATTTTCAAAAATCCTAAAAATTTGAAAAATTAAAAACCAAAAATATGTTTGTTTTTAATTTTTGTCAAAAATAGAAAATTTCAAAAATATATGTTGATTGAATACGCTGAAACCCTCACGGCTGAACAAACGTGATTAATTTCACAAGATTGAAAAAATGGTTTTCAAACTGTAAATATCAATGTGTTGTAAATCATGGGGGTATATTAGTTTTTCTACAAAACATAGCACTTGAAGCAGAAAATGGATGGCGAGACAAAGCTATCAGTATTGGTTGTCAAATTTTCTTTAAATGATTTTGCATTTTAGGGGGAGTATTGTTGTTAGAAAATACAAAAACATTTGAAAATTTGAAAAATGACAAAAACATGATAAAAACCTATTGGCAAAAAGAAAAAAACAACATGATAAAATTCGAAAATTGAGTTTTTGTGTAAAAAGAGGAAATGATAGTACATCAGTAGACAGTTACAGTACGCTAAAGAATTGGAAAGTCAAAATGTGTTAAACGATCTCACCGTGGATGTGTTGGTAGATTTTTATACATTTAGTAAACTTTTTCGGGATATAAACTTAAATTCAAACTTGCTTATTTCGTGGGGAACACTACTTGGATATATAGGTAACCCCTGAAATCTCGTTTGAAAGATCCCTCTTTCTGAGATACTAGGTCTTTATACTCAGTGATATCTGGGGTATTATCCCGGGACTTCTGATTTTGCGGAAGCAATGGCCTAGTCCCCGTATAATACTTTAAGCTTGCTTGAAACATAGCATCTCCCTCAGCATAAAAAATGATGAAACATTGAAAAATGCTAATCATGTGCTGTTGAAGAAAATATCCTCTAAAGGGGACACACCAAAAGTCAAAGCCGTCATCTCTCTGCTAAACGGAAGTTCTGACCTGAGCTCTCACGGCCCTCGCATTTTAACCCCTTTACAGATATCATCTGTGGTATACTCACTTGTAAGACTGAATATTGGGATCTGGATACGGGAGTATATTCAAGAGGTGGGACACATGAATGAGTTTAAGTTCTTAATACACCTAAATCGTATCTCGAATCAGTTGAACTTTGTGTGAAAATTTAAGTGGATTAGTGTACTGACAATCTAAGTGAATCGTTTAGAACTTAAAGTGTTAAAAAGCTCAACGGTGCTAGTGATTTGTCATAAACTGATATGATCCTTTGACACGAACTCAAACAAAAATATTGTCTGTATATATGGTTGTAAATATTTCTTTATTGCTTTATATGTCAGAAAATCACAAAAAGATTTTGATTTCTACTTTATTTTCGACAACCGATGTCTAAAATGCCGAGTGTCAAAATTTAAGTAAGCTGATCGTGTTTCTGAAAATAAAAACAAGTTCATTAATTTGAAACTTGTAGTTTTAAAATCAAAAATTCAAAAACAGTTTGTGATATCTCCAAGGTCATTAAGTTGGACTTGGAAGATAAACTGTGAGGGAGTTGGATTCTTAATCATTGCCATATCAATTAAACTTGTTGATAAGAGAAGTGATTTAGTAAGTTGAATAGAGCCAGATTACGATTTCTGGAAATTCAAAATGTTGTTACTTATAGACGTATGAGTGATTGCAGATGTGATACCAGACTACGATCCCGGAAGCTGAGTCTAAGGGGGAGTCTGAAGACGAGCTTGAAGCAAGGGGGCTTGTAACAGGAAAGCAAGGTGTCGATCCCTAAAAGCACGGAAGCTTGACGAAAGGGGGAGCCTGAAGAAGCTGATAATGATAGAGCCAGTGATAAGATCCTGGTATACATCATTTGAAGATAGAAGCTGATCAAAGTAGAGAAAGATTGATAGGATGTTTACAGTGTTAGAGCCAGAGACAGAGCATGAAGACTGATCAAGACTGAAGATGTGTCATGATAAAGAATAGACACTGAAGACTTCGTCAATATCCAAGGGGGAGTCTGTTAGTGCACTATGTCTATTGACTTCGTCTTGTATCGAGTCATGTAATGAGATAAGATAGAATGACCAGTGCTCGAGGTGCTAGAAAGTGAAATTTAGAGTTAAGTTGGTAATTTCGCTTGAAGCTGACAAAGACCATTTCAAGCGAAATCAACAGAACTGATTTCGCTTGAAACTGCCTTGGTCAGTTCAAGCGAAATCATCACCAGTATATATAGGAACACTTGCTGGTTCATTTGATACGGAATCAGAGTCTTGTAATCGGTAACGAAGTGCTGCCGAATCGTCTCCAGGTGCTGTAATACTATCAATTCAATACAAGAGACATTTAAATTGAATCGAGCGTCCGTGTCATTGATTCCGCCTTTGATTCGGATAAACAACTCTTCTGATCAACTCATCCAGGTCGTACAACGATCCTACAGGTTGGTTGACTAACAACTGTTGAAACAACTGGTGTCTTAACCGCTGCTCTCTTAACAACTGTTGAAGTGTCAACATTTGTTGCAGTGGTGGATGGTATTGGTGAAGATGGTTTTGTTTTTTGCTTTTTGGTTGGTTTTTTTTGTGGTGGTGGTGTTGGTTTAGGTGTAGCAGTGGATGGCTTTTTGATACCAGCAGTGGTTTTGAGACCAGCAGTGGTTTGCTTTTCAGGATTATCATATGTTTGTTTTGGTGGTGAGGGTGATCTTGGGTATGTGGCAAGAGGTGGTTTGTTAGGTTTATGGGATTTTCTTCTATCAGAAGTGCCAAGATCGTTTGTTTTTATCTCCTAATTTTTCAATTCCTTTTGTTCCTTCTTCCAAATTATTTCCTTTGTTGCATTCTGATTTTGAATAATCTTTTTGTTTGCAGCCTCTTCATCCGCTTGAATGTTCAGGGTTTCATCAATTCCTTTTTCTTTGACAGATGTTTTAGCAGAGGTTGCAAAAGACTTCTTTTCAGGCTCTGGCTTTTGTGTTGGCTTTTGTCTTGGAGTAGGTCTGCCAAACTTCTTCATATCATGTTTCTCCCCCTTTTGGGCATCATCTTGAGCATCATCATTTTCAAAGATAGGTGTAGGGGTAGTGCCAGTCATCTTTGTCAGGGCTTCTTTGATACCCTTGATGTCAACCTGAGTATCTTTATACCTTGCTTCAACCATATTTATGATAAGTTCCATGTGTGTGTTATGTTGAATTTCAGTAAGTTCCCTTTTAGCAGTAAGAATGGGCTGGACTGATTTCCAGAGCTCTTGGGATAATTGTTGATGTGTTGGTTGACTTTTGGAAGCTTCTACTAGTGTTTGTATTGACTGATTCATTGAAAGAACAGTGGTTTCAATGGAAGATAACCTCTCCATCAAATCTTGATATTTTAAACCATCACCTAAATTAATGGGATCATCTAATTTCCCACCAGTGGTGGTTGTATCAGCTTTTGAACCAGCAGGAGTCTCCAAAGTTTCATCAACTGATGCCCCTTTTCTTGGTACTGGGGACTTCTTTCTTCAGCAGTGGTCACCTTAGACAACACACCAGTGGTTAACTTGAACACAACAGTGGATACCTTGGTGCCCATAGAAGAAATTGCCTTCAAGGGAGTCTTACTTATGAAACTACTGTCCAGATGTAGATCAGTGGATCCAACATCTGTAGTAGCTGCTCCACTTGAACTACCAACAAGAATTTCATGAAATTCTTGTGGTGTAGCCTCCTCAGCTGTGTGTGGGATAACCAACTGAGGTGGTTCTGACACAGCCATTGTGCAAGTTGTACTCTCTTTAATGTGTTTATGAGTGGGGCTACTTTGAGTCTGAATCTCAATGGCATCAAACATGGGTATGATGGATGGTGGAATTTGAGATGAAGGGAGTGGTGTTGAAAGAGAATTTACCCCGGGAGGAGGACTATTAAGCATACTCTCATATGAGGGTAATGCTTCATATTGTGGTGTCCCTGTGCTTACAACATGTTCCTTTTGTGAGGAATCATGAGGAGTTGAGGCTTTGGGTGGAGATCTTTCCAACTTTTGTGAGGAAGTAGCAACAGTGGTTTCAGGTGACTTTTGTGCTGTCATTGGGTTAACTTCTGGGATCTCATCTTCCAGAATGCCCTTTTTGATGGGTTTGGTGGGCTTAGTGGATTTCTTTTTGGTTTTTTTGGTGTTTTTTGGTGGTTTTTGGTGGGGGTTGCACAGTAGTGGTTGTGCTGCTGTGGTCACCAAGAGAAGTGGGCTCAGCAGTTGAAGTCTGAGGAGCAGATGTGCATTCATCCAAAATTTGCTCAGACTCCCCTCCTTGTGTTTTTGAATTTTTTACTCTTTAGCCATTAGACAAGCTGTTTATTTGAAAAGGTGTTCCCTGTTCCAAAACTTTTGATTTTCTTTTGGAATTTTTTTTTTTTTTTTTTTGTAAATAATAGCTAAGGAATCTAGGAAATAGCAAGAAAGCCTGTGACTTCTTGTCTTTAATATTTTTCACATTTTTGACCAAATCATTAAAAATTTCTTAGGAGTAATTGAAATCAGTTTTAGACATGATAGCATACCCCAAGTATTGGATTTTCAGAGGAACTTCATTAAAAGCAGTTGTTTAATTTGAAACACAGGTGAGCAGGGTATGAAACAAGAATTTCATGGGAGGTGGAAATTCTCCCTTTTTCATAGTTTCTTTTGACAATTGTCCTGCATACCCTCTTTTGATCAAATCAATTTGATACTCATCCTTAGGGAAAGAGGTTTTACCTTCTAGGTCGTTCATCTGAAAAACTTCTGATATGGTTTGTGGTGTTATTGGGACCAAGATTCCCCCTACCTCTGATGAGATTGCCCAAGCCTTTTGATCTTGAATTTCAAGTTTGGCATTTGCCTAGAAATCTCGTTGGGTATCTTGATAAATGGGAGCATTGCAAGTTAACAAAGTTTTGTACTTTGATGATGATAGGGCATCAATGATGGAATGGAAGCCTGTATTTTTGCTTGATTTTTCAAGAGTACAGAGATAGTTGTGTGGGTGTTTGATTATGAGAGCCATGGTGATAGTGAAAATCATGAATGAAGGAGAAGGGATTGAATGGAAGATGATAACCGCTTTGAGGAATTTTTGAATTCAATACGACAGTGAAAACTCTATTTGGGGGTTTTATCAGGGTTTTATTAAAAGGAAAAAGTGAATGCTGACGTGGCAGCGGTTTCAAAGATTGGATAGTTAACATCTGCCCACGTGGCAACCTCTGATGGAATAATGGAAGATAGTTGTTTGGAAACCACTGATGGACAATATCAGTGGTTGAAAACACTGAATGATCAAAACAATGGCTGATTTTAACTATCAGTGGATAGACATCAGTGATTGAAACACTGATGTTTAAGCAACAGTGGACAACAGTGATTTGGAGAATCAGAGGTTGGCTTTCAACAGTGAGTGAATTTTCAACAATCAGGTGTTTGAACCAGACAGTGGATATGGACACACTTTTAAAGATTTATGAAAAATTTTCATTTTAACTATTTTTAAGGATGGATTTTTGATTTTCTGAAAACATTTTAATGCTTTTTATTCATGCAGAAACAAGATTTTGCTTGTTAGTCCATGTTAAGCATGTCAATTCTAGAGATCAAGCTTTCAAAGGTGGATGTGTCTAATGCTTTTGTTAGCATATCTGCCAGCTGATCCTTAGTTGGAAAATGATGCAGAGAAATCAAACCTTTTTCATAGCAATCCCTCACAAAGTGATGTCTGATGTCAATGTGCTTGGTGGTTGAATGAGATATTGGATTTTTGATGATATTTTCAGCTGCTTGACTATCCAACATAAGAGGAGTCTTTAAAGCAGTTATACCAAAGTCCAGCAGTTAATTTTGAAGCCACAACAGTTGGGCTGTACAGCTTGCAACAACTTTGTATTTTGCTTCAGCAGTGGATGTGGAAACAGTTGCGTGCTTTTTGCTTTGCCAAGACACTAAGCAATTGCCTAGGAATTGACACCCACCTGATGTAGACTTCCTGGTTGTGTTGCATCCAGCAAAGTTACTATCTAAGAAACCTGAAAGCTTAACATTCCCATTAGCAGGGTACTAGATATCAAGTGTGGGAGCACCCTTTATGTATCTGCATATACTTTTCACAGCAATGAGGTTAGACTTCCTAGGTGCTGATTGGGATCTTGCACAAACACATGTTGCAAACATGACGTCTGGCCTAGATGAAGTTAGGTACAATAAAGAACCAATCATGCTTCTATATAGTGTTTGATCAACCAAATCATCCTTTTCATTAGACATGACCAGCTTTGTGGTTGCCATGGGTGTACTACATGGTTTACAATCATTCATCTCAAATTTGTTTAAAAGATCTTTTACATATTTGCTTTGATGAATGAAAGTGCCATTTTGCAATTGCTTGATCTGAAGACCAAGAAAGCATTGTAGTTCACCCATTGCACTCATCTCAAACTCAGCTGTCATGAGTTGTCTGAACTCTTCACACATTTTATTGCAAGTGCTTCCAAAAATGATGTCATCCACATAAATTTGGATAATCATCAAATCTTTTCCTCTCGAATTTAAAAACAAGGTTTTATCAATTTTACCTCTTGTGAAACCAATAGAGATGAGAAAAGTGGAAAGAGTTTTATACCAGGCTCTAGGTGCTTATTTCAAGCCATACAAGGCTTTGTTTAGCTTGTAGACATGATTTGGATTAAATGGATCCTCAAAACCAGGAGGTTGACAAACATATACCTCTTCTTGAATCTTACCATAGAGGAATGCACATTTGATATCCATTTGAAACACCTTGATGTTGTGGTTGACAGCAAAGGCTAAGAACAGTCTGATAGCTTCTAATCTTGCTACAGGGACAAAAGTTTCATCATAATCAATGCCCTCTTCCTGTTAAAGCCTTGAACCACAAGCCTAGCTTTGTTCTTGACAACAATGCCCCTTTCATCAGTTTTGTTTTTGAAGACCCACTTTGTGCCAGTTGGACTTACATCCTCTGGCAGTGGTACAAGTTCCCATACTTGTTGCTTTATAAACTGTTGGAGCTCTTCTTGCATAGCTTCTACCCAACTGTTGTCTTCCGGTGCCTCTTGGTACTTGACTGGTTGTTAGAGTGATAGAAAGCCAGCAAAAAGACAAATGTTTTAGGATTGACTTCTTCTGAGAACCCCTTCATTGATGTTGCCAATCACTTGGTCTGGTGGATGAGATTTAAGAAAGATCAGATCTCTCTTGTATGGAACAATGGCATTTGAGGGTGAAGGCTGCAGATGTGAATCATCTGAGCTAACATATGTTGGTGACTTTGATGATCCAACATCTGTTTGAAATGGAGATGGAGGAATGGGTATGGCACAATGTTGATTTTTATCCACTGTTGAAGGATTTTTATCAATAATGGTTAGGGATGAAGTGGTGACAGAGGTTGAAGGGCTACTTTGGTACTGTTGATGCAGAAGTGGATGAGCTTTGACAACTGTTTTGAACATCTGCTGCTCTGGTGGTGGATGTGATTTTATATTGTGGGATCACAACATCATGTCCAAAATCTTGTAGAGGAGGTTGTTGGATACCTGCAGGGTTAGTCTTGACAGACACATTTTCAAATGTAAATTTATCAAGATCAAATAATTCAGCAGGGTTTGCAGGGATTTTCAGTGAAGAAAGTTCATTGAACTTTACATTCAAAGTCTCTTCCACACACCTAGTCCTTGTGTTAAACACTTTATAAGCCTTGGCAGTGGTTAAGTATCCCAAATGATAACCACAATCTACTTTGGCTGCAAATTTTGAAATTGAATCTTTTAAATTTAAGATAAAACATGGGCAGCCAAAGACTTTGAAATATGAGATCAGTGGTTTGATTTTGAACAGAGTTTCATAGGCAGTCTTTTGATGTCTAGGGTTGATCAAAACTCTGTTCTGCACATAACAAGCAGTGTTTACAGCCTCTGCCCAAAAAGTTAAGGGTAAACCTGAGTCTGCAAGCATTGTTCTGGCAGCTTCAATCAAAGTTCTGTTTTTCCTTTCAACCACCCCTTTTTGTTCTGGTGTTCTTCGGATGCTGTACTTCCTTACAATCCCTTTTGATACACAGAAATCATCCAACTCCTTGTTTCTAAACTCTGTTCCATTGTCACTTCTAAAGATTTTTACTAGAAGGTCAAATTGCTTTTCAACATGTTTGACAAAGTCTTGCAAAATGCCTGCAGTCTCAAGGTGACTGACCGGATAATATTTAAATCCCACAAATTTTTGTTCTGATTAAAATCTTATTTTAATCAGGTCCGTGTTGAAAAATAAATTAAAACGCCTAAAAACGTTATTTTTCAAAGTTTAAGCGCGTACCGTGTGTTTCTGCGCAACACAGTGCTTCTACTGCAAAACGCAGACAACGCAGCCAGTCCTGGCAACTGATATTTATTTCAGTAATATCTTGGCGAGTTTATTTTTATAGAGTAATAAAAATAATTTAGAACGCCATAAACCGGGATTTAAACGATAGATAAAATACCCGGTACCCAGTTAAATACCCGTTTTAGCCATATGCCAGGAATATGCTAAGGTATATGCTAAGGAATATGCCAGGAATATGCTTGGAATATGCTAGGAATATGCTAGGAATATGCTTGGAATATGCTAGGAATATGCTAGGAATATGCTTGGAATATGCTAGGAATATGCTTGGAATATGCTAGGAATATGCTTGGAATATGCTAGGAATATTCTATATGGAAGATCCTATAAATACCCAACCCTTTCAACCCCAAAAACCCACACCTTTGAAATCTGAATTTGCTCTCTAAGTTGTTGTGTTTAACACTTCATACCTGAGAGTATTCGGATTCAAACCTTCCGTTCTTGGACCCTTTGTAAGTGTTCCTTCGTTCTTTTATTCTTTTAGCGTTAAAGTCAAACTTTGTTTGACTTTCTGCATTGACCAGTTTATGGTCAATGCGAAGTTCGTTTGAACTTCATAACGTGAGAGTAATCACGATGGTTATAGTCCCTAGTGACTATACCTACTGATTACCACGTTATCTAGGCTCAGTGACGAGTCGTAGTTTCGGCCAAAATACGTGTTATTGCGTATTTTGTAACCAAACTACTTATAGGTATCAAAACCATTTGTTTTGATACCAAACCTTTTTTCTAAACTTAGTTAAGCATGTTTTAAGATGCTTAGCTCGTCACTTTTAGTTTAGTGCTTATTTAGGGTCGTAAGGTAAGCGATCTAAACAATCGCTTATACTTTCGAACCCGACCCATTTGGTCGATCATTAGGATCCGACCAAACACATTAGGTGACCATAGTTGTATAGGGAATAACCTTCCGAGGTTATACCTTATGGTCACATCGTTTGAGTAGTTGTATGATAGGTAGTATATATGCCTTAGGTAAATTACCAAAATGCCCTTTTAACGCCAAAATTCATTTTAAGCATATGTAACATAACTTTTGGTATCTAAACTGATTTGGTAACAATATTAGACATGTTAAGGCATATTTTACTTATCATAGGGCTAGTTAGGCGTTCTGAACGCGTTTTACGCGAACGACGCGTTAAAGTAGCATAAGCTACCTAAACGGGTCGTAATGGGTCGTAAGCACTTAGGTTAGGTTTCATTTTAGTATGTAGGCTTTGTTAAACCATATTACATGAGTTCCCATACTCATTTGGTTTACGATCCTTCATTCTATCCGATCCTCCGATATAGGTCCGGTTTATTAATGTAGATACCTATATTAGGTGCCGTTTGATTCCGTGATCTTCTAGCTTGCTTGGTGGTTATCCTAGGACTTCTAAGCAATCTCAAGTGAGTACATAGACCCCTCTTTTACTGTTTCCAAACTGTTTTGGGGTGAAACACATGTGCCTACTTGTTACTTTCATGCTTTCCATGTTTTCACATCATATACTGGCTATGTTCATTAGTACATTTATAGTACATGATTTCATTACATTTCATGCTATGTATGTCCATTGTGCGCATACTTAGTACATCGTTTTACTTTACATTTCATGCTATGTATGCCCATTGTGTGCATACTTAGTACATTGTTTTACATTACATTTTATGCTATGTATGTCCATTGTGTGCATACTTAGTACATCATTTTACATTACCTTTCATGCTATGTATGTCCATTGTGCGCATACTTAGTACATCGTTTTACTTTACATTTCATGCTATGTATGCCCATTGTGTGCATACTTAGTACATTGTTTTACATTTCATGCTATGTATGTCCATTGTGTGCATACTTAGTACATTGTTTTACATTACATTTCATGCTATGTATGTCCATTGTGTGCATAATTAGTACATTGTTTTACATTACATTCTGTTGCATATGCTCGTCCAGCATATGAACACATTATATTGCATTATGTAAACCATTTATATCTATTGAACCATGTGAACCATTTGACAATAGACATTTGACTATACCTAAACATTTCTACAATTATTAAACATTACATCCTGATGGTTTGGTTTGAGTAAGTGATTTAAGTAACGAGGCGTGTGTAATATGATACAAGCATGGTGGATACGCCGCTGGTACTTCCTATATATAAGTGTTTGTATGGTATTACATATTGTAGCGTTATTTGAATCATTTCAATTTGGACTTATACATTTTATACAAATAACACGATTTTCACAAGACTTTGGTTTACAACAATTTACTTTATACAACTCATTTTACTTGGTTATACATTTAACCATACATTATTCTCTTATTTATACATATCATCTGAACTTATTGTTTTTCAAATGATTTACAAAACAAATCAATTTACAAGGTTCATGACTAAACTTTATTAAACAACTCTTTCTAAACTTACAAGTCATGAAACCTATTTTCACAAAACCTATGTATCTCACAGGCATTTTTATGCTGACGTACCTATTTTCACATGTGTTTTCAGGAGTTGATGCATAGGACTTATCGAGACATACTTAGGCGGGCCTGTGCCTTAGTGACTTAAAACGAGACAAGAACTAGTTAATTTATGTTATGTACTCTTTATTTCTTGTTTAAAGACAATGTAACTCGCTTGTTTGACCAATAAAACGAAACTTTAATTTCCATGGTTGTGAAACATTAATTCTGTTACAACACTCCCCGACGTTTCCGCCACGTTTCGTTGATTTACGTGGTCGGGGTGTGACAGAAAAGATTGTATCAGAGCCAATGGTTATAGGGAATTAGGTTATTAGTAATACTTTGACCTAGTCTATAACCTTCCTAGGACCCTAACGTGAGTTTACTTGCGTTTAGTCATAAAACAATACCGTCACCTATCCTTAGGCGACGACCACAACAAGAACATAAATTTCAAAACCGCTTTGAAAAACTAATCATCTGTTCTAGGATGATTGATTACTAGGTTTTGAACCCTCTGTTATAAGGTTTTGAACCCCTTTGAATTTTCAAAACTCTCGTCAAAGTTTTGGGTCCTAAATAGTGTGAACACGTGCAAACTGGAAGAGTGAATGCCTATACCCTGGGTTTTCTGTCTAAGGTTAGAGTGTTCGTACAAATCCACATAATCGGACCAATCACTCTTACCTGGGAACTCTTGGGGTGAGTGTCCACTTATAGGCGAGCATGTCTTCGCGATACATTATGAGGATCTGTTTGCTTTGATTCAGCCTTTGTGTTGTTTGTTTGCTTCATGGTTCAAACAAATGACCATCACCCATGATTTTGGTCGGTAATTGTAACATCCTATTCTTACCCAATGCCATTTCATTTGTTTTCTCTCTTGTTTCCCCTTTTAGAATGCCTCCACGACGCGAAAATCAGGTATCTATTGAGGAGTTGGCAGCTGTCATTACACAGCAAATGACTGCTGCAATCCCAAACATCGTTGCTCAATGTAACCAAGCCCTCAACAAGAATAATGCCCCCTGCAACTTCAAGACGTTCAACTCGGCTAAGCCATCAAAGTTTTCTGGGTCTTAAGGAGCGACTGCACTTCTGTAATGGTTCAAGAGTCTAGAGAGCACCTTCAGGCATGTTCAATGCCCAAATGAGCGAAAGGTAGATTTCGCATCTGGTGTCTTTGAGAAACGGGCTTAGACATGGTGGAATGGTGTGATGAGAGATAGGGGTACCGATGTGGCACTGGCTCAAACGTGGGAAGAGCTTCGAGCTCTGATGATGAAGGAGTTCTGTCCTCGTCATGAACTTAGGGCTTTGGAAAGAGAATTCGACGATCTTAAGCAAGTCAGCGGTGAACATCGAGCCTACACTGATCGATATGAGGAGCTGAGCCTGTTGTGCCCTACCATGGTTACGCCTTTGGATAAGGCGATCGAAAAATACATTGATGGTCTCCCTGACCCAGTTCAGGACATTGTTACTGGTAGTAATCCTACCACAGTTAGACAGGCCATTGAATTATCTGCTACCCTAACCGAATCTCAGATCAGAAAGGGCAAACTTTTTCGGAAAGGCGACAAGAAACAAGCAGCTAATGTTCAGGAGGAAACCAAGGAAAGCAAAACCGAACCTTCTAAGAAGCGTAAGGCTTCGCAGAATTTTGCGATTGCTGCTCAACCCAACCAAAACACCCACAACCAACCAACTCAACCTCCTACAAGGAAACCTTATGCCGGTACTGCACCGATATGCAATAAATGTAATGCACACCACTTAGCTCACCTACAGTGTCGTTTATGTGCATCATGTGGGCGACTCGGTCACCTGGAAAATGCTTGTCGATATACCCCAAACCAAGGTGGTCCAAACCAACCTCAAGTAAATCCTGCTCAAGCTCGTTGTCGACCAGGTCCTTGCTTCAACTGTGGCGAGATGGGCCCTTTCCGAAGAAATTGCCCAAAGATTGCTAATGCGAATCCAGCGCAGGGATGAGCATCGGACCAACTAGAAGACAATGTTGTTTAGAAATAATCAAACCTTATGTATTATTTTCTTTTGTTGTCAAGGTCCATGAAACAGTTGTTGTTGTTTATAAATAAATCTTTTTATTTTACATTGCAATGTACAAATGTGATGGCATGTATAAACAACGTATCCCCTACAATACCGACAATCAAGGAGCCGTATTCCTTGAAGAATAGATTACCCCCCAAAATCTTTCCATTTTATAATCTCTTGCGATTTCCCACAAAAAAATCCTAAGTACCCGTTTCTTCCAAGGAAACGAAGTACAAGGCGCAAGTTACAACTCTGTACGAATACCCAAAGTACCACTATAAATTCTTAATAGGGTACCTAAGGGTATTTCCGTATATCCTAAAATTTTTTGTACCTTAATTCGAATATTGCGTTTTCTTGAAAACGAAATCGAATTTTTGGTAGATCATTCTATCTTTATAGATAGATTCTTGAAAATGATTAAAGTGCCAAATGAAATCCACGGATTGGATTCCTGGCGTGCTTTAAGTATCTGCGTCCAAAGATAACAAATTAAAGGCCAAATTAAACAATTATGTGATTATGTGTTCCCTTTTTGTGTTTTTGTATAATCCAAAAAAAAATTTATCAAAATCCTTGTAGAATCTTCCATATCTTCGTATAAGGGATTCGTAGTAGGATATCCAAAGGTACTATCTTAAATCCTTAATGGACTTCTACGTTGTAGTTAAGTCCCTTGGATTATAAAGTACTATTCCAAAGTTTAAAGACATCCTCCATCGATGTAGTTAAATATTCCTCTTGGGTAGTTTAGTTAAAGAGATCCTTCGTCGATCTAAGTTAAAGAGATTGGTTCGACAATCTAGTTAAATATATCATATGTTGATATAGTTAAAGAGGCCCTCTGGTGGTCTAGTTAAAGAGATCCTTCGTCGATCTAAGTTAAAGAGATTGGTTCGACAATCTAGTTAAATATATCATGCATTGATATAGTTAAAGAGGCCCTCTGGTGGTCTAGTTAAAGAGATCCTTCAGTGACCTAGTTAAATAGATTGGTTCGGCAATCTAGTTAAAGATATCATGTGTTTATGTAGTTAAATAGGCCCTCGGGTGGTCTAGTTCAAGAGATTGCTCGTTGATCTAATCCTTTGGTGACCTAGTTAAAGAGACTCTATTGCAGTCAAGTTAAATCACCACAGGATTATTCGTTTGATTTTTTCCCCATACGCATTATGAAATGAACTGTGCGGACTGTGCAAGGAATTACGTAATTATGGAGGCCTACATAATTATGGAATTCAGTGCAAAGAAACCACAGGAAGTTTTGTCATGTGTTAAGACCTATAGTGACAAGAGTAATGATACGGGAGAAGTCTTGCACTTTGACCGATGTCATTTTATCTTACACTTCCCAATCATGAATTCCTATGATAAGTCTTCATGGGAAACGTTCTCCTATCCATAGTTTGAAACTCCATGTTTTGCTGCTACAAGGATTTCACTTTGAGGGATTGACAATTTCGCTAAGAACCCTATCATGGCCCAGAGTTCTACTTAGGGTTCAAGGGGTTCATTCAAAGTGAAAACATCACCGTCGTCCTCACAAGTTTCTCCTAAAATTAAATTTCGGGATGAAATTTCCTAAAGTAGGGGAGACTGTGACACCTGTGTCACTTCAACCATCAAAAAAATGACAAACCAATGAAATATTGTATTTCATACTTGGGATTTGTAAAAATATGTGTATCGTTTTCACATATCAACTCTTGTTCGATTTCAAGCTTTAAATCGCTTTCTAGAGGGTTATACGCGCTCTGATGCGTAGATATAACCAGTTTAATGCAACGAACACTCTGGAATAGTGAAATAGGCTTTACATACCTTAAATAACCTTTACATAACTTAGATGTAAGTTTTGGAAGGTTTGGTGTGGTGAAATCAAGTTTATTCGCTTACAGAGACTAAATTTGACAAACTGCGAAAGTATGCCAATTTGAACTGTAACAGACATTCCGGAACATGACCATAAGTTAAACATACCCTAAACATCCTTTACATAGCTTAGAAATAGGCTTTGAGGGGTTCGGTGTGCTAAAATAAACTTTTGGCTCATTCAGGGACTAAAAGTGCCAAAAAGTGCATAAGTTTGCACTTTCGCGCATAACTTACGTTCTGAATACATCCGGACATCCAAAAATTTATGTAAGCACTAAAATATTTTATTTTAGTGTTTGGCATAAGAAAAATCCATTCGTCGCGCAATTTGGATCGTTTTTCGCGCTTATGCGCATTCAGTCGTAATTAACCGAACATCGCGATCGTACGACCAAACGAACGTTGGTGACCGACTGGATAATATTTAAATCCCACAAATATTTTGTTCTGATTAAAATCTTATTTTAATCAGGTCCGTGTTGAAAAATAAATTAAAACGCCTAAAAACGTTATTTTTCAAAGTTTAAGCGCGTACCGTGTGTTTCTGCGCAACACAGTGCTTCTACTGCAAAACGCAGACAACGCAGCCAGTCCTGGAAACTGAAATTTATTTCAGTAATATCTTGGCGAGTTTATTTTTATAGAGTAATAAAAAAAATTTAGAACGCCATAAACCGGGATTTAAACGCTAGATAAAATACCCGGTACCCAGTTAAATACCCGTTTTAGCCATATGCCTGGAATATGATAAGGTATATGCTAAGGAATATGCCAGGAATATGCTAGGAATATGCTAGGAATATGCTTGGAATATGCTAGGAATATGCTTGGAATATGCTTGGAATATGCTAGGAATATGCTAGGAATATTCTATATGGAAGATCCTATAAATACCCAACCCTTTCAACCCCAAAAACCCACACCTTTGAAATCTGAATTTGCTCTCTAAGTTGTTGTGTTTAACACTTCATACCTGAGAGTATTTGGATTCAAACCTTCCGTTCTTGGACCCTTTGTAAGTGTTCCTTCGTTCTTTTATTCTTTTAGTGTTAAAGTCAAACTTTGTTTGACTTTCTGCATTGACCAGTTTATGGTCAATGTGAAGTTCATTTGAACTTCATAACGTGAGCGTAATCACGATGGTTATAGTCCCTAGTGACTATACCTACTGATTACCACGTTATCTAGGCTCAGTGACGAGTCGTAGTTTTGGCCAAAATACGTGTTATTACGTATTTTGTAACCAAACTACTTATAGGTATCAAATCCGTTTGTTTTGATACCAAACCTTTTTTCTAAACTTAGTTAAGCATGTTTTAACATGCTTAGCTCGTCACTTTTAGTTTAGTGCTTATTTAGGGTCGTAAGGTAAGCGATCTAAACAATCGCTTATACTTTCGAACCCGACCCATTTGGTCGATCATTAGGATCCGACCAAACACATTAGGTGACCATAGTTGTATAGGGAATAACCTTCCGAGGTTATACCTTATGGTCACATCGTTTGAGTAGTTGTATGAAAGGTAGTATATATGCCTTAGGTAAATTACCAAAATGCCCTTTTAACGCCAAAATTCATTTTAAGCATATGTAACATAACTTTTGGAATCTAAACTGATTTGGTAACAATATTAGACATGTTAAGGCATATTTTACTTATCATAGGGCTAGTTAGGCCTTACGAACGCGTTTTACGCGAACGACGCGTTAAAGTAGCATAAGCTACCTAAACGGGTCGTAATGGGTCGTAAGCACTTAGGTTAGGTTTCATTTTAGTATGTAGGCTTTGTTAAACCATATTACATGAGTTCCCATACTCATTTGGTTTACGAGCCTTCATTCTATCCGATCCTCCGATGTAGGTCCGGTTTATTAATGTAGATACCTATACTAGGTGCCGTTTGATTCCGTGATCTTCTAGCTTGCTTGGTGGTTATCCTAGGACTTCTAAGCAATCTCAAGTGAGTACATAGACCCCTCTTTTACCGTTTCCAAACTGTTTTTGGGTGAAACACATGTGCCTACTTGTTACTTTCATGCTTTCCATGTTTTCACATCATATACTTGCTATTTTCATTAGTACATTTATAGTACATGATTTCATTACATTTCATGCTATGTATGTCCATTGTGCGCATACTTAGTACATCGTTTTACTTTACACTTCATGCTATGTATGCCCATTGTGTGCATACTTAGTACATTGTTTTACATTACATTTTATGCTATGTATGTCCATTGTGTGCATACTTAGTACATCATTTTACATTACCTTTCATGCTATGTATGTCCATTGTGCGCATACTTAGTACATCGTTTTACTTTACATTTTATGCTATGTATGCCCATTGTGTGCATACTTAGTACATTGTTTTACATTACATTTCATGCTATGTATGTCCATTGTGTGCATACTTAGTACATTGTTTTACATTACATTTCATGCTATGTATGTCCATTGTGTGCATACTTAGTACATTGTTTTACATTACATTCTGTTGCATATGCTCGTCCAGCATATGAACACATTATATTGCATTATGTAAACCATTTGTATCTATTGAACCATGTGAACCATTTGAAAATAGACATTTGACTATACCTAAACATTTCTACAATTATTAAACATTACATCCTGATGGTTTGGTTTGAGTAAGTGATTTAAGTAACGAGGCGTGTGTAATATGATACAAGCATGGTGGATACGCCGCTGGTACTTCCTATATATAAGTGTTTGTATGGTATTACATATTGTAACTGTGACAACTCGAGTTTCCGACTTTCATTTTCGCATTTAGTGCACGTTAACTTTGATTGTGTAGTTGTTTAACTTGTTCAACTTGTAACTGTACACGTTATTTTTTTTTTATATTTTATGAACGCATTGTGGTTGCATGATTTTGTGTTTGGCTGTTTAACATGAAACCTGTTGAAAAACTTAAACTGTTAACACACAAAAGGACTCGACGAAACAGACAGGACCCGACGAAACAGACTGTTTCGTCATAAGCATCCCGACGAAACAGAAGTCTGTTTCGCCAAGCCCAGTTTCGCCAAGCCCATTAAGGGCCCAGAACGGTAATTCGTGTATATTAACGTGAACCGACTCCCTGTTTCACACTTTGAACTGAAATAGAAACCCTAGAACTCTCCACTCTGTGAAGGCGATAACCATCTTCAACCATCATCTTTCTCTCTCGAAATCCTCCCTTGTTCATCCCGGATATCTCGGTTAGTGTGTGCTCGTCTAATCGGTTTCTCTGTTCTTTGTTTTCTTTATACATGTTGTGTATATGCTTGATTTCTGGATTATAGGAGTATACGTGTATGATGAATACTTAGGGTTTCATGAACCTCTCAATGATTGTGCATGATAGCGGGTATGCATAGAGTATGGATTTTATGAGTGTTGTTTTGTGATGATTACATGATTTTATTGATGATGATGATGATATGATCCCTGTTTCATTGATGCTTCGGTTGAGATGCATAGATTAATGGTTAGTAACATAAGACTCATTATATTGAGCGAGGATTGAACGTTTTCTGTAAAACTGTTGTATCGGCGATTAGGGTTTCTGTGTTATCCGTATCTGCTGTTACTGATGTCTACGAAATTGACATCCGACGAAACAGAACCCTCGGCGAAACAGAAAGTGTTTCGCCAAGAGTAATCGACGAAATTGAATTCTGTTTCGCCAAATAAGACCCCGACGAAACAGAACGTGTTTCGTCAAATGTGTGTTTCGCCAATATCTGTGTTTCGCCAATATGTGTATTTCGCCGAACAGTTAATCTGCGCACTAACTTGAGTTAATTCTGTTAAGTGTTAACTGGGTTAGTTAACTGCTGTTATGTATAGAGTATTACTTGTATGATTGCAAATACGTGTATTGTGATTGATGCGATGTTCATGATGATTATGTTTACGCACAAACAACTTTAATACAAACTGATTATGTATACGTGCATACCTTAGGACGTGATTGATTAACCGTGAGCACATACTTAGCATACCGAGCGAAACAAGGTGAGTTCACACTTCTACCAAGGCATGGGATTCCCGGGGTTGGGAATGTGTTGATTGATTATTTATGTTGAATAGTTATCAGAATTACATACCATAGGCCTCGGGAGTGGAAGGTCAATGGTATATACTACTAGACTAGTGATACACATACTTCTCTTCGCAAACATGCCTGGAATGGCCGCGAACTATACTAGAACGATCTTCGCAAACATGCCTGGAATGGCCGCGAACTATACTAGAACGATCTTCGCAAACATGCCTGGAATGGCCGCGAACTATACTAGAACGATCTTCGCAAACATGCCTGGAATGGCCGCGAACTATACTTTAATCTTCGCAAACATGCCTGGAGGGCCGCGATACAAATATAACTAGTCTAGAAAACATGGGAAACCCCCACTAAACTTCGCAAACATGCCTTGAGGGCCGCGATGCTATTACATACGATACATGATTACTAATCGAACATACGATTTACGAAATGAACATTATCACTAAATAGCCAACTGTGAACTCGCTCAACTAGTTGTTGACTCTCTGTTACATGCCTTGCAGGACCTTAGGTACTTATGGAGCTTGCACGGGAGGCACGGTCGTTGTGGATATGGATCGTGAATGTGTTGTTAAATATATGACTTTTTGTACTTAAACTGATGATGGGTTTGTACATTAATGCTTCCGCTACACACTTGTTTATTTTTGGTTTTGGAAACACCTATCGTATTGATGAATGACTTTTACTTTATACATTATGTTCAATATGATTGGTGGCTTGATCCTGGTCATGTCACGCCTCCAAGCGGTAGTACTCCGCGTGTGGATTTTGGGGGTGTGACAGATTGGTATCAGAGCCATTGGTTATAGAGAACTCGGTTTTAATAAGGGGAAAACATTTTTATTAAAAACCAGACTATAACCGAAACAGTGCTCAACGATCCACAACGACGCTTCGCTCCACGTGCAAGGCTCAACATCATAGGTATTACTATTCATGTTACATTACCTACTTGCTAGAACTACATAGAACTTTGCTCGTGGTATGCTCAGATTACAGAACCTACTATATGTTATTGCTTGAGAATACTTGTGTGCTCACTCTCTTCGCACTATTCGCGAACCTCTCACCCACATGTTCTCCTTGATGTCAAGATCATGGGTGTACGCGTTAACCTAACACAAGCCCAGTTGGCGGCTTCGATCACTGAACAAGTTACTGCAGCACTCGCAACTACCCAGACAGGAGGTGTAACCTACCATCACCACTTACTCTAGGATTTTTAGATCCTACTCTTGTAACTCAACACTTGTGCTTAATTTTGATTACTCTTACGCACACGACAAGTCAACACGCTCAGCCACCTGTGTGCACATACACGACTTTTATGGACTGTCGTCCTACTACTTTCAGCGACACTCGAATCGGCCTTCAAATGTGCGAATGACCTGAGGCTCGTAAGGTGAAATATGCCACTGATATTCTCGAAGGCACTGCGCAAACTTGGTGGAACGCGCAAGTTACGACACTGGGGCTGGCGGCTGCTATACCACCCCATGGAATGATTTTAAGGAACCTATCAAACGTGAATACAGTAGTTATGATGCCATCCACAAGTTGGAAGTGGAGTCCTTTAACATGAAGATGACGGGGTCAGAGATAGAAGCGTGCACGATAACGATCCAACAAACTGACAATTTTGTGTCCAACTATGGTGGATCCTCCCATAAAGAGCTTTGAGCTGTACCTCAAAGGCTTAGTACCAGGAATTCAAAACCATGTGATGACGGCTAAACTTGCTACTATTCAATATGTTACTCATCTTGCTCATCGTCTCATAGACCAGGCAGTGGAACAGAACAAGCTGCCTCAACGTATCAGCACTACTGCTTCAACTACTTTTGCTACCCTCAGTGACAACCAAAGTCCTGGACAGCAACCATTTAGTATTCAAGGGCAGGGTGGATACAAGGGAAACCACCCTAAGTGCAAACGATGTAACCTGCACCACAGCGGGCAGGGCAAACGCAATCATTGTCGATAATGCAACAAGCTTGGTCATGGAACCAAAGATGGTAGAAACTCACGTCCTGTAAACCAGAACCAACAACAACAGCCACAAGATCTATAGAACCGGCGGCAACAGCAGGGAAACGAGAGATGTTATCAGATGATGTTGAAGGTCACTTCGAAGTACACTGCCCACGGTTGAACCAGAACCAGAGCTAGAACCACAACCAAGGAAACGAGAACTAGTGAAGACGACAACGGGGGTAATAACGACGACAATGGTGCCAGGGGTCGAGTGTTCGTGATTGGTCAGAGTGATACTAGGAATGACCCCAGCGTTGCGATAGTTTCGACATCGTCATTGGTATGGATTGGTTATCCCAACAACAAGCAGAGATCCTATGCAAGGAGAAGATCATTCGTATTCCTCGTTCTGGAAAAGAACCTCTCGAAGTTCAAGGCGACAAGAGTGGTGTCGTGAGTGGCATCATCTCTTTCTTGAAGGCTCAGAAGTGTCTGCGAAAAGGCCACGTAGCTATTTTAGCACTCGTTACTGATACATCGACGACAGAGAAAAAGATTTGGGATATTCCTGTAGTACGCGACTTTCCTCAGGTGTTTCCTGAAGAGTTACCTGGGTTACCACCCCATCGCCAGGTCGAATTTCAGATCGAGCTAGCTCCAGGAGCAGCACCTATAGCTCGAGCACCTTATCGCTTAGCTCCAACTGAACTGGAAGAACTGTCTAAGCAATTGCAAGAACTTTTGGAAAAGGGTTTCATACGTCCTAGCTCTTCGCCATGGGGAGCTCCAGTATTATTTGTGAAGAAGAAAGACGGTACCTTTCGTATGTGCATAGATTACCGCGAACTAAACAAGGTGACCGTGAAGAATCGCTATCCACTCCCACGCATCGACGACTTATTCGACCAGTTACAAGGGTCGAGCTATTACTCAAAGATTGATCTAAGGTCAGGTTACCATCAACTGAGAGTCCGGGATGAGGACGTCTCCAAAACAGCATTCAGAACTCGCTACGGTCATTATGAGTTTTTGGTCATGCCATTCGGGCTAACGAACGCGCCTGCGGTTTTCATGGATCTTATGAACAGGGTGTGCAAACCTTATCTTGACAAGTTTGTTATTGTTTTTATTGATGACATCCTAATTTATTCGAAGAATCGGGAGGAACACGAACAGCATTTACGACTTATTTTGGAACTCCTTCGAACGGAACAACTGTACGCTAAGTTTTCAAAATGCGACTTCTGGCTTCGTGAAGTCCACTTTTTAGGCCACGTGGTGAACAAAGATGGGATCCATGTCGATCCATCCAAGGTAGATTCGATCAAGAATTGGCCTGCACCTCGCACACCGACAGAAATACGCCAATTCTTGGGATTGGTGGGTTATTATAGACGGTTTATCAAAGACTTCTCAAAGATTGCACAGCCACTTACATTACTGACACAGAAAGGTGTTGCTTACCGTTGGAGTGATACACAGGATACAGCGTTTCAGCATTTAAAGGATAGACTTTGTAGCGCACCTATCCTCTCATTGCCTGAAGGCACGGACGATTTTGTAGTCTACTGTGATGCATCTATCCAAGGTCTTGGATGTGTGTTGATGCAGCGGGATAAAGTCATTGCTTATGCTTCGCGCCAACTTAAGATTCACGAACGGAATTACACTACGCACGATTTAGAACTTGGAGCTGTTGTTTTTGCGCTCAAGATATGGCGACATTACCTGTATGGCACCAAGTGCACCATCTACACCGATCACAGGAGTCTTGAGCATATTTTCAAGCAGAAAGAATTGAACATGCGATAACGTCGGTGGGTCGAGTTACTGAACGATTACGAATGTGCTATAAAGTACCATCCAGGCAAGGCCAATGTGGTGGCCGACGCCCTCAGTCGAAAGGATACTATACCTAGGCGTGTGCGAGCGTTGCAACTCACTATTCAGTCTAGTCTTCCTTCACAGATACGAGATGCTCAGGTAGAAGCATTGAAACCAGAAAACGTCAGGGCTGAAGCTCTACGCGGTTCAAGGCAACGGTTAGAACCAAGGACAGACGGCGCCTACTATGTAACCGGACGCATCTGGGTCCCACTCTATGGTAGTTTACGCGAACTCGTAATGGATGAAGCTCATAAGTCTCGCTACTCAGTACATCCTGGTTCGGATAAAATGTACCACGACCTCAGAACTACATATTGGTGGCCTAGCATGAAGGCCCACATAGCAACTTACGTTAGCAAGTGTTTGACTTGTGCGAGAGTCAAAGCAGAATATCAGAAACCGTCAGGACCACTCCAACAACCTGAGATACCACAATGGAAATGGGAGCAAATTTCCATGGATTTTGTTACTGGCCTACCTAGGTCTCAACGTGGGAATGATACTATTTGGGTGATCGTGGATCGACTCACAAAGTCTGCTCACTTCTTGGCTATCAAGGAAACGGATAAGTTCTCCACTCTAGCAGACGTATACCTTAAGGAAGTTGTCTCGAGGCACGGGGTGCCCACATCTATTATCTCTGATCGTGATGCACGTTTTACTTCAGAACTGTGGCAAGCAATGCACAAATCTTTTGGCTCTCGTTTAGACATGAGCACAGCTTATCACCCTCAGACAGATGGGCAGTCTGAGCGCACTATTCAAACTCTAGAAGACATGCTTCGGGCGTGCGTAATTGACTTTGGCAATGGTTGGGAGAAACATCTGCCACTCGTGGAATTTTCATACAGTAACAGCTACCACACCAGCATTAAGGCTGCACCATTTGAGGCATTGTACGGGCGTAAATGCCGATCACCTCTTTGTTGGGCAGAGGTGGGTGACAGTCAGATCACAGGTCCGGAAATGGTAGTTGATACTACTGAAAAGATTGCTCAAATACGACAACGCATGGCGGCAGCACGTGACCGTCAGAAAGTATACGCTGATAAAGACAGGAAAATACTCGAATTCCAAGTTGGGGATCGAGCACTACTCAAGGTGTCACCCTGGAAGGGTGTTGTTCGTTTTGGCAAACGAGGCAAGCTCAATCCACGATACGTTGGACCATTTGAAGTCATAGAAAAGATAGGCAAAGTGGCCTACAGACTGAACTTACCAGCTGAACTTAGTGCAGTTCACAACGTCTTTCATGTGTCGAATCTGAAGAAGTGGCAGTCAGATGAGACCTTTATAGTTCCTTTGAAGGAGCTCACTATCGACGAACGGTTGCATTTCGTCGAAGAACCAGTTGAAATCACGGACCGGGATGTTAAGGTCCTCAAGAACACTAGAATACCTCTTGTACGAGTTCGTTGGAACTCCCGTCGCGGCCCAGAGTTCACCTAGGAGCGCGAAGATCAAATGGAACTCAAATATCCCCAGTTGTTCGAAAACAATGCAACTACTACTGAGGCTGAAGCTACTACGGAATTTCGGAATGAAATTCCAACTCAACGGGGGAATGATGTGACACCCCAGGAAAACCAGTAAACGATAACTTACCTAGCTTCCTCAGTAACCGCATGCTAAATTTCGGGACGAAATTTCTTTCAAGTTGGGGATAATGTGACAACTCGAGTTTCCGACTTTCATTTTCGCATTTAGTGCACGTTGACTTTGATTGTGTAGTTGTTTAACTTGTTCAACTTGTAACTGTACACGTTATTTTTTTTTTATATTTTATGAACGCATTGTGGTTGCATGATTTTGTGTTTGGCTGTTTAACATGAAACCTGTTGAAAAACTTAAACTGTTAACACACAAAAGGACTCGACGAAACAGACAGGACCCGACGAAACAGACTGTTTCATCATAAGCATCCCGACGAAACAGAAGTCTGTTTCGCCAAGCCCAGTTTCGCCAAGCCCATTAAGGGCCCAGAACGGTAATTCGTGTATATTAACGTGAACCGACTCCCTGTTTCACACTTTGAACTGAAATAGAAACCCTAGAACTCTCCACTCTGTGAAGGCGATAACCATCTTCAACCATCATCTTTCTCTCTCGAAATCCTCCCTTGTTCATCCCGGATATCTCGGTTAGTGCGTGCTCGTCTAATCGGTTTCTCTGTTCTTTGTTTTCTTTATACATGTTGTGTATATGCTTGATTTCTGGATTATAGGAGTATACGTGTATGATGAATACTTAGGGTTTCATGAACCTCTCAATGATTGTGCATGATAGCGGGTATGCATAGAGTATGGATTTTATGAGTGTTGTTTTGTGATGATTACATGATTTTATTGATGATGATGATGATATGATCCCTGTTTCATTGATGCTTCGGTTGAGATGCATAGATTAATGGTTAGTAACATAAGACTCATTATATTGAGCGAGGATTGAACGTTTTCTGTAAAACTGTTGTATCGGCGATTAGGGTTTCTGTGTTATCCGTATCTGCTGTTACTGATGTCTGCGAAATTGACATACGACGAAACAGAACCCTCGGCGAAACAGAAAGTGTTTCGCCAAGAGTAATCGACGAAATTGAATTCTGTTTCGCCAAATAAGACCCCGACGAAACAGAACGTGTTTCGTCAAATGTGTGTTTCGCCAATATCTGTGTTTCGCCAATATGTGTATTTCGCCGAACAGTTAATCTGCGCACTAACTTGAGTTAATTCTGTTAAGTGTTAACTGGGTTAGTTAACTGCTGTTATGTATAGAGTATTACTTGTATGATTGCAAATACGTGTATTGTGATTGATGCGATGTTCATGATGATTATGTTTACGCACAAACAACTTTAATACAAACTGATTATGTATACGTGCATACCTTAGGACGTGATTGATTAACCGTGAGCACAAACTTAGCATACCGAGCGAAACAAGGTGAGTTCACACTTCTACCAAGGCATGGGATTCCCGGGGTTGGGAATGGGTTGATTGATTATTTATGTTGAATAGTTATCAGAATTACATACCATAGGCCTCGGGAGTGGAAGGTCAATGGTATATACTACTAGACTAGTGATACACATACTTCTCTTCGCAAACATGCCTGGAATGGCCGCGAACTATACTAGAACGATCTTCGCAAACATGCCTGGAATGGCCGCGAACTATACTAGAACGATCTTCGCAAACATGCCTGGAATGGCCGCGAACTATACTAGAACGATCTTCGCAAACATGCCTGGAATGGCCGCGAACTATACTAGAACGATCTTCGCAAACATGCCTGGAATGGCCGCGAACTATACTTTAATCTTCGCAAACATGCCTGGAGGGCCGCGATACAAATATAACTAGTCTAGAAAACATGGGAAACCCCCACTAAACTTCGCAAACATGCCTTGAGGGCCGCGATGCTATTACATACGATACATGATTACTAATCGAACATACGATTTACGAAATGAACATTATCACTAAATAGCCAACTGTGAACTCGCTCAACTAGTTGTTGACTCTCTGTTACATGCCTTGCAGGACCTTAGGTACTTATGGAGCTTGCACGGGAGGCACGGTCGTTGTGGATATGGATCGTGAATGTGTTGTTAAATATATGACTTTTTGTACTTAAACTGATGATGGGTTTGTACATTAATGCTTCCGCTACACACTTGTTTATTTTTGGTTTTGGAAACACCTATCGTATTGATGAATGACTTTTACTTTATACATTATGTTCAATATGATTGGTGGCTTGATCCTGGTCATGTCACGCCTCCAAGCGGTAGTACTCCGCGTGTGGATTTTGGGGGTGTGACAGTAACGTTATTTGAATCATTTCAATTTGGACTTATACATTTTATACAAATAACACGATTTTCACAAGACTTTGGTTTACAACAATTTACTTTATACAACTCATTTTACTTGGTTATACATTTAACCATACATTATTCTCTTATTTATACATATCATCTGAACTTATTGTTTTTCAAATGATTTACAAAACAAATCAATTTACAAGGTTCATGACTAAACTTTATTAAACAACTCTTTCTAAACTTACAAGTCATGAAACCTATTTTCACAAAACCTATGTATTTCACAGGCATTTTTATGCTGACGTACCTATTTTCACATGTGTTTTCAGGAGTTGATGCATAGGACTTATCGAGACATACTTAGGCAGGCCTGTGCCTTAGTGACTTAAAACGAGACAAGAACTAGTTAATTTATGTTATGTACTCTTTATTTCTTGTTTAAAGACAATGTAACTCGCTTGTTTGACCAATAAAACGAAACTTTAATTTCCATGGTTGTGAAACATTAATTCTATTACAACACTCCCCGACGTTTCCGCCACATTTCGTTGATTTACATGGTCGGGGTGTGACAAAAAATCGTCTAAAATGACCAAACAATATCTTTTCTTTTTCAAACTCATGATTTTTACTAGGCCAAACAAATCCATGTGCAGCATTTGCAAACACTTGGTTGTTTTGGACTCTTCAATGGACTTGTATGAGCTTTTATGTTGTTTACCTTTTAAACCGGAAACACAATGCTCAGAACAAGTAAACAATTTTTGTGGAAGACCTCTTACAAGGCCTTGTTTTGATAGAGTAGTGATAGTCTTGAGATTTGTGTGCCCAAGTCTTCTGTGCGATAATTTTGTCTCTTTGTTAGAGGCAGCTGAGAACAGACAAGCATCAGTCATTGGGCTCTCTTTTGACAAATCAACTACATACACATTGCCACTCCTTTAAGCAACAAGCTGTGTTTTTCCTTTGGCTATTATTTCTTCAATCTTTTTCACCATTTCTGGCCCAATAATCTTGCAACTCTCCTTAGTGAAGAATGACCCATAGCCTTTATCACTCCTTTGTGAGACACTAAAGAGGTTGAACTTTAGATTGTCAATAAGATTGACATTCTCAAACTTGATTTTTCCTAATTGAACTGTTCCAGACCCCAACACCTTTCCCTTAGAATTGTTACCAAAGGATATATCACCCCCTCCATGGTTTTTGAAATCTTTGAGTAGGGCTCTACATCCAGTCATGTGCCTGGAGCCTCCACCATCTACATACCAAAGACTATCTAAGCATGCAGAAGCTCCCTGCACATCAAGTAAACAATTAGTTCAAGAGGGTCTCTAAAGCCAATAAAGCTTTGGATGGGGTCACAACAGAGTCAGTCTCAAGTCCAGGAACATGGACAGAGGTTAGGTCAGGGTTTTGAACTTATTTTTGAACATTTTTCCCTAACCACTGTTGTGAGCCATTCCCTGTCAGATGTTGAAATCCAAAACGATACCTGTTCACTTTTGGTTTAGAAGGCTTTTTGTAAGCCTCATAAACATGTGGGCCCTTTGGTATGGAGGTTGACCTTTTTCCTTTTTGGAATTGCTTAGCTGGAGGTGCATCTGTCACTTGAACATCTCTGGGAGCAGAGTTTTTGTTCAACTGTTTTGTAACAGCTGTTTGGACAGACTCAAATGGTTGTTGTTTCTTGATGGATGAACTTGAAGAACTCACAAGTGTTTTTGAAGTGTACTCTTTTCTTTTAACCTCAAAAGTTTTGAGGTACACACACTCATGAGTAAGATGGTTGGTTTTTCCACAGATGGTGCAACTTGGTGCAAGCTCAATTATGCTTGTTTTGTTAATGTCAAAAGCTTTTAAGTGAAAACAATCCTTTGTGGAATGATTTCTCTTTTCAAAAAAGTCACAAAACAGATTTTTAACTTTTTCTCTTTTCTTCCTCTTTTCAACTTCCTTTACAACAGAGTTTTGAACCACTATTGGGATGTCTTTAAGAGGAATGATCTTAGCCTTAGGTGCTTTTACACCCTCAACTGTGGAAAAATCCATTGGTTTGAAATTTTCAAGGATGTCACACTCATCTGACCAGGTGGGTTTGAATTGATATTTTTCAATCTCTTCAAATATTAATGACCCCTCTGGTTTTTGCAAAATGATTTTGTTACCATTTTTATAAGTGATTTTAACTTCTTGGCCATCCTTGTTTGTTGGTTTAAACTCAACTGAATTAGAATCATTTCCAGCAGTGTTTTCAGTTTGGTTATTTTTCCTAAAACCTATGCCAAACTTTACATTGCTTTTGATCTGTTTCTCTAACATCAGCTCATAACCTTTGCAGGATTCCACCCATTTTTCCCAAGTGATTTGGGTGGATTCCAACTCCTTTTTACAAGCTAGATATTTCTCTATCATGGCTTGGAGGTGGTCCTTGGTTATGTTGTGTTCATGTTTAAGACTACAGATTTCATTATCCTTTTCATACAATTTTTTTTCAATTCTTTAACAGATTTTTCAAATTGTACTTCATCTTTTAAAATCTTATCCCTAAGGTTTTCATTCACCTCTTTAACATTAGCAAATGCTATGATGCATATATCTAAACATAGGTTTTTCAAGACCTGAGGTGATACCTTAGCTGCAGCCATCATGGCACAGTCACAAACATTCTCACAAGCACTGGTGTCCTTTTCCACTTCATCAACACACCATGGGTCAGCAAGAGGTTCTAACAGTGGTTCAGGTTCCTTTTCTAACAGTTGTTCACCAACAACAACGGTAACCACTGCTTCAGCTATTTCATCCACTGTTTCAGCACTGGGTTCCACTTCTTCAGTTTCCAGCCCTTCTGGAATTGACTCTAATGCTACAAAACAAAATTCATCACAAGGAGCATCATTCTTAGCAAATAGAGCAAAATTTTCATCAGTTAACTCATCAGGCATGCTACTCCAATCAACAAAGCCTTGGGTAAAGAAGCTTTGCTGATTGGCCTCTGCTGGAGCATATGTTTGTGCAGCATGTTGTGGTGCAGGTTATTGCACTTGAACCTAAGAGAGTGGGGCTTGGACATACTGGATTTGTGGAACAGGGGTTTGAACATATTGCACTGGAACAGTGGTTACAGGATGTGTATAATGGGCAGTGTTTACATGAGCAGTAAGGGTATATTGGGAATAGTGCATAGTGTTTTGTGTATTTTGAGGTCTAGGGCTAGGATGTGTAATGATTGGTCCATTATTTTGACTTCTACATTCTCTAGCAAAGTGTCCTAGCATGTTACACTTGTAGCACTTAATTTTAGATTTATCCAACCCCACTTTTAGATTCCCATGCAACCCTGGAAATTTTCTTCCTGTTCTCTTATAAAACTTGCTGGTTCTTACACTCAGCAGTGCTAGTTGGTACAAAATGTCCATTTCCTCCAGATCAGTGGGATCAAAGTGTTGGAGGTCATTGAGCTCAAAGGATAAGTTGTCAGAATTCTGGTTTTCCCCACTTGCTGTAAAAGCATAGTTGGGTGGGTAAGACTCAGAGTTGTTAAAGGCTCCACCAGCAGTTATGTCAATGTAATGATCATAACTCTGATCCTTACTACTACCAGATTCTTCTTAATCCAGAAGTGTTGTGTTACCAAAGGTGTAATCATCAACAACCTTCCCAGATTCCTGTAACTTCTTTTTTTGGTTCAACTCTCTCTCATAGGTAAGGAGTCGACCATGAAGTTGGGTCAAACTTAGCTCTTTAAAACCCACAGAATTTCTAGTTATGAAAGCTATAGTATCCCATTTATCTGGTAATAACCTTAGAAACCTACTATTTAAAGTGGACTTTGCAAATTCAACATTAACCAGTTTAAGTTCACTAATGAGACAGCTAAATCTTTCAAACTGTTGGGTTAGAGACTCTCCTTTGACATGACAAAAGGTTTCATACTGTTGATTCAAAACCTCCCTGTTGTTTTCTATAACCTCTTTTGTTCCACCGAACTGCTCTTTCAGTGCATCCCATAGCTCTTTGGCACTGTTAGAGTGTAACAGTACAGCATAAATGTCATTTGGGAGAGTTGAAGCCACTATGCTAAAAGCCTTCGCATCTCAATTTTTTGAAAATCATGTTCTGAGTAATTTTCAAGGCTTTTAGGCACTTGGCCTTTGGGATCTTCTGTGCTAGGCACCATTGGAACGTGTGGTCCAAAGATGACTGACTTCCAGCAGCCAGTGTTTTGCTGAGCTAACACATGGCCCATCCTACGTTGTCAGATATTGTACTCAGATCTGACAAGCATAGGTGGCTTGAATAGTGTTCCGGTGTTGTGAGGGTCCTGTGAGTGTGATGTCATCATGGTTGTTTTACAGAAGTTTTTGAATAATCAACTTTTATATGTGATTAAACTTTACTCTGTTTTTCAACTGATTCGAACAACTTAAGTATCAATGGATTTGAGCTGAACTTTTATGTCAAATTGATTGTTAGATCGAATTTGATTGTCCTACGCTCTGATACCAATTGTTAGGATCTGAATTTGTTTGATTGTGTTGTTTGATTAAGTGACTAATGTAAGAAGTTAAAACAGAGATGAATTGCAACGGAATATAGAAGATAAACTTTATAACACAATCAAAGAAGAATAGTTTTCAGCAAACATGATTTCATTAGTCAAATGATCATATGAATTACAATGATGCAACTATGCATGCATGCACTACTAAACTCCCCCTCAGCCTAAGCTCACAGTTAGTTCGTACAAGATGAATGGTGAAAGAGAGCTAATAGAAAAGTATAGGTATTGTTCTATTTATAGTACAATCCTAACCATTGAGCATCTAATGTTGACGTCACCTAGACAGTGACATCTAACAGACTAACAACCTCTAAACACGGATCAAGTAAGCACTGTTACATTAAACAACTGATAAGTAAAACACTGATATACCTATCTGTTGTTGATGCCCAAGCACTGATGTTGCAGATCAGTGCTTTCTTCAATGGTTGATCAGGCTTTTGAATCAGCACTGCTTAGTCTTCATCAGGTCTTTGACAATCAGCAGTTGTTAGGTCTTCAGTCTTTATAATCAGCAGTTCTTTGTTAAGCAGTTGTTAAAAGGATCAGTACTTAGATTAATCAGCTGATAGAAGCACTGCCATTGGATGGAACTTAGAACATGCATTTGCTTATTGTGGATCAACTGTTGAGAACCAGTTTTGGCTTTCAGTATCATCTGTTCATCTGGGTTTTATTACATGGGCCAACAAAGAGATTTCGCTACACGCAAGCGATGTATGATTAAACAAAGGTTTGCGTATATATGTAAATTAACATCATATCTTATAGGTAGTGGACATCAGAAAAGCTTCAAAAATAGGTAAGATAACTGAACCTCTTGCGGGAAAACAGGTCACTGACCACGGGTCCGTGGTCAGTGTGCAGACGAGTATAAACCCCTTCTCCTTCTTAGTTCTTCATTTCACCACGACCCGTCTCCCCGAAAAAGCTCTGGTTCCTCTGCAACTTTCTGCCATTTTTCATGTTTTCCTTCCATTCAACGTATGCAAGGTATGATTCTAACATCTTCTTTAGTTAATTTAATGATTTGCATGAAGAATAACACCAAAAATTTAGGGAAAATCTAGGGTTCTTGAACTAGAACCAAACCAAATCCTAATTTTTTTACTAGATCTAGTAATAGTAGTTTACATTCATGTTATAGGAAGTAAATCAACCACTATTGTTCATAGACTCACCCAATTTCAAGTATAAACCATGAACCCATGTTTTTTAACCAAAAAAGTTAAAATTGATAGGGTTAACGGTTTGTTTTTGGAAAAACAGCACTTGGGGTTTCATTTTCAGGGGAAACCGCCCCTACTCAACAAAAAATTTTCAACTTTTCTGTGACAACTCGTATAAATCCTTGTTATGTTTCGCTTTACTTTATGATTAAACATACGTATATGAATTGAATGTGTTGTTTGATTATTTTCTTGAATGATTATGAACTTGGTAATGTGTGATGTGAATTACGTGAAACCGAAATCCGAAACCGAAGTATTGTGTTACGTGTCTTTCTGTGAAACGAAACATTTTAGTATGATACTTTGTGAAACGAAACATTTTAATTAATTATTTCGTGTAACTCGCAAGACCGCCACTTAGTAAACCCAAACCAAACCAACCCCGTCCACCTTGCGCTATAACCGGCCAAACCCGCCACCCATACCCCCTTGCGCGAAACATGAGCCCAACCCACTCCTTCCATTTTCGGCCCACAAGACCCAAACACCCTTCTATTTGTATGTACGTATATGCATGAGTTCAAAAAAATATTGAAACCCTACCCTCCCCTTTGGTAGTGCGATGGCAGTAGCAGCCCCCCTCCCGCTGTTCGCAATCAGCTTCTTGTCGCCTCTCTATTCCTCGTTAATCCTTCTCTCCGATCTAATGTTAGTATTCTTGTTTGGATTGTGATTCATGGTGTGATTTTTGTAGAAACATGGCTGTGAGTTTTAGTTGGCATGCTAGGGTTTTGTTGTTGCATGATTTATTTCGATTGGGTATGCGATTTGGTGAATAAATCGATGATATGTATGCATAAATGATCATTGGCTGCGTTTTTGTGAAAAATCATGATGTGTTACATCTAGGGTTTGTGATTATTGACATGGTTAGATGGTAATTAATGATTAGCCTGTTGTTGGTTGTTATTAGGAAGGGTTGGGATTGTTTACACGCGTTTTGGTGTCGTTTGATTGTAAAACAGAATGTTGATTGATGAAAACAGCCAACTTCAGTTGGCTGTAAACAGACAATTATAAACCAAAAAATTGATTTTCTAAAGTCTAAATTATACGTTTTCGAAAAACGCTTCAAATGGCGCTGGAATCATATTTTTCTGATGTCGTTTGCTATTTTTAGAGGGCCGTTTTGTACAGCAGCAAAAGCTGCGTTTTTTCTGCAGAAAATGTGTGTTATGTTTTTCATCATAACTTGAAATCTGAATAGAGTTAGGTCAGGAAATTCATACAGTAGATGGCCACGGGTGTCGTTGTAAATCTCCAACTGGAATTTTGTCAATCGGACTTACGGTAAATTTTAAATGAATTTTTTCGTTCACTGTAGTCAGAAAGTGACGAATCTGACTACAGCCTGGTAAATAATTTTTATAAAATAATTGGTAATGAATTGAGTCCCGAGATTTTTACATAATGTGACGTGGACTTTTAGAACATTCTGTACAATTTTGGGAATTTTTGAAACAAGTTAACTATTTTATTAAAATACCCGAAAACAGCCCAGTTTTGGATGTTAAAGCTGAAACAATATAAGTAGTGATTTGCATGTCTAAATGTCGGTTATGTTATCTGATAATGATCCAACTTATTATATGTCAACGAAATTGTTATGTGAAGTATTGTGTGCTTGCTCTTGAGTAGTTATAGGTGGAATGTATATATGGGCGTGAACTGTCAAAGTGAGTGCATGTTATGTGGTAGATGCGTGTAGAAACTTTGTGCCCTATTTGAAACCACTAATGGACTAAATGGTAATCATACTAGGACATGATTGACCAACCTTGACTGTTAGCTATTTTTAATAGTCCAACCGAGCAACCAAAGGTGAGTTCACACTTTCGTCAAAGCATGGGATTCCCGGTGGTTTGGGAATGTGTTAAATAACAACTATCCCCCTTAGGTGAGATATAATCTGCGTATTCTCCTTGGGTGGAATACGTACATCCGTCCTCCTTGGGTAGGACAACAACCTTAAACTTACTAGACAACAACTCTATCATGAAGTCCCTCATTTTTATATCGACTTAATCGTCGGGCCATTGGCGAAGGGTCATTAGTTAAATAGCGCTATTAGGTCCGACAAGCCTCACACCGTGCTGCAGAGGACGGGAGTGGACTAATGTACTTGGGCACTTAGTCAATGATGATAGACATTGACGCAGGGCACTCAAACATGACTTAAGTCAGTAGTCAATATGGTAATGGGTCTAGTGGTTTACAACATGGGGTAGCCCCCACGGTATATGGTTATGGGAACATGGAACTGGATAACTTTTGGTTTTCGAAACAACTTAACAACTTATGGTTTTTGGAACAACATTAAAACAGACAACCAACTGTGAACTCGCCAAAATTTTTGTTAATACGTTACTACATGCTTTGCAGGTCGTTAGGTTATTTGCTGGAGCTTGCATTGGAGAAGGAGTCGTTGTGGGACATGAACCGTTGTGTGTTCATGAGAAACTTTATGAAATTTTAAACTTATATTTTGGTTTTGAACTTAACGCTTCTGCTGTTAACTTAGACTTTGCTAAATTGTTTGACACCAATTATATTGTTTGTGTTGGGTTTTATTTATTTACTTATATTGTTCAATATGATTGGTGGCTTGATCCTGGTCAGTCACGCTCCCTGCGGTGATACTCCGCTTGTGGATTTTGGGGGTGTGACAGATTGGTATCAGAGCCATTGGGTATATTGAACCTTGTTTTAAAAGGGAAAAAACTTTTTGCCAAAAACCAGACTATAACCTGTTCAGTGCTCAACGATCCACAACGACACTTCAGTCCACGTGCAAGACTCAACACACTAGGTGGTAGGATTTATGTTTGTATTGCCTACTTGCTAGGTTACTTTTGCATGGTGTGTTGTTTATGGTATGTTTAGGTAGGATAGTAGCATGTTGTCTATTAGCCCTAATGCATTCTTTGTGACACTCAACTGTTTACTCGAAACTTGGCAAGTAGTGATCAAATTCTTTTTTCTTGTTTTCTTGTCACCCCGCTACGATAACCGTTTTATGCGTTCTATCTATTCATGTGATTGTCTCAACATGACGTTACCGTTACGGCTAGAATTCAGATCTGACCCTTCGTACATTCGGTTGGCACGACAACATTCACGTAGACCAGAGCCGGACCAAACGAACTCGGATTTAGGGGAACAGTATACCCACACGTCCATGTCAACAAACCCCATCATCTCCACTAGTCGTCATCACCAGAAACGAAGCAGTCACAGTTACACGTGTTTGTCGTTGTACAACTCGAAACCCTATTATCCAAACTCTGTTTTGGACCAATGATATACTCACGTGACCATGAGGCAACGAACTTTCCTTTCGTGTCGTTGCCGCCATCTACCATTACAGGAACTGCCTCTGGAGAACAGAATAGTTGGCGGAATTCTTCAGTTATTTGTTGGATTTTGTTTTCGCTTAATTCTTCGTATGAACATCACTAACCTCATGTTTCTTCGATCCACAACCGATATAACGAAACGCTAACAACAATACCATGATTTCCACCGATTACCCAGTTGGGTGGTTAATTATTATTATTCTACTTTGATTTACACCTTTGTATGTCACACCCCGACCGCGTAAAACAACAAACCGCGGCGGAAACGTCGGGGAGTCGAGCAACAGAATTTATTGTTTCACAACCATGGTAATTAAAGTTTTGTTTTATTTATTAACAAAGCGGTTACATTGCCTTAAAACGAAAGAAACAAAGAGTACATAACACTATTTAAACTAATCTTGCTTCTTTTATGTCACTAAGGCCTGAGTCCGCCCTAGTGTATCCTGATCAAACCTATGCATCAGCTCCTGAAAACACATCACATGTGAAAATAGGTACGTCAGCATAAAAATGTCTGTGAGATACATAGGTTTATTGATTTAAGGATTCATGACTTGTAATTAAAAGAATTGTTTTATAAAAGTTTAGTCATGAATCTTAGGAAAATGTTTTCTTTTATAAACCTTATAAAAAGTGATAAGGAAATCAGATGATATATAAAAGAAAGATGTATAAGTGACCAAGTAAAAATGAGTTGTATAAAATAAGTTGTTTGTAAAACAATGTTTATGTGAAAATATGTTATCTGCGTAAAATGTAATATGTCTAAATTCAAATGGTTTAAATAACGCTACGATATGTAATATCATAAAAGCACTTATATATAGGAAGTACCAGCGGTGTATCCACCATGCTTTTATCATATTACACATGCCTCGTTATTTAAATCACTTACCCAAACAAACCACCAATTGAATTATTTAAACCAATGTCAAAATGTTTCTGTGTATCCAATGTCAAATGCCAAATGTAAATCATGTTTATGTATAATCAAATGTTATGTATGGCAAGTAAAAGTGTCTACTCTAACCATATGTAAAATGTACAAAACAATGTATTGAAATAAATCATAGTTTAAATCAAAAGTTATGTTTTGTAAAATCAATGCATGCTTTACTGATACAAACATCTATGCGGTAATGTTAAAATGCATACATCCAAGCCTTGCGACTGTGGCGACAAACCCTTAAACAAATTAAAGGTTTATCTAAACTATGTATATCGGATTCAGTCATTTCCGACTTCCAAACAAACCTAGGAAGCCAGAAATGGGTTGTCAATTCCTATGGTACCACTACTTACTACCGAGCGGCGTAGCTAATGTTAATGAACGTACTTTTGTCCCGTTAAACAAACCGAATTTCATACCAAATGTAAGCATGTTATGTGAAAACAATGTACTAAGTATGCAAAAATGAACATGCATAGCATGAATATGATGTAAATCAATGTGTACATATGCTAAAATGAACATATGAAACAAATGTGTTTATGAAATCAATGTACTAGCATGTTAATTAAACATACATAGCATAAGACATGGATGAAATCATGTACTATATGTGTACTAATGAACATAGCATGTGTGTGATATGAAAACATGAAAAGCACGAAAGTAACAAGTAGGCACATGTGTTTCACCCCAAAATGTTTGAAAATAGTAAAAGAGGGGTCTATGTACTCACTTGAGATAGCTTAGAAGTCTTTTAATAACAACCAAGCAAAGCTAGAAGGATCACGGAATCAATCGGCACCTAGTATAGGTAACTACATTAATAAACTGGACCTAAATCGGAGGATTGGATAGGATGAGGTTTCGTAAACCAAATGAGTATGGGAACTCATGTAATATGGTTTAACAAAGCCTACATTCTAAAACGGAACCTATCCTAAGTGCTTACAACCCATTACGACCCGTTTAGGTAGCTTATGCTACTTTAACGTGTCGTTCGTGTAAAACGTGTTCGGATCGCCTAACTAGTCCTATGACAAGTATTATATGCCTTGACAAGTCTAATAATGTTGCCTAATCAGTTTAGATGTCAAAATTTAAGTTACATATGCTTAGAATGAATTTATGCGAAAAAAGGGTATTTCGGTCATTTACCTAAGGCATATAAACTACCTATCATACAACTAACTAAACGTAGTGACCATAAGGTATAACCTCGGAAGGTTATTCCCTATACAAATATGGTTACAAAATATGTTTGTTCGGATCTAATGATCGACCAAACGGGCCGGGTTCGAAAGTCTAAGCGGTTGTTTAGACCGCTCATCTTACGACCCTATATAAACACTTAACTAAAAGTGACGAGTTAAACATGTTAAAACATGTTTAACAAAGTTAGAAAACAAGTTTGATATCAAAAGAAAGGGTTTTGATACCCAAGGATAGTTTGGTTGCAAAATACGCATAAACACGTATTTTGACCGAAACTACGACTCGTCACTATGCCTAAATAACGTGGTAATCAGTAGGTATAGTCACAAAGGACTATGACCATTGTGATTACGCTCACGTTGCGAAGTTCAAACAGACTTCGTGTTGACCATTGACTGGTCAAAGCAGAAAGTCAAACACTGTTTGACTTTTACGCTTAAAACGCATAAAAGAATGAAAGAAACTTACAAAAGGTCCAAGCTATGAAGATTTGATCTAAAAATTCTCAGGTATGAAGTTTTGGAACCTCAACTTAGAGAAAATTCAGATCAAGTGTGAGTTGAAATGAAAGTGGGGGTGGGTATTTATAGATTTCTCAAAACTGTTAGGATCGTTCCTCTATTTTTGAGCTTTAATCTGAGCCTTACATGTGTACCCACTGATTTGGAATACTATGGGTGCCTAAAACAAGCCCATAGAATGAAGAAAACCATGTGCAAAACAAGGAAACAGCTGGATATGGCTGGAAACATGTTTCTGATGTCTGAAGGCTGCTTACGGACCGTATGTGTAAGGACCTGCAAAAATGTCCAAAAACGACCCGTAAGTGAAAACCCGGACCCCTGAAACCCTAGTGCTCATGAAAAACCAAGAAATCAAGATTTTTAGGCTTCTCGCGGGCCGCGTAAGCCATAAGGCTAAGCCTATGTGGGTCGCGACAGGACATCTGGTGACTGGGACGCATTCCAGGCCACGTGTCAGCCACGTGGCTGGCCTACACGTGACACGCTAGCCCTACACGTAGACTAGGGGGCCCTCGCGGGCCGCGTAAGGTTTAAGTGAGGGTTTACGCGGGCCGCATAAAACCCAAAAAGTTGCTATAAATGGGGCATGCATGGGCTGATCGTCTGTGTGCGAGAAATTTATCAAAATCACACTCCTTCTGTTCGAAAATCACATTCAAAGTAGGAAAACGCTACTACGATCAAGGGTAATAACTCGATCACTGCTACGATATAATGTCCAATCGATTGAAACCGATCCGATGGTTGTTTAAGTGCTGCCCGAATTCGGGCTATACTTTGTCATTTGTCGTGAGGGTTTTGATTTTGTGAGTTATCGTAAATGTTGTATTAAGTTACTGACCTAGTTTCGTGTGCATTGTTGTTTAACTAGGTTATCAGGCTAAAATCAGTAGGCAAAACTCTGCCCGTCTAAATTTGCAATGTGAGTCATTCTGTTTTTACCAAATTGTTTTCCAAAACTCTATTTGTTTTCAAAGTTATAATTACAGGGATTAAGTCTTTGTAATCTTCAATTACAGCCGGTATGTGGGGTTTTGTATACATTACTTAATACTCGTCACCATTGGACAACGGGTTAGCCAATGGGTGATCTGACCATAGTCACAGATCCAGTCTAGTGACAAATACCGATTTGGGGTAATTGGTTGATAGAAACATTGTAATCACCCTTAATACTGTATATTATAACAGTGTGTCATTTTGTACCAATGAATGACTCGCCAGTATTTCCCCGCTGATAAAATCTTTTTAAACATGTTTCAGGTGATTTACTGTGAACCAGGGATAAGTGTCGTGTAGCACCCCAGCTTGAAGAATGTGGCTCAGTAAATAAAATAAATAAACATGTTGTTTTTGTAAAAATAAGGAATTTCCTCATGAAATTTCCTTTATTGTAAATTACGGGATGTGCCCCAAATTGTAAAATAAAATAATTGGGCATTTTCAGTTTTCACGATCCTGTTAAAATTTCCGCTGCCAAAATAAACATCAATACCACGGGTTTCTGTCCCGGGGCTCCTGAACTGGGTAAAACTGGAATGGGGGCCGTGACAGTCTGCAGTTCCCTTACGGTCCGTATGCTATGTGCAGACCAGCAAGTTTCGCAAAATGTCAGTTTTGGTCCCTGTGTGCGCATTGTCGTGTTTTGGCACTACTAACACCCGTCAAGCCCATTTTTAAGCTCTATAAGGATGTTAAAGCATAGGGAACTTGAAATATGCTCATAAATGTCACGGATGTCGATTCGTTTGGCTGTACGATTACGTTGTTCGGTTAATTACGATGGAAGTCGTAACGGACGCGAAAACGATCCGAATTGCGAAACGAATGAAGTTTTAGCATTCCAATCACTAAAATAAAATATTTTAATGATTACATAAATTTTTGGATGTCTGGATGTATTCAGAATGTAAGATATGCGCGAAAATGCAAACTTATGCACTTTTTGACGCTTTTAGTCCCTGATTGACCAATAAGTTTATTTTTGCACACCGAACCCCTCAAAGCCTATTTCTAAGCTATGTAAAGGATATTTAGGGTATGTTTAACTTATGATCAAGTTCTAGAATGTTTGTTACAGTACGAATCGGCATACTTTCGTGGTTTGTCAAAAATAGTCCCTGTAAGCGAATAAACTTGATTTTGCCATACCAATCCTTTCAAAACTTATTTATAAGTTATGTAAAGGTTATTTAAGGTATGTTAAGCATATATAGATGTTCCAGAGTGTTTGTCGTGTTAAACTGATTACGTTTACGCATCGGTTTGCGTATAACTCTCCATAAAGCGATATAGAGTTTGAAATTGAACAAAAATCAAAACATGCAAAATGTCAAACATAATTAAACAAATATTGGGATCAAATAACATTGTTTTATTGATAAATGAACTATTCAGGGTTTATACAATGATTACAAGTGCAGTTGTCATATTGTATACCCAAATTAGCAAGTGGATGCCTCCTAATGATGGGATAGTCTTCGGGACATTCGAGGACGGCGATACGGATTACTCAACCTACATACAGACACGATGAACTACACATTTACCTCACCCCTTTCCCCCTTACACTACAAGAGTCGCATTTTGATCCTACGATAGTTTATCTTAATTATGTGAAATCTTTTCGCTAGCCTTTGTACCGACCTATGCTTGTTGATTAATGCAATACCTAATTTCTACTATTGACTTAGACAAAACCATCATTCCTTTACCACAGTAACACTACGTCCTTGCTTCTCCATGCAGAGACACTAATACGAACTCACTCTAGTTTAGAGAATTTGGAAGGCTCGACTTTCGATCATTGGTAATCACTTCATGAAACCCTGATGATGGTGATGTATTGTTGATACGATCATACCCTCTTGAACATGTTTTCGCGTCCTTTCTTTGAAACCACTTGACTACACAGGCATATTTCAGATTCATTCACACGACTTAAGGAAACTCCTCCGAATTTGGTTGCTTACCGACTCGATAAATCGTAAACTCATCTAAGTTCATAGATCAAGGTGAATTATTCCTCCTTCGCATGTGGGCGAGCCCAACAACTTTGACGGAAGTTTCAGCGAACCTTAACACTACAAACTTGTGCGATAACCATTCTTCTCTGGTTAATTCTTGTTATGCTTAATATACCAACGTGGCACCTCTATTCGACAAACGGTGTTCTTCATTTTAACCTTATGCAACTTGTGTATGACCGGCTATACCCTCGACAACAGGTAAACCCTGCTACGGATTCTTAAACGCCTATACATCGATTGAGACTACCCTTTTTGCATGCTTCCACATCCATTCACGATATACTTCTCGAATCCTATGATCCTTATCCTAACAACATTCTTCGCAAACTCTCACTTGGAGGAGTTACTCTCTACGAACGATACTCTAGGAGCAATGGGCCATGAATATCACAGATATGGAGGTATCACGAGAACTGTCCTTAGAACTCTATACGACCGAGATAGGTTCCCAGTCACGACATTCGAATTTAGCCTACCTTGACAGATATGCCACTTGTTGTCTTTGACGACATCTGAAACTACTCCAAGAACTAGTAGGAATCTGAACGATACCTACACCTTACCATGGAGCCCCTACAACACAAACAACCTTATGTTTAGTTTCCAATGAATGACTTTTGACGTTGTGAAGCCCGCTTTGCTTGATCGTATGCACAAACTCCCGCAAATCTAACTCGAAAGATTGCTCAGGAATCCGCGTTTCAATACTTGAAGGTGAAACTCTGTAGTACACCCATTCTTTCATTACCAGAAGGCACAGACGATTTCGTTGTTTATTATGACGCATCTATCCAAGGACTTAGTTGTGTATTGATGCAACGTGAGAAAGTCATTACTTACGCATCACACCAACTCGAGGCTCACGAAAAGAACTACACTACCCACAATTTGGAGTTGGGAGCAGTAGTGTTTGCACTCAAGATATGGAGACATTACTTGTATGGTACCAAGTGCACCATCTACACCGATCACAAGCGTCTCCAGCATATCTTGGATCAGAAGGAGTTGAACATGCGACAGCGTCGATGGGTCAAACTCCCTAACGACTACGAATGCGCAATCAAGTATCATCCAGGTAGAGCCAACGTTATGGCTGACGCCCTCAGTCGTAAGGAAACCAAACCTAAGCGTGTACGCGCGTTACAGCTTACTATCCACTCCAGTCTTCCTACCCAGATTCGTTACTCTCATATTGAAGCATTAAAGGAAGAGAACCTCAAAGCAGAATCCCTACGGGGCATGGAGAATAAACTAGAATGCAAGGAAGATGGCACTTATTATTTCATGGAACGTGTATGGGTTCCATTCTATGGAAACTTACGAGAGCTTGTGATGGACGAAGCACGCAAGTCTCGTTACTCGGTGTATCCTGGTTCTGACAAGATGTACCAGGATCTCAAGACTCTCTACTGGTGGCCCCACATGAAAGCTAACATAGCGACTTATGTTAGTAAATACTTGACCTGTGCTAGGGTTAAGGTTGAATACCAGAAGTCGTCAGAACTACTTCAACAACCGGAGATCCCAACATGGAAATGGGAGCAAATTTCCATGGAATTCGTCACTGGCTTACCCATATCCCAGCGAGGAAACGACACCATCTGGGTAATTGTTGATCGACTGACTAAGTCTGCACACTTTCTGGCAATCAAGGAAACGGATAACTTTTCTACACTCGCAGACATCTACTTGAAGGAAGTGGTCGCTAGGCATGGAGTGCCTACTTCCATTATATCTGATTGAGACCCGCACTTTGCATCTGATTTGTGGCAGGCGATGCATAAATCCTTTGGCTCACGTTTAGACATGAGCACAGCTTATCACCCACAGACGGATGGGCAGATTGAGCGCACCATCCAGACTCTAGAAGATATGCTTCGAGCATGTGTTATCGACTTTGGTAACGGCTGGGAAAGGCATCTACCCTTAGTGGAGTTTTCATACAACAATAGTTACTACACCAGCATCAAGGCTGCTCCGTTCGAGACTTTGTATGGGCGGAAATGCCGATCACCTCTATGCTGGGCAGAAGTGGGTGACAGCCAAATCACTGGCCCAGAACTTGTTATCGACACAACGGAAAAGATTGCCCAAATCCGACAACGAATGATGGCAGCTTGTGACCGTCAGAAAAGCTATGCTGGTAAGCGTAGGAAACCACTCGAGTTCCAGGTTAGGGATCGAGTGCTACTTAAAGTCTCACCTTGGAAAGGTGTGGTCCGTTTTGGCATACGGGGCAAACTTAATCTGCGATATGTCGGACCTTTCGAAATCACTAAGAAAATCGGCAAGGTGGCGTACAGATTGAATCTGCCCGAAGAGCTCAGTGGTGTTCACAACGTCTTTCACGTGTCGAATCTGAAGAAATGTTTATCAGATGAGACCCTCATTGTTCCTTTCAAGGAACTCACTATCGACGACCAGTTGCGCTTCGTCAAGGAACCGGTGGAGATTATGGATCGGGAAATCAAGACTCTCAAACGAACCAAGATACCTATCCTTCGAGTCCGTTGGAACTCCCGTCATGGCCCAGAATTCACTTGGGAATGGGAGGACCAGATGAAACGCAAGTACCCCCAGTTGTTTAAGAAAGGTGAGTCCAATGCTGACGCTACTTCGGAATTTCGGGACGAAATTCCAAACCAACGGGGGGATGATGTGATACCCCAGGAAAACGCACAACACAACTAGCTTCTCCGGTAACTATGTGCTAAATTTCGGGATGAAATTTCTTTCAACTTAGGGATGATGTGACAACTCGTATAAATCCTTGTTACGTTTCGCTTTACTTTATAATTAAACGTACGTATATGAATTAAATGTGTTGTTTGATTATTTTCTTGAATGATTACGAACTTGTTAATGTGTGATGTGAATTACGTGAAACCGAAATACGAAACCGAAGTATTGTGTTACACGTCTTTCTGTGAAACGAAACATTTTAGTATGATACTTTACGAAACGAAACATTTTAATTAATTATTTTGTGTAACTCGCAGGACCTCCACTTAGTAAACCCAACCTAAACCGACCCCTTCCCCCTTGCGCTATAACCGGCCCAACCCGCCACCCATACCCCCTTGCGCGAAACATGAGCCCAACCCACTCCTTCCCTTTTTGGCCCACAAGACCCAAACACCCTTCTATTTGTATGTACGTATATGCATGAGTTAAAAAAATATTGAAACCCTACCCTCCCCTTTGGTTGTGCGACGGCAGTAGCAGCCCCCCCCCCCCCCCCCGCCTTGTTCGCAATCAGCTTCTTGTCGCCTCTCTATTCCTCGTTAATCCTTCTCTCCGATCTAAGGTTAGTATTCTTGTTTGGATTGTGATTCATGGTGTGGTATTTGTAGAAACATGGCTGTGACTTTTAGTTGGCATGCTAGGGTTTTGTTGTTGCATGATTTATTTCGATTGGGTATGTGATTTGGTGAATAAATCGATGATATGTATGCGTAAATGATCATTGGCTGCGTTTTTGTGAAAAATCATGATGTGTTACATCTAGGGTTTGTGATTATTGACATGGTTAGATGGTAATTGATGATTAGCCTGCTGTTGGTTGTTATTAGGAAGGGTTGGGATCGTTTACACGCGTTTTGGTGTCGTTTGATTGTAAAACAGAATGCTAATTGATGAAAACAGCCAACTTCAGTTCGCTGTAAACGGACCATTATAAATTGAAAATTTGATTTTCTAAAGTCTAAATTATACGTTTTCGAAAAACACTTCAAATGGAGCTGGAATCATATTTTTCTGAGGTCGTTTGCTATTTTTAAAGGTCTGTTTTGTACAGCAGCAAAACCTGCATTTTTCTGCAGAAAATGTGTGTTATGTTTTTCATCATAACTTGAAATCTGGATAGAGTTAGGTCATGAAATTCGTACAGTTGATGTCCAAGGGTATCTTCATAAATCTCCAACTGCAATTTCGTCAATCGGACTTACGATGAATTTTAAATGAATTTTTCTGTGGGCTGCAGTCAGAAAGTGACGAATCTGACTGCAGCCCTGTAAATGATTTTTATAAAATAATTGGTAATGAATTGAGTCCCGAAATTTTTACACAATGTGACGTGGAACGTTTAGAACATTTTGTACAATTTTGGGAATTTTTGGAATAAGTTAACTATTTTATTAAAATACCCGAAAACAGCCTAGTTTTGGATGTTAAAGCTGAAACAATATAAGTAGTGATTTGCGTGTCTAAATGCCGGTTATGTTATATGATAATGATCCAACTTGTTACATGTCAACGAAAGTGTTATGTGAAGTATCGTGTGCTTGCTCTTGAGTAGTTATAGGTGGAATGTATATGTGGGCGTGAACTGTCAAAGTGAGTGCATGTTATGTGGTAGATGCGTGTAGGAACTTTGTGCCTTATTTGAAACCACTAATGGACTAAATGGCAATAATACTAGGACGTGATTGACCAACCTTGACTGTAGCTATTTTTAAGAGTTCAATCGAGCAACCAAAGGTGAGTTCACACTTTCATCAAAGCATTGGATTCCCGGTGGTTTGGGAATGGGTTAAATAACAACTATCCCCCTTAGGTGGGATATAATCTGCGTATTCTCCTTGGGTAGAATACGTACCTCCGTCCTCTTTGGGTAGGACAACAACCTTAAACTTACTAGACAACAACTCTATCATGAAGTCCCTCATTTTTATATCGACTTAATCGTCGGGCCATTGGCGAACGGGTCATTAGTTAAATAGCGCTATTAGGTCTGACAAGCCTCACACCGTGCCGCAGAGGACGGGAGTGGACTAATGTACTTGGGCACTTAGTCAATGATGATAGACATTGACGTAGGGCACTCAAACATGACTTAAGTCAGTAGTCGATATGGTAACGGGTCTAGTGGTTTACAACATGTGGTAGCCCCCACGGTATATGGTTATGGAAACATGGAACTGGATAACTTTTGGTTTTCGAAACAACTTAACAACTTAGGGTTTTTGGAACAACAATAAAAACAGACAACCAACTGTGAACTCGCCAACATTTTTGTTGATACGTTATTACATGCTTTGCAGGTCGTTAGGTTATTTGCTGGAGCTTGCATTGGAGAAGGAGTCGTTGTGGGACATGAACCGCTGTGTGTTCATGAGAAACTTTATGAAACTTTAAACTTATATTTTGGTTTTGAACTTAACGCTTCCGCTGTTAACTTAGACTCTGCTAAATTGTTTGACACCAATAATACTGTTTGTGTTGGGTTTTATTTACTTATTTATATTATTCAATATGATTGGTGGCTTGATCCTGGTCAGTCACGCTCCCTGCGGTGATACACCGCTTATGGATTTTGGGGGTGTGACATTTTCGAAACCGGGTCGAAATTTTAAACTTTGCAGTAACAGTGGCCTGACCACGGGGCGTGGTCAGTGACCACGGGGGCGTGGCCAGGGATAAGGGTTGAACACGGTGCGTAGCCAGTGACCACGAGGCCGTGCCCAGCTTCCTGTTTTCAGTTTTTCTCGAAATTTAATCATAACGCACTGATTGTTTCCGTGGTTCTCTTTTGCAGCAATGGCCAGCAAGTTTCTAAAGTTCAAAACATCGGAATTGGAGTACCAAACCCGATACGAAATCCTCCAAACAAGGCATGAAGAGGCACCAAGACAAACATGCAATGACACTCTTGAAGCTGTGGGACAACGAGGCCGATATGATATGCTAGTCACAGGACCACTCTGAGTGGTTCTTGACACCAAGCTCCATTCTGTGTACAAGTATAACATGGAATTCTATAGCACCTTCAAGTTCAAGGCCAAGGCAAACCCGTTTGACTCCAATGGGGTTAAGTTCAGATGCGGTGGGGAGCTATTTTCCATCTCCATGGCCCAATTCGGTGTGAATGTAGGCTTATTCACTGAGGAAGAGTCGGTTGAAGAAGAATTCATGGGTGGTCTTCGTGAAATTCCGAATAACATGCGCCAAACTGCATGGGCTCAAATTAGAGATGGGCCATACAATCCAAGCATCACCAAAAGCTCCCAGTTGCGGGACCCCCTTTACCGCTACATCCACCAGGTCCTAAGCAACTCCCGCTGTCAACGGCATAACAGTTCGGGTGTGGTAAACCTCCGTGAGCTCACTTGCCTCTATTGTATCCATAACCGCCAACCTCTTGATGTCACATACCTACTCCTCAAGAACATGCACCTCAACCAACTAGCCTCTCCTCCAACACCGATCTTTTTCGGGGGATGAATCTACCATCTATTCAAAAACTATGTCAATCGCGTCCCAAAATCATTCTATCGGGGTGCGAAGTCCGGGAAGGTAGATCTAGCCCAATGTCATGCCATAGGATTTATCTAAGATATGGATGACGGGTCCGTCCACTTACGAAACGCCCAAGGAAACACATGGGGCCCGGAAGAAGTCCTAGCCCTCCAAGACGACCCAAACCGTCCTCCCCCACAACGCCAAAGCTACCAAGTGGGCTCCTCCTCTCAAGGAGGCGGGTTTCCTAACTTTCAAAGCTTAACTGATCTTTTGCAGGAAAACCTTCTTTGTACCCGGAACACGTACAACATGGCTAGCAATGCCAACACCCGGATTAGAGCGGTGGAACGTTCTGTCACTACTATGCAAGAGGATATCACATACATCCGGGAGCACATGGCATATCGCAATGAGGAGGGCGATGAGGATGAGGACATGGATTGAACAGAGGCAATGGAGGTGGTTTGGTAGACGAAGGATGCAGTTTTCAGGTTAACCCTCTTTTTCCTTTAAACAATTTGCTAGCCTGCATGCCGTGGTTGAAAAATTTACTTTCTAGACATTTTAATTTTCTGCATTTTTCTTTAGTTTTATGTTTGTGATGACGATGGATTTGAAACACTCGTAAGTTAGGATGTGGGTATTGTATTATGCTTCGTGTGGTGTATAGCAAAACAGGTACACAGGAGGCTTGAATGCACTAAGCATTAGTGCCACCTAAGCCCGAAAATCAGAAGCTAAAGCCAAAAACTTGAAATTCAATATCTGCAGACTGCCACCACGGGGTTGTGGTCATTGACCACGCCCCCGTGGCCAACCCCTGACCTGCTGTTTTGTCTGCAACCTACCCACCACGGGTCGTGGCCACCAGGCATGCCCCGTGGCAAACCTTCTGTTATCGTTACTGACACTCTGACCACGTGGTCGTGCCCGGACAATACGTGCCTGTGGCCAGGTGCCCAGTAACACAAAAACTTGTTTTCAACATGCTTCTACACATTCGAGTCAACCGAAAAAACTTATTTTTGGACACATTGAGGACAATGTGTAATTTAAGTGTGGGGGGAAGCTAAAACCTTGAATCTTGCAAGTCCTAATAACAAGCCTTACACAAAACTCGTATTGGAACCGCTAATCACCCCAAATCTTTTCAAAAATTTTCATTTTTTTACTTGTCTTGGTTTAATTTGGGAATAACAAGTTCTAAAAAGGTTATTTTTTTACAAATTTACAACCGATAGCGTCGTGATAAAAAGAACCAAATAAGAAAATTATAAAAAGGCATGAAATTTTTTTTTAAATTTGATTATATATACTTGTTCACATTATATACCCATTCCCATAATAAGTAAGTTTTGAGCCTTTATCGAGCATACATGCATACATCTTTAAACTAAATGCTCATTTTCGTTTCTTATGTGAATAGCCGCTTGCTTCTTACGACTCTAGAACTTGCCAAGACGATACATTCCCAGTCCTTACCAACTTGAACCCAAGTAAGTAAATGATGGAGGCATTAGGACTAACTTTTTTTCAAAACCATTGTTTCCCTTCTTTTTACTTCACTACCTAAAATCCCCCTAGTTAACCCTTTTGAGCCTGAACCTTTTCGTTTCAAAAACCCATAAAACAAACACCCATTACCCACCAAAACCTTTTTCCTTTCAAACCTATTTGTTTTAGTAAAAAGCTCGGTTATCTTGTAACAAAAAAAAGATATAGAATTTTGCAATAACCAACCAAGTTCCTCAAAAATCTTTTTAAAATATGCTTAGTTTGAATAAATGTCACAAAAATAAAAAGTTTTACGACAACCGACGCTTTTACGCTTTTCGCCATTTTACTAACTACTAACCCAAAAACCACCTACCCTTAGCCCAAGCCTAATCCTTTCCAAAGTCCTCTTGATATTTACAAACTTCTATAGTTAAAAAGGAGGAGGTTTGATCGCTTGGCAAGTATATGGTAGAAGTAAGTCCTATGCCGGAATCGAGTGTTTCACAAAAATACACCTTCGGCCGAGTGTTGAGTGATCTCCCGAAAGGTATATGAACTTGTATATAAATAAATAGAATTTTAAAGAGGCATGTTATGCCAAATAAATTTTCTTAACAAGTTGTTTTAAATAAATCATGACGAATGGGATTGTGAATAAAATAAAAAGAAAATTAAATAAAGATGTTGGATTCCCGACACTCAAGATAAGCCACAAAACTTCTTCTCTACGTATTCCATTTGGGTGTGTAAGCCACATTTAAAGAGTTTTGCTTGAGGACAAGCAAAGATTCAAGTGTGGGGGCGTTTGATGTGTACAAAATGCAACATATAAATTACATCAATAGAGGCATAAAACCAACCCTTTTTAGTACTAATGTTGAAAAGAGCGTGTTTCTTTCTTCATTTTGAATTTACAGGACTAAATGAGCTTAAAAAAATAAAAGGAACAAATAAGCAGCCAAAAACCTACATAATTACAAGAAGAAGGAATAACGTGACATACCCAACCCCTCGGCAGCATCTCCTAAGACAAAAACAAGAAAACAGAAGCTGACCACGGGGTCGTGGTCAGACCTCACACATAAAGACGACCAGCAGAAGCTTCTACGCCCACCACGGGGCCGTGCCCAACTCACCATGGGGCATGGCCAACTCTCAGATTTGCAGAATCTTGATAGTACAGCGAAGAGTTGACCAATGGATTGTGTGGGGCCCTCTGCTAACAGCTGCAATTAATGAAGGAAGAGAAGGAGTTGGCCACGGGCCGTGCCCAATGGACATGGGGCCGTGGCCGGGGTACTATTCTGACTATAAATAAGTGTGCTTGGTTCACTTCAAAGGTATCCCTTGGCAAACCACTTCTCTCTCACTTTGCCACCACTCCACCACCACTACAACACCAACACCCACCACCATCATCCATCTTTCATCTTTAGAGTGTGTAGTAGTCTCGGGATCCAGGATTGATAGTAAGAGTTCTTGTCAATTAAAGGCCATGCTTGGCTAATCTCTTACATCACTTGGTGAAGACAAGTCTTTAATGTATTACTTTTGATTTTTAATCTTTCGGCACTTTTTAATTGGGTATGTATTAATGACTTTAATAACTAGTTTCTTATGTTGAAAGTGAATTTTCTTTACCATTTCTTCATGATGTCACTGATTTGCTCATTCGTGTCTTTATGGTCTATATAAAGTACGTTAACTACTTGGAAGGGGGTTAGAAGGGTGGTTTGGTAAAGTTCTTATCTCGTTCAGTGTATAGATCCTACGAGGACTTGGTTCAAGCTTACTAGGACCTCCTTCAATGCCCCAAAGGTATTGGATAGCGGGGGTGCGAATAGCTTGAACCCCTCATATGTAAACTACTATTAAAACATTAAACCGGCTTCTTGGGATTGTATACTTGCTGACTCAAACCACTTAGCCGAGGGTAACGTTACCTTCAAAAGAGGGACCTACCATTTTTGGCATTAATAACTTATTTAATTATCTTTCAATATTCCGACCCTTTGGGATTGTATCCCTGCTGACTCAAACCACTGGATTGAGGGTAACGTCACCTTCAAAAGAGGGGCCTACTACTATAACTAAGATAATCTCTTAAAAAGTCCGAAAGTACGAAAATCATCAATGGGTACATTAAAGAGGAGTTGGATCCAAGTGATTATTTCTTGTCTATTTGTTTTTCATTTTATTTATCTTTTAATTTTTAGATTTACTTTCATGTTTAATAACTTTTATCAAAAATTTAGATTAATTAGACGTTGACAATAAACCGGTATTAAAAGCTCTTGTGTCTTTGGACGACCTCGGTATCTTACCAACACTATACTAAGCTCGCGATAGGTGCACTTGCCCTAGTGTGTGTTTAGTGTTAGTACAATATCGTGTTTTATAAATTTAAAACTTAACTAATGCGTAAAACGACCTTAAAATATTAATAAAATCATATCACGCTCGACACGCACCAGTCGTGCCTCATTCCAGTAATATAAACTCTGTTTTCTGCCAGACAGAAGCTGCAGCACGGTGTCGTGTACCACCTACACGGGGCCGTGTCTATCTCCAGTTTCTAGAAAACAGGGTCGTGTGATCCCAACGATTAAAATCTGGTCCGAGGAATATGGATGTTAATGATTATTTTTACCCCCACCACTCTTACGGTGAAAAAGATGAGGTGCCACCACCATCTTCTTCCTCGCGATATTACCCAACCCACAACCCCAACTTTCACACGCCGCCATGGTGTGATGAAAAAGAAGCCACATAGACAGGGTATTGTACCTAGTGTCGGTACCTAGGAATTTTTTTAGGGGTGCGAAAATTCTTTAAGGATTTTAAACCCCTAGCTATATAATAATTTATTTCAGTTTGTAGCGGATCCATTTCGGGTCGGGTCATGGACTAGAGTAATTTGATTTTTTTTCTCTTGATTTCTTTCAATATTATTATTGTTTATTTGTGGTTAATTTGATAGTCTCCATATATCATTTAATTTTGCTATTAAATATTTTCATAATAAAACATCTTTACTTATAGAAAATGTCATTTATCTGTATATTTGAAGATTAACAGAAAACTATATAAAGTAAGAAACTCAAGCAAATAAAATAATGATATGTTGATTTAATACGTAAAGGAAATAGAAATGGATCTTTATAATATGAACGAAATAAACTAGTAAAAAAAGTTAAAATTCAATATACAATAAAATATTTTTTTAAGTGATAACAAAAGAAGTAACAATATCAAACAATATAACAATCATTTTCTTTATAATAGATCAAATAAACTAGTAATAAAAAGATATAACAAAAATAACTAGTTAATAGTTTTCGTTGTATTTGATTTATTTTTGCTTTTGAGTTTGGGTACTAGACATAGCCATTAGCTCATGTGTTCATGTATAATGTGTTACTAGTTTAAGATCTCGTGTGTTACACGGGCTACATAAAGAAAATACTCATTATAAATCTATTGATTTAATAAATTACACATAAATGTAACTGCTACTATAATCACAATTGGTTCCTGTGCTATGATTATTAACATATTTTAACGCCCCTTATTCTTTAACACAAAGTGGCTTCTCATTAACAAATAAATACGAAAAAAATCACAGGTCCTTTTATATAATATATTTTACTTTATATAATATATAATATAATTCATTTTATAATAATACGAAATGATGCATCAAATATGGGAAAAAGTTAAATTACAATATACAAGTTTTTTTTTTTTTTTTGTTCTTTACTTCTGTTTATGTGGGTCTTGAAGTCTTGAACCTAATGTGACAACCCGAACTTCCAAGGTTGGTCTTGTAATCTTGATTCCTCATCATTCATCTTTCATGTTCTTTGTTATGCTAAACCTGTTAAATGTAAACGCAATTGGGTGTGTAATTGAATATGTTATTACTATTAAGTTTTCGAGATGGGCCGCACATACTTTGGGCTGCACGCACGCACACTCTTGTTACTCCTTATATATTTCCGCCCCACACTAGTGTCAAACCAATTTACACAAGCCCAAACCTTAATTGTTGTAGCAGCCCAAGTGAGTGGGCTTGAGCCCACTTCGGCTACTAGAGTTAACAGCCCAAACCCTCACATATTATATGAATACGTAATATGTTCTTGATTAGATTAGACTTAAAGCACAAACCAAAACAAACCCTACTTCTCCTCTCTTGATTTACGAAGACAGTAGATACCCCCCCCCCCCCCTTCGAGATAACACAATTCTTGGTTAGTGGTTCATAATTGTGACCTTCATATTTGTATGACGTTGTTTATGTGTGATATTAATGATTAATTATTTGTGATAATATGTGATGTTAATCGTTGCACAAACTTGTCTAGATCATTGTGTACGAAAATCTGTTATAAGATTAGTAATGATTAGTGTATAATACACATGAGCATGGCATTAAAACAAGTAACGTTATGTTAATTATTGAATTACTGATATGCGATAGTAGTCTAACATGTGATTAGATAATTGTAGCTTATGTGTATATTTTGAATATGTGTTTTGAAATCATCCACTGCCATGAGAAATTCATAAGATGATTTAGTGTGATATGATGATAAAACAACGATGTACAGCAAGTTCGGATGAATTATGAGATCGGGTAATTTTGTGTAGGATCTTGTTATTATTCTTGTTAAACTTAGACAAATTGCTAAATGATGAATTGTTATAAAGAACTGGGCACGGGTTGAGATCAAGGGTGAGCCGATTGTATTTTGGTTGTGAATGAGATTTCATTAATGTTGGTGTTATTGGTTAATGTTATATGGAACATTATGTTAGGGAATTGGTGAGTTTTGTTAATAATGATAGTGACAGTAAGTTTAGATTAACAAATGCATAAGGATTGAATTGGATTAATTGTGATTATAGTTGATATCTAGTATGTTGATAAACTGATCATGTTGATAAATGCCTATACGTTTCCAGAAGCCGTGTAATCAGCTAGGAAATTCATAAGGGTTAATAATCTATGATATTGGGGAGGTGTTAGTGGGCTAAAGAAGTGAAACAATAACACACGTTTTGGGATTGGGCTTTGTACGCCAATTGGGCTACACAAACAAATAGAAAAAAAACAATAAGCTATTTTGGGCCGGATAGGGGTTTGGGTTAACGTGTCAGGTAGTTTCGTGTTAACTGTTGGGCCAATTGTAAAGCCATTGGGCCGCACTTATATTGTATCAAATATATGATTTTATAACATAAACTTTCGGGCGGGCAAATGGAATTAATGGGCCAGAACCATCAAATGGGCCTAAGGGCTATCTGGGTCACGGGATAAACCCCCGGGCCGCACAGTTTATTGGGATTACGCAATGAATTGTTAAGTGCTAGTGTGAAGCGTGACGGATTATGTGAAATACATGTGACTCTAATATTTAGTATGTGACTATGTGATAACCGATGCAAATTGTTATATGCGTGGTTTGATACGTGGTTTGGTAGAATGAGATTCTAACTGTTAGTGGTAACCACAATAGGGACTGATTGATCAACTTGGAACACGTGTTTTAATCTTACCGAGCAACCAAAGGTGAGTTCATCTCTTGAGCATGCGTCCCGGTGGTTGGGACAGTCTTTTGGGCATTCCTGGGAGAAATGGGTCTTGGGTAAATCAATTGGGTATTCATGAGAGGAATACGTCTTGTGAACTAAAATGGAATGTTAGATAATACACTCTTTCCTATCATTTAAGTCCCATCTTATACCGAATATTTACCTGAGAGGTAACGGGGTGTTAGTTGATAGCGCTATTAGGCTTGGCAACCTCACACCGTAACTGCGAGGACGGGCGTGAACTAATGACCTTAAATCATGACCATTGCTTAGATAGGGAGCAATGGGGACGGGCAAAACAAACTGGTAGCCATCTTGTACGGTACTCAGGTTATTATCAACATTACAAGCTGTGAACTGAACTAAATACTTGGTAACTAACGCTTTCATAAAACTATGAACTCACCAGCCTTGTCTGATACACTTGTTGCATGCTCGCAGGTCGTTAGATGTCTATGATTTGGGAACTTGCTGTCTGGAGTAGCTGGAGTGGTCATGGGTCGACTGAAGGGATTCATGTGATTGATTTCTTGATACTATACATTGGTTTTGAAACTGTTTAACTTTGGTTTATCATTTGCTTCCGCTGAACATGTTGGTTTTCATTTAAACTTGTTGATGGTATTTTCACTAATAATTGAGGATTTTATTTATAAACTAATATGGGTTCAATGTAATTAGTGGCTCGTTATTGGTAGGTCACACGCCTAGCAGGGACATTCCCTAGGTGGTATTTTGGGGGTGTGACAGTTTGGTATCAGAGCCACTGGTTATAGTGAACTTGGTTTTAAAACGTTTTCATAAAACCAGACTATAAACGAACAGATCCGAAATCGACCATGACACTCGGCTCCCGATTGCAAGGTTCATCTCTTGTTTACTATTGCATAGCATATCTAGTGTTTGCTTATGAATAACATCACATGTGAATAAACACTTGGCACTACAGTATGAGTTATATGTTGTCAACCCATGTTACGTGTTTTAAGAGTGCGACTCTTCTTGAATTTTCATGATCTATGTTGTGGTGTCGTATGTCTTATTACTCGAATTCGGGGAACCTTTTAACATGAATTGAGAGGAGCTGAGATAAACATGAAAATTGGGTTATTATTATAGGTGCACACATAATAATAATGCGGGGTGCATGTGAGTCCCAATGAAACTTGACGAGTGCAAAAGGGGTTCCGCTCTGTTAATTGGCCTTATGTTAGAACTCAGTAGTCTATGGGAGGTCATAGTAATGCTTGACTCCTACTTGAACTTGCTTTTTAAATCTTTCCCTCTTCGTTTTAGGTCAACCTGCGAATCAAAACAATCCACCTGCTTGTACGTTCAAAACCTTCATGGATTGTAAGCCACAGACCTTCAGTGGGACTGAAGGAGCTGTGGGACTCTTGCGTTGGTTTGAGAAGGCCGAATCTGTGTTTGCTATGTGCAACTGTCCCGTGGGGGACCGGGTGAAGTATGCTTCAGGCATGCTCGAGGACGGTGCCTTGACTTGGTGGAATGCCCAGGTGCAGATGTTGGGTATTGAGATGGCGAATGCCACTACTTGGGACGATTTCAAAGAGTTGATGCGTGAAGAGTACTGTCCTCGTGATGAGGTGCAGAAACTGGAGAACGAGTATTATGATTTGAGGATGGTGGGGTTGGAGATCGAGGCATACACGAAGAGATCTCATGAGCTAGCAACCTTATGTCCTAACCTATGTCAACCTCCACCTCGAAGAATTGGGTTGTACCTCAAGGGCCTAGCACCAGCTGTGAAGGGTTATGTTACTGCTGCAAACCTTAACAATCTACCTCAGATCATTCGCTTAGCTCACAAGATCACTGACCAGGAGGTGGAGCGCGGGGCGCTACCACCACGTGTTTCTTCTACTACTACTGCTACTACAGCTGCTACTCCCGCCACTGACGGCAAGCGTAAGTGGAATGATGTGGACAAGGTGTCCAATTCGATACAGTCATAGAAGAGACCAGACACAGGTAGCAATCGTAGTTTCATCCAGTCTTCTTTTGTGAATCAGAACCAGAGTAACAATTCGAGTCAGAGTACTTATGCGGGGAAGCATCCAAAGTGCAACAAGTGCAACTATCATCATCGTGGGCCGTGTACCCGAGTTTGTCATAGGTGCAACAAAGTGGGTCACGTGGCCAAGAATTGCAGGGCCCCACTTCCGAGACAGCAGCAGCAGCAGCAGCAGCCCCCATAGCAGCAGCAGCAGCCACAGCAGCAGGATAGACAGCAACATCAGCAGAATCAGGGTAACCGTAAGGTTGTTTTCAGTGTGGAGACGAGGGCCATTTCAAGCGGGAGTGCCCTCAGTTGAATCAAAAAGCGGGTAATAATAACACTGGGAACAACGGGGGAAACGGTGCGCGTGGGCGAATGTTTACTATTGGAGCTGGGGAGGCTAGGAACGATGGCAATGTAGTGACTGGTACGTTTACGATAAACGATATATTTGCTTATGTTTTATTCGACTCTGGTGCCGATTGGAGTTATGTATCTTTGGGATTCAGTCGTCAGTTAGGGTTGAGTCCTACACCTCTTGCACACAAACATGTAGTAGAATTAGCTGATGGTAAATCAATAGAAGCTTCTCAAGTTCTGTTTGGTTGTAAACTTGATCTCATGGGTCAAGTGTTCGACATTGACCTACTCCCTGTTACTCTTGGAAGTTTTGATGTGGTTATTGGCATGGACTCGTTGTCCAAGCACCAGGCGGAAATTCTCTACAAGGAGAAAATCGTGCGTATCCCTCTCCCTAGCGGAGAATCTTTATCGGTTCAGGGTCATCGTAGCGGTGCTACGGTTAGTATTATTTCAGCTATGAAGGCTCAGAAGTGTTTTCGTAAGGGCTACCCTGCTATTTTAGCTCTTGTTACTGACTCGCAATCTGATGAGAGAATGATCGAGGACCTTCCAGTTGTTCGTGAGTTTCCTGACGTGTTTCCTTAAGAACTCCTTGGTTTACCTCCACATCGACAGGTGGAATTTCAGATTGACCTCGCACCAGGAGCAGCCCCGATTTCTCATGCTCCTTATCGTCTTGCACCAGGAGAGTTGCAGGAGTTGTCGAATCAACTCCAAGAGCTGTTGGATAGAGGTTTTATCTGACCTAGCTCTTCACCTTGGGGAGCCCCAGTACTGTTTGTGAAGAAGAAGGATGGATCCTTTCGGATGTGCATAGAGTATCATGAGCTCAAAAAGGTGACGGTCAAGAACCGTTATCCTTTACCACGTATCGACGATCTGTTTGACCAGTTGCAAGGGTCAAGTTTTTATTCTAAGATCGACTTAAGGTCGGGCTATCATCAGGTACGAGTCCGAGAGGAGGATGTTCCCAGGACGGCCTTTCGAACGCGGTATGGCCACTATGAGTTTTTGGTTATGCCGTTTGGGATGACTAACGCACCAGCGGTCTTCATGGATCTCATGAACCGCGTGTGCAAACCGTATCTCGACGACTTTGTTATTGTTTTCATCGACGACATCTTGATCTACTCCAAGAGCAAGGAGGACCACGAGCGACATCTACGTCTTATCTTGGAGCTCCTGAGGAATGAGCAGCTTTACGCGAAGTTTTCTAAGTGTGATTTCTGGATTCGAGAAGTACACTTTCTTGGGCATATTGTTAATGAAAAGGGGATACACGCAGATCCTGCCAAGATCGATGCTATTAGGAATTGGGCGGCACCGAAGAATCCTTCGGAGGTGCGACAATTTCTTGGTCTTGCAGGGTACTATCGTCGGTTTATTCAGGATTTCTCGAAGATCGCTCAACCTCTCACCTCCTTGACATAGAAGAACGTTGTTTATTCTTGGGGAACGAAGCAGGAGGATGCTTTCCAGCTCTTGAAGCAGAAACTATGCAGCGCACCGATTTTGTCTCTACCTGAGGGTACTGAGGATTTTGTGGTTTTTTGCAATGCTTCTATTCAGGGTCTCGGTTGCGTGTTGATGCAACGCGATAAGGTGATAGCATATGCTTCTCGACAGTTGAAGGTACACGAGAAGAATTATACGACTCACGACTTGGAGTTAGGAGCTGTGGTATTCGCGTTGAAGATTTGGAGGCATTATCTGTACGGTACCAAATGCACTATCTACACCGATCACAAGAGTCTCCAACATATCTTCGACCAGAAGGAATTGAATATGCGGCAACGTCGTTGGATAGAGCTTTTGAACGATTATGAGTGTGCCATCAAGTATCATCCGGGTAAAGCTAATGTTGTAGCTGATGCACTTAGCCGAAAGGAGACGAAGCCTAAGCGTGTTCGCGCTCTACAGCTTACTATTCACTCTGGTTTACCTGCTCAGATTTGTTCCGCTCAGATCGAGGCATTGAAGGAAGAGAACATCAAGGCTGAATACTTGCGGGGCATGGAAAAGCGACTGGTGGAGAGATCTGACGGCATTCATTACTTTATGGAGCGGGTATGGGTTCCTCTGTATGGTAATCCTCGAGAGCTTATGATGGACGAAGCACACAAGTTTCGTTATTATGTTCACCCGAGCTCAGATAAGATGTATCAGGATCTTAGAGTTATGTATTGGTGGCCAAAGATGAAGGCTCACATTGCGACATACGTGAGTAAGTGTTTGACTTGTGCTAAAGTCAAGGTGGAGTATCAGAAACCCTCGGGTTTACTTCAGCAGCCAGAGATACCCACGTGGAAATGGGAGCAGATTGTTATGGATTTCGTCACAGGTTTATCGAAAACTCAGGCCGGAAATGACACTATTTGGGTGATTATTGATCGTCTCATGAAGTCAGCGCATTTTCTAGCAATCAAGGAAACAAATAAGTTCTCACAGCTGGCAGTGGTTTATCTTAAAGAAGTGGTTTCTAGGCATGGGGTGCCAACTTCTATTATCTCAGATCGAGATCCACGGTTCATTTCTGACTTATGGCAGTCGATGCATAAGTCGTTCGGTTCACATCTAGATATGAGTACTGCTTATCACACCCAGATGGATGGTCAGAGTGAGCGCACCATTCAGACACTTGAAGACATGCTGCGGGCATGTGTGATTGACTTAGGCAAGGGTTGGGAGAGGCATTTGCCGTTGATAGAGTTTTCGTACAACAACAGCTACCATACTAGCATCCAGGCAGCTCCGTTTGAAGCATTGTATGGGCGGAAATGCCGTTCTCCTCTTTGTTGGGCTGAGGTGGGTGACAGCCAGATCACGGGTCCTGAGCTTATGCTCGAAACTTCAGAAAAGATAGTTCAGATCAGAAACCGTATGGCTGCAGCACGCGATCATCATAAAAGCTACGCTGACGAGCGTAGGAAACCGTTAGAGTTCGCTGTAGGTGATCGTGTTATGTTGAAAGTTTCGCCGTGGAAGGGTGTCGTACGCTTTGGGAAGCGCGGGAAGCTCAATCCGCGTTACGTTGGGCCATTCAGAATCCTGGAGCGGATCGGTAAAGTGGCTTACAAGCTTGAGTTACCTGCTGAGTTGGGTAATGTTCACGATGTCTTTCATGTTTCTCAATTGAAGAAGTGTTTGTCTGATGAAACACTGATTGTGCTGTTTCAAGAGCTCAAGATTGACGACAAGTTACAGTTTGTTGAAGAACCTATAGAGATCATGGATCGGGAGGTCAAGGTGCGTAAGCATAGTCGTATTCCGATTGTGAGAGTTCGTTGGAACTCAAGACGTGGACCGGAGTTCATGTGGGAGCGTGAGGATCAGATGAAGCTTAAGTATCCTCAACTATTTCCTGATGATCAGTCTAAATCTGGTAAAGCTGGTGAATTTCGGGACGAAATTCCTTTTCAAGTTGGGGATGATGTGGCACCTGAAGAAAATCAGCAACAATCTTGATTTATTACTTCACTCCTTTGTGCTTACTTGTCAAATTTCGGGACGAAATTTCTTTCAAGTTGGGGATGATGTGACAACCCAAACTTCCAGTATTGGTCTTGTAATCTTGATTCCTCGTCATTCCTCTTTCATGTTATTTATTATGCTAAACCTGTTAAACGTAAACGCAATTGGGTGTGTAATTGAATCTGTTATTACTATTAAGTTGTCGAGATGGGCCGCACATACTTTGGGCTGCACGCACACTCTTGTTACTCCTTATATATTTCGGCCCCACACTAGTGTCAAACCGATTTACACAAGCCCAAACCTTAATTGTTGTAGCAGCCCAAGTGAGTGGGCTTGAGCCCACTTAGGCTACTAGAGTTAACAGCCCAAACCCTCACATATTATATGAATACGTAATATGTTCTTGATTAGATTAGACTTAAAGCACAAACCAAACCAAAACAAACCCTACTTCTCCTCTCTTGATTTATGAAGACAGTAGATACCCCCCCTTCGAGATAACACAATTCTTGGTTAGTGGTTCTTAACTGTGACCTTCATATTTGTATGATGTTGTTTATGTGTGATATTAATGATTAATTATTTGTGATAATATGTGATGTTAATCGTTGCACAAACTTGTCTAGATCATTGTGTACGAAAATTTGTTATGAGATTAGTAATGATTAGTGTATAATACACATGAGCATGGCATTAAAACAAGTAACGTTATGTTAATTATTGAATTACTGATATGCGATAGTAGTCTAACATGTGATTAGATAATTGTAGCTTATGTGTATATTTTGAATATGTGTTTTGAAATCATCCACTGCCATGAGAAATTCATAAGATGATTTAGTGTGATATGATGATAAAACAACGATGTACAGCAAGTTCGGATGAATTATGAGATCGGGTAATTTTGTGTAGGATCTTGTTATTATTCTTGTTAAACTTAGACAAATTGCTAAATGATGAATTGTTATAAAGAACTGGGCACGGGTTTAGATCAAGGGTGAGCCGATTGTATGTTGGTTGTGAATGAGATTTCATTAATGTTGGTGTTATTGGTTAATGTTATATGGAACATTATGTTAGGGAATTGGTGAATTTGTTAATAATGATAGTAACAGTAAGTTTAGATTAACAAATGCATAAGGATTGAATTGGATTAATTGTGATTATAGTTGATATCTAGTATGTTGATAAACTGATCATGTTGATAAATGCCTATACGTTTCCAGAAGCCGTGTAATCAGCTAGGAAATTCATAAGGGTTAATAATCTATGATATTGGGGAGGTGTTAGTGGGCTAAAGAAGTGAAACAATAACACACGTTTTGGGATTGGGCTTTGTACGCCAATTGGGCTACACAAACAAATAGAAAAAAAAACAATAAGCTATTTTGGGCAGGATAGGGGTTTGGGTTAACGTGTCAGGTAGTTTCGTGTTAACTGTTGGGCCAATTGTAAAGCCATTGGGCCGCACTTATATTGGATCAAATATATGATTTTATAACATAAACTTTCGGGTGGGCAAATGGAATTAATGGGCCAGAACCATCACATGGCCTAAGGGCTATCTGGGTCACGGGATAAACCCCCGGGCAGCACAGTCTATTGGGATTACGCAATGAATTGTTAAGTGCTAGTGTGAAACGTGACGGATTATGTGAAATACATGTGACTCTAATATTTAGTATGTGACTATGTGATAACCGATGCAAATTGTTACATGCGTGGTTTGATACGTGGTTTGGTAGAATGAGATTCTAACTGTTAGTGGTAACCACAATAGGGACTGATTGATCAACTTGGAACACGTGTTTTAATCTTACCGAGCAACCAAAGGTGAGTTCATCTCTTGAGCATGTGTCCCGGTGGTTGGGACAGTCTTTTGGGCATTCCTGGGAGGAATGGGTCATGGGTAAATCAATTGGGTATTCCTGAGAGGAATACGTCTTGTGAACTAAAATGGAATGTTAGATAATACACTCTTTCCTATCATTTAAGTCCCATCTTATACCGAATAGTTACCTGAGAGGTAACGGGGTGTTAGTTGATAGCGCTATTAGGCTTGGCAACCTCACACCGTACCTGCGAGGACGGGCGTGAACTAATGACCTTAAATCATGACCATTGCTTAGATAGGGAGCAATGGGGACGGGCAAAACAAACTGGTAGCCATCTTGTACGGTACTCGGGTTATTATCTACATTACAAACTGTGAACTGAACTAAATACTTGGTAACTAACGCTTTCGTAAAACTATGAACTCACCAGCCTTGTCTGATACACTTGTTGCATGCTCGCATGTCGTTAGATGTCTATGATTTGGGAACTTGCTGTCTGGAGTAGCTGGAGTGGTCATGGGTCGACTGAAGGGATTCATGTGATTGATTTCTTGATACTATACATTGGTTTTGAAACTGTTTAACTTTGGTTTATCATTTGCTTCCGCTGAACATGTTGATTTTCATTTAAACTTGTTGATGGTATTTTCATTAATAATTGAGGATTTTATTTATAAACTCGTATGGGTTCAATGTAATTAGTGGCTCGTTATTGGTACATCACACGCCTAGCAGGGACATTCCCTAGGTGGTATTTTGGGGATGTGACACCTAAGACCTTCAAATCTAAGTGTATCTAAAGGCTTTTGTTTTTGCGACTAGGTCACTAACCTCATTGGTAATTACAATATATAAGTAACAACATATAAGCAATCTATAAATCTCTAAATATTTCTTTGTACATCACATTTGTCGTCTTATTTGTAACATTTTTCATTTTTGTCTAATATTAATAACTTGATTTTATGTCTTTTATTCTTAATAGTGTCACATATAACTGCTCATTAGCAAAATCCAATTCTTTTAAGTACAAACCAACCTTTGATGGTGATTATGTGTTTGACTTTTATTAATAGTCATTTGCTAAACATCAAATTGTTGTTTATTTATAAGTTATGCAAACATTTTAAATATAGAAATGATTTTCAGTTATTATTCAAGATTTCATTCGTAATTATTATATTGATTTATTTCAACAAAAAAGAAGGCAATTATAGATTATATTTTAAAAGGTCATTGTATTTATTAGGTGTTTTAGGAGTGACGACTTAAAAAAGGAAACTAAAAATTAATACACTTATAACAAAATTACATTTACAATTTAATTACAGAAACTACTTTATATAAAGGAGAACACCACCTCGAAATTAAATTAAAAATCTCATAAATATAAAAAACGATTTGATTAATCTTAAAAAGGAATGTAACTAAAAGAGCAATGATACATCAAAATAATCAAAACCATTTTTAATTATTTAATTTAATATTTTAAAAATATGTATGCAATCTTGAAGAAACTATTGACAATTCTATGCTAAATTGAAAGAATATTTTTAAATGTCAATAAATCAAAAGATATATTTGAACCTTTAAAATAGCATCAAAATTTTGATTTGAAATGTTAAGTAATTAAATATTGAAAAATTTAACGGATCAACAAATACCTAGTTAAAAATCGGTGTAAATAACTAATCATATTCAAGCTTCTGCAAGTAATTTTTTTAATCGGTGTAAAAAGGAAAGCGTATATATTTAAAAAAAAAGACACATCCTTAATATCTTCTTCAAGTAATTTTCTACACATTAATGATGTAGAAAGGAAAGGGTTCCATATTTTGGAAACAATATTGTGAGAGAAAGCTGTGTAAGAGGAAACGAATATTGCATACTTATACCATAAATAGTGATGAAGAAAAAACCGTGTCTTTAGTATTTGGTTTTGCCGCTCAAACCAAAAAAAATGATGGAGTGTATAATTGTCACGTGGCACTTAATAGCCTAAGAGGACATGTGGCCAAAGTAGGTTTTGGTTTATAATAATTTATAGATTTACAATTTACATATTGTAGAATATTTGTTTGGGTTGACTATTGCCAACTCTGACAAACTTCTGACTGAAAAAAAAGGTTAAAATATATAATCTATTATCTATATTAAAACAAAACACTTTGGTGCCACTTGGCATTATTTTAATCCTCTAATTGCCACCTGGCAACTTAATAATCCTCACAATTGTGATTTGAGCGGCAATATACATCGATTGGAGAAGCTTCTCACATACGCTTCTTTTATACTCTCTCTCTCTCTCATTCTCTCATAATCGATTAAACCATTACTCTGAAACCCTAAGTGGCGATTCCGCTCCTGACCGTTTCAATCGATCATGTGCGAAGAGGTACAATCAATCTTGAATAATCAATAGTGATCATCGACGGTATTGAATCTGATATCTTCTTCTTTTATGATTGATTGAATGAAACATCGATGGTTTTGTTATGTATTGATTGAAATCATTATGTGTTTTAGGTGCGAAGAAGAAGTGAAGGAAAGATGGTGAACATGACGACGTTTTTCGGGATGTCTCTTGGGGCGTTTGTGTTCTGGAAATCAATGGATAAAGTTCATGTCTGGATCGCTCTTCACGAGGACGAAAAGGTCTCTCATTTCTAACTTTGTAATTCTGTTGTTTGATATCAATTTTGCATCTTTCTCTATATTAGGGTTCCAATTCTGAATAATACTATTTGAATGTTGAGATTTAATGCTTGAATTTGGAGAAAAATCAGTTAAAATTGGGTGAAAACAGTAGTATGTTAATGAATTAAGATGATATTCGGTGGTGTCTAGGGTTCAAGCACATACATTACAGATTTTGTTAAATGCTACTCTAGATATATATATCAACCTAAGCATTGCAAGATTACTATAATGAATCTACTTTCTTTTGCCTTATCACATCTTGATTGGCATGTTACGGTTTTGGATTGCTCATTAAACCTGCTGATCTGATTATTTGTAAGCCGGGGTTCAACCGTTCAAAGTGGTTTGACCCATAAAACATTTTATACTTCTAGAAACCTATGATGCATTCTAGAATAGGTAAAATTTTACTTTATACAGGTGGGAAAATGGGCGGATCAGTGATTGACCCGTAAAACATTTTTTATTCAGTTTAACTAAAGAGTTGATGCGTTAAAGATGATTACAAAAACCATCTTTTTTTTATAAATAAAATGATTCAGAAGGTTGTAAGCCTAAAAAATAGAAAAAAATAAAATAAAAATAGTTGCTGATCAGTGCCAGTTTTATGCAGTTTGTATTACTTGGCAAATGTCGTTCCGACTTTAGCTAAATTTTATCATCAAGCGAGTGAATCACATGAACAAGCTTGCACGCACCATATCAGTATGATTATTCTATCTAAGTTAACGGCTTCTATTTAATGGTATATATTACGAATTTGAATTTCTCAATCGGTAGTCATTAATTCTTGGACTGTGTATAACTGTTTTTAAAATTTTGTAGCAATTTGAGCGTCCTTTTCAATTTGCTCGAAGAATCGAAGATTTGATGTACACCATCACTCCTGAAGAGGTTGGTACTTAATATTATTGGATGAAACAAACTATATTATTCGTCTTAATATATGTTTTAAAATCAAAGTTTAAACTAAAAGAAACATGTCTTCGTTTTACAGATTCCTTTCCAGCTTGGTTTATCGAAAATGGATCTCAGGAAGGTGGTGAAATCAAGTTTATCAGGAGTAAGTTATTATATATAATTATTAATAAAAATATTTTGGAATAATACATAACAATATTTGAAAGTTATTGTATAATTTAAAAAAAATAATGACTTACTATTTGCATACACAGGTTGACAAGCACATTGGTGCAATGTATAAAAAGCTGCAGAAAGTTGACCTCTGAGGAATTATTACCTTCACTATGGGATAAATGCAAGGTATTTTGAGCTATATTAGTTATAGGTTTTTATTCTGTATTATTTTTATTTAATGGAATATCTATATCTATAATTTGCTTTGACCCATGTTAGAAGTTATTCGCCATTAAACCAAACCATTGTGACCCAGTACCCAAACAATCCATTTAACCACCTCTTATGGTATTCTAATGAGGATTAAATTGTTCAGGTGCAACAAGAAGAGACTTTTTGATGCAGATGCTTCTACAATGCATAAGCGAACGCTTTAACCCACCGGCACAACGCGAGGGGTATGACCAAAGCTCTGTTCTGTTTTACCATATGACCAAAAATTACACAAACTTAGAGTAACTTTTGCATTTTTTTTTTTTTTTTTTGTAATTTTAGTCCTGCCAAAGCTCTGTTCTGTTTTTAAACTAACTTAGCGAACGCTTTGTCCCATCAGCGCATCGTGCGGCGGACAAATTATATATCCTAAAAAGCAAAGTTGCTCTCGCTCACCATATAAAGCTGAGAAATATAGCTGTAAGTGGCTGCAAAAAATTGGTCGTAGAGTGCTGGGAATTATATCGGTACGGGGCTGGAATATTTTTGTTGTATTGGAGAAGATAATGTGTGGTATCTTCAGTCAAAGGAATGTACATCATTAGTTTGATACTCCGATGACCTAGGGATGGTGGTGTTCTAATGGTAATGCGCTTTGGATTGAGTAACACTACCGGTAGCCACCGACAATTTGAAGAAGCTGATCGGAGGCATCGAGGGGCGATCTATGGCATTCTCTGGTAGTCTCCGCTTCGGTAAACATATAATGTTCGATACACATGTAAGTTGCAATTTATTTTTTGTATGTGAGAATCGATAATTATATGGACATTAACCAGATTGTGCTTTTGAAGCGAGCATTTTTTGATGATCTACATGGGCTTCAATGCCAATAGATATTATATATTTGTGTTTAAGCCACCCGCGAAACTCGCGGGATCTTAAGCTAGTTAGTTATATATGGGTTTAAGTTTTATAAAAGCTCAATTGATATACTATGACCCACGAGACAATGCTTATATTCTTTATTGTTTATAACCTAAAAACCCAATAGCTTCCTTACAAACTACCGTAACACTATCACCGGTCAATTTTTTGTTGATGCTGCTGCCTGAAAATTTCAGGCCATGTTATTTTCACTATCCTCTCTTCATTTCTACTATTCTAGCAAAGTTTAAAGGGGCGTGGTTGAAAATTTCCAAGTGGTGCGGTCGGAATTTTCACCGAAAATTAACACTATATTTTTTTCAATGGGTGTGCCAGCCCAACCACGGCTTGAGGTGGGTCTGCCCCTGGTCGTGCCATAACGCATGGCCTTAGGGGTTCCTTCTTGCCTGAAATTATAATAATAACTAGGTTAGAACCCCGTGTATTACACGGGTTGAATAAATGTAATTTTATATATTAAATAATAAAAAGTTATATCTTTATGAAACTCGTATATTGTACTGGTTAAATAAATGTAATTTTATATATCAAATAATAAAAATTATATCTTTAAAAACCATGTGTTTTACACAGATTAAATAAATGTAATTTTGTATACTAAATACTAAAAACGTCGTATCTTTAAAAAACCCGTGTATAATCGAGTTGAATAAATCTACCAAATGAAAAAAAAAATTACATCCTTAAAAACATCGTATATTACACGTGTTGAATAGATCTAAAAAAGAGTTATATCTTTAAAAACCATGTGTATTACACATATTAAATAAATGTAATTTTGTATATTAAATACTAAAAACGTTGTATCTTTAAAAAGCCTGTGTATAATCAGGTTGAAAAATCTACCAAATAATAAAAAAAAAATATATCCTTAAAAATCCAGTGTATTACACGTGTTGAATAAATCTAATTTTACATTGCAGATGATAAAAAGTTATATCCTTAAAAACTCCGTGTATTACACAGGTTATATAAGTGTAACTTTGTATAGTAAATAATAAAAAAGTTAAACTTTTAAAAACCTTGCGTTTTACATGAGTTGAATAAATATAATTTTGTATAGCAAATAATAAGAAAAAGTTATATTTTTAATAAATTAGGATAACATTTAATATTAATTTATTATTTATATATTTAATATAAGATAAGTGGGAAAGAGAGGTATTTGTTTTTAAAATATATTAAATTAATAATTTAGATTTGAGGATAATATTTTATTAAAGTATGATAAGATTTAATATTAATTTATTATTTATTTAGTTAATATAAGATAAGTATAGATTTGAGGATACATTCAATGAATGACACGTTATCAAAAGTTGGTTTCTTTTATTATAGTAGACTAGCGGTAAGACCCGAGTGCAAACACGGGTGGCTTTTAGAAAAACATGCATAACGCATTTTAATATAAGGTACAAAAAAAATAATTAGTGTAGACTTACAAAACTGGTATAAACTAATGGTCAAAAGGAGTTCCATCCTGTAGTCATATAAAAATTTTAACCATGTTTTTCCATAACAACAAACCATGTACATTTAGGAAAAGCGTTTATAGTAACATGTTTCGTAGGTAGTATGTTCTTCAACTCATGATGAACAAAAAATATATCGATAAGCTGCAAGTACAAAAATAATTATTTACATTAAAACTGTTTAGATACAACCATTACAAAAACTCATATATATAATTGTTTAAAATCACAAACGATAAGCTTAGTAGAAAATACTAAAATAGTTTGTAACAACAACCACAACACAAACTACATGGACAGTTGGACACCTTCTTCAGAATCAACTTGCCAACATCAGGTTCGTAAACGAATGTGCATTTCTGCGGTGCCTTGATATCGTTCGGAATGAGGATTAAAGTATTATAAGATTTAATATTAATTTATTTTTTATTTAGTTAATATAAGATTAGTATAGATTTGATGATACATTCAATGAATGACACGTGTCTAAAAGTTAGTTTCCTTTATTATAGTAGATAGATAATACTAATAATAATAACTAGTACTTTACCCGTCCGGTGGACGGGAACTTTAGCATCATAATGTCAACACTCCATCTAATCATATTGATAAAAAAATATTTTGCTTAGATAAAAATGAAATAATAAACATAAAAACACAAATAAACAACATTCATCCACACTCAAGTGGTTCTCATAGGATTAACCAACTTTCCCCGGCGTCTTACACAACTTAATCTACATTAACCAATTCAAAGAATTTTAATTTAGTAACTGATTCCGATCCAAATTTACCAACTTGATCTTCTGTAATCCAACATTACCAATTTCACCATGTATTCTAAAATGCTTACGGAGAGGCAACTTAGTAATTAAAAATTCAATTCTACAAGTCCCAGTTCATGATTATTAAACATAAATGTCATGTTATTAAATTATGAACTTCATCTACAATCATCATGGTCTCCATTTAAACGAACTTTCTTTTCTTTCATCTTTTCAACTACAACACTAGTACATTTGGACCCAAAGTATAGCATATAAAAGTTCTTTCATAGTTTGTCATAAATTGGGCTTAAATCTCGATCCTGCACAACATACACTAAAAATATCAAAATTAAACACGATCTTCATTAAAAAAAAATAAAGAAAAGAACAAAATTATGTAAAAAGAAATTAGTTACCACCATTGAATCCTCAGTATGCATCAGCTGATCTTTTTAGTACCGATTATAAGATGTTACGATAAAACTTTCAAGAAAATGTCTAATAAGATGTTCCTTCTAGATATGTTAGGTCCAGCAAGCTGATACATTGATTATTTTAGAGATTTTATTGCCAAGTTTAAAAAGGATATAAGGCTATAGGGTGTGGTCATGACTAGGGGTGAGCATACAACCGAATTAACCGAACCGTAACCGAAATAACCGAAAAAACCGAACCGAAATAACCAATAACCGAAATAACCGAAGGGTTGGTTATTTATATTTTTAAAAACCGATTTTTGCGGTTCGGTTATGGTTATTCTTATTTTCATAACCGCAAATAACCGAACAGAACCGAATATTTTAAACATAGCCAAATCCGTAGCACCATAAGTCTTTAAGTTTGTATTTAAATGCTTAACCATGGCCTAATCAATATGTATCTTTGGTGAAGTATTTGAATGTTTTAACTTTTAACCATGACCCAACTTTGATAAAGATTGCACTACAACTTTTTATGTTTTAATTAAAAAGTGTCAAATTTAAAAACCACTTTGTGTTCGTATGTATGTTTCCACATAACAAGTGACTACACGTGTTACTTTTGTTTTCGAATTAGTATGCATATGGTAGTGAAATATAATTTGATTAACCGTATATTTATTGTTTGCGCATAAATTTTGCTCGAGACACACATTTAAAGTCCAACATTAGAAATAATGAAAATAACCGACCTATAACCGAACCGAAACCGCATTAACCGCAATAACCGATTAACCGAAACCGCATTAACCGAAACCGAACGGTTATGATTTTTTGATAACCGCAGTGTGCGGTCATGGTTTCGGTTATAGGTAATAACCGAACCGAACCGCACCATGCTCACCCCTAGTCATGACCACCATGACCCTCCATGTTAGTGCCATGTAACTCACATTAAATCCAACATCCAAAACCACTACCCTAAGGGTGTAATCATGACCCAAACCACTAGCCACTTATTTATTTTAATTTATCTTTGTCTAAAGAAAAAGGAAATGATTTGTTGAAAAATAGAAAGGAGGATCATGGTTGCCATGGTTTAATCCATGCAAACCATGGTGAATCAATCAAGGAGGTGGTGTAGCCTTTCATTCATGTTCCTAGGTGGCAAATCATGTCCCAACCATGACCCCCACACCCTATAGCCTAAGACCAACTACTTCTGAGTCAGATGTGCTTACTTCTTGCCAATGAGATTCCCAAAAAAATTACAAAATTCATACATGAACTCAACAATGAACAACTCCCTTATAAAACAAAGTTGAATCCATTCTTACCTTGTTAAGCTTGCCAATGAGAATCCCCCTCCTCAAAATTCTTCTTCTGGAGAAAGCAAAAGTCTCTTAAACTACAAAGAACAACTTTTTCAAACAATAAAAAAATGACCAACTTTAATATAAAAACTACCCGAAAATCAATTAACTGGTTTCGCTGAAGGGTTAACTGGTGGAAGTTTGGTTGGTACCAGGTAACCAACTAATAGTCCATAACATCAGATAAACTGATAAAACACAATACTATCATAACCTACAATAATATCCAAACCTCAAAGTACATTAAAATCACGTTACCTGCTCAATGTCCCTTTCAACTTGCCCTCCAGTCCTACTAACATCTGAATTCATTGTCTATTCGCCACAACAATCTCAAGCATTCATGCAACAATCATGTCCCAACGTCCACCACCGTAACAATCAACATCATCTCCTTCTCAATTGTCCAAAATCACCTAACCCCAGTTCCGTCCTATTCATAACCTAACCAAACCCCACAAAGATGCACACATCTAGGTCAAAATAGGAATAATAACAAAAGGGAAAACAATAACAAACATTCTCCGAGAAGAATACACTAAGACATTTCTTTATATCTGAAAAATAAGCAAGAAATAAGATAAAGACGTACAGTCTTCTTCTTCTTCCCAAAGTCATTTGAGTTTGATGTCGCGGGGATCGATAAGTTAGTGATCGAATCGTACATCAAGTGAGTTTTCTTTTTGTACAAACTTTTAAATGTTGCTGGAGGGTATTTTCTGCATTACATACAAAAACACACTTTACATACTGATATATACTGAAATGTGAAAGATTTGATACAGGGAAAGTTCTAAAATTGCTGCCAAACTAACTTAGACATTAACTGTAATATTTCTGCTGTTTAAGAGACCTTCTGGATGAATTTTACTGCTGTAAATTTCAATGGACAACTGACTCTTTGAAAATGCACCCGAAATAATTAACTACCATATGAAGAGTCATGATGCTTCAGCCAAAAATTGGACGACGGATAAGTGTCCTATTTTCTGTTTTTGTGGTTGCGACGAGACTGGAAAAAAATAGAAGTGCTATACAACATACTTTTAGCCAAAAAAGGTAAAAAAAAAACTCACAGTTGATGTCATAAGAATACTGAGAAGAGTTCTGACAGTGGTGTATGAGTGTGGGCTATTTGTTTGGCCTCTTCATGCCTGATGCTTGAGTATACAGTGGCTATATACTCCTTCAACTCTTATCACCAAATAAAAAAAAAGTTAATTACCAATAATCATTATGGTTACATGACTATAAGATAAATTCTACAAAAAGGGACAAAATGAAATATACATAAGAACAAAAGCTTCAAGAGGGCACAGACGAGTCTGGGAAATACTCAATAAAGTAGTCACACAAAGGTTGGAAACATGTTTGATTGCTACGGTTGTCTAAACAATTTAAGAATTTTTAGGCATCAAAAATACCCTTTAGGCGACTTTCAACCTTTTTCATGTAAGCTAAAACCCCTCCTCCACTCAACACACTCACTGCAAACACAATAAAAACAATAAAATAATGATTTGAGAGTTTGATTGAATCAGTACCTATGAACAAACATGATAAATATTAAATGAAGTGAACAAAACGAACATCAATTAATCAAATTTATACCTGGTAACTTCTTGGAGATTAAGATAGAAATCTGGAACCATTTTGAAGGTATGAGTGTTGATATTGTGTTGAACACATAAATTTTGATAGGATTCCTAGTCATTGGTGATGGAATTACAACACATAATCAAAAAAAATATCTGAACATAAACATATTACAGCAAAATTCGAACGGAAAAAGCTGAAGTAATCAAACCTATACTTGGTAACCGCTTTAATCGATCCCATTTCACCACCAATATATGGTGGACACATGAGATTTCAAAGCGTATTTATCAATTTCTGGATGTATAGGGTGTAATGAGTTTTGAGAGAGAAGAAATTAACGGTTATAGGGTGAAAAGCGGATCAGTGTGTGTTTGTGATACCGGAGGAAGACAAATTGCAGGTTCTCCTCATCGATTAGGGTTTATACGTGAGGGAATAACCATATTCCATGAATAAAGGAGTAGTAGGTACTCAACCTACGCTAACTGCACGAAAAGAACGCTAACAGTACGAAAACAGGAGAGAGAGTGTGTGCAACCTCCCTCAACCGCTGATTTTACAGTTATTTTACAGAGTTTAAAGGGCAAGGATTAAATCTTTAGCAAATCGGACGGTCATGATTAAATTTAACAGCAGTTACAAACAACGTTGTCTACAAAATATATAACTAGTAGTTTACCCGTCCGCGGTCCGGGTATATATGATTAACACCATCCAAACGCACTGCATATTTTAATATCACAATGACTTCTTATCCAACTATTAAGAACATTAATAACTGTGTCTATATTTAAGATAATGATGACTTTTTATTCGATTGCGATTAGTAACTACAACTGTTCTTGTATTCTCATACATCGAATTGCCATACATTCTATCTTAAAATCTTATATCTAATTCGCACAATTTAAAATATTTAAGTAATTATTTGTAAATTGATTAACATAGCAATTGCTAACACCATTAAATGAAGATAGATGAGATCTATCAAAGTTAGATGTTTATGGTATAGATAGTATTTTTTTTTTCATGTTTGCAACTCTATATTCAGACACAATTTAACATCAACATAAACTAAATCAAATTCAGACACAATTTAACATCAACATCAATATCGATCTGCAATCCTCAGATTTTATATCTATACTATATAAAAGGCTACTGAAAGGTGTGGATCATGGTTGGAACGTGATTCGCCACTTAGGAACATGAATGGAAGGGTACACCATCCCCTCAATGATTCATGGTGGTTGGCATGGATTGAATCACAATTACCACCGGCCACCATTTCCATTTTCCTAGATTTTGACACTTCAAAAAATAAATTAAAACAATAAAGGACAATAAAGGGGATAGTGGTTTTGGTCATGACTACACCCTTAAAACACAATGGACAAACAAACTAAAATACAATAGATAACAAACTAAACAGAACGACTAAAACCTATAACACAATGTATAGAAAACCCACCCAATTGAAAAACACAATAATCAAACTAATAACACAATGTATAGGAAACTCAAATATAACACCATCTTCGTTGTGTCATATTATAGGTTTTGATAAAAAATACACAATGGGTAGAACCGAAAATAACATTGTGTGATAATTTTTTATGATAACACAATGTGTAGAAACCCTAGTAAAAAACGTAATGACCAAAACCCAATTGAAAAACACAATGATCGGAAAATTAAACATAATGTATAGAAAACTCATCTTTATTGTGTCGTACATTAATTATAGGTTCTGATAATAAAAGCACAATGGACAGAACCCAAAATAACATTATGTCATAGGTTCTCATAGTAACACAATCTATAGAAACTATAACAAAAACGTAAATACATATGACATGTGGCTTTGATTGAAAGATCCCTTTACGTGATGATTTGCTCCTCACAAGAATGTTCCAAGGATACATGTCAGCATGAATGAAGTTGTCCACCTGGTAAAAGAAAAAAAAATCTTTATCAAATATACTATTACATTTATTTGAAGTGATAATTATCTTATCAGCAACATTTTTAAAAGAGCATGAATCCCAATGTGTGCAAGAGAACTCTTAAGCCGAACATGTCCTTCATGCTCATCAACGTAACGTAATACACTCACCTTGTTTGAAAGTTTCCACCAAAACAACCGGATGTACAAGTGGATATACATGTTTAGGGAAAGAAACATCCCTACAGCCCCAGAAATTATATATAAATCTACTCAAATGAGCAGCTCCTCATGCAAGATCGACTTGTGACATCATAAACACCGCAAACTGCCAAAAATTACATACAAAACTTCACGAAGTCCTTTTTTCTCTTAAGGGTGATCTGTACACCACCAAATTTTTGTTTTAGACAACTTTACGCTCGAATCAAATAACCTTTTTATACTCATTCGCAGGAATGAATGTCTCATGAGATCTATCATTATTAACCTAGGGTGTACCGAGTTTACAGTAATATTGACCCGTTATTCCTGCATTTCAATTTTAAAATAAATATGGATTTATTGATAAAATGGAACGTAAATAAATAAATAGATACATGTAGGCGTCGAGAGAGCTCATTTGCGTGCAATTGTTGGCTAACTTGGACTGACCGTATGCTTTTTTCTCATAATAGCTGGTTACAAAAAAAGTTTGATTTATTAAATGACATTAGAAAACAAATACCGATAGATTTACCTATCTTTATCATTGATTTTATCGAACACGATCCCTTGTTCATAGGTGTAGCGATGAGCTATAGATGACAAATTTACAATTCTACCCTCAATTCGAGTTGTTGCAGATGTTTCCTTCATCTTATCAAGTAGAAGGTTTGTCAAGTGAAAATGACCTGAAAACATTCATTCCCAGCACTTAATATTTGACTTCGTAATAGTGATCAAGATTTCGTTAGAAGAAAAAGAAAGGATACATTAGTGATCAACATAGATGATTGGTCGCAAACTACATCTGTATTCCGTCTTGTGACAGTTGGTAGGGGCAAAACATAACACCCGCATTGTTTCAACAAATTTAGTCTTCTTCGCTTTAAAAAAATATGCTAATGCAGTAACATGTTATATCATTCTAATGATAATCTATAGCGTTTAGGAAGTTTTATGTATTGGACGACTTTTGGCCCATTAGACTGTTTTTTTACGGGTAAGAGATAAAAAAAAACATAACCGGAAGTAAATGTTATATCATGTCATATAAAAAACACAATGTTTATACAAAAACACAATGCTATAGTATAGCATAATGTTACATATATAAAACAGAAACAGCTACAAACCTCGTTGTCTAATAAAAACACAATGACATTACCACAATGTAGCCATAAAACTTCACCTCGCGAAACTGCTACACCTACAAAACCTTCAAATTCTGGCCATAACCACCAGGTTATTCTGGTCAGGATTAAACCTCACAATTAACCGTCTAACTTGTACGACCAAGATCAATCGCACAATGGTTCTTTTTGCCAATATTATGATAGTTTATTATTATATTTATATTTACCTTATTTATATTTTGTTTTTTTTTTACTTTTAACAATTTTCTTTTTTTAACATTATCGATACCGTCCGAACAACAACAACAACGTTTGTTTAGTTTTTTTTTTGTATATAAAAATGGTGTGGATTACCCTTTTCATTTTTTATTAATATAATGTAATGGTTTATAAAATTTTGAATATATCATCGTGATGTGCTTATTATTATTTATGATTCGATAACAGTTTTCTTATAGTGGTACTTTTTTATCGTCATAAACCGAACATATACCGACCAAACTACTTTGGTACCGGTATCATATTTGTTTTTTTCTTGTTTTATACACGTTCGCTAGCCGAGAGGTTGGTTGTAGCGAGAAACATATGGAAGCTGAAACGCCAAATTTCGATTGCATCAGAAAGAATCTAAAAACGCAATTGAATTGAGATGTTTCATCTTTTATAGGAAGAGAAGACGCTCCTCAACGTTAATCCAAGGGACGTGGGTGGGAGAAGACGCTCCTTCGAAAACTGCTACACTAATCCTCGAACTACCATAGGAAAAAAAACTTCCAAATTTTGGCCATAACCTCCAGGTTATTATTATTATGGCCATGATTAATCCTCACAAAATAACTACCAATAATATTATTCCGTTGGGATGGGTTCCTGAAATTTACAAAATTAGACAAAGTCAAATCCAACTGGGATTAGTAGGCATAAAAGTTGGTTAATTCTCGTACATGTTGACTCAAATTTTGTTATTTAGTAAGCTCATGATAACATCTTTGCTTCGTTATGTACAACCCGAAATTTTTTAAGGAAAAACATACAATAAAGAAATAGTTTCAAATATACAATGGAGATATTTCAATTACAAATACATACAAAAAGACAATAGAAATGTGTAAAACAAATGCAAGGTACAAAGTATAGCAACAAAATTGAGCGTTAACATCAAAGAAAGTCATTCCTTGCACACATAATGTTCCACAAAAACACAATGTCTCTTTAAAACACAATGTTTGTACAAAAACACAATGGTATAGTAGAGCACAATGTTATATATAAAACACAAAAAACTACAAAAAAAAGCGTCATGTAAAAACACAATGGCAATAACACAGTGTTATACAAAAAACAAATGCCTTTGTTAAAACACAATTCCTTGTAAAAAAAACACAATACCGTGTAATTATTGTATATATTTACCTAAATACCCCCATGTACTTAATAACCACTTGAACTACCTTTTGAAGAAAACTGGAGTTAGTGGGGGTGGGGAAGGTTATTTATTTATCATGAGAGAAGTTGAAGAAAATTGGAGTTAGTGGGGGTGGGGGTGGTTATTTATTTATCATGAGAGAAGTTGAAAAAAATTAGAGTTAGTGGGGGTGGGGGTAGAAGTTGAAGAAAATTAGAGTTAGTGAGGGCGTGGGAGATTATTTATTAACCATTAACACAACAGTTAGTTTTGTTGGAGAACATGGTCGAAAGCTACAAGAAACAGTTACCTGAATAGGAAAAACCGTAAACCAAACTGCTAGTAATGGTTTTTGAATATCTAAACCAAAAATGAACCACTAATATATAAAACCAAACCAAGCCGAACCGTTTCTAACGGTTTGGTTTCGATTTGATTTTATGGTTCAAACTTTATTAAACCTTTACGTAAATTTGCATAATATATAAAATAAAAAAGATGTCTTATAAAAAAAGCTATCAAGTTATTAGAAAATGCGCAGAGCACGATTTCTAAAGTAAATAGCAAACAAAAATACAATCCTAAATATAGTTTCACATAACATAAGAAATTCCTGCAAATATGGAAGCATTTTCGCCCATTCCATAAAATAGATAATCTGGTGTAAAATAATAGAAGTTTCCAACATATAATGAGGTCAAAATGCATATACATAACATATTTTCCATTTTACCAAATTACAAATTTTACCCCTAATTAATCCAATGGTCCACTTTTAAGATTAATTCATTGTGAATTGGTAAATATGGTCAGGTTCGAAAATTAGTACACTATGAATATTGCATTGTATTTGTAGCATTGGAATTTAAAAAAAAATACTCAATTCTTACATGGTCCTATGTGGTATAAATGGTAAATCAAACCGTTTGGTATGGTTTGAAAATTTTGAACCAACCGACCAAAAACCTACATAAACCCGACTATGAAACCAAACCAATGACCGATTTGGGTGGTTTCACAATTTTAAACCAAACCATGAACACCCCTAGCTGGGCATGTAAATCTCATACCCATTGACATTTCCACAATTTTATCAAGCCTGTACCTCTGGTGATTTATATATACCAACTAAACACTATCCTAATGGTTATTGTATAAACAACACCAATCATACCCAATAAAATCCCACCCAAAGCAAAGTTGTTGGTAGGGTATGAGGGTGTGATACCTCTAATGCTTACACGCTAGGGACGAACCTAAGTTAGAGCTTGGGTGGGCGGGCTCACCCATTAAAATAAAAATTTTAGTGTATTTTATAGGCTAAAATTCCAATCGCACCCCTTGAAATTTTGATTAAATTCTTCATCCGCACCCCCATAAAATAATTTTTGGGTTCCGCTTTTTTATTTTCAGAAGAATTGTAGGTTTTTAATTGTTTGAATTATTGCTCTACCGTCGAATGTGCAGTAAAACCATGTCCTTGCTTACCTCATGTTCTTTTCACTTTCCGATCACAAAAGTATGAAAAAAAAAAACATGTCAAAGCTTATTTCCACACTTTTAACAGTTCATTGCGTGTTTATAAATATATACAAAATACATCTTTAGTTATTACAACTACTTGGAAATGATTTCAAGGAAGTTATTCTACAAATGCTCCTAAAAATAAGAAGTGTACAAAGACACAATGGATCGTGCAATATGACACAATGCCAAAGAATATTAACACAATGTCGAGGAAAAAAGACACACTAAGTCGCAAAAAAAACACAATGATAAATAAAAGGCACGATGATAATAAACAAAAAATTCTAGAATCTACAACCTATAAATCCAAAAGTGAAAAACTTAAAATCTCACATCGTAGAGTTCGATGAGACGGTTCCAACGCCGCTTGAATGAGGTCAATAGGAGTCCGTTTGATACCCTTTGTACGACTTCTTATTTTTAAAAGCCATTGTATTTGATCCTAAACCATGATTTGAAATATAAAAAATACATTTTTAGTTATTAGAACTACTTGGAAATGATTTGACAGAATGCCATCCAAATTCATGTAATATATTAAAGCCGTATAAAAAGGGGAATTTATTCTACCATTAAACTCACAAATATGCAAATTACTCGGTGAAGCTATGGAGGGCAGTACTATAATTTTGCGAAATGCAAAAATCGACATGTACAAAGGGTCAATGAGACTTGCGGTTGACAAATGGGGCTGTGTTGAAGTAACCAACTGATTTTTCTATTAAGTAAGATAACAATCTTTCACTTATCGAGCTTGAACTCCTGACAGTTGAAGAGACAAAGCAAACAGAAAAAAACAACACAACAGAAAGGCCACAAAAAACAAAGCCTAGCCAAAATCATGCCCACTGAAGCTGCCCCAGTTAGCCAACCCGAGACTTCCGATTATGAGCCTTTTAGTCGCCCACCAGAAGCACTGTTTTATCTCATCCACCAGTGCAGAGGCCATTTTATATTTCCGGTTGAACACCCTCTCATTGCGGTCCAAATCCTCCATAGGATTAGAGGGAAGATTGCGTGTATGACCCACCTTCATTTCCCTGCCATATCCACACTGAAACCACTATGCTTAACCATTTGGTTGACCGAAGTAAATGTATCCGGGACCGAGATCTTCACCCACACGCATACCATCCACCACACATATCCCAAAATACCCTTCAGTTTGCCCTCTGAGTATTCCCTAAATTAAAACAAAAATTCCCTCCAAAGTTAATTTAGAACATTGGCAGAGTTGGTAGAATATAAATTAATAATATACAACTAACTAATACTTACTTAACGGCAACCTTAAACTGCTCATAAGTAGCCGCCTTCTCAATTCTCACGGTTAAGTCCACAAATGAGACATCCACGGTTGGTACACAGAAAGCCATTCCAGTCAATTTGCCATTGAGTGGCAGTGAGTAGAGGTGTACAAAAAAAAAACGGTTTCAGAACCGGAACCGGAAAAAAAACCGAACCGTTTTTTTTTTTTAACCAACCGGACCGGCAGTTTGGGTAGCGGTTAGGGTTCTTGATATTTGAAACCGGTTAAAAACCGGTTTTATTTTTGCCAAAACCGGTTAAAAACCGAACCGGTTGGACCGGTTACTGTTTTGGGGTTAAAAAACCGGTTAGTAACCGAAAACGGTTATAAAAAAAACGTTTTTGTTTTTGAAGAAAAAAACCGATTTGTACACCTCTAGCAGTGAGGCATTCAAGGGGTGAGATCGAATTCAAAATAACACTAAAACTCAGTCACACTTGTTAGCGGGTCAGTCACATTAAAACTCATGAATAATGGATATGGTGGTTACCTTAACACTATGTTCCCGAGTCTCATTTAACAGGGGGAGGGGAAGGAAAATGAATTAAGAGAGAAAAGGAAAGAAAAGATGTGATTTTTTTCGTGTTCCCGAGTTTAATGAAATGTAAAGGAAAAGAGAAGAAATCAAGCATTTTATGTGTTCCCGAGTTAGGAGGAAAAGAAAACAAAAGAACAATTTTAGCATTATACCCTTTAAACATAAAACATTTTACAGAGCTGCAGCTCATCCACTTCCCAATCAGTTTACAAATCTTGGTCATATATTTGATGTCAAGATCTGGTAAAATAGCTACGATTAACAAAACTGCATCGGCGCCTTTTGCTCTAGCATAATAGAGTTGCCATGCATATACAATGAATTCTTTGCATAATATAGGGCGCTGCAGTTAAACGGTCAGTTAAATTTTATATGCCTCGCAATCATTACCCATTCTTGAAAACAGCTACTACGAGTATTTATTAGCTAAACACGTTGATTGTGTCAATCAAATTATATAGTGGATCAAAAGTTACAATTTACAATATAAAGCCCAAAACAGAAGTCCACTATGTACACCATTTTATTTGTGACCATCCTCTGTGACCATATAAGCAAACGCCCATTAGTTAAACCTCGATGGCATAGGTGATGACACCAGTGTACACCATTTTATTTGTGGTATTAAATGGTAAACAAATGATAGAATCTGAATTCAATGAAGATGATGAATGTAAATCTGTAACTATATTTGATTGAAGAAGATGATACGTACAAGATAATAACCACCCAAGTGGTCCCAGGGCCAAGCCCTTCTCATGCACAAGGCAATGAGCCTAATCACTAACTAATTCTCTTCCTATCCTACACTAATGACTAATGCCTTATTTATAGAAATAGAAATACACTTTACCCCCTCCTATAATAGACAAGTGACAATTAATTATAAACCATAGTATGATTCCTATCATTACTCCCCCCTTCAAAACAGTCTTGCCCTCAAGACTGGGATCAACTGCGACGTCCGGTGGCCGAGGCTGCCCATGCACGACCCATAAATGCGATGTAGCCGAAAACTTCAATCGCGTTCCAATGAGAGGACGGTGAGACAATGAACTCTTTCCCCTGTCAAATGGAGCTTTTCCCTTCTCACACAAGTCCAAATCAGAAAAATTCAGGCCCACAACCATTTTTTGCTCCACACCTTGGGCCGGATCTGGATAATTCAAATCCACAACTGTTTTCAGCTCCACATCATGGCCCACCACAGGTTCTGAGCCCAACTTCCAGTGTACATCATCAGATATAGCCCATTTAACCCACGTCGTCACCAAACTTCCCTGATCAAACGACTGTACTTCAGATCTGGAAACGATCGCCTCCACTTGCTCTATTAGAGATGGAAGTGGAGAAATAGAACCTGAAGAACGATCCACCATACAGTCACGTGTCGGATCTGAAGATGGATCTAGAAGATGTGATGGAGATCTGGAAGGTAGTGTCAAGACCTCATGTGCCACATAAACTGAAGCAGAAATCGGAGGTTCAGGTGCGTCTAAGTCAGATTTGGACCCCAAAGCAGAGAAAACGTTACCGGCGAACTCAAAGCCTGAGGAACTGTTATCAATCCTCTGCTCCTGTTGCTTCATCCACGCGAGGACAACTTTACGGAACTCGGAATTCTCCAAACGATCCGCCTCTAGAGCCGCCGCGATGGAATCCAAACGTGAAGATTGAGCGGTCAAATCGTCTTGAAGTTTCTGAATCAATTGCTCATGAGCATCCAAACGAGCGTTATGATTCACCATAATTGAAACGGAAATTGACGTGAAATTGGAATCGGAAATGAAATACGATAAGGAATCTGTGAATAGATTCAAAAATCGAACGATTGGAAGCGGAAATCGAAACAGAGGGTGAAATCGAAGCAGATCTGAAACGAATTGGAGGTAGAACTGGCGGATCTGAGAATGGATCTGAGACGATGTTGAAGCGGAAATTGGATCTGATTGAAGATAGATCCGAAAATTCAGGGATATCGAATTCAAATTTGAGAAATATCCGAAAATTCAGGGATCTGATTGAAGATAGATCCAAAAATTCAGGAAACACAGATCCTAAAATGGAAGAGAAATCTGAATTCTGAATGAAACAGGAGGTGAGTTGAAGTAGAGCAGAAAGGCAGGTCGGACCAATGATAGAATCTGAATTCAATGAAGATGATGAATGTAAATCTGTAACTATATTTGATTGAAGAAGATGATACGTACAAGATAATAACCACCCAAGTGGTCCCAGGGCCAAGCCCTTCTCATGCACAAGGCAATGAGCCTAATCACTAACTAATTCTCTTCCTATCCTACACTAATGACTAATGCCTTATTTATAGAAATAGAAATACACTTTACCCCCTCCTATAATAGACAAGTGACAATTAATTATAAACCATAGTATGATTCCTATCAGGTATTAAATGGTAAACAAATGGTGTAAAATCTTTGCATAAATAACCAATAAGGCCTTAATTCATTTTACATAATTATTTTGAACTGTTAAATACCCAAATCAACATTTTTAAAAGTAAATGGGTTTGATGAGGAATAAAGGAAGTGAGATTAGTTTAACCCTCGATGGCATAGGTGATGACACCAGTGTACACCATTTTATTTGTGGTATTAAATGGTAAACAAATGGTGTAAAATCTTTGCATAAATAACCAATAAGGCCTTAATTCATTTTACATAATTATTTTGAACTGTTAAATACCCAAATCAACATTTTTAAAAGTAAATGGGTTTGATGAGGAATAAAGGAAGTGAGATTAGTTTAACCCTCGATGGCATAGGTGATGACACCAGTGTACACCATTTTATTTGTGGTATTAAATGGTAAACAAATGGTGTAAATTCTTTGCATAAATAACCAATGAAGCCTTAATTCATTTTACATAATTATTTTGAACTGTTAAATACCCAAATCAACATTTTTAAAAGTAAATGGGTTTGATGAGGAATACAGGAAGTGAGATAGTACCGGGTTTAATGACGTTGCTGGGTAACAGGATCATGAAAACAGTGGAAGCACAACGTAGTTACCTATTCTTGACGGTTATGTGAACTTGGTGAACTTATTGATCTCTGTCTGACATGTGTAGGGGTTCTGCTTCTTGTGGTTCGGGCATTCTCTCTTGACACACTACATTCACGAATCACTGTCTGATTCATCTGAAGATGAACTATCCGGCATGCTATACCAAAGATGCCAAATCCGAGTGACGTCGCCTGAAGACAAATCAAACTCAGATAAAACATTTTCAATATTTGCTTCTAAAGTACCAACAAATATCGCGTAATCAGAATCCCAAATCGGGAGAGGGAGATCAGGCTTACCAACAATGACTTCAGCGGCATCATCCGACTCCAACTGCATACTGAGCAGGTCTTGTTGCACCATATATTCTTCCAACCTTCTCCACTCAAGTTCGCGTTCAGGGTCTACATCTGTTGGCCTAACACCTGGGTGTACACAGCTGGCATGTTCTGTTAGTTGAGAATAATTTCCAACAAAATCACAGGCACCAACTGAGCAATTTCTTGTTTTCGAGTCCATGAATTTCCGAGCAGGGTCAACCACAGCCCACCCGTTGATTTCACCCCTACATAAAGGGCAAACAAGCTTAGCTTGTTGTCTCACCTTATTCACAGATTTCTTATATAGAATACTAAAACTCAGTCACACTTGTCAGCGGATCAGTGAGGCATTACATCAAAGTATCAAACATCAAGTATCCAGTTATAACCGATCAAGTCTGATTCACAACATTTACCAAATACAAAAATTAACTGGTATCATGAATAATGGATATGGCGGTTACCTTAATAGCCAGGCGAGACGCGTTAGAAAGACATACTCTATTGCTGATGCATTCTGCATATGCACAAACTGTCTGCAATTATACATGTTATATAATTATATTAGTAGGAAAAAGGCAATTCGAAAACATAAGTATCATAAAACAAAGAGAATTTTAACAATTGCTCCACTTAATCATATGTAGCATTTCATCAAACACCTAGAAGACATCACATCAAATACAAAAATTAACAAATAAACATATAATCTCATATTTTGTGTATCTTGAATAAGAAATTAACAAATAAACTTATCAAATATCCTTACCAGATGGATAATCCATTCACAAAAATTAACACAATCCATTCACAAAAATAAACGGAAATATCAAAAGTCAGTGTCGAGGAGTGAACAGAAGTAGCAAAAATCACATACCTTGAGAAATCTACAAAAAAATCGACACTGAGGAGTGAGGTAAGAACGAAGAATCGCTTGAATGAAAACCTAGAAAAAGAAAATCGGTGATTCGATTAAAGATGAAATTCAATTTGAAAATTCATAATTTGCTTGAATGGAAACACTTACGCGATGAAGGGGACCTGTTGCAGAACATCATCAACCCCAATTTGAAACCCTAATTTGCAATTTAAATAGGTATTCACAGAAGTGAGTGTCAATTCAACTGAGTGGCGAGCATGATGAACTCCATGGCTGCAAAATTACAGTTGCTTCAATGGTAGAAACTATCAATTTCTACCACGAGCCCTCCGAATTTTACCCCGCCAAGAGTTGACGATAAAGCAATGATTCAACAAACGAAGCATGATTCTTCAGGAGTATGGAAAGGGAAGGGAGTTTTATCGGGATAAATTTAAGGGAGCGGTTGAGGAGCGTGTAGAAGGAAGAAAAAACGCAATGAGATGTTTGCATGTTATATTGGAGGAGAAGACGCTCCTCTGCGCAGATTCACACTGTGTTCCCGAGTTAAGTTAAGGAGAGAAAAGAAAGGATTCTCTCCTTTTCTTTTCTTTCTCTCTGTTTCTTTCCAAATTGAAAAGATTAATTTTAGGCAAAAAATCTCTCATTTTCTCTTCTTTTCTCTCCTTTAATGAAACTTTGGAACACAACTAAAAAATATTTCCTTCCAAATCTTTTCTTTTCTCTCATTTAATGAAACTCGGGAACACGGTGTCAGGGACGTGGGAGAGAACCGCTCAACCTCTCAACAGCCAAATTTTGGGAATTAATACGGCTGAGATTTAATCTCACAAATAACTGTCAAGATTGAATGGCCAAGATCATCTCAAAATCAGTTATTTTTGTTAAAATTGGCAGTTTTTTAGCTGTGAACAATATAGTAATAATAACAATAACAATATTAAATCAAGTCATTTCGCGTGCATAATGATATTGTTTTGAAGACGGTAATTGTGCCCGCATGTTGCGTAACTAAGAAATGATCTTCAATCAAGGTGCTTATTTTTAGAATTCATTTAGAACGTGGGGTATGGTGGGGCGGGGATTTGGGGCATGGGTTGACACGTGTAACTTTGAAAATTCAATTCACAAACCCATTTTGTATGGGGTATGGTGGGAGTGGCTTGGCTGGCGTGGCCAAGCCACATCAGATTTTTTTTTAATATATATATATATATATATATATATATATATATATAACCATTAAAAACTACATAAACATACAAAATAATTATTAAAATAAAAAACTATCATTCTTCGGCGTCTTCGTCGGTTTCGAACCCATGAATCGTTGAAACATGATCCACCAAATCAGATCGAAGGTTATGATGTATATCCCTTGACTTGATCAAAAATTCATTTGTCGCTTTATCTTCATCTGTTACGATCCACTTTCATCACTTTCATTTCTTAAATGGAAGAAACTTCGAATCATCATCAAACCGGCCCTCGGCCAAACAATACCCGAGTAGAGGGGATCGTAGAAGAAGTATCGGATGACAATACTGATCATCTTCCGAATGACCCTCTCACTCAGGGATGCAACCGGAGATCCCTGTAAGCTCAATTCTACCTCCAGAAGAAACCCCTATCTCCTGGTATGTCAGATCTCAGGGAGCATTGAACGTTGTGTATGCACAACTTTGTGCACAAACTGCTTCCCCAACTCAATCACGAAGGCCTTTATCCCGTACTCGAGCACCAACAGTACCTCGTTTTTCTCAGCATGATGGACCATCACGGGTACAGGAAGAAGATGCGGAGGAGTACTCTAGATCTCCAGCGAGAAATGAGTATACTCGTTCTGAAAATCGACGAAGAGAAAATCATGATGAGTCTCACTCTCATCGAAGGCAGTCAGTTCAGTCCAGGTTGGGCCAACAACGGGACACCCACACCAGTGAGTATGACAGGACTTACCCTGAAGGAGACAGTACAAGCGTGTTTAGTCGGTTACAACCGAATTACAACAAATGTAAACCCCGTGCGGTTTACAATCCTGAAACTAAACACGACTATAATCTGATCTATCGCCCTGTAGAGGCAGCAAAAAATTCCAAATTCATCAGCGAAATTGCTCTGGCTCCATTAGAGAAAGCAAAACTCCCATCCAACGTAGGCAAGTTTAATGGTATGACGAACCCAAATGACCATCTTCGGGTCTTCACAAGCGCCAGATTGGTGGGAGGCTGGACTTTACCGATGTGGTGTCACCTCTTTGTTCAAACCCTTACAGGTGTCGCGAGGCTCTGGTTTGACAACCTGCCTGTGGGGAAAATCACATCATGGGTAGACTTGCGCGAGAAATTTTTGGTACACTTCAGCCAGCAAAGGCGATCCATCCGCGATACATCGGATGTGATGAATATCTGGCGTCATGATGACGAAAGTTTAGAAGACTTCATTACCCGTTACAACAAAGAAGTTCTCGAAATAGGAGACGTTCATGAGCACCTGATCCGGGCCCAATTTAAGTATGCTGTCAGATGTGACGACATGATAAAGGTCTTATCCGGAACAGAAGGACTCCCAAAAAGCTGGGAAAAATTAATGGCGGCAGCAAAGGTCTACTCCCAGACTGAGAAAAATCTCAGTACCAACAGACCGCCACCACCGCATAGTCGCCCAGCAGACTTTGGCCTGAGCAGCGGGAAGAAGTTTAAGAAAGGTTGGCGCGACTCGAGCTCAGGAAATTATTCGTCTGAAGATCCACGAGCTACCATCAATAAGCTCGCTGCACAAAGAGAAGCAAAACAAGAAAACAGGGAGAGACAATGGACTACTCTGACCAAAACCCCCGCAGAAGTGTTGAGTACGGAGGACTACCATTTCAAGGCTCCTCCACCTATGAAGAACAAGCGCGGTCAAGACCCCAGTCAGTACTGTGATTATCACAAAGACAACGGGAATACTACCAATAACTGTATATCCTTGCGCACTGAAATCGAGAAAGCGCTTAAAAGCGGTGAGCTCACTCATCTGTTACAAAATGTGCGCAAGGAGATAAAACAAATCACTCGCGGCGAGGAAGGTCCGAGTAAAAAGGCGAAAAATTGAGCAGCAGTTCTATAGTCTCCTTGCAGATTGGACAAGCTCTACAGTTTATCAATTCTCAGCAAGGACTATAGTGTAAGTTAAGTCCCGTGTAATTATTTTAATAGACTTTGTACGGCCTCTGCGCCTTATCCATGAATAAAAAACAAAGTTTCTATTATTTTTGTGTTTTTCTTACAAATTGCATGCAATTCCTTTTGGTAAGCGCACAAACATTAGAGTAAATATAATACAAGTCTCATGAACGGTCAGCGATTACACACATCGCGCAAGACCCCACGTTCACACATGAGCTTTATACCACATTTATTCGCCTTACCCAGTCAAAGTAATTGTGTCCATGCAACATATTGTAGATCAAAACACATAATGGCGCACCAACACGCCTTAAAATTATCAAATTACACGACAGTGTTCCAAGTAAATGTTACTTGCGCGGCAGCGCATTAACAAAAAAAAGGATATACACCCCAAACAAATTGTTCAACAAAAAAAAAAAAAAAAAAAAAAAAAACCTATGCTAAGTCTTCATCTTCTCCGTCTGGGAAAATTTCCTTTAGTTGCGCTACATGAACTTCAGACTGCAATGCAACGTTTATAAGGTCCATGACAGGAAGCTGTAAGTTGTTAAATTCCGTTTTCATAGCTGCAAGGGCGGCATCAGTGTTAACACCATGAGTAGCGGATCTACTAGTATCCTAATCAACCTTCAAAGCATTAACTACATGGTGTGTACATTCCGCATATCCTTGTGCATACCCATCACTTCGCGCAGCAACCACCAAGCGCGCAACTGTCTTGTCCAACTCCTCGGAATTCAAGACCGATTCAGCAACCTATATATATAAAAGAAGAAAAGAAAGAGAAGTTAGGGAAAAGCGCAATACATCTTCACAAGAATAAAAAACAGGAAGCAACTTACGCTGGAAATTCCACGATCTTTCAGCCATCTCATATCACTCTTCAAAGGCTCAAGTTCACTCTCTGCCGTTGCCCGCGCAGTTTCAGAATTTTCTAGATTTTCTTCAGTTTCGGCTAAACGGCGGGAAATTTCAGCCTTCTCAGTGTGCGCAAGCTCCAGATCTTTTTTAAGTTTTTCCTGCTCAGATAGTAAAGACATAAGTTCTTCTATCTCCTTATCCCTAAGGGAAATGGTAGCGCAGGTACGTACCTCCCATTGTTCACTCCTTTCCCTATGGGAACGCGCTTCATCTCGCGCGGCTTCAGCATCCGCATTTTCCTTCCTCAACTTTTCGATCTCCGCATCTTGTTTCTTCAGCTTCCCAACCTCAGCTTTGAGATTGTTGATAACATTACGGAGACCTATCTTCTCAGTATTATCTTTCTCACAAATCCTTTTAAAATTCTTGCGCTCCTCGGCAAGAAGGGCAGCCTCAGCCTCCGCTTTCCTTTTCCAACTCGCAACAGACCGCTCTTCAGTTCTTCGATCAGCTTCAAATTTGGCTCGATCAGCTTCAAGTTCAGACTTCAACTGGGCAGCACGGCTTTCATCCTCAGCAGCTTTCTTCTTAGATGCCTTGAAGGCGGCCCACTCCTTGTGCATACTATGCCACTCACGCACTATACGGTGCGTAGTGGATGTTTAAGAAGCCGCTTCCTCGAGATAAGCATGATAAGTTTGATCATGAAGACGTCCTTCTTGGAATCTAATCTCCCCAGGTGGAAAGGTCCCCTATAACCAGTCTCGACACACACGCCAATCTGAAAAGGTGTCACATTTCTTCAGATTCCAAACAGGGACATGAATTTCAGAAGCATTTTTCTCCGAATAGGTTCTATAATAATAATCCTCCAGCGTCTCGTCTGGGCGGAGTGGGGAATTTCTACCAGCATCAGAAAATGAGCCTTGGTCCTCAGCAGAGATTTTCTCAATATTCTCAGGCATAAAGCCAGCAGCTGGAGGGGTTCTTACAGGGATCTCTTCAGCAGTCTTCCCTTCCTCTGAAGCGTGACCAACAAATTCGGGAGTCTGCGGATTACCAGCACCAACATCCACAATCTCTGGGCTAGTAATTTTCTCCGCATCCAAAGCAACATCAACAGGCTTATCAGCCTCGGGAATCTTAACCCCAGCAGTCTCCCCCTCCTCATTCTCAGGAATCTCAGTATTTTCCAACTGCTCAACAACGGAGGCACGGGGAGGATAGGGCGGAAGATCTTCATTAATCACAGAGGATGGTTCTGTGTGAAAAGGAGAATTTGGTTTTTCTGTAGAAACAAACATGTAAGCCACAACAATGCATATACGAGGAAAACAAAAAAGAGAACGCTTACGAAGAAGGGGATCCACAGTGAAAGCATCAAGGTTGCCCCTTCGGTTAATATTCTTCCTTCGAACCTTCTTCTCAGGATGACCTTCAGCTTCAGCGTCAGTTTATTTTCTTTTTCCTGCTTTCTTTCTCACTAAGCGCTCAGGACTTGATTCCAAATCAATGGGATCATCAGGGTTCGATGGAGGGATATCAGCAGTATCTTTACGTTCCGGCTTCGGTCTTCTTATAACTGTAGGCGCAAGACCCTCCAATGAATCAGAAACCACCACATAATCACACCAGGAGTCAGAGGAATGGCGCATACCTTTCTTCTCTCCCACAACATTTTTGCCCTTAGAAGATTGAGCTTTCTCAACATCACTCTTCTTTGGCGCAGCAGTAGTTGTTGGCGCGCGCCTTTTCTTCTCAGGGCCTATGCCCAAATTAGACAGTTCACCTGCTACAAAGCGCAGAATTAACTCATTCAAGCGCGCAAAAACAGCAAACAAAAACACTGCGATAAAAACTTACCAGCACCAGCAGCAGGTTGCGCAGAAAGATCATTATCCCGCGGAAGAACAAAGTTCTTCACAATACGGTGATACCACAACTCCTCATCAGGTTTCTTAGGAAGGGTAGTCATTTTCCCACCTTCCCTCTCAAAAGCAACAACATATAAAGAAACAACTGCGCAAAGGGAAAACAAAGGCAAATTCAAAAAAAAAAAAAGAGAAAGGAATAGTAAAGAAGCAGGGCAAAACCCAAATTTTACCTTTGCCATATTCCATGTACACTGGTTTCTCTTCCCGATTCATCTTCCAATTCAGACTCATACTAGCACCAACAAGGGCTTTTTCTTGCAAGGCAATAGACGGAACGTCTTTCAGGTCCTGGTACCAATTTTCGTCAACAGGGGTTTGAATGGTCTTAGTAGGGATATCCTCATTTCCCTAAAAATCATCCTCATCGGGATAACTCCAGCTTTGATAAAAAAGAATTTCTATTTCCAATCATGAAAGGATTTTGGGGGGTGCAGCAAGATCTTCTTCGCAGACGCTCTTTGCACAAAAGAATAAAACCCCTGAGAACAATGCATTTGGTGGAAGACACGGAATCGAGGAACCGTTGGTTCGATATGCATCGTCCGACACACAAATTCAAAATGGCGAACCCTAACCATACCAATAGGGTGCATCTGAGAAATATGGATTTTGTAATACTCAAGAATTTCAAGGAAAAATCTTGTTGCAGGCAATCGGAAGTTTCCTAAAGAAAATAAATCCCAGAATAGGGTTATGTACCCAGCCGGAGCGTCCGCCGCCGTTTGACCCTCGTCAGGGTACCGAGCACCCCAATTCTCCGGGAACCGGAAATTCCGAACCAGACCATCAAACGTCGCCCTGGGCCACTTCAACGGGGGAAGTTCGGCAGCCATTTCTTCAGTAGAGTCTTCTTGATGATCCCCAGTTGACATAAGAAAGGGAAAGTGCAATTCCTTTCTAAATAACTGATAAAGAAGACGAAGAGGAAAGGGGTTTTTAAGAAGGTAATGATTACCGAAAATAGGTAACTCAAAACACTTATATACTCACCACCATAAATAGCCTAGGTAACTGCAACAACACCTTTTCGGGACGACACAGTTATACAGGCGTTAGAGGCGAGTGGGAAGGAACACAAACGCGATTTCACGCGCACGTAAGAATCACGATCAGTAACGTACAAACTGACAATGACAGCTGTCACACGTCAAACAGTCATTACTGCACCTTTTTGCAGACCTAAGGACAAAATTTTCAAAAATCGAAATAATGAGCAAGAGTATCTTCTACCAAAAGATTCTCCACTCTCGCGCTAAAAAAGCCTTGCACAAACACATCTCTCATAGTCCAGTGCTCCACTTATTTTACATAAGAGCAACACTAGACTGGGGGGACTTGAAGGGGTAAGGTCCCAAAAACCTCGCTTTAAGTACTCGAGATCATGCCACGACCTCGTCTTTAACCCTCTTTAGACCTTGTACGGCCGCGCACTGGTCCAACAAAGAGGACACAGAAGATAGACAACAAGCAATACCTGCGCGCCAAAAGGAAATTAATAAATCCTTGCGCCTCTCTCCATGACAAGGATAAAAATCCCAGTAAGTACTCCCGCTTAAATAATACCCAGACTTGGATATTATTTACTTCACTGATACTATACGATAAGGAGTTACACTGGATTATGGCAATAATCTTCTAGAAGGCTCAATCGTGCAACACCAGGCGGTTATAACCGTCTGGGCCACGTGTCATCATCCCGGACTCCCTTAAAATCACGATGATGGCATGGAATTAGAGAGAAACCTCCACTTGCCCACTTTCCACGTGGCAATACCCCAACCGTTGATCTAGATCACGATCCGTGTGCTCTCACGACGGGTTAAGAGAATTAACGGAGGGGAAAGTAACCGCTCATGGAGTTAGCATCTTCCGTCAACATTTCAGTAAACAGGTTTTCCCGCCCAAACTCCCGGCTATAAATAGAAGAGTAATTCAGGTATAATCTCCAAGTTATATTCACTTCACTAATACTTCTTCTTCTCCATAAACACATACTTATTCTCACGCCGGAGTGTGGTCACGGAGAGAACCTCCCTTCTCCCCGTGGCGAGGCTAACGGTGTTCTGTTTTGCAGTATTCGTCGGAGAAGAAGATCCATCACCCCTAAATTGAACGAGGAGAAACCAACCATTTTATGCAGAACCTAACCCCTTGGATTATTTGATTCCGGTCATTTATCCAGTGTTTCTTCAGTTACCTGGTTGGGGGTCATCGTCATCAATACTCATCATAGTAGGTAACGACCACTCTACCTTCATCCTCCAAAATCATGTTGTGAAGAATGATACATGCGTACATCACGTTTCCAATCTGATCCTTGTCCCATAGTCGACAAGGCATTGCCAATATTCACCACATTTTCTTCAAAACACCGAATGCTCGCTCGACGTCTTTACGTGCAGCCATTTGGACTCTGTTAAACTTTAATCTCTTTGGATCTATGATACCGTGTTTTGTGAACGATTTATAAAGGGAATTTTTTTTTTTTTTAAATAGCCCCCAACGGCTAGCCCAATGGCTAGTTTGGTTTGGCCATTGAGAGCCCGCCATGTCAGCTTGCTAGACCCGCCCCACGCCCGGCTTTAAACTCCTGTCCAAGGGGCCACGCCCAAACCCAAGCCCACCCGGAGTGGTGGCTTGGGCGTTTTCCCCCAACCCAAGCCCATACCCCATATTTACATATTATAAATTTCCAACATGTATATGCATTGGGGTGTTGTACACAAAGCATAGGGGTGCTTTCAAAAAAAAAAAATTAATATTACATTTTTAATCCAAAAACATGTATATGCATTGGGGTGTTGTACACAAAGCTTAGGGGTGTTTTCAAAAAAAAAAAAAAAATTACTATTATACTTTTAATCAAAAATTTATTTGATTTTTTTCATTTTTAACCCAAAAGTTTTCATCTTTTACAATTTAATCTTATTTTTTACTTTCAACTTTGTTCCCCTATACTTATCATATTTAGCAATTTTTTTTATTTTACGTTTCATTCTAAATTTTGCGAGTTAACACGGTGTAACGTGCGTGTGTGGTTCAACGTTATTATGTTTCGTTTAACACTTCATTTTAAATTTGTGAGTTAATACGACATAACATATGTGTATGGTTCAACTTTTCTAGGTCGTTTTTTCCCGTTTAACATAACAGGTTGGTCGCAACGAGCGGATACTAAGTCGACTAAATTATTATTTTCTTTGTTTTACGTTACGACCTAATTTTTTCATATTAATACGTGTTGATTGTTGACGGTGGTGTGACATTAGTACTATTTGAAATAATTTTACACCCCCGCGCAACGTGTTGGGACTTAATACTAGTTCTTATGATTAGACATTGTATATTTGTGGATAAAAACATTTGTAAATACTTAACTTGTTCAATCCCTTTTCTTTTCAGCTGTAATTTTTAGTTAACTTTTTTCGATTTACAAAAACCAAACAAAAGAAACAATTTTACATTAATCTCCACAAGTGGGGATACAAAAACTTAATCCATAATACATTGAGGGCTTTGTATACATACAAATCTTCAAATCATACAAAAACCCAAAGTAGTTCCCACCAAACCTTTTTTTTTTTTTTTTTTAAGTTTTCACTTATTTTCTATAATTTCTTGAAGCATTTCCACCACTTTTTTCATCTTTGGTCTCTTGGCTGGTGTAGTCTCAGTGCAGAGTAGTGCCACTTTTAAAGCTGAAAGCATTTCTTTTCTCCACGAAAACGACACCGTACTCAGTTTTGCATCAAGTATTTGCTCTGGTGTTTCCCCTCTGGTGGGTGCACCCTGAACCCACTTCACCAAATCTACACCTTCCCCGAATTCTTCGTCTACTGGGGCCCGTGTCGTCAGTATTTCAAGTAAAACAACGCCAAAACTGTACACGTTTCCTGGAGCCGTTACTTGCATTGTGTATGCATACTCTGTTTTAAAAGTTGAACACTTTCAGGGCCAGATTCTTGAAAAGATAATCGATTTGTTATTTATACCGAGGTGGTGATTTCGGCCCGTTTAGTTATGAATGTGTTTATTCAGGTTATTTTTATTTTTAATGGGTCAAATAATAAAATAGCTTGCGAGGCAATGCAAACGGGTTGATCAGGTTAAACGGGTTGAAAGTTGTACATAGTGTATTAATGCATATAACTTTGTAAATCAAATTTATTTAAAAAAAAGATTATTATTAATACAATACTAATATTTTAATATTTTGACACACTAACTATTTATAAGAAAATATGAAATGTTACGGGTCAAGACTACCCGTTTCAACGTTACCAAAAATGACCCTTTTGACCCGAGTCAAATCAAAATTTTGTAAAAAGGGAACATGTCAAACACGTTGAGTATTTTCAATGCGTAACCCCTCATAGTTTCATAGACTTCAATTATTACGGCGACATAATGTATTGTCGTCACCATTAATTGATTATAAAACAAACTAAAAGAATGGACAAAAGGTGTTTACAGGTCAACCAAACTCGACACTACCCTTTACGACTCATACTTAAAAACTGCCCGTTTTAACCTATTACCCAACCTGCCCGACCTGCCAATCTTGCCACCTCAACACAAAAATAAACATAAAAAACGGGCACGATTTATACCTGGGGGAATGTAACCAAATGAGCCAGCAACAGCACTGATACTAGCGGTACCGCGTGAAGGATCCAAAAGCTTCGAGATTTCGATTTCACCAACCAACGGCTTAAAATCGGAATCAAGAAAAATATTTCCAGAAGAAATATCAAGATGAATGATAGCCAACTGATGCAAATAAGCCAACCCTTCTGCAACACCAATAGCTATAGAAAGCCTAACGGGCCAATCGGGCTTGTAACCGTGTTCTTTACTAGACTCGTGAAGAAACCGGGCCAACGACCCGTTTGGCAAAAACTGGTGCAGTAAAAGCGCCACGTCATCATAAATAGCAAACCCGATTGGTCTAATCAAATTATCATGGAAAAGATGACTAAGTCTCTCGAGTTCTAGAATCATCTTGTTTTGGTGATGAAGTACCGTTTTGTCAACGGATTTAAGGCGTTTGACTGATAAAGTCAAACCCGAAGGCATTTCCGCTTTGTAGATTGTACTAAACGTCCCGCTACTGATTTTATTCGAGTCTTTTAACGTAGCTTTGACCACAGCGTTAAAGTCAATCGCTTGTTTAAGATTCTCAATGAACACGTTTCCAAGAATTACCAACGGTTTATCATCGTCAATGACTTCTTCATCTTGTTTTCCGACCGTTTTCGCCATTTGTTCTTGCTTTTCTCGCATCATGAAAAGAACAACGACAATGGTAACCGATGTAAACACCAACAAACACGACCCGATAACCACCAACACGGTCTTGTACGAAACCTTGTGATGAAATGATTGAAGCCCGTTTGAATTTTCGCAAAAGGTATTCAACGGGTACCCGCAAAGACCTTCATTCTTCGAAAAGCTAGAATTTGGACTCTTTTGAAACGGTGCAAATGCTGGTATCGGACCCGTAAGATGATTATTCGCAAAGTTAACATCGATTAAACTTAACATACCCTTTAACGCCAAAGGAATATCGCCTGTGAGTTGATTATTTGAAAGATCTAACGAAACGAGCTTATCTAGCTTTCCTAAATCCGGAGGTAATCGTCCATGAAGATGATTAAAGCTCAAATTCAAAGCGATCTGCAAGTTCTTGATTCTACCGATTTCAGGCGGAATCGTGCCGGTGAGATAGTTACCACCGAGCTGCAACTCGAGCAGCTTTACGCAATTCCCGATCTCATTCGGGATCTCCCCCGTTAACGAATTCTGCCCCAACAACAAGTATTGTAATCTTGAAGAATTACAAACGCTTCGAGGTATACTTCCGTTAAATCTATTGTTACTCAAATCAATCTTGTTAAGATTCTTGTTACTAAGAACAGAAGTTGGAATCTCTCCAAAAAGACTGTTTCCCGACATGATTAACCCTTGTAGATTAATCATTTCGCCAAAAACCGGAGGTATAATCCCACTAAATCCATTAGAAGCCAAATTCAAAAGCGTTAAATTCGAACATTGAGCAAACTCTTGAACAATCTCACCCGAAAGATTGTTGTTATCCGCTTCGAAATAAGCGAGACTACTGAGATAACCGATTTCTCTAGGAATATTACCGATCAAACCATTATTCCCAATTCTAATACTCGAAAGACGCTTACACTTTCCTACCGAGTCAGGAAACGACCCAGTGAGTTTGTTCTGAGTCAAGACCAAAACCTCTAGTTTCCCATTAGCAAACACATTCTTTGGGATTGATCCTACAAGATAATTAGAATGCAGGTTTAACAATTGCAACCCCGAAAAAGCCCCTAACGTTTCGGGTATCTTGCCGCTTAATTCGTTCTCATACGCCGTAAAGACTCGAAGATCGGTCAAATTCCCGACCCAATTCGGTATACTTCCGCTCAAACTATTGGTGTAAATTTGGAAATCTTGTAGCTTTACAAGCCCTTCAAGCTCACTAGGTATTGATCCCACGAGTAGATTGTTTGAAAGGTTTAAAAATTTGAGATTTTTGAGGTTACTAAACTCAATTGGGATAGACCCATCAAACTTGTTGTAGGATAAATCAAGAAACTCAAGATCAAACAAGGTACCAAAAGATTGTGGTATTAATCCATGAAAGGTGTTGAATGACAAATCTAGCCATTTTAATGACTTTATTGTAGATAATAGAGTGAGATTACCTTGCAAACTTTGATGAGAAAGAACAATCTTTTCAACAAAGTTATTGGAGTTGCAAGTAATGTGAGGCCATGAACAATAATTTGAGTTGTTCTTGAGCCCATCTTGATTCCAATCATCCAACTTAAGCTCTTTGCTAATGGCTAGTAAAGTGAAAAGATCATCATTATCTCCGTTGATGAGATGAAAATCAAGAAACCCAAGTGTCAAAATCACGAACCACCACCAAAAATGGTGAAAATTCACCATTTTTTTCATTTTTTTTGCTTTGTTTCAAGCTCCACACACAAGAAAGATGAGATAAAATGATAAAAAAAAATCCAGTCTTTTTCTCCTTTTCTTTAATTATGATGAAACCCCACTACTTTTTTCAGTGAATTTTCATGGAATTATGCTGCAAAACACTGAAAAGGCACTAAATATTCACCACCCAGAAAGCATATTTCAAATTTGGGGACAAATAAGATTCAAAATCAAGAACATTTTTTTATCGAAATACAAAACCCCATATGGATAATAATCAAGAATCAAAACCCCACCACTTTTTCAGTGAATTTTTTAAAGAATTATGCTTCAAAACACTGAAAAGGCACTAAAGATTCATCACCCAGAAAGCATTTTTCAATTTTAGGGCCAAAAAAAAAATTGATTTGAGGGGATAAAGTAATGAAGGGTTTATGATCAAAAAATGCAAAAATCCAAGATGGGGTATTAATCAAGAATCACAAGAAAAGAAAAAAGTTTGGAACTTTTGCAAGATTATGGTTAAAAAATGGAAATTTGGGGGGCAGATTTTAGAACATAGTAATTTCTGCAGATGGATATTCAATGGCTTTACACAAGGAAAGAGACGATAGGCCACGACCAGAAATGAGCAGTGGAGACTCTCAGGAGTCAAATTAGAGTATGTAGGTGTTGGAATATGTATTTTTTAGGCCGATTCTATACGCACCCCCTATTTCCTGATTACACCCCATTGTGAGAGGAAAACTGTCGGTCCACGCAGGCCCCACCTGTAAGTATGTGAGAGGATGGGGGTGAAAAAAGTAAATAGGGGGTGCGTATAGTAGCACCCATTTTTTATTATATTTTATATTTTTCAGGTTTCTTTTTTCTTTTAGAAAACAATGTTTACGTTACATCAATAAATCCTGTATCCCTATTATTTTTGTACGGGGAAGAGTATCAATCCCGAGTACTTGGGGCCGGCGAACAGAATCAGTCCCGAGCTCTTGTGGCATTCACTGGACCAAACAGAGTACTCCGAGAGTAACCTGAGTCCACCACCAATTCCGGGAAAACCCGGTAAGCCACCTACTTGTAGACACGACGGTGAAATTACCGGTAAAACCCTTTTGGCTCAAGGATCGAACCCATGTTTCACTGGGTCTCCTATCATTGCCCACCAATGTCCCACTCTACACCAAGTGAGAGTTAAACTTGCATCTCTCAAGAGAAATGCAAGTCTTCCACCACTTGATCTAGAGATCATTGGCCCTGTATATCCGTGTTATAGAATAGATTTAAATTTACTGGATAATAACGTATTTTACAATTTTTATTAAAAAAAAACAATGCAAAATGTTTTTTTTTTTTTTTGTCTATTTTGGGAAAAAATTTTGTTTATTCAATGAAAGTTAGTGGAATGAAAATAATTAGATTTTGAGGTTGTTTCTAATTTGTTTAATAAAAAAGTTGTAACTAGCTTTTGTTAGTTAAATGAGTTAGGGGCTGTTTGGCAACATCTGAACCAATAAGTGCTGAATGAATAAGAGGTCTGAATGGGTAAGAGGGTCTGAATGGGTAAGTGCTGAACCAGTAAAGTGCTGTTTGGTTCTATATCTGAATGACAGTATAAAATGACATTTTTACCCCTCCCCACAAAATAAACCCATTATAGATTTTTTTCTATAAAACCCAATATATCATCATCATTCATCAGTATCACCCCCACCAAACTTTAACACCCCTTTTTTTTCTACCAATATCATCATCATCATTCATCAGTATCATTCATCATCATTCATCTCTTTCATTTGGGTTTCAAATCGGCCGTGAAGAACCGTGAAGAACCGGCCGACGACAGCCACACCTCCCCCTCTCGTTTCTGATGACGGCAGCGGATAAAGACTCGCCGCCGTGAGCGGCGGCGGCGGCGGTGACTAGGTTCAGCGAAACACCCCCCCTTGACCTCCGATGTGTTATGACGCGGTGACGAGAGAGACTCTCGATGGAGAGAAGACGGGAACGAAGAGAGAGAGAGAGAGAGATATTTGAAATACAGAGAGAAAGAGGCGGAGATAGGCGGAGCCGCCGCCGTTACGGCGGCGGTGATAATGGATTCCGACGCGTTCACGGTACACCCCCCCCCTGTTAATTTCGTTTTTTTTTTGAGACATTGATGGCTGATGTCGATGGTGGCGTCGGTGACGATGATGATGATGATGATGATGATGGAGATGGTGTCGGAGGTGGTGTCGGAGTTGATGATGATGGATATGGTGTCGGTGTTGTGGAGCAAGGGGCATGAGTGTCAAATATCTCATTCAGCGATCAAAACTAGCTGAACCATTCAGCTCTGAATGGTTCAGTTAAGAGGTGAAGTTTTTGTAACCAAACAGCTGATTCCTCTGACCGATTCAGAGGTTGGCTCTGAATGGCTCCATTCAGCGACAACCAAACAGCCCCTTAGTCTTTTTATTTTACATGGTTAACCCATTAATTAACAAGGTTTATTTGTCAAGTTGTTTAAATTTTAAAAATATTTATATATATTTTTTATAAGGTTAGTCATATATTGCAATATGTGAAAGTGTTTAACCTGCACATGTGGTTTTTAGGTTACACGATTTCAAGTTATTTTGTATTAGGTTGATAATTTTTTACGAGAATAAAACACTTAACTTTAATTTTGAAGACTATAAATTTGCAATGTCTACTCTGTGTTATGTACCGAAATGTAAAATTTCATATTAAACCAATAATAAATTAAGGCTCCTCTTGTTCCCACACCCCCTATATCTTATTTTCACATCCCTAGTGTATACGGGGCCGTATACAAAATATATGGGCCGTATAGAATGTTTTTTAATAGGAAAATGCGCAGAGAATGTTTTTTTGATTTTACTATATACGGCCCGTATATAGTTATACGAGCCGTATACATGTTTATACGATTTGTAAAACGTATACGGCTCAATGGAATTATTTTGGTAGGTTTTTGATGTTACCAAATGTATACGGGCCGTATAACTGTATACGGGCCGTATATAAGGATGTTTTTTCAAGTATCACGTTTTTTCCAGTAAAAACACCATCATTCTAGGATTTCTAAACTCTTCATCACCTTTAACAACATTGATCGGAACACGCCGCTTAAATCGGAGCACAAGTAGAGTAACGTTACCGATAAGTCCGTTGATCGAGTAACTAGCAGAAGAACCCGACACAAACAAGTTCTCCACAGTTTGTTATTCAGATATCTATTCGGTCATCTTTCCAAACTACAACACACGATAACTTTAAACTTTATAGTGTGTGATTTGACCAGAAAATGATTGGAGGTGATTGCTACTTTTAATAAGTTGTCATAGTTGTCAAAATCGATTTCAACAAATCTTTTCATTTTCCTTCAATTTCTAGAACATTCTCCGTAACATGAAGACGTGTCGGGTTCTTCTACTTGTGGTATTTTAATGAAGTATTAAAGATTGAATGTGGAAACCCAACCGTTTTTTACTACGAAAACGGTGGCTATGCGAAATACAAACCGCAACCGTTTTTTACTACGGAAACGGTGGCTATGCGAAATACAAACCGCAATCTTTTATGACTATGGGAAACACAAGTTTTCTTTTTGAGCTTGATGGATGTCCGTTATCTCAGTTGAGGCGGGCATTGTTTAAATCTGAATATAACTAGATGTTACGTGTAACTTCATTAAACCAAGAACAAAGCCTATTTCGAAACACATGTTTTCGTATCAGCGTTGTTTATCACCCTGTGTGAGCATTGGAAACCCGACAAACAGTCTTGACAACTGTGACAGCTTATCTATCTGTGTGTGTCACATCCATCCTGTTATAGCAATCGATATGATTAATTTTACAGATTTTTTTCTAATTAGCGTTGTTAACTACCAAAAGAATGCATACGCAAATAGTTCTAGTGGACGAAGCAAAGAGACCGTTGTGTATCTGAATCAGGTTCTCAAACAAACACTACTTGTCACACCCTGACTTTTGCGGAAGCGTATGATGTGTGACTAGTTTAATATCATTGCATTCAATCGTAATAAACAACTACATGATCAAAACGATGTTCATCCATTCATAAAATTTGAGTATTAAAAACACTGGTTATTCAAGTTTTTAAAACACAACCTTCGACTAGGTTACAAACCAACAAAAGTGGATGACATCTAAACTTGAAGTCTACTTCTAGTTACGACACCCGCGCCCAAGATCCATCCTGTTACCTGAAATACATGTAATTTTGGAAAACATCAACAAAAGTTGAGCGAGTTCATGCGTTTTGTATGAGTACTGTAATCTTGTAAATCTTTGAGAGACTCCTTTGTAAACAGGTATGAAAAGCGTGTATGAACATGAATGTTTTACAAGGACTTTAAGGCATGTGAGGACATAGGGAGCACTCGCAATGAGTAAGCATATACCCTTGTCGATTTTCCTCGATTGTGTCGATTAACCTCGACCGTGTCAATTTACCTTGACTGTGTGTCGATTACCCTCGACTGTGTCGATTACCCTGGACTGGGACACCGAAGCACTACTTGGTACTAGTTGTGACAATGAGTGGGGTTCGGCCGTACCCGTTAGATCTAACCCTCGTCCCTAATTATGTATTGATGGCATTTCTGTATTTAGTCTATGCTCACATGATCTAGTATTTCATAGGCATTTCATACCATTTCAAGTATTCGTAGCATGTATTTCACCCCCGAGAGTTATAAAACCAAAAACAGTTAAAGAAAAGGGGGAGCATGAACTCACTGTTTTGCGTCTTCGGTACTCGTAACTCAAATCTCGTCAACAACCACGACTACCTACAATGTGTTAGGGTCTATTAGATGAGCGGGTCGTACCTTGCCTTAGTATTCATGTTTTGAGTTACGTTTCCTTTATGTCTTTAACATTATCCAAAGTTATAATACTTCTCAAGTGTTTATTTTCGTATTTCCTTCCCAATGATGGGAGTATTTCATACATGTGTATTTGTATTCTCGTATTTGTAGTTTCCAAAATAATATATTTTCAAGTCTTACTTTAGAAAATATATTTAAACTTGTTTTGTCAAAAACAATGTATTCCAAGAAAATATAATTTAACTTCCGAAAATAATATATTTTCTACTTGTCGAAAATATGATACACTTTGTAATAATAATAAAATCATACTTTCATCTCTTCTGTATCCAAAACAATGTTTACCAAAAATATATTTGTAACGGTATTCTCCGGAATATTTCATAAGTTACGTTTTATCGTTCGGCTTCACAATATTAAGTGTGTAACTTATATTTCATTCCTTGAGATTTTTGGTATTATTTTGGAGTTGTGAATGTCATGGTATTTTGTTAAGTTATATTATTTTACCCTAAAATAATATAACTATTCCACAAAATAAACAAATATCCACACAAGTGTCTTAATATAAAATATATATTCTAAATCTATATTTATCCATTTTTATTTACAAAAACCAACCTCCAATACTTGTATTTTTGTTAAAAAAAATCTATGGCAAAGTTTATATTGAAAATCTAGGTCAAAAATACATTTGTAAATACTTGTTAGAAAATATTTTGTAAGTGTTGGAATTTTTAGAAAATTTCGCCATAGTTTCCTTTGTAAATGGGGGTGTCCATGCTATTTAGCATATCATTTTCTTTCCCAAAAATCATTCCAACAACCAACAATCATAAACTAAACATCTTGCACTTACAAAGTGCAAAAACTATAAAACTTACAATACAACATGAACTTGATCTTTCACAAAAACGCGTAGTAACTTGGTAAAGTGTTTAGTAGCCTTAGTTACCCTTCAAAATATGTTTACTACTTGGTAAACTTCATTCTTGGAATTTTTAGATGTTTACAACTTGTAAACATGTTTTACAAAAATGTTTATTTATAACATCTTCTTGTTTCAAAAGTATTTCTATACTTATTTTGCCACTAAAAATAGTGTAGGTTTCATAAAATCATGATCTTTCAAAAATCATCTTTTTAAACTTGGTTCTTTTAGAAAAATCATTCACAAATCTTAGATCTACAAGTTTACTAGTTCACTTTGTTTATCATTTTACAAGAAACCATTTTATATTCAAGTTCATGTCTTTACTAGAAGGTGATTATCTTATGTAAACACATAATCATCTCCTAACTTGCTAAATCATGTTTTTAATCATAATCTAGCAAGTTCCATGTAATGATCAACATCAATATCTCTAGTAATCAACAAACAACATCATCCATATGCTAAACAACATCATTCTATCCATATTTCATCATATGTTAGCTTTATGTTCATGATTCCAACTTATGTCTTTTAATGTTTTAGTGATTTCCATCATGTTACATCTTTTAACCAAGCAAAATAGAAGTAAATAAGGGTTAAGATGATCTTACTACTAGCTTTAAGCTAGGGAAGAAACAATGAAGGAAATCGAGTGGATAAAAGCTTGCTATAGAGGTCCTTCAAGATCCGAGAGTTCCACACTTCCTTAGACACCTTGTAACACCTTTGTGAGCACTTGGAATGGATGGAGCTTGATCGAAAATGGTGGTGGTGGTGGTGAGGGGGTTTACGGCCGAGAGTGTCGGAGGGGGAGGGTGAGAGTGTGGTGGTGTGTATGGTGTGTGTGAGAATGAGGACATCTAACTCTTCTTATAACCATTTACTTCTATTACCCAATGGTTTACATGTTTCCAAAAGTACAAGCCAATATCTTACCAAATCCTAGTAAGATCAAGTGAGATTTAGGAAGATTAGGGAGATCCCAAGTGGGGGCCACATGTGACCGTCCCAAGTGGGGGGGGGGGTATCTAGTTGGGCTTTGATGATAAGTTAAGTGTCTAGTTAGGAATTCAAGTATATTAGTTAGTGTTTGTGTGTATTTGATGTTATATAGTGTGTTAGGGTGTTCGGAGGTCATAACTAGCTCAAAAATAATAAAACAATGCTTCTAGCAATATTTTGGTGTTCTGGGTAATGTCCGGTTGTTTGGTTAAATATTGATTCGTTAAAGTGCTAAGTTATACCGTATAGTGTTTTTATGTACCCTTTTGTGACACTTTTAATCCCCGACACTTGGGAAAGCATTCAGGACCATTTTGCCATATTTTTGCACATTACTAGCTTGTTAAAAAGCTGAATTTTGCTGAATTATGCAGAATTCTGCACTTTGGGTGAGTTTTAGGCACTTTTCGGCACTTTATCTATCACTTAGAAAAGCAGTTTTGGGGTCCTTACTTCCCTACACACTATACTAGTGTAATACGTAGTCTCTGTCTCATACTGGGCCTCAAAATATTGTCTGTCTATGTACTGAACATCGTCAGCATTTTCAGTTTGTCTGTTAATGGTGCCAATTCTGTTCTGTGTATCATTAGAACTATCTCGTGTTGCATGTAGCAACGATAAAAGTCTTGCAACATGAAATGCCATTGTATGTATATAACAGTAATAAAAAATTCATTTGTCTTGTAAACTAGATCATGCACAGATATTAAAGCACAGATTACCGTTCAATTAGTGTACGGAATGTACAGAAAAGTGACGGTTGTCACAGTTTCCCCCCGTTAAAGAATTTCGTCCCGAAATTCGAGCGATGCCATCGGTCGCAGGGGAGTTATGAATCAAATATGGTCACTTAGGTTCATGATTTGTCTTCATGTTCCCATGTACTCTGGGTCATGTTATGAATTCTATCGTACTCAAGTAATTCAATTACGTCCTCTCTGTATCTCGTGGACTCTTGGTCCGCAACCTTAACCGGTTCTATAGTAATTTTATGGTTTTTATTGACGTGAATCTTATTTGTGTGAACAACGACTGTTCCTTGAGTCAGACTCCTCTAAAGACTAGACACATGGAATGTGTCGCGATCACTACTGATCTTTTTCTGGAAGTTTCATCTTGTGAGCAATGGTTCCGATCCCTACATCGAGGGTCCAACCTTTATGTTTTCCAAATCACCCCACGCCTTCTCTAGGCGAGGCTTATTTCAAATTCCTGCGATTTCCGCCGCTCATCGGCGCAATCTTTCTGTATTCCACGGGTTGTCTTGTTATGATCACATATTTGAACGATCTTGCCTCTAGTTTTTCCTGGACCAACTCGAGCCAGTAGATTGTTTATTTCCGGTCTCCGTTCATCATGACGGGGATTGACTTATTATGTTTCATCTAACGCTTTACACGAAGTGGTTTAAACGGCGGTGTGATAAATACTGTTGTAGGGAAACTCCACTAAGGGCAAGTGAGTGTTCCAATTTTTCATCAAAGTTTATCACACAAGCACGCAACATGTCCATACAGTCTGCATCGTTCAGTAGCTCAGTCCGTAAGGACTCTCAAAAATGTCCCAATTTTACCCCGTAAGTAAAAACCCGGACCCCTGAAACCCTAATCCATATTAAAAATCAATAAATTCAGAATCTTGGTCCTCTCGCGGGCCGCGTAAGCCTTAAGGGGAAGCTTACGCGGGCCGCGTCAATGTTAAGTTGACCGGATAAGTGTTCCGGATCCACGTGTTGACCAGCTGGCATACCTACTCGTGACCAATCAGACCTACGCGTAGACTAGGCGGCCACGCGGGCCGCGTAAATGTTGAGCCAAGGTTCACGCGGGCCACGTGAACCCTATTTTTCACCTATAAATAGGTTGGATCAGGGGCTTTCATTCTGTGTCGACGAAAACTTTCAAAAACGAAATATTATTGCTCTGAAGTAGAAATTTCAATTATAATAGCGAGGCGCTGCTACGATACCGGGTATTAACTCGATCACTGCTATGATTCAATGTCCGATCGATTAAAACTATCCAATGGTTGTTTAAGTGCTGCCCACATTAGGGTTATGCTTTGTCATCCGTCGTAAATTCGATGGATGTTTAAGTATCGCACTTTGTCATTTGTTGTGAGGGTTTAATCTCGTGAGTTATCGTAAATGCTGTATTAGTTACTGACCTAGTTCGTGTGCATGTTATTAATTTAGGTTACAAGGCTAAACAGTAGACTTAAACTCTGCCGTAAAAACTGCAATGTGAGTCATTCTCTTTTTATCAAAGTGTTTTATAAATTCTTAAATGTTTTCAAAGTTATAATTACAGGGATTAAGTCTTTGTAGTCACCAAATTACAGCCGGTATGTGGGGTTTTGTATACAATACTTGATAACCGTCACCATTGGACAACGGGTTAGCCAAGGGGTGATATGACCATAATCATAGACACCATTGGACAACTAGATAGCCAATAGGTGGTCGAGTGATAAATACCGTGGGTAGATGGTTGATATGTATAAACATTGTAATCGCTCTTAATACTGTAAATTATAACAACGTGTCGTTTTAGTAAAAATAATGATTCACCAGTATTTCCCTGCTGACAAAACCTTTTTCAAACATGTTTCAGGTGATCTGTTGTGATCCAGGAAAAGTGCCGTGAAGCACTACAAGCTTAAGGAAGTGGCTCAATATAAATAAAGAAACATGTTTTGAAAAATAGGGATTTCCCAGTGAAATCGCCTTGATTGTAAATTACGGGGTTATTCCGAATTATGAAATAAAATAATCGGGTATTTTCAGTTTTACAAAAATCCTGTTAAAATCTTCCGCTGTCAACTCAAATAAATAAATACCACGGGATTTTCTGTCCCACGGCTCCTGAACCGGGTCAAACCGGGCCGGGGGCCGTGACAGAAAAAGGTGGTATCAGAGCCACTAAGTTAAGCTAATTAAGTATTTGAGAAATACTTAATTTTCCTGATTGTCATTTTGTAATTATGTGTTTTATTAACTGACTACTTGTTAAATACAGTATGGGTAAGCAAAAGCTTTCGAACATCTATCTTAAATTAGATAGTTCGCCAAAAGAGAAGGGAAGTTCATCCCAATCAAAATCCTCAAGATACTCAGTAGATACTGAGGAGGGAATATTTATTCGTAAAACCCATTATGAGGAACCACTTTCTCCTAATAAAAGAAGTTTGATTATTAGGAAAAGTCAGGAGAAAATAAAGAAATCTCAATCAAAAGAAATGAGAGTTAATCAGGAAATCCAGAAATTAGGCAGTAACCCACCATGGGAAGACAAGTTAGATGAAAAATTAGCAGATCTCTATATGCTAGCCACGGTAGCCATAAATGCGAATCTTTAAAATACCCTGACCCTGTATTAGCACCCATATCACCTACAAGCCAGAAAATTTACCCAGTAAATAAATAAGTTTACAATAAATCCTAGTATGTTTAATTGTCAGTTGTCCTCTGTATTAAATTAGTCACACGGTATGAAATAATATTTGAATGTTTATCTGTGAAATTTTGTTATAAAATTTTAACTTAGCATTTTGTGTGCATTTTGCATATATGCTAAACAGCATGAATGAGTTATCTGAAGCCCTTCAGAATCTCAATCTTTATCCGGTGAAAATAGAAGTTTCCAGAGACTTTACTTGTTACATACCCGATATAGAAGAACCTATGGAATTCAACGCTCCACCTCCAGAGAAACCAAAGCCCAAGCAAAGAAGAAGATTAGACGTGTACGCAGGAGGAAACCAGCAACTAGGAGAATTCCCAAAATAGAGAATCCCATAGATAAAGGAAAAGGAATTGCAATCGGGGAAGATTCCAGGCAAATAGAAATGGAAATTGGGGAAAGTTCTAAGCAAGTAGAGGAATTGCCATTACAGGAGGAATTGGATCACGTACTGGCAAGCTGTGATATTCTCAGGCCCATAAATAACAACCTCTACCCTTATCCTGCCGAAACTCAACTTCCAATAAATTTGGAACCAGCCATACCAGAACCTCTGATCCATACTCAACCTTTAAGAGAAATGGACGAGTGGTGGACTAACGATTGGCAGTTTCAAAACCTCTTAAATAACCCTTATACGTTTTTCCCTCAGTTTGACCCAGAACCTATACCAAATCCACCAATGAGTAATGAAAACTTAGCTGAACTCCGTCACTTTGGCGAGGAGCTGATAGGTGCAGGGAATAGGATTCGGGTGGTAGGAGAACAGATCTCCTGGAAGTACGACGAGAGGGAACGTCACTTCTTAAAAAAAAAAAAACCTAGGGAGAGGATGGTGATAAAGTTATGATTATATAATAATAAAAGTAATAATAAAATAAATCTGTAAAATAACCTACAAATAAAACTTTGTAAGATAACGGTGTGTACGGATGCATAATAGGATATATAAAAAGGAATCGAGAAATCGATAATTTTGGATATATATTTGTGTTGAGAAATGTATATGATTGTTTTGTGCATAATTGTTATTTTATTCTGTACTAATAAATTATATATATTAATTATCAGATGGAAAACGCTAATAATGAACCAGTTAACGAGGTTAACCAATCTGAGCAACACCAGGAGGATCACTTTATGACTAAGCAAGATATAGAAAATATCGTTGCTCAAGGGATAGCCAATGCTATTCCAGCAATCCTTGTTGCTGCCCAGAAACCTGTTGAACCTCAACAAATCATTCCTAGCAAACGTACTTCTGAAGATAACTTCAGTAATAGTATAAACGGAGGCGGTAATCATACTAACAACAATAATGATCTACGACAGGCCCCGCTCCCTAAGAAAATGAAAGCTGCAACGCCTGGTTGCACTTACAAAGAATTTCTTGCTTGTAAACCAATTGAATTTGCAGGCAATGAAGGAGCGACTGCGGCACTGCATTGGTTAGAGAAAACCGAGGCAGTGATCATAATAAGTAAATGTGCCGAAAAAGACAAAGTCATGTACGCGTCGAATCTTTTTAAAGAAGGGACGCTAGAATGGTGGAATACAGTACTTCAAGCCAAAGGAAGAAATGTGGCCTATGCCACGAATTGGGAAGAATTTAAAAGTCTAATAGAAAGAAAATTATGTCCCGAATACGAAAAGGAACAAATGGCGAATAAATTTCTGAACCACCGGATGGTGAATGTAGACTGTCGAGGGTATACTTCGACATTCTTCGAGTATGCGAGAGTAGTACCAACCCTGGCTTCGCCAGAGCCGGTGCTCATTTCTCGTTATATTTGGGGATTGATTAGCGAAATCGTAATATCGTTAAAGCTGCGAGACCTCGCACTATTGACGATGCGGTAGAATTAGCTAACACCCTAACTGACGAGCTAATACGCACAAGAGATGAAAACAGGAAAAAGGAACTGCCTCAGAAAATTTCCCAAGGATTTCGTATGGGTAATAATAGTAACTTCAAGAAAAGAGGAACAGGGCAATCTTCAACTCCGCCGTTCTGCAGGAATTGCAGAAAGAAACATTTTGGAAAATGCAATGTAACCTGCAACTTTTGCAAAGTTGTAGGACATCGTGAGGAAGACTGCAGAAAGAAAACAAGGATCTGCTATAACTGTGGAGAAGCTGGGCATTTCAAAACAGAATGTCCGAACTTGGTTAAACCAGCAGACAATAAAGCCAAGCCAGCCGACGGAGTTACTAAAAAGAATGCCAGAGCATTCCAATTGACCACTCAAGAAGCAGAACTCATTCCAGATGTGATAGCTGATACGTTCCTAGTTCACAACGTGTACGCAAAAGTATTATTTGACTCTGGTGCAAATCAAAGTTTTATCAATACTTCATTCTGCCAAGCTCTTAATTTACCTTTGACCAACCTTAGGCAAATTTTTATAGTCGAAACGGAAGATGGGAATTCAGTTAAAATAGATAAGGTTTTGCAAAATGTAGAAATAGAACTCCCAGGTCATAAATTTTCTGCAAACCTATTACCTATGAAATTAGCCGAATTCGATGTTGTGTTAGGAATGGATTGGTTAATAGCCAACCATGCTCAAATCCTTTGTGATAAGAACTCTATAGAAATTCGTGCACACACTGGAGACGTAATTATGATTACAGGAGATAAGCCACGTAAACCCATGAAGTTCATTTCAGTAATGAAAGTTGCTAGTTATGAACGAAAGCAAGTAATAGTATATATGATTTCAGTAATCATTAGTACTAAGGATAAAGAACTTAAGGAGATTCCTGTAGTCTCAGAATACCCAGATGTATTCCCGGAAGAACTCCCGGGATTACCACCCAACAGGGAAGTAGAATTTAGGATTCATCTAATTCCTTGAACTACACCGATAGCCAAGGCACCTTATCGGTTAGCACCTACCGAAATGTTAGAACTGAAAAAGCAATTAGATGAATTACTAAGCAAAGGTTTTATACAACCTAGTTCATCCCCGTGGGGAGCACCAGTGTTGTTTGTAAAGAAAAAGGACGGTTCCATGAGAATGTGTATCGATTATAGAGAATTGAATAAAGTTACAATTAAGAATCGATACCCATTACCCAGGATTGATGATCTGTTTGATCAACTTCAAGGAGCTAGATACTTTTCTAAGATAGATTTACGCTCCGGATATCATCAATTGAAGGTACAGGAAGAAGACATACCTAAAACTGCTTTCAGAACTAGGTATGGTCATTACGAGTTTACAGTCATGCCCTTCGGGTTAACAAATGCTCCCGCAGCATTCATGGACATGATGAATAGGATCTGTAAACCGTATTTAGATAAATTTGTAATTGTCTTCATCGATGATATACTTATTTATTCCAAAAGCCAGGATGAGCATTGTCAACACCTGAATGCACTCTTAACTTTGTTGAGAAGGGAGAAGCTTTACGCCAAATTCTTAAAGTGTGAATTTTGGCTACAAGAAGTGCAATTTTTAGGACACATGGTGAATCACGAAGGCATTTACGTAGATCCTTCTAAGGTAGAAGCAATCACTAAATGGAAGGTTCCGCAATCAGCCATGGAAATTAGAAGTTTTCTAGGGTTAGCCGGATACTATAGACGGTTTATTAAGGATTTTTCCAAGATAGTTGTACCATTAACTAAACTAACCTGTAAATCAGTTAAGTTTGAATGGGGACCTAGACAAGAAGAGGCTTTTAAGATTTTAAAGCAAAAGTTAACAAATGCCCCAATTCTAGCCTTACCGGAAGGAACTGAAGATTTTGAAGTATATTGTGATGCTTCTAAGCTAGGATTAGGATGTGTGCTAATGCAACGCAAGAAGGTAATTGCGTATGCTTCAAGACAATTGAAAAAGCACGAGGAAAACTATACAACTCATGACTTAGAATTTGGAGCCATAATTTTTGCCCTTAAAATTTGGAGACATTATCTGTATAGAAGTAAGTTTACTATCTATACTGATCATAAAAGTTTAAGGTACATATTTGGGCAAAAAGAGTTGAACATGAGACAAAGGAGATGGATGGAGATCCTAAGTGACTACGACTGTGATATCCAATATCACGAAGGAAAAGCAAATATAGTGGCAGATGCCTTAAGTCGTAAGTATCATGAGAAACAACAACGGGTTCGTGCTCTTAGATTAAATCTACAGTTAGATTTAATGGAACAACTGAAGAATATTCAGGAAACAACAATCAAGGATGATGCTGAAGGAATGAAGGGACGAATAAAAGAATTAAAGCAAGGAGGTGATGGAATTTGGAGATTCCATGAAAGAAGGATTTGGGTACCTAAACAAGGAGAATTAAGAGATAAAATTTTAGAGGAAGCCCATAAATCTAGGTATATCATGCATCCTGGTAATAATAAAATGTACCAAGATTTAAGGAATAACTTCTGGTGGATAGGAATGAAAAATGACATAGCTAGATATGTTTCTAAGTGTCTTACTTGTTCACAAGTTAAAGCAGAACACCAGAAACCTTCGGGTCTACTACAACAATTAGAAATGCCAGTATGGAAATGGGAACTCATAACAATGGGTTTTGTTACTAAGTTACCCAAAACCAGAAAAGGTAATGATGCGATTTGGGTAATTGTGGATCGATTAACCAAATCAGCTCATTTTCTACCCATGAAAGAAACCTTTAGCATGGAAAGGTTAGCCAAGTTGTATGTAGATGAAGTCGTATCCTTACATGGAGTTCCACTCTCCATTGTATCAGACAGGGATAGTCGTTTCACTTCCCACTTCTGGACAAGTTTCCAAGAAGCCATGGGAACTAAACTAAACTTGAGCACTGCATATCATCCTCAAACAGACGGACAAAGTGAAAGGACGATACAAACCCTGGAGGACATGCTTAGGGCCTGTGTAATAGATTTTGGTGGTAACTGGGACGACCACCTACCCTTAATAGAATTCTCCTATAATTATAGTTATCATTCAAGTATCGAATCTGCCCCATTCGAAGCACTATACAGACGTAAGTGCAGAACTCCAGTGTGTTGGGCAGAAATAGGAGAAAGTCAATTATCAGGTCCTGAAATAGTACAAGAAACCACTGATAAGATCACTCAAATCAAGGAAAGACTAAAGACTACTCGTGATCGTCATAAAAATTATGCAAACAATCGGCGCAAGCCGTTAGAATTCCAAGTTGGAGACAAGGTACTGCTAAAAGTTTCTCCTTGGAAAGGAGTAGTTTGGTTCAGTAAGAAAGGAATGCTGAGTCCAAGATATGTAGGACCATTTCCCATCATCCAACGAATTGGACCAGTTGCTTATCGTTTACAACTACCAGAAGAGTTAGCTGGAATACATGATGTATTTCATGTATCCAATCTAAAGAAATGTCTATCTGACGAATCTCTGGTAGTACCTCTTCAAGATGTAGAGGTAAATGAGAAGCTAAAATTTGTAGAGAAACCACTGCAGATAGAAGACAGAAAGATTAAGTTTCTCAAGCACAAGCGACTAGTGCTGGTCAAAGTCAAATGGGATTCAAAAAGAGGATCTGAATACACATGGGAGTTGGAATCGGAGATGAAGCGAAAGTATCCTCACTTATTTCAATAAATCTCGAGGATGAGATTTTTTTTTAAGGTGGGGAGGATGTAAGGACTCTCAAAAATGTCCCAATTTTACCCGTAAGTAAAAACCCGGACCCTGAAACCCTAATCATTATTAAAAATCAAGAAATTCAGAATCTTGGTCCTCTCGCGGGCCGCGTAAGCCTTAAGGGGAAGCTTACGCGGGCCGCGTCAATGTTAAGTTGACCGGATAAGTGTTCCGGATCCACGTGTTGACCAGCTGGCATACCTACTCGTGACCAATCAGACCTACGCGTAGACTAGGCGGCCACGCGGGCCGTGTAAATGTTGAGCCAAGGTTCACGCGAGCCGCGTGAACCCTATTTTTCACCTATAAATAGGTTGGATCAGGGGCTTTCATTCTGTGTCGACGAAAACTTTCAAAAACGAAATATTATTACTCTGAAGTAGAAATTTCAATTATAATAGCGAGGCGCTGCTACGATACCGGGTATTAACTCGATCGCTGCTACGATTCAATGTCCGATCGATTAAAACTATCCAATGGATGTTTAAGTGCTGCCCACATTAGGGTTATGCTTTGTCATTCGTCGTAAATTCGATGGATGTTTAAGTATCGCACTTTGTCATTTGTTGTGAGGGTTTAATCTCGTGAGTTATCGTAAATGATGTATTAGTTACTGACCTAGTTCGTGTGCATGTTATTAATTTAGGTTACAAGGCTAAACAGTAGACTTAAACTCTGCCGTAAAAACTGCAATGTGAGTCATTCTCTTTTTATCAAAGTGTTTTATAAATTCTTAAATGTTTTCAAAGTTATAATTACAGGGATTAAGTCTTTGTAGTCACCAAATTACAGCCGGTATGTGGGGTTTTGTATACAATACTTGATAACCGTCACCATTGGACAACGGGTTAGCCAAGGGGTGATATGACCATAATCACAGACACCATTGGACAACGAGATAGCCAATAGGTGGTCGAGTGATAAATACCGTGGGTAGATGGTTGATATGTATAAACATTGTAATCGCTCTTAATACTGTAAATTATAACGTGTCGTTTTAGTAAAAAGAATGATTCACCAGTATTTCCCTGCTGACAAAACCTTTTTCAAACATGTTTCAGGTGATCTGTTGTGATCCAGGAAAAGTGCCGTGAAGCACTACAAGCTTAAGGAAGTGGCTCAATATAAATAAAGAAACATGTTTTGAAAAATGGGGATTTCCCAATGAAATCGCCTTGATTGTAAATTACGGGGTTATTCCGAATTATGAAATAAAATAATCGGGTATTTTCAGTTTTACAAAAATCCTGTTAAAATCTTCTGCTGTCAACTCAAATAAATATATACCACGGGATTTTCTGTCCCACGGCTCCTAAACCGGGTCAAACCGGGCCGAGGGCCGTGACACAGTCCATCTTCGTTAATATTTAAGTTCTTTCGATCAACAGTGTGCTGCAACCCTTGTGATCAGTAAAAGTCATGCAGCGTTTTCTTACAGGTAATGACGTCAAATTTGCGGTGCGCAATCATTGTATCTAGATCGTGGTTTCTTCTCGTGATCTTTTAATCAATGTGATGCGTATGCAATGCCGTGGTCTCGTTGCATTGACGCGCAATCGAGATTTTGTCGAGAAGCGTCACATAATTGCAACTCTAACTCCTTAGCTCTTGATTGCAGGGTTGTCATGAATTTCGTTTTTATCCATCACTTACCCTAAAGTTCTTACCTCGCGAATTCGAAATCCGTTTTTCGACATCTTAGCACATAACTTGTCCTTTCTCTAAGAGTTGCAAGGTAATTTGCAGCTATTGCTCACGACCTTCCTTGGTCGTTGGCCATATAAGAATGTAGTCAATAAGCATAATCATGATTTATCCAGGTATGGCTTACACATTCGATTCATGAGGTCCATGAATATTGTCGATGCATGTGTTAAGCCAAATGGTACGACAAGGAACTCGTAATGCTCGAAGTGAGTCCTAACGGTCATTTTAAGGATGTTTCCTTCTTGTATTCACAGTGGAGGACATCTTGTCCTCAAGTTGATCTTTGAGTGGTAACTATAACCTGGTGATTTGTCTGTTCATGTTATCAGTCCTTGGCAAAGGATTCTGATTCTCAATTCTTTGGAATTTATGCAAAATGGAACTCTCAACTTTCTCCTCGTGTCCTTAACTAAGGATGTCATGTCCATAATTCCTTCTGTCTAGCAGCTCTTGTAGTTATACCAGAAGCTCATGCTTCGCGGACGAAGCTAGTCGGCAAGGTGTCATTCGACACTGGTGCTGCTCCTGGCACGAGGTTTATCTTAAACTCCTCTTGTTGTTGTGGAGGGGCGTTCCTGGCAAATCCTCAGAAAAGGCTACTGGAACTTCTTTCATCACGGGGATGTTTTCAGGCTCCGCAGTCTACTCGGAGGCGTTTATATGTCTCTTCGACCAATGAGAGATGTCGCAGATCCGCTGCCTTGTGGGGTCTAGCACCCTTGCACCTATTGCAGGGAGGTTGTGCACTATAAATGTTTCATCATTCGCAAGAGGGATGCGACTGATTTTCTTATATCAAACGACTTCAGCTGTATACCTGGATTTCCGATCCATGCTGAATATCATATCATGACTTCCCAAGTCAATGGTAACAGAAGGTTCCGGCCTTCTGAGTCCCTAAAATATAATCCTTGATTGCTTCGACTGCTTAACCAGTCTTTTATGTGCCCATTTCTAAAGAATATGGGACGTCTATTCTACTTGGAACTAGGCCAAGTGGTTTCTTAAGTTCTAAGCATGCAAAGTTAAAGTTGGTGCCAGTATTAATCAAAAATAGATGCATAAGGTTGGTTAATAGGGAACGTACCCGTAACCGCATCTGGATCCTGGCGTGCTTCACGAGTTTCGATCGTGAAAACCCTTCCTTGCTTGTTTCTTCCTAGGGCAATCTTTCCTAAAGTTCCCTGCTTCACCACATCGGTAGCAACCTGGTACTCTACCTTTATTTCTTTTGTCTGGATCCTTCGCCTAACAGGCATCCTTGCTGTGTCCTTTTTTCCCACACTTTCCGCACTTAGGCCTCAGACATCGGCCTTCATGGGGAAAATTGCATTCCCTGCACCTTGGCTTAGTCCCCAAGTAAACTTTACCACCAGCCTTATTAGTGGCTCCATCAGCTTTCCTGCCACGCGATGAGTTCACTTCCTTCCTTTTGTTAGCTTTAGAGTTTCCATAGCTGACTTGGGTGCTTATTTTTAGGTTTGAAGACTTCCTCTTCTTGTTGCCAGATGACTCCACATGAGTCTCTTTCTTGTTATCCTCAGATTCCGAAAATTTTCCCATGCGTAGAGCTTCTTCAGTAAGAGTGACACTCAATTCGGTAGCCTCTGCGATGGTTGGGGGCTTCGAGGTAGTCACCATGCTCCTAATTTGAGGTGCAAGTCCCCAAATGAACCGTTCAATCCTCTTGAATTCTGGCTTGACTAAGTAGGGGACGACCCTAGACAAGTCGTGAAATCGCTGGACATATTCAGAAATCTTTGGCCCGTCCATTTTCAAATTCCAGAACTCCACCTCAAGCTTCTGGATTTCAGCCCTATAACAGTATTTCTTCTCCATCATTCCCTTGAGCTCGTCCCAGCTCAGTGCATAAGCAGCTTCTGCACCAAGGGTCTGAACCTGAAGGTTCCACCAGGAGAGTGTGTCATCTAAAAATAACCCTGAGATAAAGGTAACTCTCTGCTGGGGTGAACAGTTACTCATTCTTAGAACGGAGTCAGTCTTTTCTGCCCAACGAACAAATGCAACGGCGCCTCCTGTGCCATCAAAATTCAATGGCTTGCAGTCCAGGAATTGTTTATAGGTGCAGCCAGTTGGAGGGTTATTCCTGGTAGTGCCACCGCTGTGCTCAGAGCGGAGGGCTTCATGTCGTGCAATTGCCTGTGAGATTCGTTCTTGAAGCTCGGCTTCTGTCCTTGGTAATGTACTGGTGTTTGTGTCACGTCTGGGCGGCATTCTCTTCTGTCAAAATGGTATGAAGTAGGTTAGACAACATTCCATATTTGTCTATGAGGCACATAGCACCATAAGCCATCATGTAATCACCTAATTTCACGTGTATATATAATCAACAATGTATGAGCGAGGAAACAATTACTGAGCCTTCATAGGCTTGGCTACCTGGCTTATTGTTTGTAATGGGAAAAATGGACTCGAGGCTACATCGCCTTGGTCATTCAGGTTTTAGTTATTTCCTGCTACATTGGTTTTCTTAGGTCTTTAGCTTTACTGATGTGTATATTTTCCCAGAGATGGGGTTGTTCATGTAGGGGTGATAGAAAGTGTAACGTTACTGAATCTTTTCGAATGTTATCCATCTTTTCTTGCTTAAATATCGTTTCTCAATCGTCTCGTACACGGATAGAAGTATCAGACATGAAGTAGGCAAAGTCAGGTTTCCTACTTTATAAAGTGCTAAAGCACTGATCTATGTATTGTTCTACCATATGAAGGTGTGAACACCTATAGATTATTTTTGGAGGGATGGTGATCGTTAACCTGACCCGCAGAGTCCACCAGGATTTCTATGCACTACAAGTTGTTATTACGTGGGCCCCCGTAATAATAAATTGTCTTGCACAGTTACCCCAGTTTTCTCTCGTCCAAGCAGATAATCATTCAAGGAGGGGACACTACTGTCCTTATACCTCTGTCATGTAAAGGATCATTGTGGTGGTCCACGTGCTAACACTCGTTATCGTTACGCGTGTATAGGCACGATGATTAAATGAAATAGGAATAAAGAAAATTCCTAGTAGTTGGAGGGGCACCTTCAAGATGAATACCTCATCTTCCTTGTCTGGTCAGGTGTCATCAATCTTTGCTCACAAAAGCCGCAGGGATCTCGTCCTGCTGATTAAGAATGCGTTCAAGGTTGCCGTGTCTGCCTCGCCGTCACTATCGTAGTCATGCACCTTCATGATCGAGAGAGAAGAGCAGCCATTTCCTACGGAATCAAGCTCAGAATCTTGTTTGGTAATCACTCCAGCCATGAGCTTTGCAATGAACGCGAGGTCGATAGCTTCATCGTGCGAGTTACGTACAGTAATAGGAGTCGGAGTCGAAAGTATCTTATTCACGTCATTAATTATTCCGTACACGTATTCGTATGTATTCACGTCAATATTTATTCCGTACACTTATTCGTATGTATGTATCGATAAACAAATATGTTACTTAGCATAAACAGGCATTTCGATGCATCATATCACGTATAACTCTCGTTTTTTTTTGGGGGGGGTCATTTTTTTTTTCTAGTTGTCGATTCACGACTGAGACACAAAAACACTACTTGGTATTGGTTATCACAAAGGGTGTATTTTATCTTTGGCAAGTCTAACTCGTGTAGACTATGCCTTAGTTGGCACCTTATCTTGAGGGTATTCCCTACTAATGTCCTTGCCTTGTCTCTTCTTTGAAAATTGTTTGACTCATGGATCTTGACGCTTACGTGAATGCAATGAAAAACCTTTTTGTAAATTTTTTTGTGAGAGAACTCTAGTGATTGTAGTCTAGACTCGAGAGGGAATCCTAGTTCACTACAATCGAAGCTCTGATACCAAACTGTCACACCCTGACTTTTGCGGAAGCGTATGATGTGTGACTGGTTTAATATCATTGCATTCAATCGTAATAAACAACTACATGATCAAAACGATGTTCATCCATTCATAAAATTTGAGTATTACAAACACTAGTTATTCAAGTTTTTAAAACACAACCTTCGACTAGGTTACAAACCAAAAAAAGTGGATGACATCTAAACTTGAAGTCTACTTCTAGTTACGACACCTGCGCCCAAGATCCATCATGTTACCTGAAATACATGTAATTTTGGAAAACATCAACAAAAGTTGAGCGAGTTCATGCGTTTTGTATGAGTACTGTAATCTTGTAAATCTTTGAGAGACTCCTTTGTAAACAGGTATGAAAAGCGTGTATAAACATGAATGTTTTACAAGGACTTTAAGGCATGTGAGGACATAGGGAGCACTCGCAATGAGTAAGCATATACCCTTGTCGATTTTCCTCGACTGTGTCGATTAACCTCGACCGTGTCGATTTACCTTGACTGTGTCGATTACCCTCGACTGGGACACCGAAGCACTGCTTGGTACTAGTTGTGACCATGAGTGGGGTTCGGCCGTACCCGTTAGATCTAACCCTCGTCCCTAATTATGTATTAATGGCATTTCTGTATTTAGTCTATGCTCACATGATCTAGTATTTCATAGGCATTTCATACCGTTTCAAGTATTCGTAACATGTATTTCACTCCCGAGAGTTATAAAACCAAAAACAGTTAAAGAAAGGGGGGAGCATGAACTCACTGTTTTGCGTCTTCAGTACTCGTAACTCAAATATCGTCAACAACCACGACTACCTACAATGTGTTAGGGTCTATTAGACGAGCGGGCCGTGCCTTGCCTTAGTATTCATGTTTTGAGTTACGTTTCCTTTATATCTTTAACATTATCCAAAGTTATAATACTTCTCAAGTGTTTATTTTCGTAGTTTCCTTCCCAAGGATGGGAGTATTTCATACATGTGTATTTGTATTCTCGTATTTGTAGTTTCCAAAATAATATATTTTCAAGTCTTACTTTAGAAAATATATTTAAACTTGTTTTGTCAAAAACAATGTATTCCAAGAAAATATAATTTAACTTCATAAAATAATATATTTTCTACTTGTCGAAAATATGATATACTTTGTAATAATAATAAAATCATACTTTCATCTCTTCTGTATCCAAAACAATGTTTACCAAAAATATATTTGTAACGGTATTCTCTGGAATATTTCATAAGTTACGTTTTATCGTTCGGCTTCACAATATTAAGTGTGTAACTTATATTTCATTCCTTGAGATTTTTGGTATTATTTTGGAGTTGTGAATGTCATGGTATATTGTTAAGTTATATTATTTTACCATAAAATAATATAACTATTCCACAAAATAAACAAATATCCACACAAGTGTCTTAATATAAAATATATATTCTAAATATATATTTATCCATTTTTATTTACAAAAACCAACCTCCAATACTTGTATTTTTGTTACAAAAATCTATGGCAAAGTTTATATTGAAAATCTAGGTAAAAAATACATTTGTAAATACTTGTTAGAAAATATTTTCTAAGTGTTGGAATTTTTAGAAAATTTCGTCATAGTTTCCTTTGTAAATGGGGGTGTCCATGCTATTTATCAAATCATTTTATTTCCCAAAAATCATTCCAACAACCAACAATCATAAACTAAACATCTTGCACTTACCAAGTGCAAAAACTATAAAACTTACAATACATCATGAACTTGATCTTTCACAAAAACGCGTAGTAACTTGGTAAAGTGTTTAGTAGCCTTAGTTACCCTTCAAAATATGTTTACTACTTGGTAAACTTCATTCTTGGAATTTTTAGATGTTTACAACTTGTAAACATGTTTTACAAAAATGTTTATTTATAACATCTTCTTGTTTCAAAAGTATTTCTATACTTATTTTGCCACTAAAAATAGTGTAGGTTTCATAAAATCATGATCTTTCAAAAATCATCTTTTTAAACTTGGTTCTTTTAGAAAAATCATTCACAAATCTTAGATCTACAAGTTTACTAGTTCACTTTGTTTATCATTTTACAAGAAACCATTTTATATTCAAGTTCATGTCTTTACTAGAAGGTGATTATCTTATGTAAACACATAATCATCTCCTAACTTGCTAAATCATGTTTTTAATCATAATCTAGCAAGTTCCATGTAATGATCAACATCAATATCTCTAGTAATCAACAAACAACATCATCCATATACTAAACAACATCATTCTATCCATATTTCATCATATGTTAGCTTTATGTTCATGATTCCAACTTATGTCTTTTAATGTTTTAGTGATTTCCATCATGTTACATCTTTTAACCAAGCAAAATAGAAGTAAATAAGGGTTAAGATGATCTTACTACTAGCTTTAAGCTAGGGAAGAAACAATGAAGGAAATCGAGTGGATAAAAGCTTGCTATAGAGGTCCTTCAAGATCCAAGAGTTCCACACTTCCTTAGACACCTTGTAACACCTTTGTGAGCACTTGGAATGGATGGAGCCTGATCGAAAATGGTGGTGGTGGTGAGGGGGTTTACGGCCGAGAGTGTGTGAGGGAGAGGGTGAGAGTGTTGTGGTGTGTATGGTGTGTGTGAGAATGAGGACATCTAACTCTTCTTATAACCATTTACTTCTATTACCCAATGGTTTACATGTTTCCAAAAGTACAAGCCAATATCTTACCAAATCCTAGTAAGATCAAGTGAGATTTAGGAAGATTAGGGAGATCCCAAGTGGGGGCCACATGTGACCGTCCCAAGTGGGGGAGGGGGTATCTAGTTGGGCTTTGATGATAAGTTAAGTGTCTAGTTAGGAATTCAAGTATATTAGTTAGTGTTTGTGTGTATTTGATGTTATATAGTGTGTTAGGGTGTTCGGGGGTCATAACTAGCTCAAAAATAATAAAACAATGTTTCTAGCAATATTTTGGTGTTCCGGGTAATGTCCGGTTGTTTGGTTAAATACTGATTCGTTAAAGTGCTAAGTTATATCGTATAGTGTCTTTTATGTGCCCTTTTGTGACACTTTTAATTCCCGACACTTAGGAAAGCATTCAGGACCATTTTGCCATATTTTTGCACATTACTAGCTTGTTAAAAAGCTGAATTTTGCTGAATTATGCATAATTCTGCACTTTGGGTGAGTTTTAGGCACTTTCCGGCACTTTATCTATCACTTAGAAAATCAGTTTTGTGGTCCTTACTTCCCTACACACTATACTAGTGTAATACGTAGTCTCTGTCTCATACTGGGCCTCAAAATATTGTCTGTCTATGTACTGAACATCGTCAGCATTTTCAGTTTGTCTGTTAATGGTGCCAATTCTGTTCTGTGTATCATTAGAACTATCTCGTGTTGCATGTAGCAATGATAAAAGTCTTGCAACATGAAATGCCATTGTATGTATATAACAGTAATCAAAAATTCATTTGTCTTGTAAACTAGATCATGCACAGTTATTAAGGCACATGTTACTGTTCAATTAGTGTACGGAATGTACGGAAAAGTGATGGTTGTCACATTACTAAAGATGAGTTGGTGATAAATACCGGAGCTGTTATCTCGGTTGTTCAGTACTTTCGTGATAATAAAACAAGCAGGCGTTGATTTTGCCAAGATTGAAGGAATGAATCTGGCCATAAGCGTTGTGGATTCTCAGCATTATTCGAATGTAAGTGGATCGAGTGATACGCTTATCTATTCTGATCAAGGTGGGCATGGTTTGTTCGGGAGTAAATCACCACCCAAAGATCAACAACTTGTGAGTGTCGGATTCTGCTAGTTATTCGGAATGTTTCGAATCATCACAGAAGACGTGTCGGGTTCTGCTAGTTATTCGGAATGTTTCGAATCATAACAGAAGACGGATGCGGTTTACATATTCAATCTTCATTGCTTCATTAAAATTACAACACACGATAAAATGCTTGGAAAATTGCATCAACTCTCCTATATCAACATACTCTTCTCCAGACGCTTAGTTGTTATGAATGACAACTTGAGGGGTCTAGTTAACTTTCAGATTCAGATTCAGGAAGCAGATGATTTGTCAAAAAACATGGTCAACAACAGATAATGAACGGATTATTGGACTTCTTGTTCCTAATGTACGCCTCAATTCATCTTTTTTACTCTTTTCTTCGATGTCAACAAATCTTTTCAGTAATCAGTACGCAACAAAGACACCGCCTTGTTAATTTTAGAGTATTTTTAACTTATGTTGATGGATAACGCAAACAAGTTCTCCACAGTTTGTTATTCAGATCTCTATTCGGTCATCTTTCCAAACTGCAACACACGATAAGTTTAAACTTTATAGTGTGTGATTTGACCAGGAAATGATTGGAGGTGAAGGTTCAGTGCACGAAAAGTTTCTTACGAAATATACGTGACAAAACAAGTATGTTGGGAATTAAACGCATGTACGTGACAAAACAAGGATCGTTCTAATAGATTAAAGAGAATAAACCAAGTACAAATCATCTGCTTTCTGAATCTGAATCTGAATGTTAACTTTGACTCATAAACCCTTAAATCCCAACGCTTCTCTAAAAAAATTTGTTCCTTTCCTTTTCATGAGGTAAAACCGGTTTCAACATCAAGGGTTGTTTTTCACCCTGTGTGAGCATTGGAAGCCCGACAAACAGTCTTGCAATTACGTCTTCAATCAAGACCGCATTGTTAATTTTAATGATGATTCGAAACATTCCGAATAACTAGCAGAAGAACCCGACACGTCTTCTATGATGATTCGAAACATTCACGAACCACAATGGACTCAGACTCATACTACTCACCCTCCCCTAAGGAAAGGTTTTCCTGATGACTCAAGATAAAACAGTTGGTTTGTGTTCATATCAGCGTTGTTTATCACCCTGTGTGAGCATTGTAAGCCCGACCACTAGCAGAAGAACCCGACACGTCTTCTATGATGATTCGAAACATTCACGAACAACAATGGACTCACACTCATTGTTGCGAATTTGGTTTCTTCGGTACAGGCTGATGAAACCGAAGACTCAGACTCCTTACAACTCTCATAAAATGCCTCACCCTTCCTTTTATTCTGTAAATATTAAATAAAGAATAACACCATGCCCGTAATCCCGCGTTGATAGCTTCCGTTTTATTACAGTCATACGACACGTTTTTTTGTTCTTCAATCTTTGTTACTTGTTAATGTTTTATTTTTTTCTACTTTTAGAAAGGTTTGAGCATCTCACGACTGTAAAATGTCTAGTGTGATTTACACCTTAAATCCCTTAAATACTTTGAGAAAAATCAAATTTTCGTTCCATACGGGCCGTATAAAAGTATACGGCCCGTATACACGTTCATATACATTGTATACGACCAGGCAAACTTATTTACACATGGTGTATACGGTCCGTATACTCTTATACGGCCCGTATGGAATTAAAAAAACTGACAAAGTCTGCTGGTACAGACTTTGTTATTTTTTTTTATTCTATACGGGCCATATAACAGTATACGGCCCGTATACACCATGTGTAAATAAGTTTTTTCCATGTGTTAATATTAGGACCCTAAATTAATTGTAACAAAAAGAAATGTGTATGAATAATTGCTCATTATGTGTAGCTATCATTTTTTTTATTTCATAACTTTATTCGGTATTGTGATAGAAATGGTAAATCTATTTAGTGTTAATTGCCATTTTAGTCCCTGTGGTTTGGGTCATTTTGCCAGTTTAGTCCAAAGGTTTCATTTTTAACATCTGGATCCAAAAAAGTTTCATCGTTGCCATTTTGGTCCAACTGACTTAACCCCATCCATTCACATCTGTTAAATCAAGGGCAAGTTGGTCATTTATATATCAGGTTTATTCACCTCATTTATAAATATGTATATATAAATAGCCTATCTTTATACCCTGTTTCTTTATACCCTTGACCAAAATTTGAAACACATACTCTCTCTCTCTCTCTACTCCCTCTCTATACCTCCACCAACCGTCGAACACCATCACCATCACCGGACTACCACAACTATCACCAGGAACCGACCACCACAACCAATCACCACCACCCGACCACCATGGAACCCGCCACTACAACACGACCAGATCCAGAACCCGCCACCACCACCCCCATTTCGACAGTTGATTTGTGCATCGAAACCCTAGATCTGGGTCAAATCACCGGCGATAGCTAGGTCTTTTAAGCCGGAACCATAGCCGCCAACCCTCGGCTCTCTCTCTCTCTCTCTCTGTTTCTCGGTTCTCTCTTTATTAGTGGGGCGCTGATATTGGGTGGAAACAAGTAGAAAAAAAGGAGGGGTGGAGATGGGTGGTAGTGGTGTGGTGGTTGTGTTTTAAAGGGGGTGGAGATGGGTGGTTGTTGTGGTGGTGGTTTTTTAGAGGGGTAGAGATGCGTGGCAGTGGTGCGGTGGTGATAATGGTGCGTGACGGTGGGGCACAGTAGTGGTGGACAAAAACCAAAGTTATCATCATATACATAAATCAGCACTAACATTGACCGCTCCGGCGAGGACCTGACAACGTCTTTCAGAACAAGCGGTTAATCATGGTGAATTTGGTGGAATCGAGGGTTGGATTTAGGGGGAAAAGGGGATGATGATGATGATCAGGTGATGTAAGGGCTAAAGGAATATATAATTTCTTTTATTTTTTTAGAGTTAAATGCATTCATTTTTATTTATTTAGAACTCTTTAAAAAAGTGACGGTAGGATGGAGATGGGTGGCAGTGGTGCGGTGGTGATAATGGTGGCTGACGGTGAGACAGAGATGGGTGGCAGTGGTGTGGTGTGATGGTTGTGTTTTAGAAAGTGGAGATGGATGGTTATGGTGGTTTTGTACTAGATTTTTTGAAAGAAACAGGGTATAATAAAGACAGAGGGAGGAGAGAGAGACCGAAAGAGAAGAAACAGGGTATAAAGACAAAGGGAGGAGAGAGAGACTGAAAAAGGGTATAAACTTTGATAAAAATAAACATTTAATAAAAATAATAGACAAAATGACAAAAATACCCCTTGACTAACTGAGAAGCATGGATGGGGTTAAGTCAGTTGGACCAAAATGGCAACGATGAAACTTTTTTGGATCCAGATGTTAAAAATGAAACATTTGGACTAAACTGGCAAAATGGCCCAAACCACAGGGACTAAAATGGCAATTAACTCATCTTTTTATCATCATGTATTCTTGTATTGTGATGGAAATAGAAAAATCTTTTCATCATCATTGGTTTTTTAGATGTGACAAATCAGAGTGACTTTAGGCGGTCCGGAGTGGAGTCGGCAAAGTCAAGCGACACTGATCGGTGACCGATGCCAAGGCATTTACCGCACATGTTTTACCGATTGTGGGGAGAAATCGGTGAGGGAATACCGAATCCGGGAGGGGGAGGGAAGGGGAGAGAGTGGGGGGGGGTGTGGTGGGGTCTATACCATCTCAATCAATCACAAATTTTTCTTTTTTTTTTAAATAGTTTACCAATTCATGAAGTGTCTAACCATTGCCAACACTTTACCACTTTGACATGGCACACTCTCATTGGTTGATTTTGAAGTTTACCATTTTCAAGTGTCTAACAACTCCCTACACCCTTACAACTTATAAAATTTGTAATAAATTTAACATGATTCTATCAAATTACACTTAAAAATACCTATTTTCCATCACATTTTTATTAAAATTATATAACAAAGGAATAATTGAATTATACATAAGTCATAATATGCATTAAAATCTTTTACGCTATGGAAAAAGTTGAATGAAGAAAAAAAAGGACTTGTTAACCAATTAAATGCATTAATGCAACCTAAAATTATTAGTGTACAGAAGAAAAGAAATTGCATTCACTATTTTTTTTAACAACAAATAGAGAGACCCTTTATAATTTAGTTTTCATTAATCCGCTAATAAATATGAGATATCATTTAGACAAAGTAACACTTTTAGGGTCTAACATTTAAAAGTTGTAAGTTTGGGGTTTAAGGTTATAACTTTGTATAAGTAGGGCTGTCCAAATTGCTCGACGATCGCTCGAAAAATGCTCGTTCAATTTCCGTTCAGTTTGTAAATGAGCCGCTTGAAGCGGACACACATGCGGGATTTTTAGCCCGTCCGAACACACATGGCAACAACCGGACTTCAATGTTGCACAACTCATTCGACAGTGATTTAGTTCGTAGAGCTGGACTTGAAGCGGACACACATGTTGCCCCCTTTTACGACTAGCTTAATTGGAAAATAAATTGTGTTAAAATTTTGAATTGCAACGCTAACAACCAAAAAAAAAATAAACTTATATATATTTCCTTTCTCACACACCTAAATCGTACACAATTTTTTTCAACCATTTTTCTCTTTACACCCTGATCTCTAGCCATTTTTCTCTCTACACTTTAACCTATCTTTATCATCTTCTAAAATTGGATGATAACACTCGCTTTTAAGATTTGTTAAACGATGACACAAACCCGAACCGAACTTACCTGAATCAAACCTCAAATGAATCAAAACTTTGGTTTTCTACAATAGAGTAAACTGCCATTTTGGTCCCTGTGGTTTGGACAGTTTTGCCATTTTAGTCCAAATCTCAAACTTTTTAAATCTAGGTCCCCGTGGTTTGCATTTTGTTGCCATTTTAGTCCAAATCTCAAAAACTCTCATTTTTTACTGTTCCAACATGCCTTTTTTTTTGTCTTTTTTGTGCAAGGGTAGTTTTGTCCATTTACTTTTTATTAAAACAATTTCTTAATTAAAAATGGCACACCCCCAAAATCCACATGCGGAGTATCACCGCTTGGAGGCGTGACTGACCAGGATCAAGCCACCAATCATATTGAACATAGCGTATAAATAAATGAAAAAAAAAACCCAAACACAATATAATTGGTGTCCAACAAAACATGGTCTAAGTAATAAGCGGAAGCATAATGTTTAAAACCAAAACAAAAGTTCAATTGTATCAAATGTTTGACATGGTATATGACAATCCATGTCCCACAACGACCACGCCTCCCCGTGCAAGCTCCAAGAGTACCTAACGACCTGCAAGGCATGTAACAACGAGTCAACAACAAATTTGAGCGAGTTCACAGTTGGTTGATTAGGTTTTGGTTTCGTTTCAATAATCGTAAGTTCGTTCTGTACACCACGTTTTAATCAGTAACCATGTTTCCCAAACCTTCTCAGTGATTAGTGGGGGCTTCCCATGTGAATTACCAGACCGTACCATATCGACTACTAACGAAAGTAAGTTGTGCCCTAAGTCAATGTCTAACATCATTGACCCTTTGCCTTAGTCCATTAGTACACGCCCGTTCGAACGACACGGTGTGAGGTTTGTTAAACCTAATAGCGCTATTAACTAATGACCCGCTCGCCATCGGCCTCGGCGATTAAGTCGATATAAAATGAGGGACTTATGATAGAGTTTTGGTCCAGTATGTTTAATCTTGTTGTCCTACCCAAGGAGGACGAACGTATGTATCCTACCGAAGGAGAATACGCAAGGTTTAATCTTGGCATCTTACCCATGGAGGATGGCCGTACATATCATACCCAAGGAGAATATGTAGTTTCCATTTTAGTTCTTTAACCCATTCCCAACCCTTGGGAATCCCATGCCTTGGAAAGAGTGTAAACTCACCTCGGTTTGCTCGGTAAGATTATTACTCGCTTTCAAATATTCAGTCAAAGCCTATAGCAATCATACCTACATAATCAGTTGGCATCCACATTGTTTGCATATAGGTCATGATCATGGATGTATACCCAGGCAATACTATCACATAGCACTTAACTGTTGTTCTAGTTCATATCAATCCATAGTTCACATGTATGATACGTAACAATATCTAGCAGTTGAGTGTATTGATTACAAGAACCATCTTATATCATTTGACTACAATCATAACAATCTTAATCACATAGACAACCACTAATATTCACACAGTAGTCATGACATACTAACCCACTGATCATGCAAAGACCCTTACGGTGAAACCCCAGAGTGACGAAACCCCCACCTGTTTCGTCGACAAGGAAATGGCGAAACCCCCTGGTGTTTCGTCGACTATGCTAACAGTTTCAGCATACATACACACAGAAACCCTAATCCGTATCACCGCTATCGTCAATCATGCAATTGTCGTCCAAACACAGTAAACGTTAAGGCTACCTAACATCATTCCAATTACATCATAGCACTTAACATCTAGCATAAACCCTAATCATGCCATAAACAATCAGTTACATGTCATCTGAATCTCATAAACATCAACATCGATCATGAACAGTGGGCACAAATCATTTCATTCATAACATTAGATCCAAATCTGAATGATTTAAGATAGAACATCAAATCGAATCATGGACAGTGAACATAATCAATCACAATCATATACAATAGAATCGTCAAACTCTCAAGAACAACATCACATATTATCGACACAACGATTCTGAGTTTATACTGTTTACAAAAACCCTAGCCTAAACACACAAAGGCATCATATAGAAATTATATCTACCGTAGGGTTTTTACACTAACCGTAACGTCGAACAGTTTAGATAGATCGAGATGGATGATGCTCGAAGTTTTCTACAATCGCCGTCGTACATCAGTTAGAGAGTTTCTAGGGTTACACAATGGCAACTTGCGTAACCTATGGCCTTATATACGTAACTTATACCGCGTTGGGCCCTTACTGGGCTTCGGGGTAAGGTGGGCCGACGAAACCCCCTTGTTTCGTCGATGAGGTGATGACGAAACTCCAAGGGTTTCCGTCGAGTGGGTTTTCGTCGAGTGTGGGTTATGGCAAACTCTCATGTTTCATCATATTCATATAATAATAATAATCACAATCATCATATGTCAAACAGTTCACAATTAATCATATAGTCCAATCAATAATGTGTCAAACATATAATCAACAAGAACAATTACAATTCAACAAATTATACAAACATAGTTGTGAACAAATAACGTAAACAATTATCGTGCAATTAATGCGAAGATGAAATCTTGGAAACTCGAGTTGTCACATTATCCCCAACTTGAAAGAAATTTCGTCCCGAAATTTAGCATGCGGTTACTGAGGAAGCCGGTTAAGTTGCGTGGTTTACTGGTTTTCCTGGGGTGTCACATCATCCCCCCGTTGATTTGGAATTTCGTCCCGAAATTCCGCAGTAGCGTCAGCCTCAGTAGTAGTTGCATTGTTCCCGAACAACTGGGGATACTTGAGTTTCATTTGATCTTCTCGTTCCCAGGTGAACTCTGGGCCACGACGGGAGTTCCAACGAACTCGAACAAGAGGTATTCTGGTATGCTTGAGAACCTTCACGTCTCGGTCTGTAATCTCTATCGGTTCTTCGACGAATCGCAACTGGTCGTCTATAGTGAGCTCTTTAAAAGGAACTATGAGGGTCTCATCTGACAGACATTTCTTCAGATTTAACACGTGCAATACGTTGTGAACTCCACTGAGTTCTGCGGGTAGGTTTAGTTTGTAGGCCACTTTGCCTATTTTCTCGATGATTTCGAACGGTCCGACATAACGCGGATTGAGTTTGCCTCGTTTGCCAAAACGAACTACACCTTTCCAAGGTGAGACTTTGAGTAGCACTCGATCCCTAACTTGGAACTCGAGTGGTTTCCTGCGCTAATCAGCGTAGCTGTTCTGACGCTCACGAGCTACCGCCAATCGTTATCGTATTTGTGCATTCCTTTCCGTTGTGTCTACTACAAATTCTAGACCCGTGATCTGGCTGTCACCAACTTCTGCCCAGCAAAGATGTGATCGGCATTTACGCCCGTACAATGCCTCAAATGGAGCGGCCTGAATGCTGGTGTGGTAGCTGTTATTATATGAAAATTCCACTAACGCCAAATGTTTTTCCCAGCCGTTGCCAAAATCGATCACACATGCCCTAAGCATGTCTTCAAGGGTTTGGATGGTGCGTTTAGACTGCCCATCCGTTTGTGGATGATAAGCGGTGCTCATGTCTAAACGTGAGCCAAAGGATTTTTGCATAGCTTGCCACAATTCAGAAGTAAAACGCGCATCACGATCGGAAATAATGGAGGTTGGCACCCCGTGCCTCGAAACCACTTCCTTTAAGTAAACGTCTGCTAAAGTAGAGAACTTGTCTGTTTCTTTGATGGCTAAAAAGTGTGCAGACTTAGTCAATCGATCCACTATCACCCAAATAGTATCATTTCCACGTTGAGATCTAGGGAGGCCAGTAACAAAATCCATGGAAATTTGTTCCTATTTTCATTGTGGTATCTCCGGTTGTTGGAGTAGGCCCGATGGTTTCTGATATTCAGTCTTGACTCTTGCACAAGTCAAACATTTGCTAACGTAGGTTGCTATGTGTGCTTTCATGCTAGGCCACCAGTATGTAGTCTTCAAGTCGTGGTACATCTTATCCGAACCAGGATGTACCGAATAACGTGACTTATGTGCTTCATCCATCACCAGCTCGCGTAAGTTTCCATAGTGTGGGACCCAAATGCGCCCTGTAACGTAGTAAGCGCCGTCTTCCTTTTGTTCTAATCATTTCCTTGACCCACGTAGGGACTCTGCCCTGACGTTCTCTGCTTTCAATGCTTCAACCTGAGCATCCCGTATCTGAGTAGGAAGACTAGATTGGATGGTAAGTTGTAATGCTCGCACGCGCTTAGGCGTAGTGTCCTTTCGACTGAGGGCATCGGCCACAACATTGGCCTTGCCCGGATGGTACTTGATCGCACATTCGTAATCATTCAAGAGTTTGACCCATCGACGTTGTCGCATGTTTAACTCCTTCTGTTTGAAGATATGCTCGAGACTCCTGTGATCGGTGTAAATGGTGCACTTGGTACCGTACAGGTAATGTCTCCATATCTTGAGTGCGAAAACAACAGCTCCCAGCTCCAGATCGTGTGTAGTGTAATTCCTTTCGTGAACTTTAAGTTGGCGCGATGCATAAGAAATGACTTTATCCCGTTGCATCAACACGCAACCAAGACCCTGAATTGACGCGTCGCAATAAACCACAAAAATCGTCTGTGCCTTCAGGCAATGAAAGAATCGGTGCGCTACAAAGTCTGTCTTTTAAGTGTTGAAATGCATATTCTTGTGTATTACCCCAACGATAGGTGACACCTTTCTGAGTTAGTGAAGTGAGAGGTTGATCAATCTTGGAGAAATCCTTGATGAACCTTCGGTAGTAGCCCGCCAAACCCAAGAATTGGCGGATTTCTGTTGGTGTGCGGGGTGCAGGCTAGTTCTTGATCGAGTCTACCTTGGATGGATCAACATGAATCCCTTCCTTGTTTACCACGTGGCCTAGAAAGTGGACTTCACGAAGCCAAAAGTCGCATTTCGAAAACTTGGCATACAACTGTTCTGTTCGAAGGAGTTCTAAAATAAGCCGTAGATGTTGCTCGTGTTCCTCCCGACTCTTAGAGTAGATCAGAATGTCTTCGATGAATACTATAATAAACTTATCCAGGTAGGGCTTGCACACTCTGTTCATAAGATCCATGAAGACTGCGGGTGCGTTTGTCAATCCAAAAGGCATAACCAGAAACTCGTAATGCCCATAACGAGTCCTGAACGCTGTCTTAGAGATATCCTCGTCTCGGACTCTCAGTTGATGGTAGCCTGACCTCAGGTCAATCTTCGAATAGTAGATCGACCCTTGCAGCTGATCGAATAAGTCATCAATGCGTGGGAGTGGATAGCGATTCTTTACGGTCACCTTGTTGAGTTCGCAGTAGTCAATACACATTCGGAAGGTACCGTCTTTCTTTTTCACAAATAATACTGGAGCTCCCCAAGGCGAAGAGCTAGGACGAATAAAACCCTTATCCAAGAGCTCTTGTAGTTGCGTGGACAGTTCTTCAAGTTCTGAGGGAGCTAGACGATAAGGTGCACGAGCTATGGGCGCTGCTCCAGGAGCTAGCTCGATCTGAAATTCAACCTGATGATGAGGCGGAATACCAGGTAATTCCTCAGGGAATACCTCAGGAAAGTCACGTACGACCGGAAAATCTTCATACTTCTTTTCTTTCGAGGATGCATCAGAAATGAGGGCTAGGATAGCAGTGTGGCCCTTTCGCAAACACTTCTGGGCCTTAAGAAAAGAAATGATGCCAACAACAGCACCACTCTTGTCGCCATGAATCACTAAAGGTTCCCCATCTGGACGAGGAATGCGTACGACCTTTTCCTTGCAAAGGATCTCTGCTCGATGTTGCGATAACCAATCCATACCAATAACAATGTCGAAACTACCCAAAACGATAGGAATGAGGTCGATAGAAAAGGTTTGACCAGCTAAGATGAGATTACAACCCCTAACTATGTGTGTGGCTTCAAGACTTTTCCCGTTTGCTAGCTCTACTGATGTGTGTAAAATGCAACATATAAATTACATCAAATAAGGCATAAAACTAACCCTTTTTAAGTACTAATATTGGAAAAAGAGCGTTTTTGTCTTCCTTTTGTATTTTCAGGATTAAATGAGCTCAAAAACACGAAAGAAGCAAAAAGACAGCTAATTCCAACATAAATACAAGGAAAGGAACATAAGTGGACTGCCCGACCCCTCAACGGCATCTTCCCAAGCAAAATAGAGAAGGCAGAAGGCTGAACACGTCCCGTGCTCAGCCAGCACGGGGCCGTGCCCAAGAAGCAGCAGAAAAGACAAACCTATAGAAGCTTCTATTGCCCACCACGGGCCGGGTCCAGCGGACACGGGGGCGTGTCGAAAGTACAGCAGGCGCATTAATTGTAATTGCGAATTACAATTAATGAGGAGAGAGAGTGTCAGACAGGCACGGGGCCGTGCCCAGCGGACACGGGGCCGTGCCCAGCTCTCTGTTCAGCCTATAAATAGGAGTGCTTGGATTCATTTCAACTTATCCCTTGGCACACCACCTCTCTCACACTTCATCCACCACCCACCACCATCACAACACCATCATCCACCACCATCATCCATTGTCCATCATAGAGTGTGTGAGTCGTCTCGGGATCCAAGATTGATCGTAAGAGTTCTTGACAATCAAGGCCATGTTTGCCTAAGTCTCTTACATCACTTGGTGAAGACAAAGTGTCTAGTATAATACTTTTTATTTCTAATCTTTTGCACTTTTTATTTGGTTTTGTATTAATGACTTTAATAACTAGTTACTTATGTTGAAGGTGATCTTTCCTTATCGTTTGTCTGTGGTGTCTTGGCATTATTTTACTGTCTATATAAAATAAAGGATTTTCACCATTCATATCTCCACGGTCTATATGGAGGTATGTTGGCTACCTGGTCGGGGGTTAAGGGAACAGTTTGGTAAAGGTCTTGCCATTGTTCAGCGTTTAGAGGTCCTGCAATGGACCTGGGTCAAATTTAGTAGGACCTCCTTCAATGCTTCACGGTATTGGATGGCGGGGGTCCAAACTCTTTGATCCCCTCATAAGTTAACTACTATTAATACTATAACCCGGCTATTTAGGACTGTATCCCTGCTGACTCAGACTACTTAGCCGAGGGTAACGTCACCGCCAAAAGCGGGGCCTACCACAATACTGCATTAATAACTTAATTCATTATCTTCCAATAATCCACCCTTTTAGGATTGTATCCTTGCTGACTCAAACTACTGGGGTGAGGGTAACGTCACCTTCAAAAGAGGGGCCTACTACAATAACTAAGATAATCTCTTAATTATGTGCAAAAGTGCGGAAATAATCAAAGGTTATACTAGATACGAGTCGGAACCAAGTGATTCATCTTGTCTATCTGTTTTTCTTTTATTTTTATTTTCAGCATTTTAGTTAGTTTTTATCTTTTCTTAGTTTAAAACATTTTTCTAAACTTTTTATTTTGATTAGACGTTGAGGATAAACCGGTACTAAAAGCTCTTGTGTCCTTGGACGACCTCGGTATCTTACCAACGCTATACTACGCTCACGATGGATGCACTTGCCCATATGTGTGTTTAGTGTTAGTAAAATATCGTGTTTTATAAATTTAAAACTTGGCTAAAATAAGTGTTAAAAAAGGGCTTAAAATATACACCTAATATATATAACACTTCGCACGCATCAAGTTTTTTTGGCGCCGTTGCCGGGGACACAAGGATTTTAAGAAAGTTAGGAATCAACGGCCTAATCATTTTTTTATTTTCTTTTTAATTTTTTTTAGGATTTTCTTAGTTTTTCAGCTTCTACAGAGCTCAGCACGGGCCGTGCCCGCTGAACACGCCCCCGTGCTAAATCATTGGAACTGGCAATCCTGTTTTACGTCAGACAGTAAGCTGAACACGGGGCCGTGCTCACCCAACACGCCCCCGTGCCCAAGATTCACTTACTGAAAACAGAACCGTTAGATCCCGGCGGTTGGTAATTTCTGACATAAACATGAGTGATAGTAATTGTTTTTACTTTCGGCACTCTTATGGTACGTGGTGTCAATTATGTGGTGGCAAACATGAAGAAGTAAAATGCTACTTTCTAAATTATAGGCCCCACTACATGGACCCACCGACTTCTTACAACCTTAAGAGGGGCGAAAGTAAAAATAAGCACTATTTCTCCCTCGAATGCGCCCAGCCAGATATTCTAAGGGAAATGCTCATTGATGAGTTATTTCAACTAGAAAAGCTAATTCTAAATTGGTTAAAAGAGCTTAGGAAGGATTTTTTTAATCCACCCCAAGACGATGACCATGACGAAATGCTGGAACCGCATTCCGACAACCTCGTTGCTCCCGAAAATACCTTAGTACCTAGCAAAGACTTGGACGATAGTCGTCCCTGTGTCGATTGTGCCGTGAAGGACTCTCCATCGACTTCGTTCGGTGCATACATAGACCTGAGCGATTCGGCATACACCTTCTTTAACGAGAGCCCGGGAAAGGGTTGGACTTGTCCACCTAGAATGAAAATAGGAATTACCCTTACCGACAACCTCTTGCGTTCTCGCCTTAGTCTAGAACAATTAAGGTATCTTAGGCACTTTGGGGTTGTTCCAACCAATCAGGAGCCACCCGATTCTAACAAGTTCCTTAAAAACTAGACAACTTCATAAAACAGTCCCTCGACACGGGGCCGTGTCCAGCCAACACGCCCCGTGTCCATCAAAAGATTCCATTATGATCAGTACGTCAGAATACGGACAAACTGTGTCAGAACTCCACCTACACACGGGGCCGTGTCCATTGGACACGGGGCCGTGTCCAGGATGCTGTCGTTTTCTATAAATGCAGCCAAGAATTCTGCACATTTGGACCAACTTGGGACAGAGATTTGCAGGAATCTTCTCTCAAACTATCCTAGGTAAGTCTAAAAGAAGGTTCCAACAACCCATCTTGTCCTTTCCTCTTTTAGCCATTTCCTTCTTCTCCATCTTTCTTCAAGAACTACCATTAAAAGTTTGAATTCTTCCAACTTTGTGGTAAGGATTAATGAGTTTTGTTCAAGGAATCTTGGTAAAAACATGTTATGTAACATTGTTTTAAGTTATTAGCGACTAAAAAGACCCCACAAGTTCAGAAAATAACTTAAAAATCCAAGTTTCCTTGCTCCAAAATTCTGCAGAAAGATGAACACGGGGCCGTGCTCATTGAGCACGGGGCCGTGTCCTATAACTGTTTCATTAAATAAACTTTTTCAGTTTATTTTTCGTAGGATGTCGAGTGAAAACAGCGAAACATCTTCTGTGCATTCGTCAAACAGCCGAAGAGGAAGGAGACCCTCCATTGAAGCTACACTTGTGCACTATGTGATAGCATTAAGGGAGGCTCTCGACGAAATGACTTCAGTAGAGGAGGTCCTAGTCGACCGTATTAACGATCTTACGATGGGACTTGAAAACAGCTTCCAAGAAATTAACCTCTTGCACCAGAGGTTAAATATTCTTGTAGCACCCCCGATGGAACCAGTCCTTCCTCAGCAGGATTGGAACCTGGCACTCGGAATCAACAACCCTACCGGGTGGGAAGACTTTCCGGCGGAACCTCCCGTGGAACACCAACAAGAGATCCCGGTGGAAGTCGAAACTCCTCAAACTAATGCCAATGAGCCTTCTTTTCTCCTTCCAAGGGAGGTGGAAGAATGGCTCGCTGACATATGAGGAGAACCGCACGCGGAAGAAGGAGTTCAAAAAGGTCTTGTTTAACCAAGATTAGTTACTTCTTGGAAATTTTGCTAATTAAAATAAAGTAGAGGCTAGAACTCCATGGTTTATTATTTCTTTGTTTTATCTAGTTTAATCTTAATTTTGGACTATGTAAGGTCTCTCTATGATTGCAATGAAATGATGGTTTTTAAAGTTTGGATGGTTTTTCATGAATAAAACACACTCATGGTGGTAAGGGATGAAAAGGGGAACGAGAAAAATGAACTCATGCACAAGAACAAGGCAACCCGACAATTCTCTCCATTTCAGAAGGTTCGACACGGGCCGTGCCCAACCAACACGGCCCCGTGCTGAACCACCTGCAGAAAACGCCCAGTTCAGGTAACTGGACACGGGCCGTGTTCACCCAACACGCCCCCGTGTCCAGACTTCTGTTTCTCTTATTTTAATTTTGTTACTGGCACTTGAACACGGGGCCCTGCCCGGATAACACGGGGCCGTGTTCAGCGCCCAGTAACAGAAATTTTTTTGCTTTTTACACCATTTTACACATCTAATCAACCTAAAAATTTATTTTTGGGACACATTGAGGACAATGTGTAATTTAAGTGAGGGGGGATGCTAAAACCTTGAATTTTGCAAGTCCTAAATACAAGCCTTACACAAAACTCTATTGGAACCGCTAATCACCCCAAATTTTTTTCAAAAAAAAAAAAAAAAAAAAATTCTTACTTGTCTAGGTTTAACTTGGGAAATTCAAGTTCTCAAAAAGGTTATATTTTTACAAATTTACAACCAATAGCGTAGTGATAAAAAGAACCAACATAAGAAAATTATGAAAAGACATGACAAACTTAGTTAAAATTTGATTATATATACTTGATCACATAAAAACCCATTCCCACAAAAGTGAGTTTTGAGCCTTTATTGAGCATACAATTACATATCATTAGACTAAATGCTCATTTTTCGTTTCTTGTGTGAATAGCCGCTTGGTTCTTACAACTCTAGAACTTGCCATGACGATACATTCCCGGTCCTTATCAACTTAAACCCGAGTAAGTAAATGATGGAGGCATTAGGACTAACCATTTTTATTTCTACTCCATTATTTTTCTTTTTCTTTTACCACCTACCCAAAAATCCCCCTAGTTAGCCCCTTTGAGCCTAAACCTATTCATTTCATCACCCAAACCAAAAACCCTTTTACCCACCAAAACCTTTTTATTTTTTTTAACCCTTTGTTTTAGTAACAAGTTCGGTTTTTCGTATGATTGAAAAAAAAAAAAATTGTGTTGATGATGAAGCAAAAAGAAAATAAACAAACAAGTTCATCAAAAATAACTTTGTTTGAACAAAAGCTTCATCAAAATAAAAGGTTACAAAAATAAAGTCTTACGAAAACGACACTTGTTACGCTTTTCGCCTTTTTCTACTAACCACTAACCACTATCCCAACCACCTACCTTTAACCCAAGCCTAACCCTTAACCCACAAAGTCCTCTTGATATTTACAAAGGTATAAAAGTTAAAAAGGAGGAGGATTGATTGCTTGGCAAGCTTATGGTAGGAATAAGTTCCATGCCGCTCTCGAGTGATTCACTAAAAATACACCTTCGGCCGAGTGTGAGTGATTTATCCCGTGAGGTATGTGAACTTGTATATAGATGGAATTTTAAAAAGGCATGTTATGCCCAAATAAGTAATTTCTCCTATGAAACGTTCTAAATAAATCATTATGAATAGGATTGTAAATAAATAAAAATAAAACCCAAAAAGATCTTGGATATCCCGACACTCTACGACAAGCCCAAAAACCTTCTCTTCTACCTATTCCATTTGGGAGTGTAAGCCACATATTAAAGAGTTTTGCTTGAGGACAAGCAAAAGTTCAAGTGTGGGGGTATTTGATGTGTGTAAAATGCAACATATAAATTACATCAAATAAGGCATAAAACTAACCCTTTTTAAGTACTAATATTGGAAAAAGAGCGTTTTTGTCTTCCTTTTGTATTTTCAGGATTAAATGAGCTCAAAAACACGAAAGAAGCAAAAAGACAGCTAATTCCAACATAAATACAAGGAAAGGAACATAAGTGGACTGCCCGACCCCTCAACGGCATCTTCCCAAGCAAAATAGAGAAGGCAGAAGGCTGAACACGCCCCGTGCTCAGCCAGCACGGGGCCGTGCCCAAGAAGCAGCAGAAAAGACAAACCTATAGAAGTTTCTATTGCCCACCACGGGCCGTGTCCAGCGGACACGGGGGCGTGTCGAAAGTACAGCAGGCGCATTAATTGTAATTGCGAATTACAATTAATGAGGAGAGAGAGTGTCAGACAGGCACGGGGCCGTGCCCAGCGGACACGGGGCCGTGCCCAGCTCTCTGTTCAGCCTATAAATAGGAGTGATTGGATTCATTTCAACTTATCCCTTGGCACACCACCTCTCTCACACTTCATCCACCACCCACCACCATCACAACACCATCATCCACCACCATCATCCATTGTCCATCATAGAGTGTGTGAGTCGTCTCGGGATCCAAGATTGATCGTAAGAGTTCTTGACAATCAAGGCCATGTTTACCTAAGTCTCTTACATCACTTGGTGAAGACAAAGTGTCTAGTATAATACTTTTTATTTCTAATCTTTTTGCACTGTTGATTTGGTTTTGTATTAATGACTTTAATAACTAGTTACTTATGTTGAAGGTGATCTTTCCTTATCGTTTGTCTGTGGTGTCTTGGCATTATTTTACTGTCTATATAAAATAAAGGATTTTCACCATTCATATCTCCACGGTCTATATGGAGGTATGTTGGCTACCTGGTCGGGGGTTAAGGGAACGGTTTGGTAAAGGTCTTGCCATTGTTCAGCGTTTAGAGGTCCTGCAATGGACCTGGGTCAAATTTAGTAGGACCTCCTTCAATGCTTCACGGTATTGGATGGCGGAGGTCCAAACTCTTTGATCCCCTCATAAGTTAACTACTATTAATACTATAACCCGGCTATTTAGGACTGTATCCCTGCTGACTCAGACTACTTAGCCGAGGGTAACGTCACCGCCAAAAGCGGGGCCTACCACAATACTGCATTAATAACTTAATTCATTATCTTCCAATAATCCACCCTTTTAGGATTGTATCCTTGCTGACTCAAACTACTGGGGTGAGGGTAACGTCACCTTCAAAAGAGGGGCCTACTACAATAACTAAGATAATCTCTTAATTATGTGCAAAAGTGTGGAAATAATCAAAGGTTATACTAGATACGAGTCGGAACCAAGTGATTCATCTTGTCTATCTGTTTTTCTTTTATTTTTATTTTCAGCATTTTAGTTAGTTTTTATCTTTTCTTAGTTTAAAACATTTTTCTAAACTTTTTATTTTGATTAGACGTTGAGGATAAACCGGTACTAAAAGCTCTTGTGTCCTTGGACGACCTCGGTATCTTACCAACGCTATACTACGCTCACGATGGGTGCACTTGCCCATATGTGTGTTTAGTGTTAGTAAAATATCGTGTTTTATAAATTTAAAACTTGGCTAAAATAAGTGTTAAAAAAGGGCTTAAAATATACACCTAATATATATAACACTTCGCACGCATCACTACCATATGCTTGGTGTTCAAAAGTGTTGGGGTACGTTTAAGCATTTGACTAACTTTTAGAGACACATTACTGGTATCGGCACCCGAATCAAATAAAACATTAACATAAAAGTTATCCAGTAGAAACTTACCCATCACGACATTGGGATCATTCCTTGCATCACCCTGCCCAATCACGAACGCACGGCCCCGGGCACCATTGTTTCCATTGTTTCCCCCGTTGTTGTTTACGTTCCCCTGATTGTTGTTGTTATTCTGATTCTGGTTCAACTGGGGGCAGTTTCTCTTGAAGTGACCTTCAGCACCACATTGAAAGCATCCCCTGTTACCCTGCTGTTGCTGCGGCTGATTCTGTTGAACTTGCTGTTGCTATTGACGATTCTGATTCGCAGGTCGCACGCTCCTGCAATCCTTGGCTTCATGGCCCATCTTAAGACACCTCTGACAACGACCCTTGTTGCACTGACCACTGTGGTTTCTGTTGCATCTATTGCACTTTGGGTGATTTCCCCTGTATCCACCCTGACCCTGATCTTGACCACCTGAAGAATGCTGACCGGGACTCTTGAAGTCGTCTGTCTTTCGTTGTTGAGCCTGTGACTGAACAGAGGTTGAACCCTTGCTTAAGATCCCATCCCATTTACGCTTGTTGTCGTTGGGGGCATCAGATGTAGTGGTAGTAGCACTAATACGCTTTGGTAACCTATTCTGCTCCACCGCCTGATCAGTGAGACGAAGAGCCAACTTGATGATTTGCTGAATGGTGCCAAGATTGGCTGAGGTCACGTGACTTTGAATTTCTGGCACCAAACCTTTAAGGTACAGCTCGATGCGCTTGATAGGAGGATCTACCAAAGTAGGACACAATATTGCCAGCTCATTCGACCTTTTCGTATACGCTTCGATTTCTGACCCTGTCATCTTTAGGTTGAAGGACTCGACCTCCAACTTGTGGATGTCATCACGATTGCAGTATTCTTCCTTGATCAGTGTCACACCCCCAAAATCCACCCGCGGAGTACCACCGCTTGGAGGCGTGACATGACCAGGATCAAGCCACCAATCATATCAAACATAGTATTTAAGTGTAAAAGTAGGAAAAGGTAATTCATCTTGACATGACTGATGTTCATAACCAAACATTGTTTAAGTAGCGGAAGCATAATAATGAAAACCCAAAATAAGTTATAAGTTCAAATATCGTCTACGATCCGTATCCCACAACGACCTGCTCCTTCCTGTGCAAGCTCCATATGTACCTAAGGTCCTGCAAGGCATGCAACAGAGAATCAACAACTAGTTGAGCGAGTTCACAGTAAATAAGTTCGTAATAGTAAGTTTGTTTCGTAACATGTGGCGCTACTAGGCCGATCGTATGTTCTATTAGTGGGGGCTTCCCATGTTGCATATACACTAGACTATTTGTAACCATAAGTGTTCTTCACAACCGAGAACAGTAGTACGTACATAGTTTACGTAGGCTTTACGTAAGTGTCCTTCACAACTGAGGACAGTATTGAGTATAAGTTCACGTAGGTTTTACGTGAGTATCCTTCACAACCGAGGATAGCATTGAGTATAAGTTCACGTAGGTTTTACGTGAGTATCCTTCACAACCGAGGATAGCATTGAGTATAAGTTCACGTAGGTTTTACGTGAGTATCCTTCACAACCGAGGATAGCATTGAGTATAAGTTCACGTAGGTTTTACGTGAGTATCCTTCACAACCGAGGATAATGGTATGGTAGTCTAGTATCAGTGTATGTACGAATCTATTCAACCTTATTCCTTCCATCCCATTCCCCAAACCCTGGGAATCCCATGCCTTAGTAAGGGTGTGAACTCACCTTGGTTTGCTCGGTATGCTAAGTGTATGCTCACAAGTAATCAATCGCGTCCTAAAGTAGGCACGTATGTGAAATCAGTTTGTGTTCAATTTGTTCACGTATAAACATGTAGCACGTAATCACAATCATATACAAGATGGTTACACTTAACAACAGTTAAATATTCCAGTTAATGCTTAACAGAATTAACCCAAGTTCCTGCACAGATCAGCTATTCGGCGAAACACACATGTTGGCGAAACACAGATATTGACGAAACACATAAGTTGGCGAAACACACATTTGGCGAAACAAGTTCTGTTTCGTCGTGGTCTTAGTTGGCGAATCAGAATTCTAATTCGTCGATTGTCCTTGGCGAAACACATTCTGTTTCGCCGAGAGTTCTGTTTCGTCGAACAGCTCAGTTACGAAATCACAGAAACCCTAATCATTCTAACAGCCGTCATCAATATCATCAATCATCAACAACACAGAAAACATTCTAATCCTCATACAGAAATCATCGGTTATCATACATCACATAACATTGTATATCATAATCATGTGCTAACCCTAAATCCTCTATGCTGGCCTTTCCCATTCAGCAACAATCATCAACAGCAATTGAATCATAAATCTCATAACACAAGAATCGAAATCCATATTATATGTTCAAGCAATATCAATTCATCAAGTAACACGAGTGTAAACGTTATATAACGTCAAGCCTTATCGTTTTCAAGCAAAACAGTTAGCAATGGATATAAATCAAACAGCACGCATAGCTTAAACACTAACCACGAAGAATGAGATAATAACTTGATCGATTCGAGGCTTCGGGAATGCTAGATCGCCGTCAACAGAGAAGGAGAGACTCTAGGGTTTCGGTTGTGATGATAGCAGGTGTAAAACTGATGATGTTTCACGTTTTAAGACTCAAAATAACGTGTTGGGCCCGAACTGGGCTTCGGTGGATCTGGGCTCGGCGAAACAGCCTGTTTCGTCGAGAGGGTTGTTGGCGAAACTGACCTGTTTCGTCGAGATCGATCTTGGCGAATCTCACTTGTGTTTCGTCGGGTTCTTTTATAGTTTAACAGTTTAAGTTTTACAAACAGTACACATGTTATACAATCACACATAACCATGCAATCGCAACTATAAAGTCAAAGTCAACGTGCATCAAATGCGAATAAAGAATGTCGGAAATTCGAGTTGTCACATTATCCCCAACTTAAAAGAAATTTCGTCCCGAAATTTAGCATGCAGTTACTGAGGAAGCTAGTAAAGCTAGTGGTGTGACGTTGTTCACCTGTATTGTATCGCGGCTCCCCGAGCAGGTTTGCGAAGATTACTGGTTTTCTTGGGGTGTCACATTATCCCCCCGTTGATTTGGAATTTCGTCCCGAAATTCTGTATTGGTAGCTTCAGCCTCAGTAGTAGTTGCATTGGTTCCGAATAACTGGGGATACTTGAGTTTCATATGATCTTCACGCTCCTAGGTGAACTCTGGGCCGCGACGGGAGTTCCAACGAACTCGTACAAGAGGGATTCTCGTGTTCTTGAGGACCTTAACATCCTGGTCCGTGATCTCAACTGGTTCCTCGACGAACTGCAACCGCTCGTCGATAGTGAGTTCCTTAAAAGGAACTATGTGGGTCTCATCTGACAGACACTTCTTCAGATTCGACACGTGAAAGACGTTGTGAACTGCACTGAGTTCAGCTGGTAAGTTCAATCGGTAGGCTACCCTGCCTATCTTCTCAATAACTTCTAAAGGTCCGACGTATCGTGGATTAAGTTTGCCGCGTTTGTCAAAACGAACAACACTCTTCCAGGGTGAAACTTTGAGTAGCGCTCGATCCCCAACTTGGAATTCGAGTAGTTTTCTGTCTTTATCTGCGTATGCTTTCTGACGGTCGCGAGCTGCCGCCATGCGTTGTCGTATTTGTGCAATCTTTTCTGTAGTATCGACTACCATTTCTGGACCCGTGATCTGAATATCTCCCACCTCTGCCCAACAGAGAGGTGACCGGCACTTACGCCCGTACAATGCCTCGAATGGTGCAGCTTTAATGCTGGTGTGGTAGCTGTTGTTGTAAGAAAATTCCACAAGTGGCAGATGTTTTTCCCAACCATTGCCAAAGTCAATTACGCATGCTCGAAGCATGTCTTCTAGAGTTGGAATGGTGCGCTCAGACTGCCCATCCGTCTGAGGGTGGTAAGCTGTGCTCATGTCTAAACGAGAGCCAAAAGATTTGTGCATTGCTTGCCATAGTTCTGAAGTAAATCGTGCGTCCCGATCAGAGATAATAGAGGTTGGCACCCCGTGCCTTGAGACCACTTCTTTCAAGTAGATGTCTGCTAGTGTAGAGAACTTGTCTGTTTCTTTGGTAGCCAGGAAGTGTGCAGACTTTGTGAGTCGATCCACGATCACCCAAATAGTATCGTCTCCGCGCTGAGATCTAGGTAAGCCAGTAACAAAATCCATGGAAATTTGTTCCCATTTCCATTGAGGTATCTCAGGTTGTTGAAGTGGACCTGACGGTTTCTGATATTCTGCCTTGACTCTCACACAAGTCAAGCATTTGCTAACGTATGTGGCTATGTGGGCCTTCATGCTAGGCCACCAGTATATAGTTTTGATATCGTGGTACATTTTATCCGAACCTGGATGTACCGAGTAGCGAGACTTATGAGCTTCATCCATTACCAGCTCGCGTAAGTCATCATAGTGTGGGATCCAGATGCGTCCTGTGACGTAGTAAGCACCATCTTCCTTCTGTTCTAAGCGTTGCCTTGAGCCGCGTAGGGCTTCAGCCCTGACGTTGTCTGGTTTCAATGCTTCTACCTGAGCATTTCGTATCTGAGAAGGTAGACTAGACTGTATAGTGAGTTGTAAAGCTCGCACGCGCTTAGGCGCGGTGTCCTTTCGACTGAGGGCGTCAGCCACAACATTGGCTTTGCCTGGGTGGTACCTGATTGAGCATTCATAGTCATTCAACAGTTCGACCCATCGTCGCTGTCGCATATTCAGTTCCTTCTGTTTGAATATATGTTCGAGGCTTCTGTGGTCAGTGTAGATAGCACATTTGGTACCGTACAAGTAGTGTCGCCATATCTTAAGTGCAAAAACAACCGCTCCCAGTTCTAAATCGTGTGTAGTGTAATTCCGTTCGTGAATCTTAAGTTGGCGCGAAGCATAAGCAATAACTTTATCCCGTTGCATCAACATACATCCAAGACCCTGGAGAGATGCATCACAATAGACTACAAAATCGTCCGTGCCTTCAGGCAAAGAGAGGATAGGTGCGCTACAGAGTCTATCCTTTAAGTGCTGAAACGCTGATTCCTGTGTATTACCCCAACGGTAAACAACACCTTTCTGTGTCAGTAGTGTAAACGGCTGTGCAATCTTTGAGAAGTCTTTGATGAACCGTCTGTAGTAACCCGCCAAACCCAAGAATTGGCGTATTTCAGTTGGTGTGCGAGGTGCAGGCCAGTTCTTGATCGAATCCACCTTGGATGGATCGACATGAATCCCATCCTGGTTTACCACGTGGCCTAAGAAGTGGACTTCACGAAGCCAGAAGTCGCATTTTGAAAACTTAGCGTATAGCTGTTCCGTTCGAAGAAGTTCCAAAATAAGTCGTAAGTGCTGCTCGTGTTCCTCCTGACTCTTTGAATAAATCAGGATGTCGTCGATGAAGACAATGACAAACTTGTCAAGATAGGGTTTGCACACCCTGTTCATAAGATCCATGAAAACCGTAGGCGCGTTCGTTAGCCCGAATGGCATGACCATAAACTCGTAGTGGCCGTAGCGAGTTCTAAATGCTGTTTTGGAGACGTCCTCATCCCGGACTCTCAGCTGATGGTACCCTGACCTTAAGTCTATCTTGGAGTAGTAGCTCGACCCTTGCAGCTGGTCGAATAAATCATCTATGCGCGGAAGAGGATAACGATTCTTGATCGTCACCTTGTTGAGTTCACGGTAGTCTATACACACCCTGAACGTACCGTCTTTCTTCCTTACGAATAACACTGGAGCTCCCCAAGGCGAAGAGCTAGGACGTATAAAACCCTTTTCCAAGAGTTCTTGTAGCTGCTTTGACAGTTCTTCCAATTCAGTTGGAGCTAAACGATAAGGTGCTCGAGCTATGGGTGCTGCTCCTGGAGCGAGCTCGATCTGAAATTCGACCTGACGATGAGGCGGTAACCCAGGTAACTCTTCAGGAAACACTTGAGGAAAAAATCGCGTACTACAGGAATATCCTCAATCTTTTTCTCTTTCTTCGATGTATTCGTAACGAGTGCTAAAACAGCTGCGTGGCCCTTTCGTAAACACTTCTGAGCCTTCAAGAAAGAAATGATGCCACTCACGACACCACTCTTGTCGCCTTGAACTTCGAGAGGTTCTTTACCAGAACGGGGAATACGAATGATCTTTCCTTTGCAAAGAGTCTCTGCTCGGTGTTGAGGTAACCAATCCATACCAATGTCGATGTCGAAACCATCACAACTTTGGGGTCATTCCTAGTATCACCCTGACTAAACACGAACACTCGACCCCTGGCATCATTGCCGTCGTTATTACCCCCCGTTGTTGTCTTCCCTAGTTCCCGTTTCCTTGGTTGTGGTTCTAATTCTGGTTCTGGTTCAACCGTGGGGAGTGTCTCTTGAAGTGACTTTCAGCACCACACTGATAACATCCCTTGTTACCCTGCTGTTGCTGCCGATTCTATAGATCTTGTATCTGTTGTTGTTGGTTCTGGCTTGCAGGACGTGAGTTTCTACCATCCTTGACTCCATGACCAAGCTTGTCGCATCATTGACAATGATTTCGGTTGCACTGCCCGCTGTGGTGCAAGTTACATCGTTTGCACTTAGGGTGGTTTCCCCTGTATCCACCCTGCCATTGACTGCTAAAAGGTTGCTGACCAGGACTTTGGTTGTCATCGATCTTTGACTGCTGTGCCTGGGACAGAATCGTAGTCGAACCCTTGCTAGAGGTTCCATCCCACTTTCATTTATTGTCACTGGGAATAGCAGAAGTAGTAGCAGTAGCACCAATACGTCTAGACAGCTTGTTCTGTTCCACTGCCTGGTCTGTGAGACGATGAGCAAGATGAGTAACATCTTGAATAGTAGCAAGATTAGCAGTCGTCACATGACTTTGAATTTCTGGTACTAAGCCTTTGAGGTACAGCTCAAAGCTCTTTATGGGAGGATCCACCATAGTTGGACACAAAATTGCCAGTTTGTTGGATCGTTATCGTGCACGCTTCTATCTCTGACCCCGTCATCTTCATGTAAAAGGACTCCACTTCCAACTTGTGGATGGCATCATAACTACTGTATTCACGTTTGATAGGTTCCTTAAAATCATTCCATGGGGTGGCATTAGCAGCCGCCAGCCCCAGCATCTGAACTTGCGCGTTCCACCAAGTTAACGCAGTGCCTTCGAGAGTATCAGTGGCATATTCCACCTTACGAGCCTCGGGTCATTCACACACTCGAAGACCGATTCGAGTTCCTCGAACTAATGGAGGAGTCCAACAGCTCCTTCAGTGTCGCTGAAAGTAGTAGGACGACAGTCCATAAAAGTCTTGTATGTGCACACAGGTGGCTGAGCGTGTTGACTTGTCGTGTGCGTAAGAGTAATCAAAATTAAGCACAAGTGTTGAGTTACGAGAGTAGGATCTAAAGATCCTAGAGTAAGTGGTGATGGCAGGTTACACCTCCTGCTTGGGCAGCTGCGAGTGCTGCAGTAACTTGTTCAGTGATCGAAGCCGCCAACCGGGCTTGAGTTAGGTTAACGCGTCCACTCATGATCTTGACATCAAGGAGAACATGTGGGTGAGAGGTTCGCGAATAGTGCGAAGAGAGTGAGCACACAAGTATTCTCAAGCAATAATGTATAGTAAGTTCTGTAATCTAGGCATACCGCGAGCAAAGTTCTATGTAATTCTAGCAAGTAGGTAAGGTAACATGAATAGTAGTACCTATGATGTTGAGCCTTGCACGTGGAGCGAAGCGTCGTTGTGGATCGTTGAGAGCACTGTTCTGGTTATAGTCTGGTTTTAACAAAAATCGTTTTCCCCTTATTAAAACCGAGTTCTCTATAACCAATGGCTCTGATACCAATCTGTCACACCCCCAAAATCCACCCGCGGAGTACCACCGCTTGGAGGCGTGACATGACCAGGATCAAGCCACCAATCATATCAAACATAGTATTTAAGTGTAAAAGTAGGAAAAGGTAATTCATCTTGACATGACTGATGTTCATAACCAAACATTGTTTAAGTAGCGGAAGCATAATAATGAAAACCCAAAATAAGTTATAAGTTCAAATATCGTCTACGATCCGTATCCCACAACGACCTGCTCCTTCCTGTGCAAGCTCCATATGTACCTAAGGTCCTGCAAGGCATGCAACAGAGAATCAACAACTAGTTGAGCGAGTTCACAGTAAATAAGTTCGTAATAGTAAGTTTGTTTCGTAACATGTGGCGCTACTAGGCCGATCGTATGTTCTATTAGTGGGGGCTTCCCATGTTGCATATACACTAGACTATTTGTAACCATAAGTGTTCTTCATAACCGAGAACAGTAGTACGTACATAGTTTACGTAGGCTTTACGTAAGTGTCCTTCACAACCGAGGACAGTATTGAGTATAAGTTCACGTAGGTTTTACGTGAGTATCCTTCACAACCGAGGATAGCATTGAGTATAAGTTCACGTAGGTTTTACGTGAGTATCCTTCACAACCGAGGATAGCATTGAGTATAAGTTCACGTAGGTTTTACGTGAGTATCCTTCACAACCGAGGATAGCATTGAGTATAAGTTCACGTAGGTTTTACGTGAGTATCCTTCACAACCGAGGATAATGGTATGGTAGTCTAGTATCAGTGTATGTACGAATCTATTCAACCTTATTCCTTCCATCCCATTCCCCAAACCCTGGGAATCCCATGCCTTAGTAAGGGTGTGAACTCACCTTGGTTTGCTCGGTATGCTAAGTGTATGCTCACAAGTAATCAATCGCGTCCTAAAGTAGGCACGTATGTGAAATCAGTTTGTGTTCAATTTGTTCACGTATAAACATGTAGCACGTAATCACAATCATATACAAGATGGTTACACTTAACAACAGTTAAATATTCCAGTTAATGCTTAACAGAATTAACCCAAGTTCCTGCACAGATCAGCTATTCGGCGAAACACACATGTTGGCGAAACACAGATATTGACGAAACACATAAGTTGGCGAAACACACATTTGGCGAAACAAGTTCTGTTTCGTCGTGGTCTTAGTTGGCGAATCAGAATTCTAATTCGTCGATTGTCCTTGGCGAAACACATTCTGTTTCGCCGAGAGTTCTGTTTCGTCGAACAGCTCAGTTACGAAATCACAGAAACCCTAATCATTCTAACAGCCGTCATCAATATCATCAATCATCAACAACACAGAAAACATTCTAATCCTCATACAGAAATCATCGGTTATCATACATCACATAACATTGTATATCATAATCATGTGCTAACCCTAAATCCTCTATGCTGGCCTTTCCCATTCAGCAACAATCATCAACAGCAATTGAATCATAAATCTCATAACACAAGAATCGAAATCCATATTATATGTTCAAGCAATATCAATTCATCAAGTAACACGAGTGTAAACGTTATATAACGTCAAGCCTTATCGTTTTCAAGCAAAACAGTTAGCAATGGATATAAATCAAACAGCACGCATAGCTTAAACACTAACCACGAAGAATGAGATAATAACTTGATCGATTCGAGGCTTCGGGAATGCTAGATCGCCGTCAACAGAGAAGGAGAGACTCTAGGGTTTCGGTTGTGATGATAGCAGGTGTAAAACTGATGATGTTTCACGTTTTAAGACTCAAAATAACGTGTTGGGCCCGAACTGGGCTTCGGTGGATCTGGGCTCGGCGAAACAGCCTGTTTCGTCGAGAGGGTTGTTGGCGAAACTGACCTGTTTCGTCGAGATCGATCTTGGCGAATCTCACTTGTGTTTCGTCGGGTTCTTTTATAGTTTAACAGTTTAAGTTTTACAAACAGTACACATGTTATACAATCACACATAACCATGCAATCGCAACTATAAAGTCAAAGTCAACGTGCATCAAATGCGAATAAAGAATGTCGGAAATTCGAGTTGTCACATTATCCCCAACTTAAAAGAAATTTCGTCCCGAAATTTAGCATGCAGTTACTGAGGAAGCTAGTAAAGCTAGTGGTGTGACGTTGTTCACCTGTATTGTATCGCGGCTCCCCGAGCAGGTTTGCGAAGATTACTGGTTTTCTTGGGGTGTCACATTATCCCCCCGTTGATTTGGAATTTCGTCCCGAAATTCTGTATTGGTAGCTTCAGCCTCAGTAGTAGTTGCATTGGTTCCGAATAACTGGGGATACTTGAGTTTCATATGATCTTCACGCTCCCAGGTGAACTCTGGGCCGCGACGGGAGTTCCAACGAACTCGTACAAGAGGGATTCTCGTGTTCTTGAGGACCTTAACATCCTGGTCCGTGATCTCAACTGGTTCCTCGACGAACTGCAACCGCTCGTCGATAGTGAGTTCCTTAAAAGGAACTATGTGGGTCTCATCTGACAGACACTTCTTCAGATTCGACACGTGAAAGACGTTGTGAACTGCACTGAGTTCAGCTGGTAAGTTCAATCGGTAGGCTACCCTGCCTATCTTCTCAATAACTTCTAAAGGTCCGACGTATCGTGGATTAAGTTTGCCGCGTTTGTCAAAACGAACAACACTCTTCCAGGGTGAAACTTTGAGTAGCGCTCGATCCCCAACTTGGAATTCGAGTAGTTTTCTGTCTTTATCTGCGTATGCTTTCTGACGGTCGCGAGCTGCCGCCATGCGTTGTCGTATTTGTGCAATCTTTTCTGTAGTATCGACTACCATTTCTGGACCCGTGATCTGAATATCTCCCACCTCTGCCCAACAGAGAGGTGACCGGCACTTACGCCCGTACAATGCCTCGAATGGTGCAGCTTTAATGCTGGTGTGGTAGCTGTTGTTGTAAGAAAATTCCACAAGTGGCAGATGTTTTTCCCAACCATTGCCAAAGTCAACTACGCATGCTCGAAGCATGTCTTCTAGAGTTGGAATGGTGCGCTCAGACTGCCCATCCGTCTGAGGGTGGTAAGCTGTGCTCATGTCTAAACGAGAGCCAAAAGATTTGTGCATTGCTTGCCATAGTTCTGAAGTAAATCGTGCGTCCCGATCAGAGATAATAGAGGTTGGCACCCCGTGCCTTGAGACCACTTCTTTCAAGTAGATGTCTGCTAGTGTAGAGAACTTGTCTGTTTCTTTGGTAGCCAGGAAGTGTGCAGACTTTGTGAGTCGATCCACGATCACCCAAATAGTATCGTCTCCGCGCTGAGATCTAGGTAAGCCAGTAACAAAATCCATGGAAATTTGTTCCCATTTCCATTGAGGTATCTCAGGTTGTTGAAGTGGACCTGACGGTTTCTGATATTCTGCCTTGACTCTCACACAAGTCAAGCATTTGCTAACGTATGTGGCTATGTGGGCCTTCATGCTAGGCCACCAGTATATAGTTTTGATATCGTGGTACATTTTATCCGAACCTGGATGTACCGAGTAGCGAGACTTATGAGCTTCATCCATTACCAGCTCGCGTAAGTCATCATAGTGTGGGATCCAGATGCGTCCTGTGACGTAGTAAGCACCATCTTCCTTCTGTTCTAAGCGTTGCCTTGAGCCGCGTAGGGCTTCAGCCCTGACGTTGTCTGGTTTCAATGCTTCTACCTGAGCATTTCGTATCTGAGAAGGTAGACTAGACTGTATAGTGAGTTGTAAAGCTCGCACGCGCTTAGGCGCGGTGTCCTTTCGACTGAGGGCGTCAGCCACAACATTGGCTTTGCCTGGGTGGTACCTGATTGAGCATTCATAGTCATTCAACAGTTCGACCCATCGTCGCTGTCGCATATTCAGTTCCTTCTGTTTGAATATATGTTCGAGGCTTCTGTGGTCAGTGTAGATAGCACATTTGGTACCGTACAAGTAGTGTCGCCATATCTTAAGTGCAAAAACAACCGCTCCCAGTTCTAAATCGTGTGTAGTGTAATTCCGTTCGTGAATCTTAAGTTGGCGCGAAGCATAAGCAATAACTTTATCCCGTTGCATCAACATACATCCAAGACCCTGGAGAGATGCATCACAATAGACTACAAAATCGTCCGTGCCTTCAGGCAAAGAGAGGATAGGTGCGCTACAGAGTCTATCCTTTAAGTGCTGAAATGCTGATTCCTGTGTATTACCCCAACGGTAAACAACACCTTTCTGTGTCAGTAGTGTAAACGGCTGTGCAATCTTTGAGAAGTCTTTGATGAACCGTCTGTAGTAACCCGCCAAACCCAAGAATTGGCGTATTTCAGTTGGTGTGCGAGGTGCAGGCCAGTTCTTGATCGAATCCACCTTGGATGGATCGACATGAATCCCATCCTGGTTTACCACGTGGCCTAAGAAGTGGACTTCACGAAGCCAGAAGTCGCATTTTGAAAACTTAGCGTATAGCTGTTCCGTTCAAAGAAGTTCCAAAATAAGTCGTAAGTGCTGCTCGTGTTCCTCCTGACTCTTTGAATAAATCAGGATGTCGTCGATGAAGACAATGACAAACTTGTCAAGATAGGGTTTGCACACCCTGTTCATAAGATCCATGAAAACCGTAGGCGCGTTCGTTAGCCCGAATGGCATGACCATAAACTCGTAGTGGCCGTAGCGAGTTCTAAATGCTGTTTTGGAGACGTCCTCATCCCGGACTCTCAGCTGATGGTACCCTGACCTTAAGTCTATCTTGGAGTAGTAGCTCGACCCTTGCAGCTGGTCGAATAAATCATCTATGCGCGGAAGAGGATAACGATTCTTGATCGTCACCTTGTTGAGTTCACGGTAGTCTATACACACCCTGAACGTACCGTCTTTCTTCCTTACGAATAACACTGGAGCTCCCCAAGGCGAAGAGCTAGGACGTATAAAACCCTTTTCCAAGAGTTCTTGTAGCTGCTTTGACAGTTCTTCCAATTCAGTTGGAGCTAAACGATAAGGTGCTCGAGCTATGGGTGCTGCTCCTGGAGCGAGCTCGATCTGAAATTCGACCTGACGATGAGGCGGTAACCCAGGTAACTCTTCAGGAAACACTTGAGGAAAAAATCGCGTACTACAGGAATATCCTCAATCTTTTTCTCTTTCTTCGATGTATTCGTAACGAGTGCTAAAACAGCTGCGTGGCCCTTTCGTAAACACTTCTGAGCCTTCAAGAAAGAAATGATGCCACTCACGACACCACTCTTGTCGCCTTGAACTTCGAGAGGTTCTTTACCAGAACGGGGAATACGAATGATCTTTCCTTTGCAAAGAGTCTCTGCTCGGTGTTGAGGTAACCAATCCATACCAATGTCGATGTCGAAACCATCACAACTTTGGGGTCATTCCTAGTATCACCCTGACTAAACACGAACACTCGACCCCTGGCATCATTGCCGTCGTTATTACCCCCCGTTGTTGTCTTCCCTAGTTCCCGTTTCCTTGGTTGTGGTTCTAATTCTGGTTCTGGTTCAACCGTGGGGAGTGTCTCTTGAAGTGACTTTCAGCACCACACTGATAACATCCCTTGTTACCCTGCTGTTGCTGCCGATTCTATAGATCTTGTATCTGTTGTTGTTGGTTCTGGCTTGCAGGACGTGAGTTTCTACCATCCTTGACTCCATGACCAAGCTTGTCGCATCATTGACAATGATTTCGGTTGCACTGCCCGCTGTGGTGCAAGTTACATCGTTTGCACTTAGGGTGGTTTCCCCTGTATCCACCCTGCCATTGACTGCTAAAAGGTTGCTGACCAGGACTTTGGTTGTCATCGATCTTTGACTGCTGTGCCTGGGACAGAATCGTAGTCGAACCCTTGCTAGAGGTTCCATCCCACTTTCATTTATTGTCACTGGGAATAGCAGAAGTAGTAGCAGTAGCACCAATACGTCTAGACAGCTTGTTCTGTTCCACTGCCTGGTCTGTGAGACGATGAGCAAGATGAGTAACATCTTGAATAGTAGCAAGATTAGCAGTCGTCACATGACTTTGAATTTCTGGTACTAAGCCTTTGAGGTACAGCTCAAAGCTCTTTATGGGAGGATCCACCATAGTTGGACACAAAATTGCCAGTTTGTTGGATCGTTATCGTGCACGCTTCTATCTCTGACCCCGTCATCTTCATGTAAAAGGACTCCACTTCCAACTTGTGGATGGCATCATAACTACTGTATTCACGTTTGATAGGTTCCTTAAAATCATTCCATGGGGTGGCATTAGCAGCCGCCAGCCCCAGCATCTGAACTTGCGCGTTCCACCAAGTTAACGCAGTGCCTTCGAGAGTATCAGTGGCATATTCCACCTTACGAGCCTCGGGTCATTCACACACTCGAAGACCGATTCGAGTTCCTCGAACTAATGGAGGAGTCCAACAGCTCCTTCAGTGTCGCTGAAAGTAGTAGGACGACAGTCCATAAAAGTCTTGTATGTGCACACAGGTGGCTGAGCGTGTTGACTTGTCGTGTGCGTAAGAGTAATCAAAATTAAGCACAAGTGTTGAGTTACGAGAGTAGGATCTAAAGATCCTAGAGTAAGTGGTGATGGCAGGTTACACCTCCTGCTTGGGCAGCTGCGAGTGCTGCAGTAACTTGTTCAGTGATCGAAGCCGCCAACCGGGCTTGAGTTAGGTTAACGCGTCCACTCATGATCTTGACATCAAGGAGAACATGTGGGTGAGAGGTTCGCGAATAGTGCGAAGAGAGTGAGCACACAAGTATTCTCAAGCAATAATGTATAGTAAGTTCTGTAATCTAGGCATACCGCGAGCAAAGTTCTATGTAATTCTAGCAAGTAGGTAAGGTAACATGAATAGTAGTACCTATGATGTTGAGCCTTGCACGTGGAGCGAAGCGTCGTTGTGGATCGTTGAGAGCACTGTTCTGGTTATAGTCTGGTTTTAACAAAAATCGTTTTCCCCTTATTAAAACCGAGTTCTCTATAACCAATGGCTCTGATACCAATCTGTCACACCCCCAAAATCCACCCGCGGAGTACCACCGCTTGGAGGCGTGACATGACCAGGATCAAGCCACCAATCATATCAAACATAGTATTTAAGTGTAAAAGTAGGAAAAGGTAATTCATCTTGACATGACTGATGTTCATAACCAAACATTGTTTAAGTAGCGGAAGCATAATAATGAAAACCCAAAATAAGTTATAAGTTCAAATATCGTCTACGATCCGTATCCCACAACGACCTGCTCCTTCCTGTGCAAGCTCCATATGTACCTAAGGTCCTGCAAGGCATGCAACAGAGAATCAACAACTAGTTGAGCGAGTTCACAGTAAATAAGTTCGTAATAGTAAGTTTGTTTCGTAACATGTGGCGCTACTAGGCCGATCGTATGTTCTATTAGTGGGGGCTTCCCATGTTGCATATACACTAGACTATTTGTAACCATAAGTGTTCTTCATAACCGAGAACAGTAGTACGTACATAGTTTACGTAGGCTTTACGTAAGTGTCCTTCACAACCGAGGACAGTATTGAGTATAAGTTCACGTAGGTTTTACGTGAGTATCCTTCACAACCGAGGATAGCATTGAGTATAAGTTCACGTAGGTTTTACGTGAGTATCCTTCACAACCGAGGATAGCATTGAGTATAAGTTCACGTAGGTTTTACGTGAGTATCCTTCACAACCGAGGATAGCATTGAGTATAAGTTCACGTAGGTTTTACGTGAGTATCCTTCACAACCGAGGATAATGGTATGGTAGTCTAGTATCAGTGTATGTACGAATCTATTCAACCTTATTCCTTCCATCCCATTCCCCAAACCCTGGGAATCCCATGCCTTAGTAAGGGTGTGAACTCACCTTGGTTTGCTCGGTATGCTAAGTGTATGCTCACAAGTAATCAATCGCGTCCTAAAGTAGGCACGTATGTGAAATCAGTTTGTGTTCAATTTGTTCACGTATAAACATGTAGCACGTAATCACAATCATATACAAGATGGTTACACTTAACAACAGTTAAATATTCCAGTTAATGCTTAACAGAATTAACCCAAGTTCCTGCACAGATCAGCTATTCGGCGAAACACACATGTTGGCGAAACACAGATATTGACGAAACACATAAGTTGGCGAAACACACATTTGGCGAAACAAGTTCTGTTTCGTCGTGGTCTTAGTTGGCGAATCAGAATTCTAATTCGTCGATTGTCCTTGGCGAAACACATTCTGTTTCGCCGAGAGTTCTGTTTCGTCGAACAGCTCAGTTACGAAATCACAGAAACCCTAATCATTCTAACAGCCGTCATCAATATCATCAATCATCAACAACACAGAAAACATTCTAATCCTCATACAGAAATCATCGGTTATCATACATCACATAACATTGTATATCATAATCATGTGCTAACCCTAAATCCTCTATGCTGGCCTTTCCCATTCAGCAACAATCATCAACAGCAATTGAATCATAAATCTCATAACACAAGAATCGAAATCCATATTATATGTTCAAGCAATATCAATTCATCAAGTAACACGAGTGTAAACGTTATATAACGTCAAGCCTTATCGTTTTCAAGCAAAACAGTTAGCAATGGATATAAATCAAACAGCACGCATAGCTTAAACACTAACCACGAAGAATGAGATAATAACTTGATCGATTCGAGGCTTCGGGAATGCTAGATCGCCGTCAACAGAGAAGGAGAGACTCTAGGGTTTCGGTTGTGATGATAGCAGGTGTAAAACTGATGATGTTTCACGTTTTAAGACTCAAAATAACGTGTTGGGCCCGAACTGGGCTTCGGTGGATCTGGGCTCGGCGAAACAGCCTGTTTCGTCGAGAGGGTTGTTGGCGAAACTGACCTGTTTCGTCGAGATCGATCTTGGCGAATCTCACTTGTGTTTCGTCGGGTTCTTTTATAGTTTAACAGTTTAAGTTTTACAAACAGTACACATGTTATACAATCACACATAACCATGCAATCGCAACTATAAAGTCAAAGTCAACGTGCATCAAATGCGAATAAAGAATGTCGGAAATTCGAGTTGTCACAATCAGTTCCTTGAAATTGTTCCATGGGGTGGCGTTAGCAACTGCCAACCCTAACATTTGAACTTGCGCTTTCCACCAAGTTAACGCAATGCCCTTAAGTGTTACAGTAGCATACTTCACCCTACGATCTTCAGGGCATTCACACATCTCGAAGACCGGTTCGAGCTTCTCAAACCAGTGGAGGAGGCCTACCGCTCCTTCAGTGCCACTGAAAGTAGTAGGTCGACAATCCATAAAAGTTTTGAAGGTACATGCAGGAGGCTGAGCATGTTGACCTGTAGTGTGTGTGTAAGAAGAAACAATGTTAAGCACAAGTGTTGGTTTATGTGAGTAGGATCTAAAGATCCTAGAGTAAGTTGCTATGGCAGGTTATACCTCCTGCCTGAGCGGCTGCGAGTGCTGCAGTAAATTGTTCATTGATTAGAGCCGTCAGCTGGGCTTGAGTCATGTTGATACGTCCACTCATGATCTTTATATCAAAGGGAACATGAGTGAGAGAGGATCGCAAAAGTGCGATGACAGAAGAGAGTAAGCACACATGTGTTTTCAATCAATAGTTGCTACGTTTATCTAAGCATATCATGAGCAAAGTTCTATGTAACTAGCAAGTAGGCAATATAAACACCAATCATATCACCTATAGTGTTGAGTCTTGCATGTGGAGCGAGGCGTCGTTGTGGATCGTCGAGCACTGTACAGGTTATAGTCTGGTTTTAACAAAAACTCTTTCCCTTTTTAAAACCAAGTTCACTATATCCAATGACTCTGATACCAATCTGTCACACCCCCAAAATCCACATGCGGAGTATCACCGCTTGGAGGTGTGACTGACCAGGATCAAGCCACCAATCATATTGAACATAGCGTATAAAAAAAAAAACCAAACACAATATAATTGGTGTCCAACAAAACATGGTCTAAGTAATAAGCGGAAGCATAATGTTTAAAACCAAAACAAAAGTTCAATTGTATCAAATGTTTGACATGTTATATGACAATCCATGTCCCACAACGACCACGCCTCCCCGTGCAAGCTCCAAGAGTACCTAACGACCTGCAAGGCATGTAACAATGAGTCAACAACAAAGTTGAGCGAGTTCACAGTTGGTTGATTAGGTTTTGGTTTCGTTTCAATAATCGTAAGTTCGTTCTGTACACCACGTTTTAATCAGTAACCCTGTTTCCCAAACCTTCTCAGTGATTAGTGGGGGCTTCCCATGTGAATTACCAGACCGTACCATATCGACTATTAACGAAAGTAAGTTGTGCCCTAAGTCAATGTCTATCATCATTGACCCTTTGCCTTAGTCCATTAGTACACGCCCGTTCGAACGACACGGTGTGAGGTTTGTTAAACCTAATAGCGCTATTAACTAATGACCCACTCGCCATCGGCCTTGGCGATTAAGTCGATATAAAATGAGGGACTTATGATAGAGTTTTGGTCCAGTATGTTTAATCTTGTTGTCCTACCCAAGGAGGACGAACGTACGTATCCTACCCAAGGAGAATACGCGAGGTTTAATCTTGGCATCCTACCCATGGAGGATGGCCGTACATATCCTACCCAAGGAGAATATGTAGTTTCCGTTTTAGTTCTTTAACCCATTCCCAACCCTTGGGAATCCCATTCCTTGGAAAGAGTGTGAACTCACCTCGGTTTGCTCGGTAAGATTATTACTCGCTTTCAAATATTAAGTCAAAGCCTATAGCAATCATACATACATAATCAGTTGGCATCCACATTGTTTGCATATAGGTCATGTAACAACCATCTAATTTCTATTTGAATTTAAATAAAAAAAAATGCATGATTTTATATAAAAAGTATTTTACTTCAACACAAGTACAAAATCGAAGTTTTAAAGTGATCACATACTAGTTAAATACCAACTAGTTTAAACATTCAAACATGATTAGTGAATTGATTTCATCATAAACATTGTCTAAACAAAGTTAAATTAACGCGGAAGCTTCAAAAGTTCGTGTTCGGTTCTGCAAAACATGCTTGATTGCCATCCGGAAAGACCCCATCATCACCTAGAGTCAAAACCACTTAAAAAGTTAGTTTTGACATTGATATAATGCATATAAACAAGTTCTAGTGTCGAATCATCAAAAATAAAATAAAATTTCAGTTTTGGTCCTGTCGCGTGTCGCGCCAGAACTTCCTTGACTTGTCGCGTGTCGTGAGGACTCCCGCGTGTCGCGCCAGATCCAAAGGATCCTGTCGCGTGGTGCGGGGGAAACCATTTTCCAGCAGGTGCAGGTTTTTGACCTGCATTTCCTGCCAGCTCCGAAATTCACCAATTTTAACTTCAAATGCCCATAACTTTTGATCCATAGGTCCGTTTTAGGTGATTCTTTTTCCTATACGTCTGTAATTTAATTACCGACGTGTCTATTACAATTATCATACCGAAAATTTGGTTTACGGGCTGAAAGTCTATAAACCCCTAATATATTTGTTCGACCCGCATAGTTTTGCACTAAAACTATCATCAATATTTTTATGACAACAAGGCTTATTTTACCCATCTTCCGGGGCTTACGATCATTGGCGTTTCATTACCAAATCCATGGTTTACTCTCTTATGATCTACAATCGCCAAGGGATCTTTCAATAATTTCATAGTATCGATTAAACGCACATTTATTTGACCCGTTTGGCTGATTTATGGAGTCCACCATTTCAACAATAACCAAACGTTTTCTAATCTAGTTTTGACCGTTCAATTAAGTAGTGATCACCGCCATTTTAACTAATACAAATCCTTATTCTAAAACCCAACTTTGAATAACTACAGTATCAAATTATCATAATGTAACGAAACAAGTTACATACTTACATAATTCATCAACGTTGGTTTCTAACCATAATTACCCATTCCCGGGCTTGTCAATCTTAGCGTATCACGTCCATTCCATGGTTTACGCTTTTATAACTCAAATTTAATGAGTGACGTTTAAGTCACTTCGAACACTACCGTTTCGACCATTATTTGACCCATTTAGTTGTCTAATGGAATTCACCATTTTATCAACATACCAAACTCATTACACCCAATATTTTAACTTGTTTCTTTATCTAGTGAGTTACATCACTTTATTTACATGACTAATTAAACAATATTATCAACCAACATTTCTAATTAACTATTTTGACCCGTTTGGTTTGTCGAGTGAACTTCGTCACTTCTATGACATACCAAACTCACAATTGACACGACAATCTCATTAACATTTCTAATACTATTGTTTATGCATAATGTAACGAAACCGAAGTTACGTACCTTTAGTGCTTTTCCTTCAAGCGCGCATCAACTCCGGCTCGTCCGCTTGAAGATTCAATTCCTTTGCCTATAGAGTTCAATCAATGACTTGTTTAGAACTCGTATTATTTCATATAACGCATAATTCACCATAACATTCAAAATGCGTTTTTACTCAAAATTTCAACATCTAGTTTTCTTTTAGGCATTTCAACAAACACCTAAAGGGCATAGTTTTGCTAAATCAATAACCAAGTTTCATAACTAGTCATTTAGCCAATTTTGAACATTTTTCACAAATTCAAATGTCTAGTTATACATCAACACCTAGACTTATTTCATGGAGCTCAAATAACACTAGATTAATAATCATAATTCTAGTGTTCATCATCTTTTTACAAAACCCATTTAACACATAAATGGGTGATTATAAATCTCATATCTATTGACACTAATGCATCAATTATTGACTAGGGTTTGTTCTAAATCATGAATTTATCATAACTTTATTCCAGAATCAAACACGCAAGTTCAGATTTCTACTTCATGTGTTCATCAAGAAATCAAACCGAAACCAAAAGACTAAATTCAACATACCTTGTGATCTACTAACTTAGGTGATCACGATTTTAGTTAAAGCCCCAATTCTTTTGGCTTGATTGCTATTGTTTTCTTGAGTTTCTTGTGGTTTAGGGTTGTGAACAAGACCCCCCCTTTTTGGCTCCTGATGAACTCGCCAGACACACACACATATGTGTGTTATATATTTTTTTTGTTTTAATAAAAGAACTTGATCCCAATTGCCCATGTTTAGTCCCTCAACATTTATAGGTTTATAATTTGGGCCAATTTGCTTCAAGCTTCCTTATTGTTTAGCAATTTATGATTAACTAGGTTAGTAAATCCTAGTTACATTATTATTCGGTAAAACCAATATATTTACCATGTGTAAATAATTATCGTTTTCTAATATTTTCGGGGTGTTACACCCCGTTACATCGGGTCTTTTATAAGCTTTATTTCCTCCAAAGCTTTGATTCATTTTTTTTAGTTAATATTAGGCTTACTTATTTAGATCCTAATATTTACCGGGTTTATTTTTACCACTGCAGTATTTTACCCGTTTATTTTCGGCCACTTTATTATAATTAATAAACCCGTTTTTTGGGGTGTTACAGGTCATGATCATGGATGTATACCCAGGCAATACTATCACATAGCACTTAACTGTTGTTCTAGTTCATATCAGTCCATAGTTCACATGTATGATACGTAACAATATCTAGCAGTTGAGTGTATTGATTGCAAGAACCATCTTATATCATTTGACTACAATCATAACAATCTTAATCACATAGACAACCACTAATATTCACACAGTAGTCATGACATACTAACCCACTGATCATGCAAAGACCCTTACGGTGAAACCCTAGAGTGATGAAACCCCCACCTGTTTCGTCGACAAGGAAATGGCGAAACCCCCTGGTGTTTCGTCGACTATGCTAACAGTTTCAGCATACATACACACAGAAAACCCTAATCCGTATCACCTCTATCGTCAATCATGCAATTGTCGTCCAAACACGGTAAACGTTAAGGCTACCTAACATCATTCCAATTACATCATAGCACTTAACATCTAGCATAAACCCTAATCATGCCATAAACAATCAGTTACATGTCATCTGAATCTCATAAACATCAACATCGATCATGAACAGTGGGCACAAACCATTTCATTCATAACATTAGATCCAAATCTGAATGATTTAAGATAGAACATCAAATCAAATCATGGACAGTGAACATAATCAATCACAATCATATACAACAGAATCGTCAAACTCTCAAGAACAACATCACATATTATCGACACAACGATTCTGAGTTTATACTGTTTACAAAAACCCTAGCCTAAACACACAAAAGCATCATATAGCAATTATATCTACCGTAGGGTTTTTACACTAACCATAACGTCGAACAGTTTAGATAGATCGAGATGGATGATGCTCGAAGTTTTCTACAATCGCCGTCGTACAGCAGTTAGAGAGGTTCTAGGGTTACACAATGGCAACTTGCGTAACCTATGGCCTTATATACGTAAGTTATACCGCGTTGGGCCCTTACTGGGCTTCGGGGTAAGGTGGGCCGACGAAACCCCCTTGTTTCGTCGATGAGGTGATGACGAAACTCCAAGGGTTTCCGTCGAGTGGGTTTTTGTCGAGTGTGGGGTATGGCAAACTCTCATGTTTCATCATATTCATATAATAATAATAATCACAATCATCATATGTCAAACAGTTCACAATTAATCATATAGTCCAATCAACAATGTGTCAAACATATAATCAACAAGAACAATTACAATTCAACAAATTATACAAACATAGTTGTGAACAAATAACGTAAACAATTATTGTGCAATTAATGCGAAGATGAGATCTTGGAAACTCGAGTTGTCACATTATCCCCAACTTGAAAGAAATTTCGTCCCGAAATTTAACATGCGGTTACTGAGGAAGCTAGTTAAGTTGCGTGGTTTACTGGTTTTCCTGGGGTGTCACAAAAAAAACCAAAGAAAATACCATATAAAATCTTATAAAAACAAATATAAATACTCACTTTTCTTCTCTCTCTCTATAACACACATACACTTTAATCTTTCTCTCTAAACAAACTAGTAACCACCACCACCCACTAACAACAACCACCAGATGTGAAGCCAATCACCAACAACCCACCACCAGATCTGAATCTTGTCCCCATTTTCAACCACCACCGCTGTCATCACCTCCTGCCACCACCACTAGCCGCCGCCACCCCCTGCCACAAAAACTGGTGGCAAACGTGTGGGGGTTTGGACAACAATTCAGATGTGGGTGAGAGAGGTGCGGTGGTGGTGATATGAGCGTGGATTCACCATCGCAGATCTGATATGTAGTAGTGTTTGTATTCACCATCGCAGATCTATTGGACACACAGATTCACCATCGAAGATCTTATCAGTGTGAGAGAGGGAATGGTGGTAAAAGCCTAGGATTCACCATAGCATATGTGCTATAGCGTTTGGATTGTAAAAAAACACTATATGAAAGAAGCCTCAGATGAGATTAGGATGATAGAACCTGATCTCCTTTTAATGCCATGTGTCCAGTAGAAGATTCACAAGCTTTATTAAAGTTTAGCAACATTGATTGCATTATGTCGGCTTATTGTTGTATATTGATAAATATTTTGTTTGATTTTGAATTAGTTAATCTTCTTGTAGGGGGGGAAAAGACAGGTTTCACATCGAGGGGACATTTAATTTAGAGAAAGATGGTGGTGATGATGGTTAGCGGCAGATAGCGGTGATAATAACCGGTGGTGGTGGTTGTTTTAATTTAGAGAGAGGGTTTAAAGAGGAGGAAATGAGCTTGTGTATATGTAATTTTTTTTGTTATATTTATTAAGAAATATTTTAATTAAGAAAATGTTTTAATGAAATGTACATGGACAAAATTGCCCCTGCACAAAAAGACAAAAAAGACATGTTGGAACAGTAAAAAACGAGAGTTTTTGAGATTTGGACTAAAATGACAACAAAATGCAAACCACAGGGACCCAGATTTAAAAAGTTTGATATTTTGACTAAAATGGCAAAACTGTCCAAACCACGGGGACCAAAATGGCAGTTTACTCTCTACAATATCTACAACCCAGGTTTGCACCATACCAGATGCCTCCAATCCCGGGGTCCTAAGTATGGTTACAAACATTATCCACAATATCAAGTTAATCAACAAATTCAACAAGGTGCTTATGCATAATTTCAAGGGGCATAAATTGAAAGAGGCATGTTAACCATGACCAGTGCTACCTCTTTGACACTCAATCTTTGGGCATGTAAACCATGACCGGTGCTACCCCCTCCTCATTAAGAAATAAATAAAGGGAAACAACAAGACGAGTCATCATCTCGATCAAAAGTCATAATCCACAGATGGTCGATACATGAAAAAGAAGTTGTCGCATGTGTCTATGTTCACAACTCGTTCAACTCGATCATCGGAAACAACTTTGGTGATACACATCAATCCGCTAAAAATTTAAAGTCGCACATGCACATAACGCTAAATTAGATTACCAAGTTTTTTGGGATGTTCAACAACAACATGCAGCATCCCCTGTGCGGTATGTCGGATGATCAAGTTTTGGGGCTAACCACAAAAGAATACCACACAGATACGAAACAAAATTTCAAATATGAGTATGTGTTCAATATTCTAAACAACGAGCCGAATGGCGTGATCTGCCACCCATCTGACCAAAGAGGACGAAGACATCTAGATCCGACCACTATGCCATATCTGTTGGAAATTGGGTGTGTGAATGAATGTCTTAATTTGGTAAAACTCCTTGTCCCACATAGGTGTGGGAACAAAAGAATAGATTATTTATAAGGTAAAAGGTTTACCTCACTAATATATCTATATGTCATGTTTTACCACAACTCCTACCCCCGCGCGCGCAGGGGTGTGCAAAAAAATGGAATCGGAATTAGTTGAACTCGCGTGTGCCCGCACGTCCTGCGGACACGAATGCAGTTTTGAAAACCCGGGTCCGCGTGGAGCGGTTTTTGCACTCGAGACTCTTGACTACTGTTCTGTTTTTTAAACTGAAATATAAATGAACGATCATTATTTCGGTCTTAAATTCTAACAGTTTTGGTCATGATTATCAGTTTCATAACCGATATACTAATGACCATTATTTGGTCTTTAATTCACTGCAATTAAGAGAATGATTTCGGTTATGGTTCTGGCACTATAAAATGAAGGCTAGGCTGATCAGTTGAGACACACCGAAAACACAGCTTCTCCTTCTTCTTCTCTTCGGTCTCTGCAACATTCCGGTTTCTTTTCAGGCAAGTGCTCAAATCCGGCAGTGCGCGGTGCTACTTCGAACCGGCGTACCCTGGGAACAGACGACGAATCTGTTTAAGGGAATTGTGTCAAACACAAGCCCGGTTCACTCGTTTACTGTTTCTTCAATTTTATTACATTCTGTCCAGTTTCTGTTCAATTCTTTTATACAGGTTTTCTAACAAACCTAAACAGATTATCTTACTGATTGTTCCTACATCCTGTTTATTTTCAAAATGGCATCCCAGCCGATGACTACTGCTGCTTCTGCTATTTCTATTGTCATGACCAGTGCTGTTTCTGCGGTCATGACTTCCGCTGTTACTGTCACTACCGGTCTGGTGACACCACTGCCTAATGCAGTGTCGCATGCTGTGAAACCAGAGAAATTAAGTGGTGTGAATTTCAAACATTGGCAGCAAAAGATGTTCTTTTATCTGACCACGCTGAACTTGGCAAGGTTCTTGACTGAACCCAAACCCCATGTTGATGAAGGGGATGTGGATGCTCAATCTGTGAGTGCGATGCATGCTTGGAATCATTTGGATTTCCTGTGCCGCAACTTTATTTTGAATGGTTTGGTGGACACATTGTATAATGTGTTTTGCAAAGCAAAGACTGCCAAAGATGCTGGCACTAAGAAATTCGTGGTGGCTAAGTTCTTGGACTTTAAAATGATAGACTCTAAAACGGTCATGAGCCAAGTCCAAGAATTGCAGGTTATCCTTCATGATATTCATGCAGAAAGAATGATGCTCAGCGAAACATTCCAAGTTGCTGCAATGATCGAAAAACTGCCACCAAGTTGGGTTAATTTCAAGAACTATCTCAAGCATAAGCGAAAGGAGATGACCATTGAAGATCTTGTTGTTCGTCTTCGGATTGAAGAAGACAACAAAGTGGCCCTAAAAAAGGTTGATGGTCCTGAAACAGTGAAGGCCAATCTTGTTGAACATGGCCAATCTTTAAAGGGAAAAAAACAGTGGAAAGGGAGGAAAGAAAAGTCATGGGAAACGCTCCAACCTTGGTCCTAAGGGAGGAGTTGGGAAAAAGAAGTTCCAAGGAACTTGTTATAATTATCAAAAGCAAGGCCACAAGGCTAGTGAATGCAAGCTTCCCAAGAAGGAAAATGCTCAACAAGTGAACATGGTTGATGAAGTCGACAACCTGGTTGCCATGGTCACGGATCTCTCGGTTTTGGTGACTGAAGTTAATTTGGTCGGGCAAAATAACAAGGATTGGTGGGTTGATACGGGGGCTGCCCGTCATGTGTGTTTCGACAAGAGCCTTTTCAACACCTTCAAAGAGGTGACTAATGGCGAAAAGGTTTTTATGGGAAACTCTGCCACGGCCGAAATTAAAGGTGAGGGGAACGTGGTTCTAAAAATGACTTCTGGAAAGGAACTCACCTTGTCAAACGTGTTGTATGTTCCAGAAATTCGTAAGAACCTTGTGTCGGGGTGGCAGTTGAACAAATTTGGGTTCAAAATGGTGATTGAGTCAGACAAGGTCGTGTTGACCAAAAATGGTGTGTATGTTGGTAAGGGCTATGCCCTAAATGGAATGTTTAAACTAAATGTAATTGTCGTGAATGCAATGAAAGAAAACGCTACTAGTTCTACTTACTTGATTGAGTCTTCTAATCTTTGGCATGGTAGACTAGGTCACGTAAATTATAATTCCATTCGTCGTTTAATCAAACTTGATTGCATACCAACATTCGATATCGATTCAATTAATAAATGTGAAACTTGCGTAGAAGCAAAACAAACGAAATCGACATTCAAAAAGGTGGAACGAATCACCGAACCCCTCGAGATGATCCACACTGATGTGTGTGATCTAAAGGCAATTCCTACTCGTGGTGGGAATAAGTACTTCATCACGTTCATTGATGATAGTACTAGGTATTGCTATGTGTACTTACTTAAGAGTAAGGACGAGGCTATTGACAAGTTTATCTTGTTCAAAGCTGAAGTTGAGAATCAACTAAATTGGAAAATCAAAATCGTAAGGAGCGACCGAGGAGGTGAATATGTTTCACCTTTTATTGACGTATGTGCAAAAAGTGGAATCATCCACGAACTCACAGCTCTTTACTCCCCTCAATCAAATGGCATAGCGGAACGGAAAAATCGTACTTTGAAAGAAATGATGAATGCCATGATGATAAGTTCTGGTGTAAACCAAAACATGTGGGGGAAGCAATCTTATCGGCAAATTATGTGTTGAACATGATACCCAATAAGAAAAAGGATGTAATGCCTTACGAATTATGGACCGGAAAGAAACCACCATATAAATCCTTGAAAGTGTGGGGGTGTTTAGCTAAGGTGGTGGTCACACCACCTAAGCGCCTACTAATAGGACCCAAAACGGTGGATTGTGTATTTATAGGATACACCCGTCCTTATGGTCCTTATCGTTTTCTTAAGCATGATTCTAAGAATCCTGGAATATGCAAAGGCACCATAATGGAATCTAAGGATGCATCATGGTTTGAACATATGTTCCCATGCTTAGATAAAAGTGAACCAAGTTCTTCTAGACCGGTTGAGGAAATTGTTCCCGAGGGTGAAGTTGAAAACGATGAACCTCGAGAATAATCTAATTCCGAGGAAGTTGAAATCAGGAAAAGTAAATGGCAAAGGACTGAAAAATCATTTGGCCCTGAGTTTCTTACCTATATGGTAGAAGATGAACCTCAAACGTACCAACAAGCGGTGCATTCCTCAGAAGGACCTCACTGGAGAGAGGCAATCAAAAGTGAGATAGACTCTATCTTACAAAACCATACTTGGGAACTAGTGGATCTTCCTCAAGGATGTAAACCACTAGGATATCGATGGATCTTCAAGAAGAAGATGAAACCAGATGGAACCATCGATAAATACAAAGAAAGGTTGGTGATCAAAGGATATAAACAATGAGAAGGTTTAGATTACTTTGATACATATTCGTCAGTTACACGAATAACATCCATCAGGTTGGTGCTTGCCATTGCCGCCATTAGAAATTTGGAAGTTCACTAAATGGATGTGAAAACAGCTTTCTTGAATGGAATTCTAGAAGAAGAAATCTACATGGAGCAACTCGAAGGCTTCACAGCTATTGGGCAAGAAAAGAAAGTGTGTAAACTTGTAAAATCCTTGTATGGATTGAAACAAGCTCCAAAACAATGGCACCAAAAGTTTGATCATGTCATGCTTGATGCTGGGTTCAAAATCAATGAATGTGACAAGTGTGTGTATGTGAAGGACACATCTGATGGATATGTCATTTTGTGTCTATATGTAGATGATATGCTCATTGCTGTAAGTGATGACAAAATCATAAAATCTACAAAGAACATGCTAAAAGCAAGATTTGACATGAAAGACATGGGTCTTGCGGATGTGATTTTGGGGGTTAAAATCACGCAAACCCAAAGTGGACTTGTTTTAAGTCAATCCCACTATGTGGACAAAATTCTTGAGAACTTCAATGCAAATGACTCTAATGAAGCTAGAACTCCACTTGACACAAGTCAACATCTAGCCAAGAATAGAGGTGAACCCGTAAACCAGTTGGAATACTCAAGAATTATTGGTAGCTTGATGTATCTTATGAGTTGTACTAGACCAGACGTAGCATATGCTGTGAGCAAGCTAAGTAGATACACGAGCAACCCAAGTTCAATGCATTGGAACTGTATCACTCAGTTGCTTCGCTACTTAAGATACACTTGGGAATACGGGTTGCATTATAACAGATATCCAGCAGTTATAGAAGGACACTGCGATGCAAATTGGATATCTGACACGAATGATTCCAGAGCAAGTGGGTATGTATTCACACTTAGAGGTGCTGCTATATCGTGGAAATCGTCGAAACAAACGATTATCGCTAGATCCACGATGGAATCAGAGTTCATCGCTTTAGATAAAGCAGGTGAAGAGGCAGAATGGATATGTCAATTTGTTGAGGATATACCAAGATGGCCTAATCCGACATCGGCCATTTGTATACATTGTGATAGCCAATCGGCACTTGGCAGAGCTCGTAGCACAATGTATAACGGTAGGAATAGACATATTAGACATAGACACAATACGATACGTGATGTGCACAAAACGGGTTAACTAAACTAACTAAATTTACCCTAATTCTAGACTCTCTAAGCTTTAAATTTATAAAACTAAGACTCTCTAAACCCTAAAACACACAACCGGCAAGTGTACTGATCGAATGTAGTATAGCCTAAAGAAGTCTGAGTATCGAACCCAAGAGACTCTACTGATTACGCTAATGACTCTATCTAGACTCAAACTGACACGACTTAACTAAATATTTGTTGATTGGGGGGGTTTCTAAAAATCCTAAGAATGCAAATAACAAATACTAACTATACTAGACGAACTAGACACGAACTCACACGAAGGCTCTGACCAGTGATGGATGAAGACTACCTAGGCTAGACGCAAGCTAACTCAGAATGGATCTCTATTCGATGATTTTGTGGTGTGGAACCGGGATCTTAAAATACTAAACCTATTAAGACACCACTAAGCCCCTCAAACACTCTCAAGGCGATTCTTGTGGCACTACCTAGGCTGTTATGTTCACCGGCTTTCTAGATTTCTTTTCCGTCCTCTAGTTTCTTGAAAGTGCTTATGTAAGACGCTCTACTTTGCCGCGCGAACGTCTAAAGCGACAATGGGTTCTAATCTTGGTTTAATAGGCTATGGGATGTTAAGGACTTATAACCAAACCTAGACCTATCAATAACCTCGAGCCTTTCCGCGACGAGTTTAGCAGCACATTTGATTTTATAATATTACCGAGTATTACTTCTAATGTTACTTAAGCTATTTTCACCCTAAAGGATTAATGATTTATTATGTGATAAAGACCGTCACCTAAATCAAGAAACCCCTAATACAACCCTATTATGTGATAAAGACCGTCACCAAGAGTTATATGAAGCAATAAACAATAATAAAACAATGGTCAACCACGCATATGCACCAAGGTAGATTCCCAAAGCTTTTACAATACAAGAATATCCACAACCACGCTAAAAATCAAATAAAGATCCAAACTTTATTAAGCTATTGTCATTAACCTAGGTAGTTTATGAAGTTTAGCCAAGAAACATGTCTAAAAACATAGCATAAAACATTGTCAAAACAGAATTCATCATCAAACAAAGTAAAACGAACGAAAACGAGAGAACAAAGATGATTAAACCCGTAATCTCTACTCCCGAACGCTCCAAAGTGTCACCTGATGATTCCCAGCAGTTCCAAGTGTAACACCTGTGTCATTTCAACCATCAAACAAATTCCAAACCAATGAAATATTGTATTTCATACTTTGGACTTGTAAAAATATGTGTATCGTTTGCACAAATCAACTCTTGTTCGATTTCAAGCTCTAAATCGCTTTCTGGAAGGTTATACGCGCTCTGATGCGTAAATATAACCAGTTTAATGCAACGAACACTCCGGAATAGTGAAATAGGCTTAACATACCTTAAATAACCTTTACATAACTTAGATATAAGTTTTGGAAGGTTTGGTGTGGTGAAATCAAAGTTTAATCGCTTACAGGGACTAAAGTTGACAAACTGCGAAAGTATGCCAATTTGAACTGTAACAGACCTTCCGGAACATGACCATAAGTTAAACATACCATAAATATCCTTTACATAGCTTAGAAATAGGCTTTGAGGTGTTCGGTATGCTAAAATAAACTTTTGTGTCATTCAGGGACTAAAAGTGTCAAAAAGTGCACAAGTTTGCATTTTCGCGCATAACTTACGTTCTGAATACATCCAGACATCCAAAAATTTATGTAAGCACTAAAATATTTTATTTTAGTGTTCGCCATAAGAAAAATCCATTCGTCACGTCATTTGGATTGTTTTTCGCATTCGGGACCAGATTCGATGTATTAGCCGTTGTTTAATTCACAACCACACATTCTAAACTTGCTTAGTCAGCGGATAAGGATGGAATCTAAGCACCATAACTTTGCAACACATGTATGGATGGAATTTAAACACCTAAACACCATAACTTTTCAACACATGTACGGATGGGATTAAGGCACGTTTTCCATGAAACGATCTTAACGGTTCGGGTATTCCTATAAATACCCCATACCCCCCATTGCTAAAATCACTAGAAACTTGATTTGAGAAACTCTAAGTTGAAACATTTGTTTCATACCTGAGATTTTTGAATCGAGTTTAGCATTCGGGGACCCTTCGTAAGTATTCTTTCGTTCTTTTCCTTATTTTATTGCTTTTCGAGTCCGAAAGTCAAACTTTGTTTGACTTTCAGCGTTGACCAGTAATGGTCAATGCGAAGTTCTTTTGAACTTCGCAACGTGAGTGTAATCACGTTGGTCATAGTCCCTTGGGACTATGCCCACTGATTACCACGTTGTCTAGGGTCGTAGGGTAAGCGATCTAATGAATCGCTTATACCTCGAACCCGACCCAGTTTGGTCGATCATTAGGATCCGACCAAACACATTAGGTGACCATAGTAGGTAGGGAATAACCTTCCGAGGTTATACCCTATGGTCACATCGTTTAAGTAGTTGTATGATAGGTAGTTTATATGCCTTAGGTAAATTACCAGAATACCCTTTTCATGTATAATTGGTAATTAAGCATATGTAACCTAAACCTTTGTCACATAACTGATTATGTAATATGTTTAGGCATATAACACTTGTCATAGGGCTAGTTAGGCGGTCCGAACGCGTTTCACGCGAACGACGCGTTAAAGTAGCATAAGCTACCTAAACGGGTCGTAATGGGTCGTAGACACTTAGGTTAAGTTTCATTTAGTATGTAGGCTTTGTTAAACCAAATGACACGAGTCTCTACACTCGTTTGGTTTACAAACCCTAATGCTACCCGATCTTCCGATTTAGGTCCGGTTTATTAATGTAGCTACCTATACTAGGTGCCGTTTGATATCCGCGATCTCTAGCATTGTTTAGTTGTTACTCAAGGACTACTGAGCAATATCAAGTGAGTACATAGACCCCTCTTTTACTGTTTTCCAAACTGTTTTGGGGTGGAACACATGTGCCTACTTGTTACTTTCAAGCTTTCCTGTTTTCACATCATATACCTGCTATGTTCGTTAGTACATTATAGCACATCGTTTTCATTACATTTTATGCTTCGTGTGCCCATTGAGTGCATTACTTAGTACATTGTTTTACATTACATCACATGCTACGTATGTCTATTGTTGCATACTTAGTACAGGTCGCATGCTACGTATGTCTGTTGTTGCATACTTAGTACAGTTCACATGCTATGTATGTTCAATCGTTGCATTGTTCTTCATACTTAGTACATTTGTTATTCATCACATACTTACATTTTGGACGCATATTACATGATTTACATTGATCATGCATTTACTACACAAAGCATAACTTTGATTTAAATGGAGTTTTACTTCAATACTATGTTTTTGGTGCATATGGTTTAGTTTATACATTTCACTAGCCATACATATTATTTTGGTTACACATTACATGGTTTACATCTTGACATAAACATTTTGACATATTATTCAATACATTTGGCAATTGGTTTAAACATAGACATCTTACATTGTTTGGTTTGGTTTGATTAAGTGATTAAGTGATTAAGTAACGATGCGTGTGTAATATGATACAAGCATGGTGGATACGCCGCTGGTACTTCCTATATATAAGTGTTTGTATGGTTTTACATATTGTAGCGTTATCTGAATCATTTCAAGTTGAGACATAGAACATTTTATACAAATAACATATTTTTCACAAGACATTGATTTACAAACAATTTATCTAATACAAACTCATTTTACATGGTTATTCATTTAACCATACATTATTTATACATATCATCTGATCTTATCGATTTTCAAATGATTTACAAAACAAAGCAAATAACAAGGTTCATGACTAAACATTTTCTCAAACAAAAGTCATGAAACCTATTTTTACAAAACCTATGTATCTCACCGGCATTTTTATGCTGACGTACCTATTTTCACATGTGTTTTTCAGGAACTGTTGCATAAGATGATCAAGATACACATAGGCAGACTTGGGCTTTAGTGACAATAAAAGATGCAAGACTAGTGAATTATGTTGTATTCCTTTGTTTATTAAGACATTGTAACACTTTTATCAATAAAACGAAACTTCAATTGCCATGGATTTGAAACAATTAATTCTGTTACAACACTCCCCGACGTTTCCGCCACGTTTTGTATGTTCTACGTGGTCGGGGTGTGACAGAAAAGATGGTATCAGAGCCAATGGTTATAGGGAATTAGGTTATTAGTAATGCTTTGACCTAGTCTATAACTTTCTTAGGACCCTAACGCGAGTTTACTTGCGTTTAGTCATAAAACAATACCGTCACCTATCCTTAGGCGACGACCACAACAAGAACATAAATTTCAAAACCGCTTTGAAAACTAATCATCTGTTCTAGGATGATTGATTACTAGGTTTTGAACCCTTTATTGTAAGGTTTTGAACTCTCTATTATATGGTTTTGAACCCCTTTGAGTTTTCAAAATCTCGTCAAGGTTTTGGGTTTTTAATAATGTGAACACGTGCAAACTGGAAGGGTGAATGCCTGTATTCTGGGTTTTCTGTCTAGGCAAGCACTTCGTATACATCTCATCAGACGCGAGACCAGTTGTGCTTACCTGGGAATTCTTGGGATGAGCGTTCACTTATAGGCGAGCATGTCTTCGCGATACATTATATTGACCCATTTACTTTGATTAGTCACTGTCTCATTTGTTTGCCTTTGGTAACAAACAAATGGTCACAATCTTCATGCGTTGTCATTTTCTCTCGACTATCTTTCCCTTGTTTCCTCCCATGTCTTCTATTTTCTTCATGGTGCCTCTTCATCGCAACAACAATGTCCGAACCAGGTGCTGCAATTACCCAGCGAATAGGCGTCGTACTCCAGAGGACCGTTGACTTAGCTATCACCATGACTCGCCTCAAGGATGAAGCCGTAAGGGAACTGCTCCTTGGTGCAATCAATACAACTGTCATCATCCAAACCAAATACCCTGTTTCAAATGTACCCACGGTGGACGATGGAGACATTTGGTTAACATGTGCCGCTTTGCAATCCAAAGCAAAGCTGTTACAAATCCTGCTGCTGCTCAACCTTCAAACTCTGCTTCATATGTTGCTTGGCATATCTGGCGCCTCAACCTCATGAACTTTCTACCTTGTGTATCGAATTAAGCACGCCTAGTGCAAGGTGTCGGAACACCTCTCGTTACACAAATTCCAAAATCCATGTAGGATCTTTCTATCCTCATAATTAGATCCTTGTGGATGGGTATCATTCATCGGAATCCTTAATTGAATTCCTTGTATGATTCAATACGTACAAAACAACTCAATTAGGACAAACCGAATTCCTTTTAAGATCTTCCTATCTTCATAGTTAGATTCTTGAAAATATTTAAAGTGCCAAAGGAAATCCACGGATTGGGTTTCTGGTATGCTTTAAATACCCGTGTCCAAAGATAACAAATTAATAACCAAGTTAAACAACTATGTGATTTTGTGCTTATGTGTTCTCTTTAATGTTTTCGTGTGATCCAAATTCTTGTTATCCAAATCCTCGTAGAATCTTCCATATCTTCGTATAAGGGATTCATAGTAGGATATCCAAAGGTACTATCTTAAATCCTTAATGGACTTCTACGTTGTAGTTAAGTCCCTTGGATTTTATTGTACTATTCTATAATTAGACCCCTTGAGTGGTCTAGTTAAACAGATTGATCCAAAAATCTGGTTAAGTATATCAAGTGATGATATAGCTGAAAGGACTCCTTGGAGGTCTAATTAAAAAGATCATGTGTTGATCTGATTAAAAGGACCCTATGGTAGTCTAGTCACACTTATCACAGGTTTGATATTTTCTTCCCCTACACATCATGAAATGCACTGTGCGGACTGTGCAAGGAATTACGTAATTATGGACGCGTACATAATTATAGAATTTAGTGCACAGAAACCACAGCAAGTTTTGTCATGTATCTAGAGCTTATTCTGTTCATTTTTGTTTCTGAAGATGTAAAATGACTCATTCGGTTCATTTTTGTTTCTGAAGATGTAAAATGACTATTCCGTTCATTTTTGTTTCTGAAGATGTAAAATGACTCATTCGGTTCATTTTTGTTTCTGAAGATGTAAAATGACTATTCTGTTCATTTTTGTTTCTGAAGATGTAAAATGACTCATTCGGTTCATTTTTGTTTCTGAAGATGTAAAATGACTATTCTGTTCATTTTTGTTTCTGAAGATGTAAAATGACTCATTCGGTTCATTTTTGTTTCTGAAGATGTAAAATGACTATTCCGTTCATTTTTGTTTCTGAAGATGTAAAATGACTATTCTGTTCATTTTTGTTTCTGAAGATGTAAAATGACTCATTCGGTTCATTTTTGTTTCTGAAGATGTAAAATGACTATTCCGTTCATTTTTGTTTCTGAAGATGTAAAATGACTCATTCGGTTCATTTTTGTTTCTGAAGATGTAAAATGACTCATTCGGTTCATTTTTGTTTCTGAAGATGTAAAATGACTATTCCGTTCATTTTTGTTTCTGAAGATGTAAAATGACTATTCCGTTCATTTTTGTTTCTAAAGAATGCCTGTTGAAAATAACTCTGTTCATTTTTCATTTCTGAAAAATGTTAGTTAAAGATAAATTACAGGATTATGCCTTGCTTATCTTTGATGGTTACTTCACACAAAGCCACAGATAGACTCCTACGAATTAATTTCGGGACGAAATTTCCTAAAGTAGGGGAGACTGTAACACCTGTGTCATTTCAACCATCAAACAAATGCCAAACCAATGAAATATTGTATTTCATACTTTGGACTTGTAAAAATATGTGTATCGTTTGCACAAATCAACTCTTGTTCGATTTCAAGCTCTAAATCGCTTTCTGGAAGGTTATACGCGCTCTGATGCGTAAATATAACCAGTTTAATGCAACGAACACTCCGGAATAGTGAAATAGGCTTAACATACCTTAAATAACCTTTACATAACTTAGATATAAGTTTTGTAAGGTTTGGTGTGGTGAAATCAAAGTTTAATCGCTTACAGGGACTAAAGTTGACAAACTGCGAAAGTATGCCAATTTGAACTGTAACAGACCTTCCGGAACATGACCATAAGTTAAACATACCATAAATATCCTTTACATAGCTTAGAAATAGGCTTTGAGGTGTTCGGTATGCTAAAATAAACTTTTGTGTCATTCAGGGACTAAAAGTGTCAAAAAGTGCACAAGTTTGCATTTTCGCGCATAACTTACGTTCTGAATACATCCAGACATCCAAAAATTTATGTAAGCACTAAAATATTTTATTTTAGTGTTCGCCATAAGAAAAATCCATTCGTCACGTCATTTGGATCGTTTTTCGCATTCGGGACCAGATTCGATGTATTAGCCGTTGTTTAATTCACAACCACACATTCTAAACTTGCTTAGTCAGCGGATAAGGATGGAATCTAAGCACCATAACTTTGCAACACATGTATGGATGGAATTTAAACACCTAAACACCATAACTTTTCAACACATGTACGGATGGGATTAAGGCACGTTTTCCATGAAACGATCTTAACGGTTCGGGTATTCCTATAAATACCCCATACCCCCCATTGCTAAAATCACTAGAAACTTGATTTGAGAAACTCTAAGTTGAAACATTTGTTTCATACCTGAGATTTTTGAATCGAGTTTAGCATTCGGGGACCCTTCGTAAGTATTCTTTCGTTCTTTTCCTTATTTTATTGCTTTTCGAGTCCGAAAGTCAAACTTTGTTTGACTTTCAGCGTTGACCAGTAATGGTCAATGCGAAGTTCTTTTGAACTTCGCAACGTGAGTGTAATCACGTTGGTCATAGTCCCTTGGGACTATGCCCACTGATTACCACGTTGTCTAGGGTCGTAGGGTAAGCGATCTAATGAATCGCTTATACCTCGAACCCGACCCAGTTTGGTCGATCATTAGGATCCGACCAAACACATTAGGTGACCATAGTAGGTAGGGAATAACCTTCCGAGGTTATACCCTATGGTCACATCGTTTAAGTAGTTGTATGATAGGTAGTTTATATGCCTTAGGTAAATTACCAGAATACCCTTTTCATGTATAATTGGTAATTAAGCATATGTAACCTAAACCTTTGTCACATAACTGATTATGTAATATGTTTAGGCATATAACACTTGTCATAGGGCTAGTTAGGCGGTCCGAACGCGTTTCACGCGAACGACGCGTTAAAGTAGCATAAGCTACCTAAACGGGTCGTAATGGGTCGTAGACACTTAGGTTAAGTTTCATTTAGTATGTAGGCTTTGTTAAACCAAATGACACGAGTCTCTACACTCGTTTGGTTTACAAACCCTAATGCTACCCGATCTTCCGATTTAGGTCCGGTTTATTAATGTAGCTACCTATACTAGGTGCCGTTTGATATCCGCGATCTCTAGCATTGTTTAGTTGTTACTCAAGGACTACTGAGCAATATCAAGTGAGTACATAGACCCCTCTTTTACTGTTTTCCAAACTGTTTTGGGGTGGAACACATGTGCCTACTTGTTACTTTCAAGCTTTCCTGTTTTCACATCATATACCTGCTATGTTCGTTAGTACATTATAGCACATCGTTTTCATTACATTTTATGCTTCGTGTGCCCATTGAGTGCATTACTTAGTACATTGTTTTACATTACATCACATGCTACGTATGTCTATTGTTGCATACTTAGTACAGGTCGCATGCTACGTATGTCTGTTGTTGCATACTTAGTACAGTTCACATGCTATGTATGTTCAATCGTTGCATTGTTCTTCATACTTAGTACATTTGTTACTCATCACATACTTACATTTTGGACGCATATTACATGATTTACATTGATCATGCATTTACTACACAAAGCATAACTTTGATTTAAATGGAGTTTTACTTCAATACTATGTTTTTGGTGCATATGGTTTAGTTTATACATTTCACTAGCCATACATATTATTTTGGTTACACATTACATGGTTTACATCTTGACATAAACATTTTGACATATTATTCAATACATTTGGCAATTGGTTTAAACATAGACATCTTACATTGTTTGGTTTGGTTTGATTAAGTGATTAAGTGATTAAGTAACGATGCGTGTGTAATATGATACAAGCATGGTGGATACGCCGCTGGTACTTCCTATATATAAGTGTTTGTATGGTTTTACATATTGTAGCGTTATCTGAATCATTTCAAGTTGAGACATAGAACATTTTATACAAATAACATATTTTTCACAAGACATTGATTTACAAACAATTTATCTAATACAAACTCATTTTACATGGTTATTCATTTAACCATACATTATTTATACATATCATCTGATCTTATCGATTTTCAAATGATTTACAAAACAAAGCAAATAACAAGGTTCATGACTAAACATTTTCTCAAACAAAAGTCATGAAACCTATTTTTACAAAACCTATGTATCTCACCGGCATTTTTATGCTGACGTACCTATTTTCACATGTGTTTTTCAGGAACTGTTGCATAAGATGATCAAGATACACATAGGCAGACTTGGGCTTTAGTGACAATAAAAGATGCAAGACTAGTGAATTATGTTGTATTCCTTTGTTTATTAAGACATTGTAACACTTTTATCAATAAAACGAAACTTCAATTGCCATGGATTTGAAACAATTAATTCTGTTACAACACTCCCCGACGTTTCCGCCACGTTTTGTATGTTCTACGTGGTCGGGGTGTGACAGAAAAGATGGTATCAGAGCCAATGGTTATAGGGAATTAGGTTATTAGTAATGCTTTGACCTAGTCTATAACTTTCTTAGGACCCTAACGCGAGTTTACTTGCGTTTAGTCATAAAACAATACCGTCACCTATCCTTAGGCGACGACCACAACAAGAACATAAATTTCAAAACCGCTTTGAAAACTAATCATCTGTTCTAGGATGATTGATTACTAGGTTTTGAACCCTTTATTGTAAGGTTTTGAACTCTCTATTATATGGTTTTGAACCCCTTTGAGTTTTCAAAATCTCGTCAAGGTTTTGGGTTTTTAATAATGTGAACACGTGCAAACTGGAAGGGTGAATGCCTGTATTCTGGGTTTTCTGTCTAGGCAAGCACTTCGTATACATCTCATCAGACGCGAGACCAGTTGTGCTTACCTGGGAATTCTTGGGATGAGCGTTCACTTATAGGCGAGCATGTCTTCGCGATACATTATATTGACCCATTTACTTTGATTAGTCACTGTCTCATTTGTTTGCCTTTGGTAACAAACAAATGGTCACAATCTTCATGCGTTGTCATTTTCTCTCGACTATCTTTCCCTTGTTTCCTCCCATGTCTTCTATTTTCTTCATGGTGCCTCTTCATCGCAACAACAATGTCCGAACCAGGTGCTGCAATTACCCAGCGAATAGGCGTCGTACTCCAGAGGACCGTTGACTTAGCTATCACCATGACTCGCCTCAAGGATGAAGCCGTAAGGGAACTGCTCCTTGGTGCAATCAATACAACTGTCATCATCCAAACCAAATACCCTGTTTCAAATGTACCCACGGTGGACGATGGAGACATTTGGTTAACATGTGCCGCTTTGCAATCCAAAGCAAAGCTGTTACAAATCCTGCTGCTGCTCAACCTTCAAACTCTGCTTCATATGTTGCTTGGCATATCTGGCGCCTCAACCTCATGAACTTTCTACCTTGTGTATCGAATTAAGCACGCCTAGTGCAAGGTGTCGGAACACCTCTCGTTACACAAATTCCAAAATCCATGTAGGATCTTTCTATCCTCATAATTAGATCCTTGTGGATGGGTATCATTCATCGGAATCCTTAATTGAATTCCTTGTATGATTCAATACGTACAAAACAACTCAATTAGGACAAACCGAATTCCTTTTAAGATCTTCCTATCTTCATAGTTAGATTCTTGAAAATATTTAAAGTGCCAAAGGAAATCCACGGATTGGGTTTCTGGTATGCTTTAAATACCCGTGTCCAAAGATAACAAATTAATAACCAAGTTAAACAACTATGTGATTTTGTGCTTATGTGTTCTCTTTAATGTTTTCGTGTGATCCAAATTCTTGTTATCCAAATCCTCGTAGAATCTTCCATATCTTCGTATAAGGGATTCATAGTAGGATATCCAAAGGTACTATCTTAAATCCTTAATGGACTTCTACGTTGTAGTTAAGTCCCTTGGATTTTATTGTACTATTCTATAATTAGACCCCTTGAGTGGTCTAGTTAAACAGATTGATCCAAAAATCTGGTTAAGTATATCAAGTGATGATATAGCTGAAAGGACTCCTTGGAGGTCTAATTAAAAAGATCATGTGTTGATCTGATTAAAAGGACCCTATGGTAGTCTAGTCACACTTATCACAGGTTTGATATTTTCTTCCCCTACACATCATGAAATGCACTGTGCGGACTGTGCAAGGAATTACGTAATTATGGACGCGTACATAATTATAGAATTTAGTGCACAGAAACCACAGCAAGTTTTGTCATGTATCTAGAGCTTATTCTGTTCATTTTTGTTTCTGAAGATGTAAAATGACTCATTCGGTTCATTTTTGTTTCTGAAGATGTAAAATGACTATTCCGTTCATTTTTGTTTCTGAAGATGTAAAATGACTCATTCGGTTCATTTTTGTTTCTGAAGATGTAAAATGACTATTCTGTTCATTTTTGTTTCTGAAGATGTAAAATGACTCATTCGGTTCATTTTTGTTTCTGAAGATGTAAAATGACTATTCTGTTCATTTTTGTTTCTGAAGATGTAAAATGACTCATTCGGTTCATTTTTGTTTCTGAAGATGTAAAATGACTATTCCGTTCATTTTTGTTTCTGAAGATGTAAAATGACTATTCTGTTCATTTTTGTTTCTGAAGATGTAAAATGACTCATTCGGTTCATTTTTGTTTCTGAAGATGTAAAATGACTATTCCGTTCATTTTTGTTTCTGAAGATGTAAAATGACTCATTCGGTTCATTTTTGTTTCTGAAGATGTAAAATGACTCATTCGGTTCATTTTTGTTTCTGAAGATGTAAAATGACTATTCCGTTCATTTTTGTTTCTGAAGATGTAAAATGACTATTCCGTTCATTTTTGTTTCTAAAGAATGCCTGTTGAAAATAACTCTGTTCATTTTTCATTTCTGAAAAATGTTAGTTAAAGATAAATTACAGGATTATGCCTTGCTTATCTTTGATGGTTACTTCACACAAAGCCACAGATAGACTCCTACGAATTAATTTCGGGACGAAATTTCCTAAAGTAGGGGAGACTGTAACACCTGTGTCATTTCAACCATCAAACAAATGCCAAACCAATGAAATATTGTATTTCATACTTTGGACTTGTAAAAATATGTGTATCGTTTGCACAAATCAACTCTTGTTCGATTTCAAGCTCTAAATCGCTTTCTGGAAGGTTATACGCGCTCTGATGCGTAAATATAACCAGTTTAATGCAACGAACACTCCGGAATAGTGAAATAGGCTTAACATACCTTAAATAACCTTTACATAACTTAGATATAAGTTTTGTAAGGTTTGGTGTGGTGAAATCAAAGTTTAATCGCTTACAGGGACTAAAGTTGACAAACTGCGAAAGTATGCCAATTTGAACTGTAACAGACCTTCCGGAACATGACCATAAGTTAAACATACCATAAATATCCTTTACATAGCTTAGAAATAGGCTTTGAGGTGTTCGGTATGCTAAAATAAACTTTTGTGTCATTCAGGGACTAAAAGTGTCAAAAAGTGCACAAGTTTGCATTTTCGCGCATAACTTACGTTCTGAATACATCCAGACATCCAAAAATTTATGTAAGCACTAAAATATTTTATTTTAGTGTTCGCCATAAGAAAAATCCATTCGTCACGTCATTTGGATCGTTTTTCGCATTCGGGACCAGATTCGATGTATTAGCCGTTGTTTAATTCACAACCACACATTCTAAACTTGCTTAGTCAGCGGATAAGGATGGAATCTAAGCACCATAACTTTGCAACACATGTATGGATGGAATTTAAACACCTAAACACCATAACTTTTCAACACATGTACGGATGGGATTAAGGCACGTTTTCCATGAAACGATCTTAACGGTTCGGGTATTCCTATAAATACCCCATACCCCCCATTGCTAAAATCACTAGAAACTTGATTTGAGAAACTCTAAGTTGAAACATTTGTTTCATACCTGAGATTTTTGAATCGAGTTTAGCATTCGGGGACCCTTCGTAAGTATTCTTTCGTTCTTTTCCTTATTTTATTGCTTTTCGAGTCCGAAAGTCAAACTTTGTTTGACTTTCAGCGTTGACCAGTAATGGTCAATGCGAAGTTCTTTTGAACTTCGCAACGTGAGTGTAATCACGTTGGTCATAGTCCCTTGGGACTATGCCCACTGATTACCACGTTGTCTAGGGTCGTAGGGTAAGCGATCTAATGAATCGCTTATACCTCGAACCCGACCCAGTTTGGTCGATCATTAGGATCCGACCAAACACATTAGGTGACCATAGTAGGTAGGGAATAACCTTCCGAGGTTATACCCTACGGTCACATCGTTTAAGTAGTTGTATGATAGGTAGTTTATATGCCTTAGGTAAATTACCAGAATGCCCTTTTCATGTATAATTGGTAATTAAGCATATGTAACCTAAACCTTTGTCACATAACTGATTATGTAATATGTTTAGGCATATAACACTTGTCATAGGGCTAGTTAGGCGGTCCGAACGCGTTTCACGCGAACGACGCGTTAAAGTAGCATAAGCTACCTAAACGGGTCGTAATGGGTCGTAGACACTTAGGTTAAGTTTCATTTAGTATGTAGGCTTTGTTAAACCAAATGACACGAGTCTCTACACTCGTTTGGTTTACAAACCCTAATGCTACCCGATCTTCCGATTTAGGTCCGGTTTATTAATGTAGCTACCTATACTAGGTGCCGTTTGATATCCGCGATCTCTAGCATTGTTTAGTTGTTACTCAAGGACTACTGAGCAATATCAAGTGAGTACATAGACCCCTCTTTTACTGTTTTCCAAACTGTTTTGGGGTGGAACACATGTGCCTACTTGTTACTTTCAAGCTTTCCTGTTTTCACATCATATACCTGCTATGTTCGTTAGTACATTATAGCACATCGTTTTCATTACATTTTATGCTTCGTGTGCCCATTGAGTGCATTACTTAGTACATTGTTTTACATTACATCACATGCTACGTATGTCTATTGTTGCATACTTAGTACAGGTCGCATGCTACGTATGTCTGTTGTTGCATACTTAGTACAGTTCACATGCTATGTATGTTCAATCGTTGCATTGTTCTTCATACTTAGTACATTTGTTATTCATCACATACTTACATTTTGGACGCATATTACATGATTTACATTGATCATGCATTTACTACACAAAGCATAACTTTGATTTAAATGGAGTTTTACTTCAATACTATGTTTTTGGTGCATATGGTTTAGTTTATACATTTCACTAGCCATACATATTATTTTGGTTACACATTACATGGTTTACATCTTGACATAAACATTTTGACATATTATTCAATACATTTGGCAATTGGTTTAAACATAGACATCTTACATTGTTTGGTTTGGTTTGATTAAGTGATTAAGTGATTAAGTAACGATGCGTGTGTAATATGATACAAGCATGGTGGATACGCCGCTGGTACTTCCTATATATAAGTGTTTGTATGGTTTTACATATTGTAGCGTTATCTGAATCATTTCAAGTTGAGACATAGAACATTTTATACAAATAACATATTTTTCACAAGACATTGATTTACAAACAATTTATCTAATACAAACTCATTTTACATGGTTATTCATTTAACCATACATTATTTATACATATCATCTGATCTTATCGATTTTCAAATGATTTACAAAACAAAGCAAATAACAAGGTTCATGACTAAACATTTTCTCAAACAAAAGTCATGAAACCTATTTTTACAAAACCTATGTATCTCACCGGCATTTTTATGCTGACGTACCTATTTTCACATGTGTTTTTCAGGAACTGTTGCATAAGATGATCAAGATACACATAGGCAGACTTGGGCTTTAGTGACAATAAAAGATGCAAGACTAGTGAATTATGTTGTATTCCTTTGTTTATTAAGACATTGTAACACTTTTATCAATAAAACGAAACTTCAATTGCCATGGATTTGAAACAATTAATTCTGTTACAACACTCCCCGACGTTTCCGCCACGTTTTGTATGTTCTACGTGGTCGGGGTGTGACACCAAGCCTTCAAACGCCTCTAATCAGCCCTCCAAATTGTCCAAAGATGTCTAAAATTCGTAATTGTGGTGTTCTCATCGGCTGATGATGTTAATGTTATTTTATAATTCTCCAAAACCCTAATCCGATTGCTGGAATAATCTATTTCGCGTAATACCCTCTCTCGCGGCCCGCTTGGAGATTAAGTCAAGTTGATGCGGGCCGCCCGCCATGTTTATACTCCGGAAACATATGTTAAGTCTACGCGGCCCGCTTTCAAATGTGTTGTAAGTTAATGCGGGCCGCCTTCAGCTTTCTGACTTGCTTTTTCGCTTCGTTTCAACTCCCGAGCTTCCAGTTTCCGTTCCAAACTTTCACCTTTTCAGATTTTGGTCGTTTCTGCTCCTATTTGCTACAAATACCTGGAAACACAAATAAATCAAAAGCAAATACATTCTAATCTAAAACGATACTAAATCTAACTAAAACCGAACAAACCTAGACGCGAATAAAGATGTATTTTACAATACATCAAATATCCCCACACTTACTCTTTACATTGCCCTCAATGTAGGATGGAAACCGACTCAAAAGACTAAAATAAATAAGAAATAAAAAACCAAAGGGCAAATTGAAAAGGACTTAGCTGGTTCAATTCGCGTGTAAGCTGCAAACACTCTCGTCCAATCCAGCTCGATCGTATAGCATTTCATTCGCGACCGGCTTGACACTGACTCTGACTAGTATGCTTGATAAATGCCTTGAAATTCGATCAGCAGCTCCAAACTCACCCGAATGGAGATTGAGTACGGGTGGTACATATTCAAACCTGCATCAACAAAAACAAGCAAAATACCAAAGCAATACCGACTCGAAACACAAAATGACTCAAAAACTACTAACTTAGACGCAAGGTACAAAATAAAAGACTCAAAGTACACCACCGAATTACCATCTTACCAAGTTTGGATGCAACGGATAACGGGTTGAATGTTTAGTGAAAAATCACATTTTATCTCTTTAAAAATACACACCCCGTTTCCCCACACTTAAGATGGAAATAAACCCGGTAACAAACGACTCAAATACAACAACAACAACTGCAGGAAACATACCTGAACGTCGACCCGAACCAACCGAATGATAATGATGGATGGACGAAGGTGAATGTGAAACATGGATCAAATTGCTGAAACCCCTAGGGCCTAAACAGTCTGTTGTCGTTTGTATTGGGCTCGCGGCCCGCATGAGATGTTGGTTAAGTTAAAACGGGCCGCTTAAACTTAAACAACTTCCGGCTTATTGAAACTCCGCGCGGCCCGCATGAAGTATGTGTTTAATTGAGGCGGGCCGCCTGAACATCAGATAACAGCGATACAATTTGCAGAAACAGCAGAATGTGCAGAAAAATGACTTTTATAATTCCTAAACTGCCCCTGCATGCGTTTTTGTCGTTTTTAACTTTCAACAGACCTGGTAAGCTACTCGAACGTCGATCTCGGCCACGTAAAGGTGATGCAAACCTGCAGAATACTTGACAAGATACGAAACGGACACAAAAACACAAAACGACACAAACAACCTAACTAACGACACGACACGAAATACGACTCAAAATACAAACTCTACAAGTAATCACAAATGTTCACCGAATTACGGAGGATCGTATATGCGGAGCTCACCTCCACACCAACTCGTACGGGCCTTAGCACTACAATTCACAAAATCGCCCGAATCTCTCCTAACTTTCTCATACTCTCTCCACTCTTCATCAAACTGTGGGACCCTGAATGTATCATCTTCATACCTATCCCCACACTGAATCTTGCTCAGTTTCTCTATCTTAACTTCTAAACTCGTCACTCTTTCTTCCAACTCCTCAACCTTTCTATCCGGTGGATCCCCACACTTGGGTTTTGACACCTTTTCTAGACTCGGCTCACTTACTACCTTTTTCCCGTCTCTCTCAGTCTTTTCACTCTCCTCTACCGATGCTATCGCCTCAACGCTCTCACTCGGCCCTCTCGCATTATTCACCTTGAAAACTACCGACTCATCCTCCGCTCTAAGTGTGATCGTGCCTAAGAAAACATCGATAAGCGCTTTAGAAGTGTTCAAGAACGGGCGCCCTAAAATCAACGGCACTCTATCATCGGCCTCCATATCTAGCACTACAAAATCGGCCGGAAAAACAAACTTATCCACTTTCACCAACAAATTTTCTACTATCCCCCTAGGATACTTAACTGACTTATCCGCTAACGAAAGGGTCATACGAGTCGGCTTCAAATCACCAAGGCCTAGTTTTTCGTAAAATGAATATGGCATCAAATTAATACTAGCACCTAGGTCTGCCAACGCGTGGTTTCTAACATCACCACCAAACAAACAAGGGATCGTAAAAATGCCCGGATCAGTGAGTTTCTCAGGAAGTTTATTTAAGATCACAGCAGAAACCTCTCCACTCAACGGATTACTAGAACTCTCACCTACCTTATCCTTACGCTTGAGAAAATCCTTAAGGAACTTGGCGTACTTAGGCATGGATCTCAAGGCTTCTATAAACGGAAGATTCACCTTCAGCTGAGTGAACATCTCAAGAAATTTCTCGTATTCCCTAGCATATATCTGCTGCCTAGCACGAGCGGGAAACGGAAGACGCGAAATATCAATCACAAGTGGTGGTGGCCGAACCTTCTTCGGCTGCTTCTCCTCTTTCTTCTCTACTGGCAACTCCTCGGCATGTGCGGTACTTGCTGGGTCTAGCCTAATGTGCACCTTTCCTGGAGCCTCCATCTCAATCACCTCATCTACCTCATCATCACTCCCTATCTCAACATTCTCTCTCACGACCTCTCCTAGACTCAACCCACTGCGAGTAGTAATTGCTTTAACAGAATGGTGGACTGGGTGAGTAGTACCTGAATACTGACCAGAAGGGGACTCTTTCAACTGCCTAGCTATATCCCCTACTGTTCTCTGAAGATCTAGAAGAGTGGACTCTTGATTTTTAAGCAGAAGTTCATGATTTTTGTTAATTTGCTCCTGATTCTTAGCTACAGTCTGATTATGCGTTATCATCTGAGCAAACATCTCCTCTAACCTACTCAAACTACCATGTAAAGCCTTATCACTACCTTGACTCTCCTGATTCGACCCTCCACTCGCAAACTGACCTCCTGAACCACTATACTGACCACTCTGACCCGAACCACTACTCGTGTAAAGACCCGGCCCCCTATTTTGATTCTGACCAGATGGAAAACCAGGGGGATTGCCAGAAGGGCGGAAACTACTACCACTACCTTGCCAGTTGGAGTTATAATTATTATTATTATTATTAAATAAACCCCTAGACTGACCGGCTATATACTCCACCTGCTCTAACGTAAGTGTGGGACAATCAAGTGTATCGTGACCTCCTCTACAAACCTCACACCTATCAACTTTCTTCTTAATCTCATCTATCTCTCTCCTCATCTCTTGCCTCAAATCTTGCTTCACACTCTCGACTATAGCAGCTACCGATGTACCCAAGCTAACCTGGTTTACCCCTCGACCGGCCGAGGTGGTAGTAACAGGAATGGAAGTCCTGCCAGTAGTGCTGTAATCCATATCAGAATGTGCAAAGCTCTCAAACAAATCATTGCACTCCGTCACTGTCTTCTTTCCCATAAGCTGCCCTCCTGCTGAAGTATCGAAACGAGCTCTAATCTCAGGAGTAAGACCATTATAGAATTTCTCAACTAACGCCCAATCCGACAAACCATGCTGCGAACAACGAGAGAGAAGCGTCTGAAAACGCTCCCAAGCTAAGTGATACGGCTCATCAGGCTCCATACGGAAGGAGTGTATCTGATCACGAAGGCGAGATGCCTTGGCTGGCGGGAAGTATTTTGCTATGAAGGCATCGCGAAGACCAGCCCAAGTAGTGAAAGTGCCTGCTGGCTGAGAATCGAACCAGACAGCTGCGCGTCCAGCTAGAGAAAACGGAAAGACCTGAAGGTACCTAGCATCTAGATTGACACCCTCGATGGAGTAGGTGCCACAGAGACGAGTGATGTGATTGATGTGGGCAGGTGCATCCTCGTCGTCACGACCATGGAACTGACAAGAATTGGTGATGGCGGTCATGATGTAGGAAGGAATCTGCCAGGACCTATCATTCGCTATATTAGGAAGGGTGATGGGCGATGTAGCACCGGTGAAACCGGTGGTAGCCTGCTGGTAAACGGTGCGGTTCGCCATGGCGGGTGGAGGACTAGGCGAACGAGAACGGGAGGGTGGTGGGGAAACGTGAGGTGAAACGTGTGGTGATGGCTTTGGTGTAAAATCGAAGGCGGGTGTGGAATGCGGAACTGAAGAAGACGAAACAGACGACTCAACTGTAAACAGAGGTGGCGGAGGCCCCTGTGAACGCGTATGGGGCATCCACCAAAGACGAACTACGAAGAGACTCTAACAAAGACTCACTAACCTAGAAAAGACACTAAAGCAAATATTTTTTTGATTTTTAAAATTTTTAGACTCCTACGACTCAACGAACACAACTAGCACGTAAAATGTCAAACAAGTCCAAACAAAGCAATCAACGCAATTACCAAAGAGTCCCCGGCAACGGCGCCAAAAACTTGATGTGCACAAAACGGGTTAACTAAACTAACTAAATTTACCCTAATTCTAGACTCTCTAAGCTTTAAATTTATAAAACTAAGACTCTCTAAACCCTAAAACACACAACCGGCAAGTGTACCGATCGAATGTAGTATAGCCTAAAGAAGTCCGAGTATCGAACCCAAGAGACTCTACTGATTACGCTAATGACTCTATCTAGACTCAAACTGACACGACTTAACTAAATATTTGTTGATTGGGGGGGGGGGTTTCTAAAAATCCTAAGAATGCAAATAACAAATACTAACTATACTAGACGAACTAGACACGAACTCACACGAAGGCTCTGACCAGTGATGGATGAAGACTACCTAGGCTAGACGCAAGCTAACTCAGAATGGATCTCTATTCGATGATTTTGTGGTGTGGAACCGGGATCTTAAAATACTAAACCTATTAAGACACCACTAAGCCCCTCAAACACTCTCAAGGCGATTCTTGTGGCACTACCTAGGCTGTTATGTTCACCGGCTTTCTAGATTTCTTTTCCGTCCTCTAGTTTCTTGAAAGTGCTTATGTAAGACGCTCTACTTTGCCGCGCGAACGTCTAAAGCGACAATGGGTTCTAATCTTGGTTTAATAGGCTATGGGATGTTAAGGACTTATAACCAAACCTAGACCTATCAATAACCTCGAGCCTTTTCGCGACGAGTTTAGCAGCACATTTGATTTTATAATATTACCGAGTATTACTTCTAAGGTTACTTAAGCTATTTTCACCCTAAAGGATTAATGATTTATTATGTGATAAAGACCGTCACCTAAATCAAGAAACCCTAATACAACCCTATTATGTGATAAAGACCGTCACCAAGAGTTATATGAAGCAATAAACAATAATAAAACAATGGTCAACCACGCATATGCACCAAGGTAGATTCCCAAAGCTTTTACAATACAAGAATATCCACAACCACGCTAAAAATCAAATAAAGATCCAAACTTTATTAAGCTATTGTCATTAACCTAGGTAGTTTATGAAGTTTAGCCAAGAAACATGTCTAAAAACATAGCATAAAACATTGTCAAAACAGAATTCATCATCAAACAAAGTAAAACGAACGAAAACGAGAGAACAAAGATGATTAAACCCGTAATCTCTACTCCCGAACGCTCCAAAGTGTCACCCGATGATTCCCAGCAGTTCCAAGCCTTCAAACGCCTCTAATCAGCCCTCCAAATTGTCCAAAGATGTCTAAAATTCGTCATGGTGGTGTTCTCATCGGCTGATGATGTTAATGTTATTTTATAATTCTCCAAAACCCTAATCCGATTGCTGGAATAATCTATTTCGCGTATTACCCTCTCTCGCGGCCCGCTTGGAGATTAAGTCAAGTTGATGCGGGCCGCCCGCCATGTTTATACTCCGGAAACATATGTTAAGTCTACGCGGCCCGCTTTCAAATGTGTTGTAAGTTAATGCGGGTCGCCTTCAGCCTTCTGACTTGCTTTTTCGCTTCGTTTCAACTCCCGAGCTTCCAGTTTCCGTTCCAAACTTTCACCTTTTCAAATTTTGGTCGTTTCTGCTCCTATTTGCTACAAATACCTGGAAACACAAATAAATCAAAAGCAAATACATTCTAATCTAAAACGACACTAAATCTAACTAAAACCGAACAAACCTAGACGCGAATAAAGATGTATTTTACAATACATCAATACGACAACTAATCTCTACAGGAATTATCACTGTTGACTACGTGAGGTCAAAGGATAATATTGCGGATCCGCTAACAAAAGGCCTAAGTAGAGAGTTAGTACAGAAGTCGTCCATGGGAATGGGACCTGAAGCCCTTGAAAATATAAGTTCATATGATGGAAACCTAACTCAGTAGACTCGAGATCCCAAGAGCTGAGTTCAATAGGAAAACCTAATTGTATGAATTAGTAAGGTCACTGTGGGGGATAACCCTACGTATATATATAAGGGAGTTTATCACAAGGCTTAGTAAACTTCCTAGTCCATTCCTAAAAGTGACAAGTGTGAGGCTAAGCCTATGGCTTTTAATGATTCGACTAAGGTAACCATACATAGTGAATCACCTATGTGAGAAAGAAGTGGGGTCGCTTCGAAGGGTGTTGTTGGGCCACAATACCTAATGGCTCCCGCAGAACCAGGCTCATGTTCATGACCATAACGAACATAACTATGAGGACTTGACTTTGACAGGGAGAGTCTTGTGTGAAGTGCATTATCATCTACACAAACGGCAGACGAGTTCAAAGACATCGAGTTCTACTCAGAGCTAGTGGGCTAAGTGCATTTCATAAGTGAAGGTTCAAAGGGTAACACCTACCTATCGTATGCAAAACTCAACTGCTGAAATTTAATTGGAATAATGTTGTCTGAGATCGACCTCCATTCATGTGGGGGATTGTTGGAAATTGGGTGTGTGAATGAATGTCTCAATTTGGTAAAACTCCTTGTCCCACATAGGTGTGGGAACAAAAGAATAGATTATTAAAGGTAAAAGGTTTACCTCACTAATATATCTATATGTCATGTTTTACCACAACTCCTACCCCTGCGCGCAGGGGGTGCAAAAAAATGGAATCGGAATTAGTTGAACTCGCGTGTGCCCGCACCTCCGGCGGACACGAATGCAGTTTCGAAAACCAGGGTCCGCGTAGAGCGGTTTTTGCACTCGAGACTCTTGACTACTGTTCTATTTTTGAAACTGAAATATAAATGAATGATCATTATTTCGGTCTTAAATTCTAACAGTTTTGGTCATGATTATCAGTTTCGTAACCGATATACTAATGACCATTATTTGGTCTTTAATTCGCTGCAATCAAGAGAATGATTTCGGTTATGGTTCTGGCACTATAAAATGAAGGCTAGGCTGATCGGTTGAGACACACCGAAAACACAGCTTCTCCTTCTTCTTCTCTCTCGGTCTCTGCAACATTCCGGTTTCTTTTCAGGCAAGTGCTCAAGTCCGGCAGTGCGCGGTGCTGCTTCGAACCGGCGTACCCTGGGAACAGACGACGAATTTGTTTAAGGGAATTATGTCAAACACAAGCCCGGTTCACTCGTTTACTGTTTCTTCAATTTTATTACATTCTGTCCAGTTTCTGTTCAATTCTTTTATACAGGTTTTCTAACAATATCCGCTTTCGACGCGAACACAACTAGCGACAAGGACACAAAAGAATATCCGCTTCTGCTTCCAAAACCTAGCTCAGTTTTTATTACAGCTTAAGTAGGTTCAAACCTAAGCTAAGGAGGTTTATTTAATTAATTGGTGTAATATAAGGGGGTGTTTGGGATTGAGTTTAGAAAGGACTTATTAACTTGTTCGAGTGAATAAGTCAATAAATCATTTGAAAAAACTTCAAAGCCAATAAGTCATCTCTAAACTCAATCCCAAACACCCTCTAAAATAGGAGTAAGCATTGTTGTTCAAAAAAAAAATCCTAACCTACACCTTGCTTGGGATTGACCAAGACCTCCCACTAAGAGGCAAGAGCCTTTATCAAGTGAGTTAGCCCTATATTATTTTTTTATGTATCTATTAATAACACTTAATATTATATATGTTTTCGGTGTATTTATCGGCGTTCTTAACGGGTTCTATAGTTGGTAAAATCCGATATCAAGAACTCTTGTTGAGGCTTTACGAAAAAGCTCAGAAATATTACTTTTTCTTTTGACATTTAGACCAAGCGGTATGGGGCCGGCTAAGGCCCGACGAGGCCTGGCGCCGGTCCCCCACACCGCCCCCCCTCGCTCCGTCCCGTCCTTTCCGGCTGCCACCCGACGTTCTTCACGGGCCTCCCTTCTCCTCCCTTCTCTCATATATACCTATACATACATATATATACATAAAGGGGTTCATCCCCCACCCCCTTAGGTCCATCCCCTCCAAGCCAGTCCTACGTGGCGCCGACGTGGCGGCCCATCCCCTTGGTGATGAGGCTCTCCGTACCCATTAGTCTTATAGATATTTAAAATCCTTTTTCGATTCTCTTTCAATTTAGATTTTCTCTCTTAATAAACAACACTCATTTCATTTCCTCGTGGTTGAGACATGTACACTCCATTGGTTGTGACTATTCTATGCATTTTTGGAACAACTAGTACACCCATTTTGTGTTTATACGTGTTTCGTACACAAAGCTTTAATTTGTAAACAATCTATTGCAATTAATGATCTAGATGTGAGGATAATTGTCACACTTTCTCATTTTAAATGTGGGTTATGTAACACATCATGAATGTGAGCAATTATTTGCATTGATATATACACAACTAATAAATGAATTAAAAAGTTATAAAGATTCGCCTTAAGGAAGTCTTCTTTGTTGTCTATTGGTGGGAGGATTACTCTTATTCGCTCGGTTTTGGTGAGTCTTGTTAGGATCTGAGGCTCTTGTGATTGTGTTTGTTTGTATAATTTGGACAAATCAGTGAATATGAAAACATGTAAAGTGCAGCGGAAATGAACAACAAACTTTGTAAACACAATCAGGAAAGAAAATAGTTTTAATAAACACATGATCTGCATTAGTCGAAAGATTACAAAGTCAATCAACAGATTACAAAGCATGCTTACAGACTAAACTCCCCCTCAGCCTAATACCTCAAGGTTGGATTGCACAAGATGAAAGGATTGAATTGAAGAGAAGAACTCTCTCAAAACGAATCAAATGTAACAGTACAGAGTACTGTTCCATTTATAGACAAACCAAACCACTGATGTATCTCAGCTGACGTCACCATGAAAGTGACATCTAACAAACTAACAAACTCTATCTACTGTTTTACAACTACTGACCATACAGACACTGATTACATTCTATATACTGATATATAAACACCGACTCTTCATTCCACTGATGTAGTCAACCACTGTTGTTTGAGCAACAGTTCTTTCTTCAAAGGATGATCAGACCTTGAATGGGCAGTGCTTTAACTCTTTAGCAGTACTTGGATTCCGTCAGTAGATTGAGCTTCAGCCTTTAAACTTCATCAGTGCTTTGGCTTAACAGTAGTTTATAGGATCAGCAGTTGTTGATAAGGCCAGTACTTGGAGCATGTCAGATGTTTGATTCACTATCAAGGGGAAAGCTTAATGTAAACAGCTGTTTATTGTGAATCCACTGTCGTGATCCGGTTTTGGCTTTCATTATCTGTTCCTCTAGTAGGGTTCAATCCCAACAATCTCCCCCTGGAACAGATAATGCCAAAACCCTTCATTATTCTGGATTTTTATTTCTCATCAGTAGTTCCCTTGCTTGTTTTTTAAATTTATCTTCAAATTCTTTGGAACTTGTGTCATCCTCATCCCTGCACAGTGTAAGCTCAAGGAGATCTTGTAGATCTTCAACACCCAGGCCTAGTGCTTGATTCCTTGATATATGCTTCACTTTTCCATTGGTTCTGACCAGAGTCAATACATGGGTCTTTTGATCAGAGAGCCACTTTAGTATTTTTAAACCAAATGGGTTTGTTGGGAGAGATTTATTTGCAGATGAGCTTGGAGATTTTGGCCTTGAGAAGAATTGTAAAGCAGTATCCTGAGCTTCAGACATTCTTTTGAAGGCCTTTTCTATGACTTGATTTGCTGCAGCTATGTCTTCTGCAACTTCTTTGTCAATCAGTTCTTGTCTCTGTTGTTGATCAAGCTCACTGTCTGTGATATCTGCTGATGATGATTGGCTCAAAACCTTTTTGGCAAGGTCTTGTAGCTTCACTGATCTTTCTTTATCTAAAGCCATTTTCTTGATGGCTTCTTCAAAATAATCAGTTTCTTTTTCTTCTTCAACAGTCAGTTGTTCCCTCTTTTCTTTTCTCAACATTGTGACAAAGGTTTCTGCTGCGTTGATCTGTGTTTCAATAGTCTTGATCTGCTCCTTTAGCTTTTTGTAGTCAGACTTTTTAGGAGTGTCAGAGACTGTCATCCTCCTTTTCTTAAGCCTTTCATAAGCTTCATCTGTTTGCTGCTTAGTCCATTTTGCTATGGCATTTGCAGTATCCACCCTCGCATCCACCAGCTCCTGCTTCTTTCTTTTATATTCAGAAGTAAGATCAGCTATGAGCTTCTTGTATTTTTTCCAATTTAGAGCTGTCTTCTTCTTACTTGGATCATTTTTAATCCTTTCAATTCTTTTAGCCTCATGCTTTAATGCAACTATTGGCCATTCTTTGAGTTGTGTTTCTTCAGCAGGATAGAACTTTTCTTTCATTATGTATGCAAGGTATTCTTTTCTCAATTCTTTTCGTTGATTTGCTTCAGGAGATAGGCTTGACATTTCCTTGTTCATATCATTTGCATATTCTTCCATTTGTTTGACTTTGGTGAGCAGGAATTCCATTCTTTCCAAAATGGCTTCATCACCTTGATCCTTGCATTCAACTTTGGCTCTTATCTTAGCCTGTCTTGCTTTGAGCTCAAGATATTCATCCATATTGTCTGGGATTATGAATCCTATGAGAGAAGGAAATCTCCTTTTTGAAGGATCATCTTCGGTGTAAAATTGTTTCATCTCATTTTTTACAGCTTCAGGCTCCAGCGGATGTTTTGCAGCCTCAGGGTCATATATGTCATCTGTTGCCTGAGTTGTTTTTCTTTTTCGAGTGTAAATTTGTTCTGGTGGAGGGGTGCTTTTAGGTGGTTTATTGATTGAAGCAAATATGGCTTGAGATGTAGTGAGGATATTTGGACCAAGAGTAGTTGTAACAACTGGTGTTTCAACTACAGTTGTCCTTACAACAGATGTTGTAACATCTGTTGTCTTCTGCTTTTTCGCAGGAGGTGATGATGGTGATGGTGATGTAATGTTGATGAGAGCAGTGGTGTATGACTAACTAACAGCTGTTGAAACAACTGGTGTTCCAACCTCTGTTGTCATTACAACTACTGATGTATCAGCAGATGTCTTCTTGTTTTGAGTAGGGGTTGGTTGAAGTGCTGGTGATGGTGCTGATGATGGTTTAGGTGGGGCAGTGGTTGTAGATGTGTGTGTTGTAGTGGTGTATGTTGAAGAGATAGCAACTTTTTGGCTAGCAGTTTTTGTAACTACTGTTGTATCAGCTGTTTGGATGACAGTTTGAGATTTGGAGCCTTTTGGAGGTGGTTTAGATGACTGTTTTTCTTGATATGGTTCAATATACAGGCCATCTTCTATTCCTTTCTTATTCAACTTGATTTTCTCCCCCTTTTTGGCATTATCTGGAAGGGGGTTATCCATGAAGATGATAGTGGAGGGAACTTTTTCACCATGGGCAGTCCTTTGTATGCTGGCCTTTATAGCCTTGATATCTGCTTGAGTATCTTTGAATCTTGACTCCACCATGTTTGTCAGCATTTTTACATGCATTTCATGCTGCTGATCAGCCGATTGTTTTTGTTTTTCTAGCAAGGGTTGAAAAAGATTCCAGAGCTCATTTGCAGCAAGTGCTTGTGGTTGAGCAGGTGCTTAAGGTGGAACAGCAGTGGATTGTGCTTTCTGAGCCTTTAACAGCTGCTGCATCATGTCCTTTATTTCATCAACTGAATCTTCAAGTTTTTCAACTCTGCTCGTCAATTCCTGATATTTTGAATCATCACCCACGTTAGTAGGATCATTTGAATCCCCACCAGCAGTGGTTGTATCAATGTGTGACTTAGAAACTGAGTCCCAAAAATCACTCATTGATGCCCCTTGTTCTTGGTACTGGGGACTTCTTTCTTCAGCACTTGATAATCCTTTGATGATACCAGTGGTTAAAACTAACTCACTGGTGGTTATCAAAGATGCTATAGAAGAAATTGCCTTCAAGGGAGTCTTACTAATGAAACAACTATCCAACTGAAGATCTGTTGATCCATCAGTTGTAGTTGCTGCTCCACTTGAACTACCACCGAGAGTTACTTGTAACTCAGGGGGTGTAGCCTCCTCAATTGTTGCTGGGATAGCAGGAGTAGTAGCATCAGACCCAGTCACTTGTGGGAGTATGCTCTCAGTGACAGGTGATAGAGTGGAACTGGTTTGTATCTGAGCTATAGTAACTGCATGCAACAAGGGTATTATTGTTTGTGGCATTATGATTGGTGAGGGTATGGGTGTTGAAAGAGACATGTCCTTGGGATCAGGACTGAGGAAGATGGATAGCTTCATATTGTGGGGTCCCTGTGCTTACAACCTGACCCTTTTGTGAGGGTGCAGGAGGAGTTTGAGGTAAGGGTGGAGATCTCTCTACCAACTGCTGTGAGGAAGTAGCAGCAGTGGTTTGTTGTGACATTTGTGTTGTCACAGACAGTTGCTCTGGGATCTCATCTTCCAGAGTTGCATTTTTCTTGGGTTTGGTGGGCTTTTTGTAAGATTTTCTTTTGGTCTTTTTGGTGATATCAGGTGTGGGTTTTAAAGCAGTGGTTGTGCTGCTCTGATCACCTGGAGCAGTGGGCTCAGCAGCAGATGTCTGAGGAGCAGTGGTAACTGCTGAAATCAGCTCAGACACCTCTGCTTTTGTTTTTATTGGTGCCATCATTCTGGAAAATGTTTCATTTGTTAAACCTTTTATTTGAAAATAGACACCCTGTTTGAGCAAGTTTTCATTCTCTTTTTCAAAATTTTGTTTAAAATAATAGCTCAGAAATCTTGGAAAAAGTAAAAATGATTTGCTATCAACATTTTTTACCAAGTCATTAAAGATCTCCTGGGAATAGTTGTAATTTTCATTATATAGGATAGCATAGCCCAGACATTGAATCTTCAATGGTATTTCATTAAACGCTGTTGTTTTATTTGAAACACAACTTAAAAGTGTGTGAAATAAAAACCTAGGTGCAGAAATAACCTTTTTTGTAAGGTATCTACCTTTGATTGTTCTGCATACCCTCTTTTTAAGAAATCCTTTTTCAACTCGGTTTTATCAAAAGTAGGTTTACCTTTCTGATCGTCGAGTTTAAAGACTTTAGAGATTGATTGTGGAGTGATTTGAATCACTTTACCCTGTATCGAGGAGTTAATGGCTATGACTTTATCGTCTTGTTTTTCAAGCGTCGCCTTTTTCCAGAACTCTCTCTGGGTTTGTAGATAAATGGGAGCATCTGCTGTCAACAAAGTTTTGTACTTTGATGCAGATAATGTATCAATGATGGAGTCGAAGGTGTGGTTATCGGCGGTTTTTGTGAGCAAACCCAGATAATTGTGAGGAGATTTGTATGGTATCTCAATGGATTCTTCGGCCGTTTGAGCGACCTCTTTGGAAGATGGTGTTGATTTTGGTTTAGGTTTTGATTTTGATTTTGATTTTGACTTCGTCATTTTGATGAAGAAGAATCGGAGAGTGATTTGGGAAGAAAGGTTGGAAACTGCTTTGAGAAGAGAACTTTGGAATTCAATTCGACAGTGTAAAACCCTGTTTGGGGGTTTTGATCAGGGTTTTATTTAGGGAAAAAGTGATCGCTGATGTGGCAGCGGTTATTATGATCTGAAGGCTAAAAACTGACCACGTGTCAACAGATGATGAAGAGATGAATTATGGAGAACAGTTGTTTTGGAAACTACTGATGAAGCAAGTATCAGTGGTTACAACGGTCAAAATGAAAACAGTGGGTGATTTTTACTATCAGTAGATAGCATATCGGTGGTTGTAACACAGAATTTGAATATCAGTGCTTACAATGAAGATGGAAGAACAGTGGTTGACTTTCAGCAGTGGACAGTAGTTAGAGAGCAGATGTTTGAACAAAGCAGTGTTTGGGAGTGAGATAATGATAGCGATTCGAAAGCCCATTATGTCAGCAACTTTTAAAGAAATTTTCATTCAAGGTTTTGCCACATGTCATTTATACATTTTGAAGCTTTTTCAAATTTCTGACAGTGGTTTAGCACCCCAGATGATGAGAACTTTTTGCTAAGGCAACTCATTTTCGTTTAATATCCAAATTAAAACATGAATACCCCAGTAGTTTAAGCACCGTTTAGCAATCAACCTTTGATTAATGTTTAAAACAAACCTGAGTATGACATGACCTTGACATATGTACCATTTCCTTTTGACCCATTTATGAGGACAATAACACCAACAAAAATAAGGTACTATATCCTGACAGGGACAGAAACTATTGCCAACAAAAACGAGCAAAAGTTCAAAATATATTATTTAAAAAAAATGAATAATATATCCTGGTTATTTGAGAAAATCCTTTATATAAAAATGGTTAAAGGCTTTTCTGAGAACAGCATCAAAAGGATCTGGTATGTTTTCAATAAAATACATAATTATATCATTCTCAAGTTTATGAAAATGGTCAGTGGTTTAACAGAAGTGGTGGAAATTTTTGAATACATTTTGACCACTGTTTGATACCATTTTCTTGTAAGTTGATTGCCAACATGAGGACACATGGACACATGAGTTTTGAAAATCATGTTATAGATCTCATTACCATGTGATGATTTTGAAAATTTGTCTATTCCTCTTTAAGTTCAATCACTGGGAATACTATTGTCACATGAACTTTCCTGAACCAATGAGCACAAACAGTTGCTTAATGACCATTATTACCCCAAGCTTTGACTCTTAAGTGTTTTATGTTTATACTCTTTTCTTCTGACTTCAAAAGTTTTGAGATAAACACACTTCTGAGTTTTTGTGAATTTTCTTCTTCCCTTTTTACCCTTCCCATTCATAAGTAATGAAATACTTACTGAGAGGCATTTATTGAAGGAATACTTGTTCCAAAATCATTTTGCAGTAATGTTTTGAGAGATTTGGTCATTTCTGCACATGCTTATGCCAACCTTCTCATTACCTATGATCTGGACATTTTTTACTCCTGATTTTCTTAATGTATTTTAACATAGTTGATTTTGTCCTTCTGAGGATCTCAACCTGTTTTCAACACATAAGATCTGAATGACTAAAGTTTTAATTTCCCTCTTTTTATGTTAACAAAAACACTAACGTTTTTATGAACATAGGCTTTTGTTAATCTGAGGTTCATACTTTAGCATTTAATAACGTGACATCACAAGTTTCATGACAACAGTTGAAATCAATTTTGAAAATATGAAATAATCCCATAGTTTAACAGATATGTTTTCAGATCTAAAAACCATGAGTGTCTTGTGCATGAAATCACTCGTTGTGTGAGATTTGTGTGTCATATGACATCTTGGTTGTTTTACAGAGTATTTGAATAGCTGTTTTAAGCATTGTTACTCGTTACTCTGTTTTTCAACTAAATACAACCAACCTTAGTATCAATGAATTTTGAGCCGAACTTTTATGTCAAATTGATTGTTAGATCGAATTTGACTGTCCAGGCTCTGATACCAATTGTTAGGATCTGAGACTCTTGTGATTGTGTTTGTTTGTATAATTTGGACAAATCAGTGAATATGAAAACATGTAAAGTGCAGCGGAAATGAACAACAAACTTTGTAAACACAATCAGGGAAGAAAATAGTTTTAATAAACACATGATCTGCATTAGTCGAAAGATTACAAAGTCAATCAACAGATTACAAAGCATGCTTACAGACTAAACTCCCCCTCAGCCTAATACCTCAAGGTTGGATTGCACAAGATGAAAGGATTGAATTGAGGAGAAGAACTCTCTCAAAACGAATCAAATGTAACAGTACAGGGTACTGTTCCATTTATAGACAAACCAAACCACTGATGTATCTCAGCTGACGTCACCATGAAAGTGACATCTAACAAACTAACAAACTCTATCTACTGTTTTACAACTACTGACCATACAGACACTGATTACATTCTATATACTGATATATAAACACTGACTCTTCATTCCACTGATGTAGTCAACCACTGTTGTTTGAGCAACAGTGCTTTCTTCAAAGGATGATCAGACCTTGAATGGGCAGTGCTTTAACTCTTTAGCAGTACTTGGATTCCGTCAGTAGATTGAGCTTCAGCCTTTAAACTTCATCAGTGCTTTGGCTTAACAGTAGTTTATAGGATCAACAGTTGTTGATAAGGCCAGTACTTGGAGCATGTCAGATGTTTGATTCACTGTCAAGGGGAAAGCTTAATATAAACAGCTGTTTATTGTGAATCCACTGTCGTGATCTGGTTTTGGCTTTCATTATCTGTTCCTCTGGTAGGGTTCAATCCCAACAAGTCTTCCTAACTATTTCTTCTCCCTTTACAAGGCTCTCGTGAAGGTTATTAAGGATTTGGAACGCATAGTCAAAAAGTTTCTTTGGGGTAGGTCGGGCGAAGTTTCTAAAACTCATTGGGTGGCATGGGATAGATTATTCCTTCCTATTAAATCCGGGGGGTTGGGAATTAGTAAACTGAATCACGTCAACAGGGCCCTTCTTTGTAAATGGGGGTGGAGGTACAAGAAAGAAAGAGATAATCTTTGGGTTAAGGTCGTGGACGCCATTCATTTCGGTGGATCGGGGTGGTCTTTTCTCCCCGTGAAGAAATCGCTTGGAGGTGTTTGGAATAATGTTGTTTCAGTCATCAATAAACCTATGGTCGATAATCGAAGGCTCAGGGGGTTTTTAGTTCGGTGGGTAGGGGGGACAATATTCTTTTTTGGCTAGATCCTTGGCTGAGAGAAGTTCCCCTTAAGGTAGTGTTTCCTAATTTATTTTCGTTAGAAGTGGTCAAAACGTGCTCCATTCGGGATCGGTTGTGTGGTAATTGGCTGTGGAAGCACAATCCTGATCTGGATATTGAACAAAGTGAGCTGGTCGCTCTTATGAATGCTGTTTCCTCGGTCTCTTTACGTGACAGGCCCGATGACTGGACTTGGCTGCCCGATCGGTCAGGTTTGTTCTCGGTTAACTCGGTAAAAAAAGCTTTGAATGGTTTTGTGGATTGCCGGAATTTCTATGTGTTGGAATGGTGTAAATAGGTGCCGTTGAAATGCAATGTCTTTGTTTGGAGAACTGTGCTGAACCGTATTCCGACATTGGATGTGTTACGCAAAAGAGGTATTGGAGTCGGCGATGGTATCTGCCCTCTTTGCAAATCGGATGAGGAGTCCATCGATCATCTTTTCACTTCGTGTATTACGGCTGTTGTCCTTTGGCAAAAAAATTCTCGTTGGTGCCATATCCCTCCAATATTCGCCTTCTCTTTCAAATACTTGCTTGAGATCCATCGCGATAAAAAGTTAGATCACAGAGGCAATGTTGTGGTTCATGGGATTATAGTTTCGGCTTGTTGGTGCTTGTGGTTGGCTCGTAACAAGGCGGTTTTCTCGGGAATCGATGCGAAGGTGGAAAGCGTTTTTAGTGAGGTTAGATCTTTAGGTTTTTTGTGGTATAACAGTAGATCTAAGAACAGTTCTGTCTCTTGGTCGGATTGGTGTAAATTTGTAATTATGTAGGTTTGTTGTTTGTTGTTGTCGTCCCGGTTTTCGGGTTGGGCTGGTTTAATGAAGTTTTCCTTTCAAAAAAAAAATGAATCCAAGGTCAAGCGAGAAGATATACTAAAATTATTTTTCATCTATTTCCTGTAAATTGTTTTCTAAGAGCATTCACATTCAACTTCGTATTTTTAACCCAATATTAAACTCAAAATCACTATTTTTTTTCTTTTCAATTAAATAATATTTTTAAAACCTTTATTATAACATTTTATTTCTCTTCCACTCAGAACTACTTTTAAAATATATTAAAAAAATTTAAAAGGTGAACAATGTCTGCTCAAACTTACAACCACTTTTTTATAAAATAAAAACACCCACACATAATTTGAAAGATTGGATATGAATGTTCTAATACAACGTGATAAGAATTATATTAAAATGGCCTTTTACGACACCCAATCATCTTCTCTACTCCTATTTAATTATTTATACTTTTTAATTATAATATTATACTTTTAATGATCGGTCGTAAAGTACAGCAAAGGCCTTTTGACATCTTAAAAAGATTTATATAATATTATTTCTTTTAAGACTAATTTCAATAAATATAATGTAATATAACAACTTATATAAAGAGTTTAGTTCACGAGAGTAAACAATCCGAACTATAAAGAGTTTAGTTCATGAGCGTAAACAATTCGAATTGCTAAAAGAAATAGAAAAGTAGAGTAAAAGTAATGCTTATCGTAAATAAAAGCCGAATTGCTCATGTACTATTAGAGATCACCTCACTAAATTCTTACATCGAGCTGAAGCAAAACAAGTTCGAGCTAAACTAAAACCTGAGATTAAATTTATTTAATTAAATGAGCTTAACTAAACTCACAATACTAAACTAGTCTATCAGATGCATTGATATAAGGCTATGTTTTTTTTGAACGGTGACTTTATTTTTGAGTGATCCAATGTCACATCGCTTAAATGACGGCACTAGCCAAGATCTGCTCAGACTACGTTGTCTTAATCAGACCGGTGCTGGGTTGGTCAGACTTGGTTACGGCGTTCCCTCAGAAACCGTACTGCCTCCACACGAGAAGCCTCGCTGAAGTAACAGCCGGATGAAAACTGGGGTGTGGCTCAGGATCGAACCCCCCTCGGTGAGTTTGTCACCATCATTGCCCAATATCTACCCCAATATGACACAAGTGGGAATTGAACTTGAGTCTCCATTGGAAAACCCAAGTCCCCTACCACTAGACCACAAGTGAAGGGGATAGATATAAGGCTATGTATTGTGGGGGATTTTATTTTAGACCGTGGGGTATGGTGGGGCGGGGGTTTGTGGCATGGGTTGACACGTGAAGTTCGAGCCCCCCCCCCCCCCCCCCGCCGGTGAGTGACGTGTCTGTGGGGTATGGCGGGGCGTGGCTAGCCCGCGTGGGTTGGCCAGGTTTATTAAAATTAAAAAAAAAAACCTAAAATTAAACATAGCCTAGTTGTCACGGGGTTAGTTTTCGACCCCCGTGTGGCGTCCCCAAGTCCCCGGGGACAAGCCAATCCATCTCGCTTCTTTGTGTGGGTCACTGGTTTCGTCCTGCCTTGGACTCATCAGGAGAGCGGCGCCAGCTCTCGACCAGTGGTGCGTTCGCCGTTTGCACGACTAGGCACGTACACCTCTTCATTGACACTGACTCCGTCCCCTGATAAAGTCCAGGACTAGCCAGTAACCCAAGCGTTCAAGCACAGCCCACAGCATTGCGATCTTCAAACATTTGGCCCGTGACACTCTCCCACCACCATTTCATGCACGTCCTCGTGCATGCTCGCCGTCCCATACCAGCTCGCATACTTGACAATGCATGATCCCCCTTATGTTGAGCATGATTCACTTTGAGAGGGCAGGACACCCGGAAGCACAGCAACAATGATCTTCTGTCGTGCATGTTCAATATAGTACGTCAGTTTTGGTTTTAAGTGGCGCTGACGTCCGCCGCATCGGATTAGGTGCCGATGATTCACCTTGTTTCAGGAATACGGGGACCTGAATAGTTGTAGCGGCTTTCACAAAACTTCCTTTTTACGGCGCTGCTTGAACCGTATATTTTTTAACATAACACGGAGGGCTTCACTGCAACTATACTTGAGCGGCTCTCACGATCCCATACTCGCGGAGTACAAAGACCTTTGCCGAAGCAAACCCATATTGGGTCTTCTCCCACCACCATTGCGCAACCATACTCTAAATGTTAAGCTCATTTGGTTAAGAGTCACGTTCCAACGTATCCGAGAATCGTTCTGCTCTGATACCAAGTTGTCACGGGGTTAGTTTTCGACCCCCGTGTGGCGTCCCCAAGTCCCCGGGGACAAGCCAATCCATCCCGCTTCTTTGTGTGGGTCACTGGTTTCGTCCTGCCTTGGACTCATCAGGAGAGCGGCGCCAGCTCTCGACCAGTGGTGCGTTCGTCGTTTGCACGACTAGGCACGTACACCTCTTCATTGACACTGACTCCGTCCCCTGATAAAGTCCAGGACTAGCCAGTAACCCAAGCGTTCAAGCACAGCCCACAGCATTGCGATCTTCAAACATTTGGCCCGTGACAGCCAGCTCTCGACCAGTGGTGCGTTCGTCGTTTGCACGACTAGGCACGTGCACCTCTTCATTGACACTGACTCCGTCCCCTGATAAAGTCCAGGACTAGCCAGTAACCCAAGCGTTCAAGCACAGCCCACAGCATTGCGATCTTCAAACATTTGGCCCGTGACACTAGCCAACCATCCAATAAGAGCCAGCCACGTAGGATCGCTAGGCGTGCCCAACGCCCGGGCAGAAACTCCCGCCCAAGGGGCCACGCCGAAACCCAAGCCCACTCGGGATGGTGACTTGGGCGTTTGTACCCAACCCACGCCCCATACCCCATAATCTTAGTTTCAAGGGAACAAAAAGTTGCCACGTAAGCACCAAGTGAACAGAAAACTTTCACATTTGAGTCATGTTGTGGGCTTCATCAACCAACGTCCCAAGTGACCTTCTTCTTCTCTCCTTCTTGGGCTATGCGGTATGGTGACCATCCTCATCCGTCACCTAGGTGCCACGTCATTATTCCTTTGAGGATGATCCAACTCACTAAAACACTGGAAATGGGAGGATCATCCTACCCCACAAGTTTACCTTTTTCTTTTTTTTTAATTCATCTACTTTTTTTAACAGAAAAATAAATTCATTAATATTAAAAAACATTACATAAACTTAAAAAAACATAAACTTAAAAAAAATCCTAAGAACTTAAAAAATATTAAAAAAACTAATAGTCTTCATCCGGCATGTGGTTGTCAGGTTCGTTTTGCGTTGTTCCATTGTACTCCACCAAGTCCACTAGTAGGTTATGATGTGTGTACTCGTTACGTAGAGAGAACATGTTTATATCTTGTTGTTCCAAACTAACTGGAACAGAATTCCCGTTAGACGCGTTTTCGTCGTACTCACATATCGCTCTACCTTCGTCTTCAATGATCATCTTATGAAGGATGATATAAGCGTACATAATGTGTCGTAACCTCTTTGGTGTAGCAGAACGTGCTGGATGTTCAATGATATGCCAATTTTTTGTAGAACCCCAAAACACCGTTCAATATCTTTTCTCGCACCCTCTTGATACTTTTATCGTCTATCGGGTGCGGAATAGTTTAACGATTGTCGAGTACGTTGGGTATATTCCATCTGCAAGGTAGTAACCCCGCCTGTATTCCACCCCCGAAACCGTAAAACTTGTGTATGGACCTGTTCCCGCCATTACATCTGCAAATATCTGTGACTGGTATATGTTGTTAAGGTCATTAAGCGAACCAGGTAGACCAAAAAAAGCATGCCAGATCCAGAGATCCTGTGACGCAACAGCCTCTAGAATTATAGTGGGATAACCATGATCTCCCCGAGTATACTGACCTTGCCAAGCAGTAGGGCAGTTCTGCCACGGCTAGTGCATGCAATCAATGCTCCGAGCATTCCTGGAAAACCATGTCTTTGTTCGTGTGCTTGATAAAATTTTTGAACGTCGTTTGCATTTGGTTTCCGTAGGTATTTCTTGCTATATAATTTGACGACCCATTCGCAAAACATGTGCAAACATTCACCTGCGGTTTTTTAGGACATCCTTAAATACTCGTCCAACGCATCGGGTGCGTACCCATATGCCAGTTGGCGAATAGCCGACGTACATTTTTGTAAAGTAGTGAATCCTCTTTGCCCCCTAGCGTCGTATCACAGTGTGAAAAAAGGATCAGACTGGTCCAAGTCGTCTATGATACGTAAAAAAACTCGACGACTCATTCGTGTCACGGCCCCCGTCCCGGTTTTGCCTGGTCCAGGAGCCGCTGGACAGAAACCCGTGGTATTGAGTTAACAGCGGAAGATTTAACAGGATCTTTTAAAACTTGAAATGCCCGATTATTTTATTTCATAATTCGGGATAAACCCCGTAATTTACAATAGAGGAATTTCACAAGGAAATTCCCTGATTTACAAAACACGTTTATTTGTTTAACTGAGCCACTACTTCAAGCTTGGTTAGTGCTCCGTAGCACCTTTCCTTGATTCACAGTAGTTACATGAAACATGTTTTGAAAATATTTTATCAGCGGGGAAATACTGGCGAGTCATTCAAATTTGATAAAACGACACATAGTTATAAATTACACCATAAGAACGATTACAATCCCTTTTATCTTATTTTTATCTGGCGCCGTGTCACCTCCTGGTGACGATGGTCATACCACAATTGGGTCCTTTTACCCAAGTAGTGATGATTATCATTGTTAGGATTTATTAGCCTAACCGTGAGAAATTAGTAATGTGCACAATACCCCACTAGTCAGTGATTAAGATAACCATGACTTAATCCCTGTAATTATAACCTTTGAAAATAACTTGGAGTATTGTAAAATATTATTGATAAAAAGAGAATGACTCACATTGCAGATTTAAACGAGCAGAGTTTAGCCTACTGATTAGCCTTGTAACCTAATTTAAATAACAATGCACACGAAATAGGTTAGTAACTAATACAGCCTTTACGATAACTCACGAGATTAAAATCCTCACAACGAATGACAAAGTTCAATACTTAAACATCCATCGAATTCACGACGAATGACAAAGTATGGCCCTAATGTGGGAAGCACTTAAACGTCCATTGGATAGTTTCAATCGATCGGACATTGAATCGTAGCAGCGATCGAGTTAATACCCTGTGTCGTAGCAGCGCCTCCCTAATGAAAATGATGATTTTGAGCAGTGTATCTTCGTTTTTGAGAAAAGTTTTCGACACCACTGTGACACCCCAGGAAACCAGGCAACTTAACTAGCTTCCTCAGTAACCACGTGCTAAATTTCGGGACGAAATTCTCTTAACAGGGGGAGAATGTGACAACCCTCAAAATATCATGTATCCGTACGATTCATTAATGTTAATTAAAGTACTTGATGTCTGTGCTGAATTACTTAACTACTTTCTGATTACTGTGTCATACTTACTTGTGCTTTTTAAGATACTAGTCCTGTGCAGAAAATTAACTAAATGGTCCTGTATGCTTTCTTAAGTGTTAGGAATTTAAAAGTGTTACAAAAAGTTACATAAAAGACACTATACGGAATAACTTAACACTTTAACAAACCGGTATCGAACCGAACAACCGGACATTACCCGGAACACAAAAATAATGCTAGAAGCATTGTTTTTATTTTTCTGAACTAGTTATAGTTCCCGAACATCATAACACCCAATAATATTACATAACATCTAAACCCTTAACTAGTTCACTTAACATCTAACTAACTAAACTAACTACCATTGCAAATCAACTAAACCAACCCCCCCCCCCAAACCGGTTATGATCATATGGGACCCCCCTTGATTTTCTTTTAATTGTTTATGTGATCTTGTTTAGTACTTGAAGAACATATGGACTAAAGGTTATAAGGATGTTGGAAGTTTATTTATATAACCACTAGATCTTCACATTCTCATATCATCTTCATCCTTCAACAAACTCTTTCTCTCCTCTTCTCTCTTGGCTTCGGCCGAACCCAAGACACACCACCATCACCATTTTCATTCAACCTTCATCCATTCTACAAGTATCCAAAGGTGTTATAGGTCATACAAGGAAGCTAGGAGCTTTCGGAAGATCAAGGACCTTCTTAGTTTGCTATTAACCACCTCATTTCTTCTCTTGAACATCCCTAGCCTTGAGCTAGTGGTAAGAACATCCTACACTTCATATTTCATCTTATTTAAGTAGTTAAAGTAGGTTCATGATGATAAACTTAAAGAACACTAAGAAACTTGAAGGTGAAACTTAAACATAAGCTTTAAATATGAAGAAATCATGTTGTTTAGTGTTGATATACTTGTTGATTGTTTGTAGAAATGATGTTAATCATCATGTAGTCTTGCTAGATCATGATTAAAAACATAATCTAGCAAGATGAGAGGATGAACATGTTAAAGGTTATGAACCATCCTCACAAAAGGTCATGAACTTGAATAAATATGATGCTTCTTGTAAAATAATGAACAAGTAAGTTTAAAGTCTTGTAAAATCTAAATGTTTCAAGTATGATTTACCAAGAAACCAAGTTAAAATTACAAGTTTTACTAACTCTTGGTTCTTACATAAATAAACATCATTTTTAGTGGTTAACAAAGTAAAGAAGCACATGTGTAACAAGAAGAATACATGTAGAAGTATTTTTGGAAAATATGAACATAAGTTGTAAAGATCCATATTCTTTAAAAATGGAGTTTTTAAAGAATCAACCCCAAATTAAAGGGTAACAAGACTTACTAAATACACTAGTAAGTTACTACACATTTTTATAAATTTTCAAGTTCATGAGTTGGTAGTTTATACTTGTTTTCAACAAGATTGGTAAGTAGAGATTGTATATTGTTGATTGAGGATTGTTTGGATAAATTTTTGAAAAGAAAATGATATGCTAATAAGCATGGACGCCTCCAATTACAAAGGAGACTCTGGCGAAATTTTCTAAAAATTCCAACACTTAGAAATTATTTTCTAACAAGTGTTCACAAATACGTTTTTACTTTGTTTTTCAAAATAAACTTCGCCATGAGTTTTGTTACAAAAATACAAAGTATCGGAGGTTGATTTTTACAAGTAAGATGGTTAAATATATATTTAGAATATATATTTTATACTATGACACTTGTGTGGATACTTCTTTAATTTGTGAGATAGTTATATTATTTTAGAGTAACTAATCTAGCCGGGCAAACCAAGGTGAGTTCACACACTTTCTAAGGCATGGGATTCCCGGTGGTTTAGGAATGGGTTAAAGAATTAAAAAGGAACCTACATATCCTCCTTGGGTAGGATATGTACCGCCATCCTCGATAGGTAGGATGCCAATATTAATCCTGTGTATTCTCCTTGGGTAGAATACGTACGTTCGTCCTCCTTGGGTAGGACAACAACCTTAAAACTTACTAGACAAAACTCTATCATTAAGTCCCTCATTTTATATCGACTTAATTGCCGAGGCCAATGGCGAGTGGGTCATTAGTTAACTAGCTTTTGGTCACCAATTATATTGTGGTTGGTTTTATTTACTTAATTACGTTGTTCAATATGATTGGTGGCTCGATCCTGGTCATGTCACGCCTCCAAGCGGTGATACTCCGCATGGTGGATTTTGGGGGTGTGACAGATTGGTATCAGAGCCATTGGTTATAGTGAACTTGGTTTTAAAAAGGGAAAAGCTTTTTGACAAAACCAGACTATAACCTGTACAGTGCTCAACGATCCACAACAACGCTTCGCTCCACGTGCAAGACCCGACACAATAGGTGGTATGATTTATGTTATACTGTCGGTTAGATAGTTCACACTGTGCATTAATTAATGTGATAATTGCTATTTGAACCTTGTGTGCTTACTCTCTACTGTCGTCCCACACTTACGCACTTTCGTGACACTTTTCTCACTTACGTTGCTTCGTTGTGAAGATCATGAACGGACGCGGAGGATGTATCAACCTAACTCAAGCCCAGTTGACGGCTCTGATCAATGAACGAGTTGTTGAGGCACTCGCAGCTGTCCCTGCAGGAGGTATAACCTGCCATATCAACCCATCTTAGGACGTTTAGATCCTACCTTCGCAAACCAACCCTCGTGCTTAACCTTGTGTTTTATTCTCGTGCAACAGGTCAACATGCTCAGCCTCCTGTGTGCACGTTCAAAACATTCATGGATTGCCGACCTAGTACTTTCAGTGGCACAGAAGGAGCTGTAGGCCTTCTTCACTGGTTCGAGAAGCTTGAGTCTGTTTTTGAGATGTGTGAATGCCCTGAAGATCGTAGGGTGAAATTTGCTACTGGAACGCTTGAAGGTGCTGCGTTAACCTGGTGGAAAGCACAGGTTCAACTGCTAGGGCTGGCGGTTGCTAATGCCACCCCATGGAATGACTTCAAAGAACTGATCAAAGAAGAGTACTGTAGTCGTGACGACATCCACAAGCTAGAGGTGGAATTTTTCAATCTGAAAATCATGGGGTCGGAAATTGAGGCGTATATGAAGAGGTCAAACGAGCTGGCCATCTTGTGTCCTACTATGGTGGACCCTCCCATCAAATGTATTGAGTTGTACCTCAAGGGTCTTGTACCAGAGATTCAGAGTCACGTGACTTCAGCTAACCTGGGTACCATTCAGCAAATCATCCGGTTGGCTCATCGTCTCACTGATCAGGCAGTTGAACAGAACAAGCTGCCCAAGCATATCAGCGCTACTACTACTGATGCTCCCAGTGATAACAAGCGTAAGTGGGATGGAAATTCGGGCAAGGGTTCTACTTCAGTTCAGACTCAGTCCCAGCAGCGAAAGACAGATGAGTACAGGAGCCCCGGTCAGCAGTCTTCTGGGAATCAAGGTCAGGATGGGTACAAGGGAAATCACCCTAAGTGCAATCGATGTAATTTGCACCACAGCGGGCAGTGCCACAAGGGTCGTTTCCTGAGGTGTAACAAGTTTGGTCATGAAGCAAAGGATTGCAGGGGCGCATGACCAGCAAATCAGAATCGCCAACAACAACAACAAGCTCCACAGAACCACCAGCAGCAGCAACAGTAGGGCAATAAAGGATGCTTTCAGTCTGGCGCTGAAGGCCACTTTAAGAGGAACTGTCCTCAGCTGAACCAGAATCAGAACAACAACAACCAAGGAAACGGGAACAATAATGGAGGCAACACTGGAGGCAACAACGGGGGTAACAATAATGGCAATGGTGCCAGGGGACGTGTGTTCGTGCTAGGTCAGGGTGATGCAAGGAACGATCCCAACGTTGTGATGGGTAAGTTTCTTCTGGATGACTTCTTTGTTACTGTTTTATTTGATTCTGGTGCCGATACTAGTTATGTGTCCTTAAAAGTTAGCCAAATGCTTAAGCGCACTCCAACACTTTTGACCACCAAACACACGGTAGAGCTAGCAAACGGTAAAAGTCTCGAGGCCACACACATATTTAAGGGTTGTAACCTCGTCTTAGCTGGTCAGACCTTCTCTATCGATCTCATTCCTATCGTCCTGGGTAGTTTCGACATTCTTATTGGGATGAAAGGATGGATTGGTTATCTCATCAGCAAGCAGAAATTCTTTGCAACGAGAAGATTGTCCGCATCCCTCGTTCTGGTGAAGAACCCCTCGTAATTCATGGCGACAAGAGTGGTGCTGTCGTTGGCATTATCTCTTTCCTTAAGGCCCAGAAGTGTTTGCGAAAGGGCCACACTGCCATTCTAGCACTCGTTACTGACACATCAATGGAAGAGAAGAGAATTGAAGACATTCCTATTGTGCGCGATTTTCCTGAGGTATTTCCTGAGGAATTACCTGGTCTTCCGCCTCATCGACAAGTCAAGTTTTAAATCGAGCTAGCTCCTGGAGCAGCACCAATAGCTCGTGCACCTTATCGACTAGCTCCGTCAGAACTTGAAGAACTGTCCACGCAACTACAAGAACTCTTGGAAAAGGGTTTCATACGTCCTAGCTCTTCGCCTTGGGGAGCTCCAGTATTATTCGTGAAGAAGAAAGATGGTACCTTCAGAATGTGTATTAACTACCGCGAACTCAACAAGGTGACCATGAAGAATCGTTATCCTCTTCCACGCATTGATGACTTGTTCGACCAGTTGCAAGGGTCGAGTTTCTATTCCAAGATTGACCTAAGGTCAGACTACCATCAACTGAGAGTCCGAGACGAGGATATCTCTAAGACAGCATTCAGGACTCTGTATGGACATTACGAGTTCCTGGTAATGCCTTTCGGATTGACGAATGCACCTGCGGTTTTCATGGATCTCATGAACAGAGTGTGCAAGCCTTACCTGGATAAGTTTATCATTGTATTCATCGACGACATCCTGATCTATTCTAAGAGTCAGGAGGAACACGAACGACACCTGAGACCTATTTTAGAACTCCTTCGAACAGAGCGGTTGTACGCCAAATTTTCGAAATGTGACTTCTGGCTTCGCGAAGTCCACTTTCTAGGCCACGTGGTAAAAAAAGATGAAATTCATGTGGATCCATCTAAGGTTGAATCGATCAAGAACTGGCTTGCACCCCGTACACCAACAGATTTCCACCAATTCTTGGGTTTGGCAGGATATTACAGAAGGTTTATCAAGGATTTCTCCAAGATTGCGCAGCCTCTCACTTCACTGACGCAGAAGGGTGTCACCTATCGTTGGGGTGATGCACAGGAATCTGCATTTCAGCACTTAAAAGATAGACTTTGTAGCGTGCCTATCCTCTCATTGCCTGAAGGCACAGATGATTTTGTGGTTTATTGCGACGCTTCCATCCAAGGACTTGGTTGCGTGTTGATGCAACGTGACAAGGTCATTGCCTACGCATCGCGCCAACTTAAAGTTCACGAAAGGAACTACAATACGCACGACTTGGAATTGGGAGCAGTTGTTTTCGCACTTAAGATATGGAGACATTACCTGTACGGTACCAAGTGCACCATTTACACCGATCACGGGAGTCTCGAGCATATCTTCAAGCAAAAGGAGTTAAACATGCGACAACGTCGATGGGTCGAGCTCTTGAATGATTACGAATGTGCGATCAAGTACCATCAGGGCAAAGCCAATGTTGTGGCCGACGCCCTCAGTCGAAAGGATACTATACCTAAGTGTGTACGTGCGTTACAACTTACCATCCAATCCAGTCTTCCCGCTCAGATACGAGATGCTCAGGTTGAAGCATTGAAAGCAGAGAACATCAGGGCCGAGTCCTTACGAGGATCGAGGCAGCGGCTAGAACAAAAGGAAGACGGCGCCTACTATGTAAACGGGCGCATCTGGGTTCCACTCTATGGTAATCTACGTGAGCTTGTGATGGATGAGGCACACAAGTCTCGTTATTCAGTACATCCTGGTTGGCCTAGCATGAAAGCCAACATAGCAACCTACGTCAGTAAATGTTTGACTTATGCAAGAGTCAAGATTGAATATCAGAAACCATCAGGCCTACTCCAACAACCAGAGATCCCAACATGGAAATGGGAGCAAATTTCCATGGATTTCGTTACTTGCCTGCCTAGATCTCAACGCGGAAATGACACTATTTGGGTGATAGTGGATCGATTGACCAAGTCTGCACACTTCTTGGCTATCAAGGAAACCGACAAGTTTTCTACTCTAGCAGACATCTACCTAAAGGAAGTAGTATCAAGGCACGGAGTGCCAACCTCCATCATTTCTGATCGTGACTCACGTTTTACATCTGAGTTGTGGCAAGCTATGCACAAGTCCTTTGGCTCCTGATTAGATATGAGCACGGCATATCATCCACAGACGGATGGGCAATCTGAACGCACCATCCAAACCCTTGAAGACATGCTTCGGGCATGTGTAATCGACTTTGGTAACGGCTGGGAAAAACACCTCCCGTTAGTAGAGTTTTCGTATAACAACAGTTACCACACCAGTATTCAAGCCGCTCCGTTCGAGGCATTGTACGGATGGAAGTGCCGATCACCTCTTTGTTGGGCAACGGTTGGCGACAGTCAAATCACTGGCCCAGAACTTGTAGTAGATACAACCGAGAGGATTGCTCAGATACGACAACGAATGGCAGCAGCTCGTGACCGTCAGAAAAGCTATGCCGATAAGCGCAGGAAACCACTCGAGTTCCAGGTTGGGGATCGAGTGCTACTCAAAGTCTCACCTTGGAAAGGTGTAGTTCGTTTTGGAAAATGAGGCAAACTCAACCCGCGATATGTTGGACCGTTTGAAATCATTGAGAAAATTGGCAAAGTCGCTTATAAGTTGAATCTACCTGAAGAACTCAGCGGAGTTCGTAATGTTTTCCATGTGTCGAATCTGAAGAAGTGTCTGTCAGATGAGACCCTCATAGTTCCTCTCAAGGAGCTCACTATCGACGACCAGCTGCGATTCGTCGAGGAACCAGTAGAAATTACTGATCGAGATGTTAAGATTCTCAAGCATATTAGAATACCTCTTGTTCGAGTTCGTTGGAACTCCCGTCGTGGCCCAGAGTATACCTGGGAACGAGAAGACCAAATGAAACTCAAGTACCCCCAGTTTTTAAGAAAAGTGCAACCACTTCTGAGGCTGAAGCTACTGCAGAATTTTGGGACGAAATTCCAAACCAACGGGGGGATGATGTGACACCCCAGGAAACCACGCAACTTAACTAGCTTCCTCAGTAACCACGCACTAAATTTCGGGACGAAATTCTCTTAACAGGGGAGAATGTGACAACCCTCAAAATTTCATGTACCCGTACGATTCATTAATGTTAATTAAAGTACTTGATGTATGTGCTGAATTACTTAACTGCTTTCTGATTACTGTGTCATACTTACTTGTGCTTTTTAACATACTAGTCCTGTGCAGAAAATTGACTAAATGGTCCTGTATGCTTTCTTAAGTGTTAGGAATTTAAAAGTGTTACAAAAAGTTACATAAAAGACACTATACGGAACAACTTAACACTTTAAAGAACAGGTATCGAACCGAACAACCGGACATTACCCGGAACACCAAAATAATGCTAGAAGCATTGTTTTTATTTTTTTGAACTAGTTATAGTTCCCGAACATCATAACACCCATTAATATTACATAACATCTAAACCCTTAACTAGTTCACTTAACATCTAACTAACTAAACTAACTACCATTGCAAATCAACTAAACCACCCCCCCCCCCAAAACTGGTTATGATCATTGGGACCCCCCTTGATTTTCTTTTAATTGTTTATGTGATCTTGTTTAGTACTTGAAGAACATATTGACTAAAGGTTATAAGGATGTTGGAAGTTTATTTATATAACCACTAGATCTTCACATTCTCATATCATCTTCATCCTTCAACAAACTCTTTCTCTCCTCTTCTCTCTTGGCTTCGGCCGAACCCAAGACACACCACCATCACCATTTTCATTCAACCTTCATCCATTCTACAAGTATCCAAAGGTGTTATAGGTCATACAAGGAAGCTAGGAGCTTTCGGAAGATCAAGGACCTTCTTAGTTTGCTATTAACCACCTCATTTCTTCTCTTGAACATCCCTAGCCTTGAGCTAGTGGTAAGAACATCCTACACTTCATATTTCATCTTATTTAAGTAGTTAAAGTAGGTTCATGATGATAAACTTAAAGAACACTAAGAAACTTGAAGGTGAAACTTAAACATAAGCTTTAAATATGAAGAAATCATGTTGTTTAGTGTTGATATACTTGTTGATTGTTTGTAGAAATGATGTTAATCATCATGTAGTCTTGCTAGATCATGATTAAAAACATAATCTAGCAAGATGAGAGGATGAACATGTTAAAGGTTATGAACCATCCTCACAAAAAGTCATGAACTTGAATAAATATGATGCTTCTTGTAAAATAATGAACAAGTAAGTTTAAAGTCTTGTAAAATCTAAATGTTTCAAGTATGATTTACCAAGAAACCAAGTTAAAAATACAAGTTTTACTAACTCTTGGTTCTTACATAAATAAACATCATTTTTAGTGGTTAACAAAGTAAAGAAGCACATGTGTAACAAGAAAAATACATGTAAAAGTATTTTTGGAAAATATGAACATAAGTTGTAAAGATCCATATTCTTTAAAAATGGAGTTTTTAAAGAATGAACCCCGAATTAAAGGGTAACAAGACTTACTAAATACACTAGTAAGTTACTACACATTTTTATAAATTTTCAAGTTCATGAGTTGGTAGTTTATACTTGTTTTCAACAAGATTGGTAAGTAGAGATTGTATATTGTTGATTGAGGATTGTTTGGATAAATTTTTGAAAAGAAAATGATATGCTAATAAGCATGGACGCCTCCAATTACAAAGGAGACTCTGGCGAAATTTTCTAAAAATTCCAACACTTAGAAATTATTTTCTAACAAGTGTTCACAAATACGTTTTAACTTTGTTTTCCAAAATAAACTTCGCCATGAGTTTTGTTACAAAAATACAAAGTATCTGAGGTTGGTTTTTACAAGTAAGATGGTTAAATATATATTTTATACTAGGACACTTGTGTGGATACTTCTTTAATTTGTGAGATAGTTATCTTATTTTAGAGTAAAATAATATAACTTAACAAAGTACCTCGACATTAGAATTGTGTGGTACGTAATAGAAGTAATGAGTAGATAAACCGTACGTAGGATACATGTTATGCATGCACGAGAAACTGATTGTTATATGTACCTTATTAGGACGTGCTTGATTTCTGATTATTAGAGTAACTAATCTAACCGAGCAAACCAAGGTGAGTTCACACACTTTCTAAGGCATGGGATTCCTGGTGGTTTGGGAATGGGTTAAAGAATTAAAACGGAACCTACATATCCTCCTTGGGTAGGATATGTACCGCCATCCTCCATAGGTAGGATGCCAATATTAATCATGCGTATTCTCCTTGGGTAGAATACGTACGTTCGTCCTCCTTGGGTAGGACAACAACCTTAAAACTTACTAGACAAAACTCGATCATTAAGTCCCTCATTTTATATCGACTTAATCGCCGAGGCCAATGGTGAGCGGGTCATTAGTTAACAGCACTATTAGGTTTAACAAACCTCACACTGTGTCACTCGGACGGGCGTGTACTAATGGACTATGGCAAACTGTCAATGATGATAGACATTGACGTAGGGCACAACTTACTTTCGTTAGTAGTCGATATGGTAACGGTCTAGTGGTTCACATGGGGAAGCCCCCACTAATTATGGGTATGGTTTGGGAAAGAAGGAATTGGTTAATCATATTTTCAACTATGGGGTAACCCCCACGACAAGTAAGCCAGCAAAATACAAACCATGTTTTCAGAAACAACTTAAAACTAAACAACCAACCGTGAACTCACTCAACTTTGTTGTTGACTCGTTGTTACATGCCTTACAGGTCGTTAGATGCTTATGGAGCTTGCACGAGGAGGAGGTCGTTGTGGGATATGGACTGTTATGTCCCGTGTTTAATATTTGAACTTTATGAACTTACTGAACTTATGTTTTGGGTTTTACCTTTAATGCTTCCGCTGTTTAATTTGAACTTGGTTAACTAGCGTTTGGTCACCAATTGTATTGTGGTTGGTTTTATTTACTTAATTACGTTGTTAAATATGATTGGTGGCTCGATCCTGGTCATGTCATGCCTCCAAGCGGTGATACTCCGCATGGTGGATTTTGGGGGTGTGACAACCACTGAACAGGCCATGCTCCAAGCAATTTATAGCTGAAAAATGGGGTTTACGCAGCCCGCGTAAACCTCCTCTTGACACTTACGCGGCCCGTGAGGGTCACCTATTCGTAGATTAGGGCTAGCGTGTCATACCTAGGGCTGCCACGTGTGTGACACGTGGCCTATTAGCTGATCCGGAGACTTGATGAGTTGTCGCGGCCCGCGTAACCTTACCTTAAGGTTTACGTGGCCCGCGTGAAACCTTAAAATTTGTTTTTCTTGATTTTTTGTTATGGATTAGGGTTTCAGGGGTCCGGGTTTTTACTTACGGGTCATTTTGGGACATTTTTGAAGGTCCTTACATTCTCCCCACCTTATTTAGAATCTCGTCCTTGAGATTTATTGGAATAAGTGAGGGTACTTTCGCTTCATCTCCGATTCCATCTCCCAGGTGTATTCAGGTCCTCTTTTCGAATCCCACTTAACCTTGACCAGTACGAGTCTTTTGTGTTTGAGAAACTTGACCTTTCTGTCTTCTATCTGTAGTGGCTTCTCAACAAATTTTAACTTTTCATTTACCTCTATATCTTGAAGAGGTACTACCAGAGATTCATCCGATAGACATTTCTTGAGATTGGATACATGAAATACGTCATGTACTCCAGCTAGCTCCTCTGGTAGTTGTAAGCGATAAGCAACTGGTCCTATTCACTGGATTACTGGGAATGGTCCTACGTACCTTGGACTTAACTTTCCTTTCTTACCGAACCGAACTACTCCTTTCAAAGGAGAAACTTTGTAGGATCGAGTAACGACCAAAACGAGTCTTTCAGAAGAATTCTAGACCAAAACGAGAGGCGGAATCAGACGTTTCGGTGTCGGTTCAGCTTGGTTTGCACTAGAAAGTAGTTTAACCGTCTTGTTTATTGATATGACATGTTTACAGATCTGAAGACACTTCAGCAGAGCTTCGCTGCTGGAATGGAGAAGTTACAAATGAAATGACTAAACTCCCTATTTATAGAGTTTCTAATTCCCCTTGAAAGTGCCATGTTTCTAATTCCCCTTGAAAGTGCCATGTCTATTTCGTGGGGAATAGACATTTCGTGGGAAATGATCTCTAAAACTCTATTTTCCTGAACTACATGACTCGATCTAACTATTTTATTACAAGACTCGATAAAAGACGAAGTCGACAGGCGTATGCACCAACAAACTTTCAATAGTACCTTGTCTCCAACTTGAAACTCTAGTGGCTTGCGTCGATTATCGGCATAACTCTTCTGGCGATCTCGAGCTGTTTTCAGTCTTTCCTTGATTTGAGTAATCTTGTCGATGGTTTCTTGCACGATTTCAGGACCTGATAATTGACTTTCTCCTATTTCTGCCCAGCAAACTGGAGTTCTGCATTTTCGTCCATACAGTGCTTCAAATGGGGCAACTTCAATGCTTGAATGGTAACTATTGTTATAGGAGAATTCGATTAAGGGTAGGTGGTCATCCCAATTTCCACCAAAATCTATCACACATGCCCTAAGCATGTCCTCCAGGGTTTGGATCGTCCTTTCACTTTGTCCGTCTGTCTGTCTAAGGATGGTATGCAGTGCTTAAATTTAGTCGGGTTCCCATTGCTTCCTGGAAACTTGTCCAGAAGTGGGAAGTGAAATGACTATCTCTATCGGATACAATGGAGAGTGGAACTCCATGTAAGGACACTACTTCATCTACGTATAATCTGGCTAACCTTTCCATACTAAAGGTTTCTTTCATGGGTAGAAAATGAGCTGATTTGGTTAATCGATCCACAATTACCCAAATCGCATCATTACCTTTTCTGGTTTTGGGCAACTTAGTAACAAAGTCCATGGTTATAAGTTCCCATTTCCATACAGGCATTTCTAACTGTTGGAGTAATCCTGAAGGTTTCTGGTGTTCTGCCTTAACTTGTGAACAAGTTAGACACTTAGATACATATCTACCTATGTCCTTTTTCATTCCTATCCACCAGAAGTTATTTCTTAAATCTTGGTACATTTTATTATTTCCCGGGTGCATGGTATACCTAGATTTATGGGCTTCCTCTAAAATCTTATTTCTTAATTCGCCTTGTTTAGGTACCCAAATTCTTCATTTGTGGAATCTCCAAATTCCATCACTTCCTTGCTCTAATTCCTTTACTCGTCCTTTCATTCCTTCAGCATCATCTTTGATTGCTGTTTCCTGAATATTTTTCAGTTGTTCCATTAAATCTAGCTGTAGATTTAATCTAAGAGCCCGAACTCGCTTTTGCTTTTCATGATACTTACGACTTAAGGCATCTGCAACTATGTTCGCTTTTCCTTCGTGATATTGAATATCACAGTCGTAGTCATTTAAAATCTCCATCCATCTTCTTTGCCTCATGTTTAATTCTTTTTGCCCAAATATGTACCTTAAGCTCTTATGATCTGTATAGACGGTAAATTTACTTCCATACAGATAGTGTCTGCAAATTTTAAGGGCAAAAATTATGGCTCCTAATTCTAAGTCATGAGTCGTATAGTTTTCCTCGTGCTTCTTCAATTGTCTTGATGCATACGCAATTACCTTTTTGCGTTGCATTAACACACATCCTAATCCTAGTTTAGAAGCATCGCAGTAAACTTCAAAGTCTTCTGTCCCTTCAGGTAAGGCTAGAATTGAGGCGTTTGTTAGCTTTTGCTTCAAAATCCTAAAGGCCTCTTCTTGTCTAGGTCCCCATTCAAACTTAGCTGCTTTACATGTTAACTTAGTTAATGGTACAGCTATTTTGGAAAAATCCTTAATGAATTGTCTATAGTAACCAGCTAAACCTAGAAAACTTCTAATTTCCATAGTTGATTGCGGGACCTTCCATTTGGTGATCGCTTCTATCTTGGAGTGATCGACATGAATACCTTCGTGATTCACCATGTGTCTTAAAAATTGCACCTCTTGTAGCCAAAATTCACACTTCGAGAATTTGGCGTAAAGTTTCTCTTTTCTTAACAAAGTTAAGAGTGCATGCAAGTGTTCACAGTGCTCGTCTTGACTTTTGGAATAAATGAGTATATCGTCGATGAAGACAATTACAAATTTATCCAAATACGGTTTACAGATCCTATTCATCATATCCATAAATGCTGCTGGAGCATTTGTTAGTCCGAAGGGCATGACTGTAAACTCGTAATGACCATACCTAGTTCTGAAAGCAGTTTTAGGTATGTCTTCTTCTTGTACTTTTAACTGATGGTATCCGGAGCGTAAATCTATTTTAGAAAAATATCTAGCTCCCTGAAGTTGATCGAAAAGATTATCAATCCTAGGTAATGGGTATCGATTCTTAATTGTAACTTTATTCAATTCCCTATAATCGATACACATTCGCATTGACCCATCTTTCTTTTTCACAAACAACACTGGAGCCAGGGCTGGCTCAACCTTTTCAGAGGCCTAAAGCGAACTAAAAATTTGGGCCCTCTACGAACTTCATTGTCGTCCAATGACAAAAGTGACAAAACATTCGACAATGCTTCTTTCTTCATGTTTTTTGACTTTTTTTTCAAAGAAGCACCAAAAAAACTCAAATAAAGTAGCATTTTACTCTTAAACCAATGCCACATTGCTTCCATCTCATGAAAAATAATACATTCCCTTTCTTGAACAGTTTACACAATTGCTACAAAATGCATAAAACATATAAAACAATTGAACATAACTATATATTAAAATCAAATCTCTAACATCATTCTTCATAAGCAAATTAGTCGACAAACTTATGTTCTAAGCATCCCTACATAACTGAGTAAAAATCAAATAGAATGGAATCTTTTGGACCAGTAAAAATTTAATATGCAACAATCAAAATCAAATAGAAAGAAGTGGGTTACCTGATATCACAATCTAAATTCTCCGGTTACATTAGTCCAGCGAATTTTTTTTTTTGGGGGGGGGGGGGGGCTCCATTAAAAATATTGGAAAACAAAAAAATATTGAAAAAATGGGATAATCGTCGCTTCAGTTGCACCATCTAAACCCCTCACTCCAATTGTCATTGTCCTTTGAGTTCCATGACTTCCATCTAACTTTATTTACCTTTTTAATAACATTTAATTAATACCGCGTGCGTTCATGTACACAGTTATGACTTATGAGGGCGGCCCAATAATTCTCAAAGCCAGCCCATTTAGTTTTTAAACCCAAGAATCGCAAACAGCAATATACAAACATTTTTTTTCTGGAGGCCCTAATAAAATGGTGGCCCAAAGCCCTAGCTTGACTATAATGGCCCATGGGCCGGCCCTGACTGGAGCTCCCCACGGGGATGAACTAGGTTGTATAAATCCTTTGCTTAATAATTCATCTAACTGCTTTTTGAATTCTAGCATTTCGGTGGGTGCTAACCGATAAGGTGTCTTGGCTATCGGTGTAGTTCCAGGAATTAGATGAATTTTAAATTCGACTTCCCTATTGGGTGGTGTAACGCCCCAAAATCCGAATGTTAATATTTGTCGTGTGTTCCTATGAGACACATCATGAAATAAATAACTAGGCTATTTAAACTAGTTAAGAGTATGGTCAAAAGTATTAAACGACGAAGGTTGTGTCAATTATGTTTTAGTGGTATACACGAGGGACTAAAGTAGGGTAAATGAAAGTTGAATTATCAACTTAAAAGAAAATATCAACACACACCACACACACTTCATGCGTGTGTGTTCTGGATCGTTCCAGAGCTCCCCAAGGGAGCCAAACCCTAACTCAACAATATTCATCAAATTAAAGGGTGAATCAAAGCTCAAATTCACAACCGAACGTGAATTAGTGATCACCTTCCCGAGGAGATCATAAGGTATGTTTTAAATCTAGGATTGGTGATCATGTGTAAAGTAGGTTATGTTCTAATCCATGAATTTAAGTGAAATTGAGCATGAGTAGGTTCTAGAATCATCATATAGAACATAGGTTATGTATGGTTTGTGTTAATTTGATGTTTAGGGGTGAAACCCATTAGTTATGGTGATGATGATGCCTTGAATCACCATCTATGTCCAATTCTTGTTGAAAGACTTATGTATTTTGTGGGTATGATGAATTGTTGTTAAATGAATGGAATGAAATGTGGTGTTGATATGTTTGATGTTTATGTGTGAATGATACATGTTGATTAGGAGTAGGATTTGATGAGTTATGTATGAATTTAGAAGAGTTATGCAGGAATTAGTTGTACATTATGCTTAGATAGTAGTACGCACGCCAAGTGTTTGATGAAATGACTAAGCGACGATATTATATGTAAATGTATGCAAGTAGTGGATGAACATACATATAATGTGTAAATGACTAAATTGTTAGTAAACTTACACAAGGAACATGTGTAAGATTGAATCCATGTGGAGGTTTTGTTGATATCTTGTTTGGGTAGAAATGTGCACTAGTGTCTTTCATTGTTCACTCACATTGTATGGTACACATTATGTGCTTAGTTGATGGTTTAGTTGGGATTTCGAAATGAAATTGGTGTTAATGTATAGCAAGTAAGGATGGTAAAATCATGTTGATTATTTACTCCAAATACGGCCGTCCATTACGGGATCCCGAAAGCTTTAGTATATGTTGTATTGATAATATATATGTAATTGATTGATCATGTGGTAGTAAGCATATTACATCATGAATATATAATGTCATTGTTATAGCCTAATATGATGACACGGATATAGGAGGTTAAGTCGAAAGTTCACTTGACAAACCGTTGACTTCTGAAAGTCAACTAAGCATAAGAAGCATAACTAGACTTGTTGTCATAATTGTAAGATTTTAGAAAGTCATATGGTATATGTTATGTCAATATGTGTTATACAGAATGACATGATGAATTATATGAGTTTAAAAGAATGTGATTTTGAATATAGGCCTTATGTATGTTAGAATTGAATAATGAAGGTCAAATGTGAGATATGCATTTGTTATAATCGTTGATATGTAATATCTCGTATGCTAACAAGAATGTAAATGCGGTGACATGTATGCATAAGCATTTGGTCAAAGTGACGCAAGCACGGAAGGCTCACGGGTCAAAGGGACACAAGGAAGCGAACGCAAATACGGACACAAATAGGTAAGTGATTTCCGTAATCACTTCTTAGTTGGTTTAAGTAAAGTAGCATTTTAATTAATTAAACATGATGTTTGAAGTCAATTATAGATTTTGTAGTATGAAATTGATGACGTTCGCTAAGGAAACCAAACTGGTCAAAATGAGGCCTTATGATTATATTGAAATATTTCATGGGAAATGGCTACGGTAGTATAACCGGTTATTGGGTAGAATTTCATATAAGCACGCAATCCGGAAATCAAAGAGGCGGTGTAATAGTCAACGGACTCGGATGTGAGCTTGGTTTAATAGATAAGCAATTACGTAAGTGGAAATTTTAGTAACAAAGTTCGGTTCGTAGATTTGAATGAAATATATGAGTTTAACGAATACCGGGGGTCGGGTGCGTAAACCCCAGGTACGAAACTCCGGATAATGTAAAAGTATTATGGTTATAATGTTCATATAATTTCTGGTTTAAAAACAAATGAGTAGTTTGGTGAAATCATGAACGGGTCGAATAAATCGTAATTGAATAATAAGCCAATAGTGTGTAAGTTAAGGATTTCCTTAATCCAGATGTGAGATGTTGAGTCCATATGATAGAGGGCCAATTTACGATCATGTAGGAAGAAACGGGAGGTTAAACAGGTAAACGGTTCAAAAGTTATGCGAGTTTTAGTGCGTACAAACGACGAAACAACACAACAGGAAAAACACATTTTCTAGAGGCCGTCGCCGACGCCCTGTGGAAAGTCAGTTTTTGGCTGACGGGTTATTTGACTGCCTACGGAGGTTTTGGGCTACGGGCAATTGCAAGGGCCGTCGTCGACTCCCCTATGGCCGTCGCCGACGGCCTCCCCATGTTCAAAAACCTGAAATTTGTTATCTAAGTTGATTTGGGTATAGTAGGCTTCGGTTTGTTATCCCTGGACCACGGCGGGCCTCCCAAACATGATTTTGATCGTTCCTTTGACGTTTATGGACTACAAATCTAAGTCTAAGTATCATGTAACTAATGTATGGGTATATAAGAGGTATGTAAGATCTTGAACGTGTACATGGAATGTATGTGCGTAAGTAGATGTGTATTTATGTATATGTGAAGATACGTATGTGACATGTATGTATGTAGAGACGTAGTAATGAATGTGCGTATGTAGATGTGTATTTAGGAATACATGAAGGTACGTATGAGTGTATGCATGTATGTAGAGATATAGGAAGGTATGTATGTATGTAGATGTGTATATATGCATGTAAGAATGTATGTATGCATGTAAGAATGTATGAGTAATATGTTATTAATAGTGTGCTTTGAGAATGAAAAGTAATGCAGGTACATTACTGGAGCCTCACCAAGATATGGATACGCAGATGAAATGCTTAAAGATTATGAAAGATAACGAAATGGGAAGTTGTACGAGAATGAATCTTGTTTATATATTGTGTACTAATGTTATGAATGTATGTGGTGAGTGCAGGTTGTACGAATCACGGGTGGTTATCACAAGGAGTAGAGATCGAAGACCGAGTCACAAGATAGATTGTACGGGAATAATTGAGTATGTACTTTAGCAAACAGGACTTATACTTTTTGTAAAAAAATACATATTTAAAACGAACTTTCAAGTAATTTAAGACGTTTGTAAAGAAAGAAATTTTATGGCACGAATTTTCGCTGCGACTTTTTGTCAAATACGTATTAGGGCCTTACAGGTAGTAATCCCGGTAGTTCTTCTGGGAATACATCTGGGTATTCTGCTACTATAGGAATTTCTTTAAGTTTCTTACCTTTCATGTTAATGATTACTGAAATCATATACACTACTTCTTGTTTTCTTGAATAACTGGCCAACTTCATTACTGAAATGAATTTCAGTGGCTTTCGTGACTTATTTCCTGTAATCACCACTAATTCTCCCGTGGGTGTATGAATTTCTATGGAATTCTTATCACAAAGAATTAGGGCATGGTTGGCTACCAACCAATCCATTCCTAATACCACATCGAATTCGGCTAAATTCACAGGTAACAGGTTTGCAGAGAATTTATGGCCTAAGAGTTCTATCTTTTCTTCTCGCAAAACCTTATCTATGTTAACAGAATTCCCATCTGCCGTTTCTACCGTAAAAATTTGTCTAAGGTTGGTTAAGGGTAAGTTAAGAGCTTGGCAGAAGGAAGTATTTATAAAACTTTGGTTTGCACCAGAGTCAAATAATACTTTGCATAAACGTCGTGAACTAGGAACGTACCGGCTATCACGTCAGGGATTAGCTCTGCTTCCTGAGTAGTCAACTGGAAGGCTCTTGCGTTTCTCTTGGTAGTTCCTTCTGCAGGTTTGGCTTTATTATCAGCTGGTTTGACCAATTTCGGGCAGTCTGGCCTAAAGTGTCCAGCTTCTCCGCACTTATAGCAGATTATTGCTTTCTTCTTCCTACAATCTCCCTCTTGATGCCCCGGAATTTATAGAAATTGCAATACCCTTTGCATCTTCCAAAATGCTTTCTTTTGCAGGCATTGCAAAATGGAACAGTGGAAGATTGCCCAGTTCCCTTTTTCTTGAAATTACTACGGTTACCCATACGGAATCCTTGGGTAATCTTTTGGGCCACTTCCTTCTTTCTATTTTCTTCTCTTGTGCATATCAGCCCGTCAGTTAGGGTGTTAGCTAATTCCACAGCATCGTCAATAGTGCGAGGTCTTGCAGCCTTAACGATATCACGGATTTCGCCAATTAAACCCCAAACATAGCGAGAAATAAGTATCAGTTCTGGCGAAGCCAGGGTAGGTACAACTCTAGCATACTCGAAGAAGGTCGAAGTATACCCTCGACAGTCTACATCCACCATCCGGTGGTTCAGAAATTTATTTGCCATTTGTTCTTTCTCATATTCGGGACAGAATTTTCTCTCCACTAGCTGCTTAAATTCTTCCCAACTCATGGCATAGACCACATTGCTTCCCTTGGCTTGAAGTACCGTATTCCACCATTCTAGTGCCCCTTCTTTAAAAAGATGCGACGCGTACATGACCTTGTCTTCCTCCGCACACTTACTTATTTTAATCACCGCCTTGGTTTTCTCTAACCAACGCAGTGCAGCAGTCTCCCCTTCGTTGCCTGCAAATTCAACCGGTTTACAGGCAAGAAACTCCTTATAAGTGCAACCAGGCGTTGCAACTTTCGTTTTCTTAAGGAGTGGGGCTTGCATTCCATCGTTGTCGTTATTAGTATCGTTGACGCCTCCGTTTACACTATTACTGAAATTGTTACCGTGTGTACGTTTGCTAGGAATAATTTGTTGAGGTTCAACTGGATTTTGGGCAGCCGCAAGGATTGCTGGAATAGCATTGGCTATTCCCTGAGCAACGATATTCTCGATATCTTGCCTATTCAGAAATTGATCTTCATTGTTTTGCTCAGATTGATTAACTTCATTAACGGGTTCATTACCAGCGGGTTCCATCTGGTAATTATTTTATATAAGCGATTAGCATAAAATAATTAATAACCAAACATAAAATAATGGCACATAATCATGTCAACACGTATAGCCAAAATTGTCGATTTTTCGACGATCGATATTTTATGTATTATAATAGGCATCCGTACACACTAGTTATCTTACAAAAGTTTTATTTTTAAGTTATTTCACATCATTATATTTTTATTACTATTATTATTTTGTTATTATACAACCATAACCACACCATCACCATCCGCTGGCATCTTAGAAGCGACGTTCCCTCTCGTCGTACTTCCAGGAGATCTGTTCTCCCACCTCCCGGATTCGATTCCCTGCATCCATCAGCTCTTCGCCAAAATGGCGGAGTTCAGCCAAGTTCTCATTGCTCATCGGTGGGTTTGGTGCAGGCTCTGGATCAAACTGAGGAAAAAAGGTATAAGGGTTATTTAAGAGATTTTGAAACTGCCAGTCATTGGTCCACCATTCTTCCATTTCTCCTAAAGGTTGGGTGTTGACAAGGGGATCTGGGAAGGCTGGTTCCAAATTTACTGGGAGTTGGGTTTCAGCTGGATAAGTAAAGAGGTTTTCATTGACAGGCTTATGGATATCACAGTCCGCCAGTTTACGATCCAACTCCTCCCACAATGGCATTTCCTGGTCTTGCCTGGAACTTTCTCCGATCTCTATTCCCTTTCCTTTATCCATTGGATCCTCCGTCTTTATAACTTTCCATGTTGCTGGTTTCCTCCTGCGCACACGCTTCCAGCCCACAATTCTTTTTCTCTTCTTTGGCTTGGGTTTCTCCGGAGGCTGGGCTTGAAATTCCATAGGTTCCTCCACATCGGCACAATAACCGGTAAAGTCTCTGGAAACTTCCACATTAACAGAATAGAGATTGAGATTCTGAAGAGTTTCAGATAACTCATTCATGCTGTTTTAGCAGATATAAAGAAGCACACAAAATTGCAAGTTAAATTTTCACATAATCATAAAAAGGTAATCAGAAAAATTAATTACAATTATCTGATACATTTATACAAACAGATTGATTAAAACAAAATATGGCGATTTATATATATATATATATATATATATATATATATATATTACAAATTACAACTGAAATTTAAAATATACTAGGGATAATTTATTTTAGTCTATCTTTTCTTACTAAGTTGTTTATTTAATGGGCAAGTTTCTGGCTTATGGATGATATGGGTGCTAGTACCGGTTTGGCGATTCATTTATAAGTTAGCATTTATTGCTGTAGTGGATAACATATAGAGATTTGCCCATTGTTCGTCTAATTCATCTTTCCATGGTGGGTTATCACTTGTCTTCCTCTGCACACATACTTATTTTAATCACCGCCTTGGTTTTCTCTAACCAACGCAGTGCAGCACTCTCCCCTTCGTCGCCTGCAAATTCAACCGGTTTACAGGCAAGAAACTCCTTATAAGTGCAACCAGGCGTTGCAACTTTCGTTTTCTTAAGGAGTGGGGCTTGCATTCCATCGTTGTCGCTATTAGTATGGTTGCCGCCTCCGTTTACACTATTACTGAAATTGTCACCGTGTGTACGTTTGCTAGGAATAATTTATTGAGGTTCAACTGGATTTTGGGCAGCCGCGAGGATTGCTGGAATAGCATTGGCTATTCCCTGAGCAACGATATTCTCGATATCTTGCCTATTCGGAAATTGATCTTCATTGTTTTGCTCAGATTGATTAACTTCATTAACGGGTTCATTACCAGCGGGTTCCATCTGGTAATTATTTTATATAAGCGATTAGCATAAAATAATTAATAACCAAACATAAAATAATGGCACATAATCATGTCAATACGTATAGCCAAAATTGTCGATTTTTCGACGATCGATATTTTATGTATTATAATAGGCATCCGTACACACTGGTTATCTTACAAAAGTTTTATTTTAAAGTTATTTCACATCATTATATTTTTATTACTATTATTATTTTGTTATTATACAACCATAACCACACCATCACCATCTGCTGGCATCTTAGAAGCGACGTTCCCTCTCGTCGTACTTCCAGGAGATCTGTTCTCCCACCTCCCGGATTCGATTCCCTGCATCCATCAGCTCTTCGCCAAAATGGCGGAGTTCAGCCAAGTTCTCATTGCTCATCGGTGGGTTTGGTGCAGGCTCTGGATCAAACTGAGGGAAAAAGGTATAAGGGTTATTTAAGAGATTTTGAAACTACCAGTCATTGGTCCACCATTCTTCCATTTCTCCTAAAGGTCGGGTGTTGACAAGGGGATCTGGGAAGGCTGGTTCCAAATTTACTGGGAGTTGGGTTTCAGCAGGATAAGTAAAGAGGTTTTCATTGACAGGCTTAAGGATATCACAGTCCGCCAGTTTACGATCCAACTCCTCCCATAATGGCATTTCCTGGTCTTGCCTGGAACTTTCTCCGATCTCTATTCCCTTGCCTTTATCCATTGGATCCTCCGTCTTTATAACTTTCCGTGTTGCTGGTTTCCTCCTGCGCACACGCCTCCATCCCACAATTCTTTTTCTCTTCTTTGGCTTGGGTTTCTCCGGAGGCTGGGCTTGAAATTCCATAGGTTCCTCCACATCAGCACAATAACCGGTAAAGTCTCTGGAAACTTCCACATTAACAGAATAGAGATTGAGATTCTGAAGAGCTTCAGATAACTCATTCATGTTGTTTTAGCAGATATAAAGAAGCACACAAAATTGCAAGTTAAATTTTCACATAATCATAAAAAGGTAATCAGAAAAATTAATTACAATTATCTGATACATTTATACAAACAGATTGATTAAAACAAAATATGGTGATTTATATATATATATATATATATATATATATTACAAATTACAACTGAAATTTAAAATATACTAGGGATAATTTATTTTAGTCTATCCTTTCTTACTAAGTTGTTTATTTAATGGGCAAGTTTCTGACTTATGGATGATATGGGTGCTAGTACCGGTTTGGCGATTCATTTATAAGTTAGCATTTATTGCTGTAGTGGCTAACATATAGAGATTTGCCCATTGTTCGTCTAATTCATCTTTCCATGGTGGGTTATCACTTGTCTTCCTCTGCACACTTACTTATTTTAATCACCGCCTTGGTTTTCTCTAACCAACGCAGTGCAGCAGTCTCCCCTTCGTCGCCTGCAAATTCAACCGGTTTACAGGCAGAAATTCCTTATAAGTGCAACCAGGCGTTGCAACTTTCGTTTTCTTAAGGAGTGGGGATTGCATTCCATCGTTGTCGTTATTAGTATGGTTGCCGCCTCCGTTTACACTATTACTGAAATTGTCATCGTGTGTACGTTTGCTAGGAATAATTTATTGAGTTTAAACTGGATTTTGGGCAGCCGCAAGGATTGCTGGAATAGCATTGGCTATTCCCTGAGCAACGATATTCTCGATATCTTGCCTATTCAGAAATTGATCTTCATTGTTTTGCTCAGATTGATTAACTTCATTAACGGGTTCATTACCAGCGGGTTCCATCTGGTAATTATTTTATATAAGCGATTAGCATAAAATAATTAATAACCAAACATAAAATAATGGCACATAATCATGTCAACACGTATAGCCAAAATTGTCGATTTTTCGACGATCGATATTTTATGTATTATAATAGGCATCCGTACACACTAGTTATCTTACAAAAGTTTTATTTTTAAGTTATTTCACATCATTATATTTTTATTACTATTATTATTTTGTTATTATACAACCATAACCACACCATCACCATCTGCTGGCATCTTAGAAGCGACGTTCCCTCTCGTCGTACTTCCAGGAGATCTGTTCTCCCACCTCCCGGATTCGATTCCCTGCACCAATCAGCTCTTCGCCAAAATGGCGGAGTTCAGCCAAGTTCTCATTGCTCATCGGTGGGTTTGGTGCAGGCTCTGGATCAAACTGAGGGAAAAAGGTATAAGGGTTATTTAAGATATTTTGAAATTGCCAGTCATTGGTCCACCATTCTTCCATTTCTCCTAAAGGTCGGGTGTTGACAAGGGGATCTGGGAAGGCTGGTTCCAAATTTACTAGGAGTTGGGTTTCAGCAGGATAAGTAAAGAGGTTTTCATTGGCAGGCTTAAGGATATCACAGTCCGCCAGTTTACGATCCAACTCCTCCCACAATGGCATTTCCTGGTCTTGCCTAGAACTTTCTCCGATCTCTATTCCCTTGCCTTTATCCATTGGATCCTCCGTCTTTATAACTTTCCGTGTTGCTGGTTTCCTCCTGCGCACACGCCTCCAGCCCACAATTCTTTTTCTCTTCTTTGGCTTGGGTTTCTCCGGAGGCTGGGCTTGAAATTCCATAGGTTCCTCCACATCGGCACAATAACCGGTAAAGTCTCTGGAAACTTCCACATTAACATAATAGAGATTGAGATTCTGAAGAGCTTCAGATAACTCATTCATGTTGTTTTAGCAGATATAAAGAAGCACAAAAATTGCAAGTTAAATTTTCACATAATCATAAAAAGGTAATCAGAAAAATTAATTACAATTATCTGATACATTTATACAAACAGATTGATTAAAACAAAATATGGCGATATATATATATATATATATATATATATATTTATATATAGGGAGAGGATCATGAGAAAACTAGATATAAATGAGAAAACAAAAAAACTAACCAAAAAAGTACTAAAAAGGAGGGGGGGAGACTTTTAATGAAGGAGGGGTAAAATTGGAAAAAAAATATATAACTTTTCAAACATTTCCCATTTCTCCATACGTTATTATTTTAAAACAAAAATGGCACCATAAGATCACAAATTTTTGTATCTTTCATTCAAGTATATTCGAGCATATTTTTTATTACATAAAAAAAGATTTATGGTGTCGTCTTGTTTTCAATACTATTATTATAGTAGTGCACATGTGCAATATAACATGTACTACAATTGCATTACATGCTTAAAATTAGCTTTTTGAGTCTAGTTTAGCTTTTAGGGTTAGTTTTTTTGGAGGTTTAGGATTAGGATTAGGTTTTTGGGTGTGGGGGGAGGGGGGTTTAGGTTTTTTTCGGGTTTATGTTTAGGGTTTAGTTTTAGGTTTTCGGGAGGGTGGGGGTTTAGGTTTTTGGGGGTGGGGGGGTTAGGCTTTTGGTGGGAGGGTGAATTTAGGTTTTTGGGGGGTGGGGGGTTTAGGTTTTCGGGGGGTGTCGGTGGGGGGGTGGGTTAAGTGGTTTAAGCTTTATGTATTACTGCACATGTGCAGTACAACCAAAAAAAAAAATTCTTTTTTTTTTTTTGAAATTTTTTTTCCATACATAAAAAGTAGCGATTTTTATAAAAAAAAAATTGTAAAAAAAAATGTTTTGGTATGTTTTTAGGTTTTTTTAGGCTTTTTTGGTTAGTTTTTTGGTTTTCTCATTTAAACTAGTTTTCTCATGATCCATCCCCTATATATATATATTACAAATTACAACTGAAATTTAAAATATACTAGGGATAATTTATTTTAGTCTATGTTTTCTTACTAAGTTGTTTATTTAATGGGCAAGTTTCTGGCTTATGGATGATATGGGTGCTAGTACCGGTTTGGCGATTCATTTATAAGTTAGCATTTATTGCTGTAGTGGCTAACATATAGAGATTTGCCCATTGTTCGTCTAATTCATCTTTCCATGGTGGGTTATCACTTGTTTCCTGAGTCTCTTTATTAATTATCACTTCTTTTGTTTGTGACTTCCTTATTTTCTCTTGACTTTTTCTAATAATCCAACTTCTTTTCTTAATGGTAAGTGGTTTCTCAAACTGTGCCTTACGAACAAATATTCCTTCCTCAGTATCTGCTGAGTATCTTGAGGAATTTGATTGAACTGAAGTTCCTTTATCTTTTGGTGAACTATCTAATTGACGATAGATGTCCGAAATTCTTTGCTTACACATACTGTAACTAACAAGTAGTCAGTTAATAAAAACACAAAATCATAGGATGGTAATCAGGAAAATTAAGTATTTCTAAATACTTAATTGGCTTTAATCAGTGGATTTGATACCACCTTTTTCTGTCACGGCCCCCGTCCCGTTTTGCCTGGTCCAGGAGCCGCTGGACAGAAACCCGTGGTATTGAGTTAACAGCGGAAGATTTAACAGGATCTTTTAAAACTTGAAATGCCCAATTATTTTATTTCATAATTTGGGATAAACCCCGTAATTTACAATAGAGGAATTTCACAAGGAAATTCCCTGATTTACAAAACCCGTTTATTTGTTTAACTGAGCCACTACTTCAAGCTTGGTTAGTGCTCCGTAGCACCTTTCCTTGATTCACAGTAGTTACCTGAAACATGATTTGAAAATATTTTATCAGCGGGGAAATACTGGCGAGTCATTCAAATTTGATAAAACGACACATATTTATAAATTACAGCATAAGAGCGATTACAATGGCTTTTATCTTATTTTTATCTGGCGCCGTATCACCTCCTGGTGACGATGGTCATACCACTATTGTGTCCTTTTACACAAGTAGTGATGATTATCACTGTTAGGATTTATTAGCCTAACCGTGAGAAATTAGTAATGTGCATAATACCCCACTAGCAAGTGATTAAGATAACCATGACTTAATCCTTATAATTATAACCTTTGAAAATAACTTGGAGTATTGTAAAATATTATTGATAAAAAGAGAATGACTCACATTTCAGATTTAAACGGGCAGAGTTTAGCCTACTGATTAGCCTTGTAACCTAATTTAAATAACAATGCACACGAACTAGGTTAGTAACTAATACAACATTTAAGATAACTCACGAGATTAAAATCCTCACAACGAATGACAAAGTGCAATACTTAAACATCGATCGAATTCACGACGAATGACAAAGTATGGCCCTAATGTGGGCAGCACTTAAACATCCATTGGATAGTTTCAATCGATCGGACATTGAATCGTAGCAGCGATCGAGTTAATACCCTGTGTCATAGCAGCGCCTCCCTAATGAAAATTATGATTTTGAGCAATGTATCTTCGTTTTTGAGAAAAGTTTTCGACACCACTGAACAAGCCATGCTCTAAGCAATTTATAGCTGAAAAATGGGGTTTACGCGGCCCGCGTAAACCCCCTCTTGACACTTACGCGGCCCGCGAGGGTCACCTATTCGTAGATTAGGGCTAGCGTGTCATACCTAGGGCTGCCACGTGTGTGACACGTGGCCTGTTAGCTGATCCGGAGACTTGATGAGTTGTCGCGGCCCGCGTAACCTTACCTTAAGGTTTACGCGGCCCGCATGACACCTTAAAATTTGTTTTTCTTGATTTTTTGTTATGGATTAGGGTTTCAGGGGTCCGGGTTTTTACCTACAATTCAGAACCGACGTCGAAACATCTCGTCCGTGTACACAGGTTCGTCGGCAAAATAATCGGCCAGTAGTTTATTGTGGGCGACTATAAATTTAATATGAAAAATAAATTAAATTCATTATTAAATTTAAATAAACATACTCTAAAAAAAATTCAATTACCTTCTTTGTCTCGGTTTAATTTGGCTCTCCTAGTTTGCCGTTGAGAGAGAGATGGGGTGGTAGTGAATAAAAAATGGGATAAAAAGATTGAATTTATATAAAAATTTGAAGGATTTTGGGTGTGGTTTGAATTATAGCCGTTTATATTTAATAAAGGGAAGAGTTAATTGTCATTTTAGTCCCTGAACGAGGAATATATCGTCATGTTATAAACTAAAATATAACATGCATGTTTGTTAGTTAGTGGTTCTATCTAATCATGACCATTCATTCACTCAACAAAATAGACAAACTTGAAAATATATTCGTCTGGACGAGGAATATATCGTCATTTTTTAAATTTGAAACTTTAAATTATACTTGTTTGAGTTTTTAGATTTTTTTATTTTTTAGATTTTTTTTATTTTTTAGATTTTTTTATTTTTTAGAAATTTTTTTTATTTTCTAGAATTTTTTTGGTTTTTTAGAATTTTTTTGATTTTTTTGATTTTTTTTATTTTTGTGATTTTTTTTAGTTTTTAGAATTTTTTTTTGAATTTTTAGAATTTTTTTGATTTTTTAGAATTTTTTTGATTTTTAGAATTTGTTTTTGATTTCTTTGATTTTTTAGAATTTTTTGGATTTTTTTGAATTTTTTTTATTTTTTAGAATTGGATCAAAATTAGGGGTGTTCAAGATCGGATAGTGAAATATTGACATCCGAACCCGAATCCGAAATTTCGGATATCCGATTTTCGGATATCCGAAATTTCGGATATCCGATTTTCGAATATCCGAAATTTCGGATTCGGGTTCAGATATCTAATCGGATATCCGAATATCCAATTTTTTATTTAATTTTTATTTTTTTATTATTTTTTAATATTTGGAACCAGATTTTTCGGATAGTTTCGGATATCCGAATATAAATTTCAGATATTTTTCGGATATTACGGATATTTTTCGGATATTTCGGATATTTTTCGGATACTTCGGATATTTTTCGGATACTTCGGATATTTTCGGATATTCGGATATCCGAAAAGAATAAAAATTAAATTTTCGGATAATCCGATTATCCGAAAATTCTCAAAATCACTATCCGAATCCGAATCCGAATTTTCGGATTATCCGATTTTCGGATATCCGAAAATTCGGATATTTCGGATACGGGTTTTCGGATATTTCGGATTCGGTTTCGGATTCGGATTTTTTTGAACACCCCTAATCAAAATGACAATTGAAAATATTTAAAATGAAAATCCTCAAAATACCCCTGGTTAAAAATGAGGTTTTTGGATGGAGTTAGGGTATGTGATCAAAATGGCAACAAAAGGGAAAAGTTAGGGACCCATATGCGAAAAAAACTATTTGGACTAAAATGACATATTTGGACAAAACTCAGGGACTAAAATGGCAATTAACTCTAAAGGGAATTATTTTCATACTATAATTTACTAACATGTTAATGCTATATGTTGTTGTATCTTATGCATGGGGAGTTTTTTTTTTTTTAAAGTTGATTTTCCATTTCTAACCCAAAGGATTTTATTTTTGTATTTTAACCTATTGATTTTTTACTTTTAACATAAAGGTTTTCATCTTATAAATTTTAACCCTAACACTTTTTATTTGAGTAAATTGCCATTTTCGTCCGTGAGGTTTGGGCACATTTGCCATTTTCGTCCAAAATCACACTTTTCTACCATTTATCCCCCAACGTTTGTAACTTTTTTCCATTTTCGTCCAAATTGCCTAACCCAGTTACTTTATAGCATCAGAGGGGGTATTTTTGAAATTTCTCAATTAAAAGGGGGTTGCTTGTAACTATGTTATATATATATATATATATATATATATATATATAGGCGAAGAGTACTGTACAATATTCCTTAACGTACATTACGTACAATATAGTGAATTCGCATGTTATAAAATAAAATCGCATGTGATAATTTTGATGAAATAGCCTGTTGTTTTTTTTTTGTAACAATTTCGCATGTGGTAATTTTGATGAAATCGCATGTTAAAAAACCAACATGCGAAATTGTTACAAAAAAACAACATGCGAATTCAGTGCGGGAAGATGATCGGACGGCTGAGATTGTAGCGTACGTATTGTACGATAAGGACATTTGTACGTTAACCTACCCCTATATATATATATATATATATATATATATAGGATTAAGTTAAAATGAGAACCACCTCGAGTTGTAAGAACCGCGAGAACTTTTTGATCCGGGCCTTGGTGGACCAAATTTTTTTTTCAAAAACGTGGATGCATGTATAAAAACATCTGTAAAAAAAAATTTCAAAAAAAATGTCGTGGGTGTAGTTTTGAGCAACACAAGTTTGTGTTTTCGGGACCCGTAAATTTTCCGGCTAGATTTACGGGTCCCGTAAACACAAACTTGTGGCGCTCAAAACAACACACACGACATTTTTTTTTATTTTTTTTACAGATGGTGTTTTTATACATGCATCTACGTTTATGAAAAAAAAATTTGGTCCACCGCGCCCCCCACGGTGTAGTTGCCGCGGTTCTTACACCTCGAGGTGGTTCTCATTTTAACCTTCCCCTATATATATATATATATATAGAGTGGGGATCCTACGAAAAGTGTGTTTTTCCTAAAAAGTGTAAAAAGTCATAAAACACAATAATTTCAGGCATAAAACACACCTAAAACTCACAAATAATAGAATAAATATTACTAAAACACCATATTCAAACTCTAATAGTCCATAAAAACTTAAAACGCACCATCGTAGAACTATGAATATAAAACACAAAATGCTAAACAATATAAAACACAATAATATTTGTCATTCCATAATCAGAGCCTTAACATCTAAAACACAACACAAAACCCACAGACATGATGTTTTAGTAATCTTCATCATATTATTTGTGGGTTTTTTGTGTGTTTTATGGTTGACATTATGGTGTTTTATGACTTTTTACACTTTTTAGAAAATTTGGACTTTCTGGCCAACTCCTAACCTATATATATATATATATCATTTTAGTCCCCCTTCTCTGCAAAACTCTCACAACCACTACCTTCACCCACCTCCACCTCCACCTCCACCTCCACCGTCACCCACCACCGCTCATCTCCGTCATAGACCACCGCCCACTTCTGCCACACACACACTGTCACACCCTGGCTTTGCGGAAGCGTGGGTTTATTTGGTGTGACTTCTTAATACCATAGCTTAACCATAACAAAGCTATATGAAATAAAATCATGCAAGATCATCCATAGATTTAAGTTTTAAAACCGGAGTAACATAACATTGTCTTAGAGACTTACAACATCATAACATAATATATTGTTTGAAGGACAGAAACATCGACATGAAATAAACGCAGTTTAAGATTTGTGACTCGTCCAGGAAAAAGTCACATTTCCTAAACCCGGATGACCTCGGAACCCATATGCAGCGGGAAAACATAACATACCGCGCCAGATCTTTAATTTCCTGAAATACATGTAAGTTGAAAAATCAACAATAATGTTGAGCGAGTTCATGTGTAAGTGAGTAAGTAAACCTTTGTGAGTATAAAAATAGTCTTGGTATGTAGCAAATAAGGGAATTGAGATCACCAATGGTTTGCAAGGCCACTGATATATGTGAAGTGCAAATAGGGAGACTCAAACCTAGCAGATTTCGCCACGGCATTAGTATGTGGACAAAGTCACCCCAAGGTCCGTTTCTAGTTTGGCCTGGGGCTGGGCTCGCTACACCCAGATAGATCTACCGCTCCTGTCCCTCGGTCCTGCCATGAGGACTAATGGCCTCATATTGCTCCTACCCACTCACATGATCTAAGTAGTAAACCTCCTTACGCTAACCATACCATGTATAAAGTACTTGTAATCAAAGTAACATGTATTTCACCCCCGCAGTTAAGAAAACTGAAAACAGTTAGAAAAAGGGGGACATGAACTCACAGTGGTGCGTCTCTACCAAGTATGCCTCCAAATCAATCAGCTGTGTGACGACCTACACGTACTAATTCTATTAGACGGACGGACGGCCGTGCCTTAGCTTTATGGTTTAAGTTTTCGGGAAATAGTTAGACAACTATTTCGTGTTTACATTTTGTATATACTTGGTAGTTATTTTCCTTCCCAAGGATGGGGGATTTAATACATGTGCGTTCGTAACATTCGAATTACACTATTAAGTCTCACTTAATACATCTTATTTCTAATTCCAAAATATGAATATTCTTCTCAAAAATATTATATTTTAATACATGTGATTTTCCCAAAATAATACTTAGTAATATTATTTTTACTCTAAAAATAATATTTACGTAGTTCACAAAATAATTATAAACGCTTTTACAAGTGATGTTGTGAAAAATATATACTAAATATATATATATATATCACGTTTTATTTTGTGAAATCCCACCTCCGATATTTTGTAAATAAAGTCGCGGCGAAATCTATGTTTTGAAAACAAGTCAAAATGTATTTCTAACACTTTTAGTGAAAATAATTCTAAGTGTTAGGTTTTTGGAAAATTTCGCCAGAGTTTCCTCTGTAACCGGAGGTGGCCACGCTTTCAAGCGTATCATTTTCTTTTATAAATCACATCAACAATCTTCTTATTCAATCAAAACAATGTTCAACGTATCAAACTAGTTAATAAACATGTAATTCGCAAGAATCTCATGAACTTGTAGTTCTTCCAAAAATATGAAGTAAATCCCATTACTTTTAGTGGATCTTTATATAAATCAATCCGGTTTCGTAAAAGTCTTGTTTTTAAAGAAATTCCATCTTTACAACTTCTTGTTAACTTTTACAAAAATAGTTATTTTGTCGATACTTTGTGCTACACAAGTGTTTACACACTTGTGTGTTCTAAAAACCATTCTTGTTAGTGTAGGATCCGTCTTTAGAAAAACATGATCTCTTGACACTCGGTCCTTTAAAAATACCACCTGTAGATCCGTAGATCTACTAGTTTTAATCACTATTTTACAAGCTAAAACACTTTTACACAAGTTCATGATTCGAGTGTGGTAGAGTTTCATCTTCTAACCCTTGTTACACTTAAATAAGCTTTATGTCATAATCCAAGATCATGACTAAACCGGGTTAAATGATGATCCGAGCTACCATAACATAGATCGGGTCCAGATAATCACACAAATCAAATACTACATGATTTACACAACATATGAGCTATTAACCATCATTTTAGTGTTTTAAGTAGACTTTAAAGCATTATCTTGTAAGATTTCGAGTTTTAACCGTTACAAATCATATTAACCACTTTAAGATAGTTCGAGTAGGTGATTCAAGCAACTTACCACTAGCTCGAGGCTAGGGAAGAATCTAGTCGTAAATCGGGTGGATAAAAGCAAGATAACGAGGTCCTTCGCCTTCCGTTTGCACTAAGCCTCCTTATACGTGATCCTTAACACATGAATGATCTTGGAATTGCTTGAACTAAACTCGAAAATGGTTGGGTGTTTGTGGGTGTGTTCGGCCGAAGCCTTTGAGGGAGAGAGAGGAGTGTTTGAAGTTGAGTTATGAGTTGTGAATGATCAAATGTGTTAAGCCATGAACTTATAGACAAATCACAAGATTATTAACCAAAGGATTTAGTGCCTCCTAGATATTAAGCACAAGAGATTAAACAAATCAACAAAGGACAAGTGTGTCCCCTCTAGTTGGGGACGGTTAGAGAGGGGGGGGGGGGGGGTTCTAGTCCATTTCCAACTAGTAGTTAGGTAAATTAGTTAGGTTAAGTAAGTTAGTTAAGTGCTTAACCCGGTTAGTTGTGTGTAGTGTGTTATGACGGGTGTTAGGGTACTCAGGGACCCTAACTGGCTCAGAAAAAGATAAGCAATGTTATTAACAACATTTTCATGTTCCGGGTATAGTCCGGTTGTTCGGTTGGATAGTAATCCGTTAAAGTGCTTAACAAAGCTTTAAAGTGTCGTTATTACCCTTTTTAGTGACACAACTCATTTCTGACACTTTGGAAGGTGTCTAGCAATATTTTTCTCATGTTTTGGCACTTTATTAAGTAGCTAGAAGCTGAATTATTATGTAAAGTGCTGAATTTTGTACTTAGAGTACGTTTTAGGCACATCCAGTCATTGAAACTTATTCCTAGAGACGCAGTTCTACAACCCTTGTATCCCTACACTCACCACTAGTGTAGCAAAATATTTCTGGCTCAAACAGGCCTTAGAGGCAGTGTCTGCCTGATGCTGGCTTATCAGCATGTTTAATAGGTTATCCGTTTAAAGTGCTACTGTGCTTTTGTGCATCATGTTTGTCACTAAGGTTCAGCATGTAAATAATGTAGTGACAGCAAGTAAAGTATGATGCAAGTAAGTACATGTATCAGTAATCAAGTAGCAGTTCATTAGTAATTTCAAACAAGCACAGTAATTAAGCAGTAATTAATTATTAATTAAGTTGTACGGATACCTGGTTTAGTGAGGGTTGTCACATTCTCCCCCCGTTAAATAAATTTCGTCCCGAAATTTAGGTTCTGCTACTAGATGCAGGGTTCTTAGGAAATAAGTGGGGGTATTTCTCTTTCATCCGGTCCTCGCGCTCCCAGGTGTAAACAGGACCATGTCTGGCATTCCAACGAACCTTGACGAGCTTGACACTGCTCCGGCGGGTCTTATTTACTTTCCAATCCATAACCTCGACCGGTTCTTCAACGAAATGGAGCGTGTCGTCAACATGAATCTCGTCGATGGGAATGGCAATGTTATCTTGAGTTGGACTTTTCTTCAGGTTGGATACATGAAATGTATCGTGAACTGAATGGAGTTCAGCAGGTAAGTCCAACTTGTATGCTACTAGTCCTATTCTTTCCAAAATTCTGGAAGGACCGATGTAGCGCGGATTCAACTTCCCACGCTTTCCGAAGCGTGCCACCCCCTTCCAGGGTGAAACTTTCAATAAAACCATTTCTCCAACTTGGAATTCCAAGTGTTTCCAGTTTGGATCCGCATAGGCCTTCTGTCTGTGGCGAGCCGCTTCGATGCGTTTTAGAATCTGCGCAATCTTGTCTGTCGTCTCTTGGACGATTTCGGGACCAGCAAGCTGCCTATCACCTGCGTCAGCCCAGCATAAGGGTGATCGGCACTTGCGTCCGTAAAGGGCTTCAAATGGCGTGACACCAATACTGGTGTGGTAGTTGTTGTTGTATGAAAATTCGACCAAAGGCAAATGCTTATCCCAGCTACCGCCCAAATCCATAACACACGCTCTCAGCATGTCTTCCAAAGTCTGTATCGTTCGCTCGCTTTGACCGTCAGTTTGCGGATGAAACGCAGTGCTCAGATTTAATTGTGAGCCAAAAGCTTCTTGGAAGGATTGCCATATCCTTGACACAAACCTTCCGTCTCTATCAGAGATGATCGAGAGAGGCACTCCATGACGTGCGACGATCTCTCTCATGTAAATTTCAGCCAATTTGCCAGTGTTATCCTTCTCTCTGATAGGTAAGAAGTGTGCTGACTTTGTTAATCGATCCACTATTACCCAAATAGTGTCAAGGCCTCTTGGCGTTCTTGGCAACTTTGTAATAAAATCCATGGAGATTTGTTCCCATTTCCACTTGGGAATCTCAGGTTGTTGCAGAAGTCCTGAAGGCTTCTGGTATTCCGCTTTAACCTTAGCGCATGTTAAACATTTGCTCACATAAACAGCAACATCGCCTTTCATCCTAGGCCATCAATAATAATCTTTGAGATCTTGGTACATCTTATCCGCTCCTGGTTGGATAGAGTACCGCGACTTGTGAGCTTCATCGAAAATAACCTTCCTTAAACCTCCAAACAAAGGAACCCAAATCCTTTTCTCAAAACATAACGTTCCTTCCTCATTTGGTACCAGTAGCTTCTCCATCCCACGGAGATATTCTTCTTCAAGGTTTCCTTCCTTGAGAGCTTCTTTCTGCGCGGCACGAATGCGCAAGGAAAGATCGGTTCGGATAATCATTTCTAAAGCCCTAACCCTTATGGGCTTGATCCTCTCCTTTCGACTTAGGGCATCGGCGACTACATTCGCCTTCCCTGGATGATACTTTATCTCGCAGTCGTAATCGTTCAGCAGCTCAACCCATCGTCTTTGCCTCATATTCAGCTCCTTCTGGTTGAATATGTGTTGTAGGCTCTTGTGATCTGTAAGAATTGTACACTTTGTACCATAAAGGTAGTGTCTCCAGATCTTTAATGCAAATACCACTGCGCCAAGTTCCAAGTCATGTGTGGTATAGTTCTTTTTCGTGCACTTTCAATTGACGCGATGCGTAAGCCATAACCTTTTGGCGTTGCATTAGCACACAACCCAATCCTTGACGCGAGGCGTCACAGTATACCACAAAATCATCTGTACCTTCTGGTAGTGCTAAGATTGGCGCATTGCAGAGCTTATCCTTCAATATCTGGAACGCTTCTTCCTGTTTGATTCCCCAATCAAACTTCTTATCTTTCTGCGTGAGGAGCGTCAATGGTTGAGCGTTCTTTGAAAAATCCTCAATGAACCTTCGATAGTAGCCAGCCAAACCCAAGAATTGTCGAATCTCGGTTGGCGTCTTTGGCGTTTCCCAACTCTTGATCGCTTCGATCTTTGTGGGATCAACATGGATTCCATTTCCATTAACCACCTGTCCAAGATATTGGACTTCACGTAGCCAAAACTCGCACTTAGAGAACTTGGCATACAACTGTTCCTTCTTCAGCAGCTCCAAAATAGCTCTTAAATGTTGTTCGTGCTCAGCCTTTGTTCTTGAATAAATCAAGATGTCGTCGATAAACACAATCACGAACTTGTCCAAGTACGGCTTGCAAACTCTATTCATCAAGTCCATAAAAACTGCAGGTGCGTTTGTCAAACCAAACGGCATAACAAGGAACTCGTAGTGTCCATAACGAGTTCTGAAGGCTGTCTTCGGGATACTCTCCACCTGTATCCTTAACTGATGGTATCCAGATCGCAAGTCGATCTTTGAGTAAAAGCTTGACCCTTGCAGTTGGTCAAACAGATCGTCAATTCTTGGCAGAGGATACCTATTCTTGATTGTCAGCTTGTTCAACTCCCGGTAGTCGATGCACATACGAAAACTACCGTCCTTCTTCTTGACAAACAGGACCGGAGCTCCCCAAGGCGAGAAGCTTGGTCGGATAAATCCCTTGTCTAACAACTCTTGAAGTTGTGTTGACAGTTCCTGCATCTCAGACGGAGCAAGTCTATAAGGTGCCTTAGCCACAGGCGCGGCGCCTGGAACTAAATCAATGCGGAACTCTACTTGTCTCTGAGGTGGCAGTCCAGGTAAGTCCTCTGGGAAGACTTCTGGATATTCCCTCACGACAGGGATGTCTTCTATTCTTGGCTCAGCAGCCTTCTTATCCACAATGTGTGCCAGGAAGGCAACACATCCCTTCTGCTAACACTTTCGCGCTTTCAGGCAGCTGATAATTCTCGACGGCGTATCACGCTTCTCTTCGTGAACCACAATTGTTTCGCCATCTTCGGTTGGGATACGAACAACCTTTTCGTGAAAAACTATCTCAGCCTTGTTGCCTGATAACCAATCCACTCCTACCACTACGTCGAAGCTTCCCAACTGGACTGGTAGTAGATCCAAAGTAACTCACGCTCTCCCAATTCGATCACACAACCTCGGATCACTTCATTGGCTTCTACTAACTTTCCATTAGCCAATTCGATTGAGTACGGAATATCTAACTTACTAGCGGCTAACCAAGCATATTCCTAAATTCTAACGATACGAAGCTATAATCGGTGCCAGTATCAAACAAAATAGATGCAAAAGTTTTTGGTTGATAGGGAACATACCAGTAGTCATGCCTGGATCCTGGCATGCTACACCAGCTCCGATGTTGGATGTCCTTTCACGGTCTTGTTTCAACTTCGGGCATTCCCTCTTAAGATGTCCAACATCCCCACAATGGAAGCATCCTGACACTCGGCCATTTCCTTTCGCATTTCTACCTTGAACGTTGTTACTGTTTTCTCCTTGTCTGGGACCCTTCATCCCACAACCATCCTTGTTGTGTCCTTTCTTCCCGCACCTAGACCTTCGACATCCACACTCGTGGTGATACTTGCACCCGGCACGTCTTGGCTTAGTTTCTAAGTAAATCTTATCATTGGCCTGTTTGTTGTTAGGGCAGTCTTTCTTGAAATGCCCTTTGTCCCCGCAGTCGAAACAACCTCGAATAGATCTTTGTTCATCATTATTCGTTTGGGTATCTTCGGTGTGCTTCCTTTTGTTCTTTCCGGACGTCTCCACCTGAGTCTCCTCCTTCCTGTCGGGGTTCGCAAGTTCTTCTAGTCTAATTGCCTCCGTAGCGAGTGCCAAACCCATCTTACTTGCAATATCAGTTGTTGGTGGCGTTGATGTTGTCATCAAGCTCAAGACTTGAGGCGCCAGTTCCCAAATGAATTGTTCCAATTTCTTTAATTCTGGTTTCACCAGGTACGGAACAACTCGTGACAAATCATGAAGTCTTTGCACGTACTCCAACACCTTCGGACCTTCCATCATCAGGCTTCGAAATTCATCTTCCCACTTCTGGGTTTCCGTTTGGGGGCAATACTCCTTATGCATCATTCCTTTCAGTTCACCCCAAGTTAACGCGTATGCTATAGTTAGGCCCATTATTCGCACCTGAAGATTCCACCATAATCGAGCTCCATCTTGAAACAGCTCGGAAACGTATGGGACTTGTTGTTCTGGCGCACAGCCACTCATTCGAAAGATGGATTCCATACTTTCAATCCATTTTACAAAAGTTATGGCACCTCCAGTGCCGTCGAACTTCGGGGGCTTGTAGTTGAGGAAGTGCCAGCAGGAACAACCGTTATTTTCTGAGGTACCTCTGATAGGTTCGGAGCGTAGGGCCTCGTGCTGTGCTATAGCTACAGCAATTATCTCTTGAAGTTCCGCCTCTGAGGTGGGCATGCGCATTTCGCGTCTTGGTGGCATCTTCTAAAAGATGTTTCATGTAGGTTAGGTCATAGCAAGTAAAATGTTTGTACGTATTCAACAATATCAACACATAACATCTCATGCTATAAATAAATCACCCACATGACATTTCATGTCATAGAACATAAACAGTAGACCGAACATCACAAGTGATGAGAACACTGCGATTTGCATTGCCATAAATCAAGACCACAACGTACAGTTTACAAGTACCCATCTGAATCATACAACATCAATGACTTAGTAGGGGACGACCCTAGACAAGTCGTGAGATCACTGGACGTATTCAGGTATCTTTGGCTCGTCCACTTTCAAGTTCCGGACTCCACCTCAAGCTTCTGAATTCCAGTCCTAGAACATCATTTCTTCTCAATCATTTCCTTGAGCTCATCCCGGCTCAGTGCATAAGCAACATCTGTACCAAGGGTCTGAACCTGGAGGTTCCACCATGAGAGTGTGCCATCTAGAAATAACCCCGAGATATAGGTAACACTCTGTTGGGGCGAACAGTTACTCAGTCTTAGAATGGAGTTGGTCTTTTCGGACCAACGAACAAATGCAACGGCGCCTCCTGTTCCGTCAAAGTTCAAAGGCTTGCAGTTCAGGAACTGTTTATAGGTGCAGCCAGTTGGAGGGTTATTTCCAGTAATGCCATCGCTGTGCTTAGAGCGGAGGGCTTCATGTCGTGCATTTATCTGTGAGATGCGTTCTTGCAGCTCGGCTTTTTTCCTTGGCAACGTACTGGTGTTTGTGTCACGTCTGGGTGACATTCCCTTTTGTCGAAGTGGTGTGAAGCGGGTTAGACAACGTTTCAATTGTCTATGAGGTATATAGCAACATAAGCCATCATGTAATCACCCAACTCCACACGCAAATATACTCAATGTATGAGTGGGGAAATAAATTTCTGAGCCTTCACATAGGCTTGCCAATTTGGCTTGTTGCTTGTAATAGAATGAACTCGAGGCTACATCGCCTCGCCTTGGTCATTCGTATTTTAGGTATTTCCTGCTACATTGGTTTTCATTAGCTTGACCCGCAGAGTCCACCAGGATTTCTGTGCACTACAAGTCGTTATTACGTGGGCCCCCGTAATAATAAATTGTCTTGCACAGTTACCCCAAATTTTCTCTCGTCCAAGCAGATGATCAATCAAGGAGCAACAGCAGGTGCATCGGCATGAACAGGGTCATGCTCCAATGCGGGGTCAGGAGCAACGCCTGGCTCAGGGGCCATGGCTGGCTCCGGATAAAAAAACTCCATCTCAAGATCAGCTGGATCAACAAACACAGGGGGTTACAGGATCCTCCAAGGGCTGGTCTAAGTGTATGAACCCAAGGTCATGGTCTGGATCAAAACCAGGTGGAAGAACAAGATCACCCTCAATACTGTGATCAAACTCAAAGCTGTGGGCGGGAATCGGTGCAGCTGATGATGCCATATCAGGGTCGGCGTCGTGTGAGTGGTGCTGCATTCCCTGTATGTGCGAAGATGCGGATGTCAGAAACTCAAATGAGTCTGGGATAGGGGAATGGACATGAGTTTCCCCTACAGGAGCGTCCGCATGCAGTAGTCTAATACCAGCAGCAATAGGGCCCTGCCCTCGAATGGGTCCTCCTCTAGTAGATCGTTATCGTCGTCAGAGGCCACGTCGGGGGGGGGGGGCATATCAACAACAGGATAAGCGGCAAGGGGGCACAGGAGCAGGGATCACCGTGAGTGGCAAACTCCCAACAAGATGGCCATCAGTAGGCTCTGCTACGACTTCAGGCAGCGCAAAAAGGGATGAAAGTCATCATTGTCTGTGCCGGTAGTATCGGAAATGTACACCTCGTGCTTCGATGAAACTATGCCGTCTGATACTATGGCCATGGGATTCGTAGTGCCCATCTTTCTAGTACATGATGAAAGCATGACGTTTGTAACACAAACACATATACGTATAATAATCAATCATATAATCATATAAACATGTTAGTCAATCAAATAATTCTCCTAGTCCCACTAGCCTCCCAGTCTCCTAGACTGACATTCCTAGTCTCACTAGCCAAATTCTTCCCAGTCTCTAAGACTGCTCTATCATCTACCTCGACCTCTTTGATCGAGCCTCGGCCTCTAAGACCGAGCCTCAGCCTCCAAGACTGAGCCTACTCTTCCTAGTCCAACTAGCCAACTACCTCGATCTCTCAGACCGAGCCTCGGCCTCCAAGACCGAGCCTCAGCCTCCAAGACTGAGCCTATAAATAATAAATAAATGTGCTCAACATTTGTGTGTAAAAACGTTTTGGATCTGGACTTAAGTGGTATGCAGTAAAAATGTTTTCGTGAGAGCCCTAGTGATCATAGTCTAGACTCGAGAAGGAATCCTAGTTCGCTATGATCAGAGCTCTGATACCAAGCTGTCACACCCTGGCTTTGCGGAAGCGTGGGTTTATTTGGTGTGACTTCTTAATACCATAGCTTAACCATAACAAAGCTATATGAAATAAAATCATGCAAGATCATCCATAGATTTAAGTTTTAAAACCGGAGTAACATAACATTGTCTTAGAGACTTACAACATCATAACATAATATATTGTTTGAAGGACAGAAACATCGACATGAAATAAACGCAGTTTAAGATTTGTGACTCGTCCAGGAAAAAGTCACATTTCCTAAACCCGGATGACCTCGGAACCCATATGCAGCGGGAAAACATAACATACCGCGCCAGATCTTTAATTTCCTGAAATACATGTAAGTTGAAAAATCAACAATAATGTTGAGCGAGTTCATGTGTAAGTGAGTAAGTAAACCTTTGTGAGTATAAAAATAGTCTTGGTATGTAGCAAATAAGGGAATTGAGATCACCAATGGTTTGCAAGGCCACTGATATATGTGAAGTGCAAATAGGGAGACTCAAACCTAGCAGATTTCGCCACGGCATTAGTATGTGGACAAAGTCACCCCAAGGTCCGTTTCTAGTTTGGCCTGGGGCTGGGCTCGCTACACCCAGATAGATCTACCGCTCCTGTCCCTCGGTCCTGCCATGAGGACTAATGGCCTCATATTGCTCCTACCCACTCACATGATCTAAGTAGTAAACCTCCTTACGCTAACCATACCATGTATAAAGTACTTGTAATCAAAGTAACATGTATTTCACCCCCGCAGTTAAGAAAACTGAAAACAGTTAGAAAAAGGGGGACATGAACTCACAGTGGTGCGTCTCTACCAAGTATGCCTCCAAATCAATCAGCTGTGTGACGACCTACACGTACTAATTCTATTAGACGGACGGCCGTGCCTTAGCTTTATGGTTTAAGTTTTCGGGAAATAGTTAGACAACTATTTCGTGTTTACATTTTGTATATACTTGGTAGTTATTTTCCTTCCCAAGGATGGGGGATTTAATACATGTGCGTTCGTAACATTCGAATTACACTATTAAGTCTCACTTAATACATCTTATTTCTAATTCCAAAATATGAATATTCTTCTCAAAAATATTATATTTTAATACATGTGATTTTCCCAAAATAATACTTAGTAATATTATTTTTACTCTAAAAATAATATTTACGTAGTTCACAAAATAATCATAAACGCTTTTACAAGTGATGTTGTGAAAAATATATACTAAATATATATATATATATCACGTTTTATTTTGTGAAATCCCACCTCCGATATTTTGTAAATAAAGTCGCGGCGAAATCTATGTTTTGAAAACAAGTCAAAATGTATTTCTAACACTTTTAGTGAAAATAATTCTAAGTGTTAGGTTTTTGGAAAATTTCGCCAGAGTTTCCTCTGTAACTGGAGGTGGCCACGCTTTCAAGCGTATCATTTTCTTTTATAAATCACATCAACAATCTTCTTATTCAATCAAAACAATGTTCAACGTATCAAACTAGTTAATAAACATGTAATTCGCAAGAATCTCATGAACTTGTAGTTCTTCCAAAAATATGAAGTAAATCCCATTACTTTTAGTGGATCTTTATATAAATCAATCCGGTTTCGTAAAAGTCTTGTTTTTAAAGAAATTCCATCTTTACAACTTCTTGTTAACTTTTACAAAAATAGTTATTTTGTCGATACTTTGTGCTACACAAGTGTTTACACACTTGTGTGTTCTAAAAACCATTCTTGTTAGTGTAGGATCCGTCTTTAGAAAAACATGATCTCTTGACACTCGGTCCTTTAAAAATACCACCTGTAGATCCGTAGATCTACTAGTTTTAATCACTATTTTACAAGCTAAAACACTTTTACACAAGTTCATGATTCGAGTGTGGTAGAGTTTCATCTTCTAACCCTTGTTACACTTAAATAAGCTTTATGTCATAATCCAAGATCATGACTAAACCGGGTTAAATGATGATCCGAGCTACCATAACATAGATCGGGTCCAGATAATCACACAAATCAAATACTACATGATTTACACAACATATGAGCTATTAACCATCATTTTAGTGTTTTAAGTAGACTTTAAAGCATTATCTTGTAAGATTTCGAGTTTTAACCGTTACAAATCATATTAACCACTTTAAGATAGTTCGAGTAGGTGATTCAAGCAACTTACCACTAGCTCGAGGCTAGGGAAGAATCTAGTCGTAAATCGGGTGGATAAAAGCAAGATAACGAGGTCCTTCGCCTTCCATTTGCACTAAGCCTCCTTATACGTGATCCTTAACACATGAATGATCTTGGAATTGCTTGAACTAAACTCGAAAATGGTTGGGTGTTTGTGGGTGTGTTCGGCCGAAGCCTTTGAGGGAGAGAGAGGAGTGTTTGAAGTTGAGTTGTGAGTTGTGAATGATCAAATGTGTTAAGCCATGAACTTATAGACAAATCACAAGATTATTAACCAAAGGATTTAGTGCCTCCTAGATATTAAGCACAAGAGATTAAACAAATCAACAAAGGACAAGTGTGTCCCCTCTAGTTGGGGACGGTTAGAGAGGGGGGGGGGGGGGTTCTAGTCCATTTCCAACTAGTAGTTAAGTAAATTAGTTAGGTTAAGTAAGTTAGTTAAGTGCTTAACCCGGTTAGTTGTGTGTAGTGTGTTATGACGGGTGTTAGGGTACTCAGGGACCCTAACTGGCTCAGAAAAAGATAAGCAATGTTACTAAACAACATTTTCATGTTCCGGGTATAGTCCGGTTGTTCGGTTGGATAGTAATCCGTTAAAGTGCTTAACAAAGCTTTAAAGTGTCGTTATTACCCTTTTTAGTGACACAACTCATTTCTGACACTTTGGAAGGTGTCTAGTAATATTTTTCTCATGTTTTGGCACTTTATTAAGTAGCTAGAAGCTGAATTATTATGTAAAGTGCTGAATTTTGTACTTAGAGTACGTTTTAGGCACATCCAGTCATTGAAACTTATTCCTAGAGACGCAGTTCTACAACCCTTGTATCCCTACACTCACCACTAGTGTAGCAAAATATTTCTGGCTCAAACAGGCCTTAGAGGCAGTGTCTGCCTGATGCTGGCTTATCAGCATGTTTAATAGGTTATCCGTTTAAAGTGCTACTGTGCTTTTGTGCATCATGTTTGTCACTAAGGTTCAGCATGTAAATAATGTAGTGACAGCAAGTAAAGTATGATGCAAGTAAGTACATGTATCAGTAATCAAGTAGCAGTTCATTAGTAATTTCAAACAAGCACAGTAATTAAGCAGTAATTAATTATTAATTAAGTTGTACGGATACCTGGTTTAGTGAGGGTTGTCACACACACCACCACCACCACCACCACCACCTCCACCATCACCCTACAACCGTCACAAACCACCATCGTGTTTTAATCTAACCAAACAATGAACAACAAAAACAATTTATACCACACCACCATTACCACCGCCACCATCAACATTGCCGCCGATAGTCACCTCACCATCTGCGATTCTCCGGCTATTATCATTGTTTCTAATAATCCCAACCTCCACCGCCAAACGCGGCGGAACCCTAGTTACAATCTCCGCCCACCACCATCATTACCACAACCAGATCTACAAAACAAAACGTCGAATTCTCTCTTTCGAGCAGAAAACAAAAAAAAAACGCTTTAAACTCACCGGAGAACAATCAACATATTTCAGTTTCGTGCAATCATCCGGCGCCAATCGATACTTAGTGCTCGATTCGAATCTGAACGGTGGTGGTGACGTTGGTGCACAGAGGCAGGAGAAACGACGGGGATAGTGGTAACCTCGATTCGAATCTGAACGGTGGTGGTGACGTTGGTGCACAGAGGCAGGAGAAACGATGGGGATAGTGGTAACCGGTGTTGTGGAGGAGTTGTGGGTCGAAAGTGGTAACCGGTGGAGGCTGTAGCGGTAGTGATGGTGGTGGTTGTAGCGGTAGTGACGGTGGTGGTGGGTGGTGATGATGGCGACAGAGGATGTGGAAATGATGGTGGCGGTGGAGGTTGAAGAGAAAGGGGCAGTAATCTATGTATTTAGATATTGTTATATATATATACAATTTTTTAATTATTAATATATAATAATATATAACTAAAAGAAAAAAAAATGAGTAAATTGCCATTTTAATTATCCATAGTTACAAGCTACCCCCTTTTAATTGAGAAATTTCAAAAATACCCCCTCTGATGCTATAAAGTAACTGGGTTACGCAATTTGGACGAAAATGGTAAAAAGTTGCAAACGTTGGGGGCTAAATGGTAGAAAAGTGTGATTTTGGACGAAAATGGCAAACGTGCCCAAACCTCAGGGACGAAAATGGCAATTTACTCCTTTTTATTTTTAACTTTGGTCCCTCACACTTTTCATCTCTAGCAAATTTTTCGTTTTACGTTTCATTTTAAATTTTGCGAGTTAACACGCCACAACGTGCGTATGGGGTTCAACGTTTTTTTCGTCTGGTTTTACTTTTCTTTTTATTATTTTATTTTTACAAGCTTTTGCGCTGTTGGTGGTCGCTGGCAGTGTGTGGCATTGGTGCAACTTGGCACGGTTTTACAAACGTTTTTAACGTATTAAGTTTTTTACTAATTGTTTGTTTTGAGTTTACCCCTGTACTTCCTTTACTTAAAAAAAACTAATTTTTTACGTGCGTATATTTATGTATGTGTCGGTGTAAATTCGATTTGTTCTACGTTTCGACATAAACTTTTTCTGGAAACGAGTCAGGTCAAATACAATATATTTTCGTTTAAAAAAACATTGTTACGTGCATATTTTATGTACGTTTTGGTATAAATTCAAGTTGGTCTACGATTGGACGTTAATTTTTTTGGTAATGAGTTAGGTCAAACATAATATGTTGTCGTTCTTATTTTATGGATGTTTCATAAATTTTGTTTCCAACCGAGTGGAGTCAAATTATGGTTTCTTATTTTTTTCAAAAGTTTTAATTAATCCTTTTTGATTAAACGTGTCAATTTTTCCTTTATACCCGTTATGTTTTCTATGTATGAGTTGGATCACATATAATACGTCATGATTGTACGAAATAAACTCGATTTACTTTATGTTTTGATTCAATCGCAATGCTTATATAGGTTACATTGAGTTTAATCGGATATGTCGAAACACACATTTTCATATGGTTAACGCATTGCATAACGTTTGAATTAATTCATTCGATGTTTATGATGTACCCGCGCCACAACGTGCGCGGATGTTATTGCTAGTTTTTTTTTTAATTTGTAACGGTCAAACATGGGAAAAGGTGAGATTTTTGTCATTTAGTGGGCCGGCTCTAACGTCTCAAAAGAGACGGAGAGAACGAGGACCAGGGGGTGTTTGGACCGGTGTCGGACCAAGACGGAAGGGGAACGACCACCATACCGTACCGTGTAGTCTTAAACCTTCATTCCCAACCAACTAGAGCAGCATTGCCAAACCCTCGCCCCACGCACCCGACACCCCACATCTGCTTTCACGCCACCCTGTGGGGTGTTTGACGCCACCCCACTTTGACGTGGTAGAGTTTCCACGCCCACATGGTCTATCAATGTTTATATAATATAATGCATGGTTAATATAAGAAATATTATTATATACTTATGATAAAAAAAGAACCTCATAATTATATCTATATAAATTAAGATAAGATGAATAGTAACTTTTTTGTCCTTAAGTATATATATATATATATATATATTTTGAATGGCTAAACTTGCATGTCATGAGGATTGAACCCATGACCTTCTCTTATTCTACAGCTTATCTAACTCACCAACACCATTGGGCTCTATTTAGTTTAATCATTGTATTCTTTTTTTTTTACTTTAATCAAATTACTTTTCTATCCTTAAATAGTTTATTTTAATGAACACGTTAATAACGTTTTAGACATATTTTTAACTTTTATTTATCTTTGTCATAACGAGTGTGTCGAAGGTTTTTTTTTTTTTTAGTTTGGTTTTTTAATAAATGCGCCGATACTCTTTGAACGTATTTCTTAACTTTCTTTTTCTGTGATATAACGAGTGAACCGAAACCGACCGAGTTTCTATCGTTTTCTTTTTCGTCTACCTTTTTTACCTTTGTTATTTACCAAATGGTTTTTCCTTTTCTTATTATTTTGATGTTTAGAGCCGAGTTACGACGCAAATAGTATAAAACATTTAGATATCATTTTATTTAATTTTACGAATTTATTTATCAGTTGTCATTGTGTACTATACGTTCTGAACTCAAACCGCGTCTCTGCGCAACGCGCAGGTAACTACGACCCTTGTATATATGTTGTATATGTAAATTTTAAATAATAAATATACACTACAAATAGTTATGTATACATAAAATTTAGAATAAACTGCCATTTTGGTCCCTGAGGTTTGGGCAGTTTTGCCACTTTAGTCCAAATTTTAAACCTTTTACATCTGGGTCCCTGTGGTTTCATTTTTGTTGTCATTTTGGTCCAAAAATCAAATCAAGTCAGATTTCTAAAAAAAAAACCCTGCTATTTTGTCCTTTTCTTCAGGGGCAAAATGGTCATTTTCAAAAAAAATTTGTCTCTTTCCTCTCTCTCTCTCTCTGCAGATCATCACCACCACCACAACTTCTACAGAGCCGGAATCCCCAATACCATCACCGGCGATCACTCATCCACCGGCCAAAACCATCACCGGCGATCTCTCTTCTCTCTCTCTCTCTCTCTATCTGTAGATAAAAAAAAAACCCATCACGCCTTACTAATTCAGGAATACACACAACGCATCCTCTCTCTCTCCACTCTCTCACACACACACAAACACACACACTCGCCAGAATCCCCAAAACCATCACCGGCGATCACTCATCCATCGGCCAAATCACCATTCCACTCACACATGCTTTCTCTCTCTACCCACTCTCTCTAACAAACCCCCAAAATGTCAAATATACACCGGCGATCACTCATCCACCAGCCCCAACCCCCCATCTCTCTCTCATCTGCAGATGACCAACATCGTTTCCGGCGACCACCGCACCACCCCCATCTCCGCTATCGCCTGACCTAACCACCACTATATATTTTCCCCCTTTTCATGATAAACCCTAAAATCACACAATCACTCAAGTTCCTTCACAAATTCCCTAAATCAAACAAGGATCTTCATATTCTAGCAACCCAAGAATTCTCCACTTTTCAAAAATAAAAAAATTGAATATCGTACCTAAAGGGGAAGGTTCTATGCAGAACACTAAATATTGCGAGAACACGCAGAACAAAATTAATCACTCATTTTTTTCAATCCTAAAACCTAAAAAGTAAATGAAAATGTCATAAACGTAAGATTTATTGTTTCTCACACTAGAATTTAAAACAAAATATGAAAAACCTTCAGGTTTTAAATAACCTACACACGTGTAGGTTATGTGTAGGCTAAATTACATACATGTTTGTAAACTATGTGTAGGGAAAAATATATGATTTTTTTATGTATATATAATACACATATGAATGTAAGAAACAGAAAATTTAAGAAGTATGAACCTTAAATCCAAAAATTTCGTGATTTAGAGTTGTTCTTTTTGTTCTCGCAATAATTAGTGTTCTGTAATGATCCTTCTCCTATCTAAATTCTAATCGAATCTCACATCGCCGTGCACGTCAACTACTGCGGCAACAAATCTGGATGGCGGTGGCGATGTGACGGCGGTGGCGGTGCTATAGGCGGTGGTGGCCCCTGATTGTTTAGAGAGAGAGACAGTTTGTAGAGAGAGAGAGAGATGAGGGAATTAGAGTGTGTTGTCAATGTATATATCTATATATATAATTAATAATTTGCAAAGTAATAAAACAAATATGACCATTTTTTGCCTCTGAAGAAAAGGACAAAATAGAAGGGTTTTTTGGAGAAATCTGAGTTGATTTTATTTTTGGACTAAAATGACAATAAAAGTGAAACCACAGGGAAAACAGATTTAAAAAGTTTGAAATTTAGACTAAAATGACAAAAGTGACCAAACCACAGGGACCAAAATGACAGTTTACTCTAAAATTTAAATTCAATAATATAAGAAGTCAAACTCTAGCTTATGCAGTTATCCGTTTGTCACATTCAAGCTGTAGACGTCACTAAGTGCTCGAAATGAGCAGACCTCCAACATAGTCAAGATTGGGTTGGTCTCGACTCGACTCGTTTACACCGTTACTTTTCCTACTAAACTTTCAAAGTTTTTTTTTTCACGATAACTTTTGATATTGTTGCTCGAAGTTTTCTTAAATATATCATTGTAGATGGATATAAAATTCATTTCCAGATCATTTCAAAAAGAGTTTTTGTCGGCACAAAACTATTGTCTTTAAACTCTTGTGTATGAATTTACATTGGTTTCGTATGTAGCCTTTGCCTAAAAATGGCCTAGTCTAAAAAGTTTACGTTAATTGTGGCGGGAATCAAGGTTTTTGCTTGAAGGTACTTGTTGTATAGTAACTAGTTGATGCCCCGTCCGTGTTGTGGGGCGATAGCCGAATAATTCTCAATCAATTAAAAGAACACTACTATAATTTTGCTAGGAAAAAAACTAAAACGATGATAAGACGGTATTTTTTGGCTGGGGGCAAAACTGTAATTTTTCGAACTAATGAGCGATTGTTAGGCAGCTCCTTGACACGGAAAAAAATTAAATCGAGTCAACCAAATAAAACAAAAAAAAATTCTACCTTTGCAAAAAAAAAAAAAAAAAAACAAAAACGATGGGAAAAACGTAATTTTGAACTGAGGGCGAAATCATAATTTTTATTCAGGGATAAAATCGTAAAATAAATGGACCAATTGGGGAGTGTCAGACAGCTGCCAGCATGACTGTAATTTTACACTGGGGGAAAATTGTAATTTAACCACGAAAACAAACAAAAACGATGGAGAAAATGTAAATTTAGTTTGAGGGGAAAATCGTAACGTGGCTGTAAGAAAAAAAACTAATGGCAAAACTTTAAATTTAAAGGGGGCAAAATCGTTAATTTGAATTGAGGGCAAAATTGAAATTTTTAGCTGGGAGCAAAATCGTAAATTTATTTTTAAGTCAGGGTAAAAACATAACTTTTAACTGATGGAAAAATCGTAATTACAAGGGAAAAAACTATTGGTAAAACTGTAAATTTAAACGGGACAAAGTCGTAATTTTGAACCCAGGGCAAAATTGAAATTTTTAGCTGGGAGCAAAAGCATAAATTTACTTTTAAGTGGTGGTAAAAAACATAATTTTGAACTAATGGCAAAATCGTAATTTTAAAGCGAGATAAAATCGAAATTTGTTAGGCCAATAGGGGAGTGCCAGGCTGCTGCCTGGCACTATTCCCTCCACCGCCCTTTTCAGCCAATAGGCCAAAATCACTATTACCGCCTATGGTTTTTGTATATGTTGAAAACCTTTTCAGCCAATAGGCCAAAATCACTATTATCGCCTATGGTTTTTGTATATGTTGAAAACCTTTTCAGCCAATAGGCCAAAATCACTATTACCGCCTATGGTTTTTGTATATGTTGAAAATATTTGTAGAAATATACTTGAAACCTACTCATATTCTTATAATAAATGTAAAATATATATAAATAGTGGAGGGTTTAAATGAGAACGCTAAATATTGTGAGAACTGTGAGAACAAATAAGAAAATCATGAGAACTTGGTCAAAAACAATTCAAATTCAAATTTTTTACATTTATCATTATTATCCGAATACAATGTTAGAAATTAAATTTACACGTTTAAATTTACGTGAATTCATAAATAAAGAAAATGTACACATGTGTAAGTTTGCCATTTACACATGTGTAAATTTGTTATATTTACACATGTGTAAAAAATCTAATAAGTGTGATTTTAAGAGAAGAAATGAATCATTTGATGTTGTAAATTCTTTTTTTGATGTTGTATTTTAATTTCAATTAGTGTTGTATTAAAAAAAATTGGTTTTGATTGGTGTTCTTATTCGTTCTCACGGTTCTTGCAATATTTAGCGTTCTCAAGATAACCATACCCTATTAAAAATAATATATTCATATAAGAGAGAAATTGCTCCCTTTTTATCAAAGAAAATTCAAGAGATTTTTTTATTTTTATTTTTCTAGTATATTTTTGCGTTAGTATTCATTTTAACAAAATATATTTACTTCTATAGTTATAAAATACATGAAACTACTTTATATTTGCTTTTCTATGTACTTTTCCCTTACATGAAACTACTTTATATTTGCTTTTTTTATCTACTTTTCCCATAACTAATTTATATATTTTTGTATATAGTTTGATTTTATCATAAGTGGATCGGATTCAAAGATATTTGTAATAATACTTGTTTGCGAATTGCATGGTCATATCATGATTACTTATTTACATCTCTTACATAAAATGATAGGACTTTTTATATTAATATGACTAACACGGAATCATTATTTCAACATGTATGCCCTTGAGGAAGGTTAACGTACATTACGGCTTAACGTACATTACGGCTTAACGTACATCACGTACGACAGGTAATTACGCACGTTCATTTTAAAATCACGCATGTTGAAACACAATAATCACGCATATAGAAAACATTAATCACGCATGTTATAGAACAAATAACGCACGTTGTTGTACGTGAAGTACGTTAAGCCGTAATGTACGATATACTTTTTCTACAAAACTAATGCCATTGGTATCATTCATATTTGAAATCAAGTAATTATCTTATTTTAAGTTATACTTTACCTGTAAATATAAAAATAGCTCTTGAAAATCAGGCCCTTGATCAAACACAAAAACACCGGATGGACTAACTCATTCGACTCTTTTAATTATTTATCAATGAAAGCACACAAATACAATAACCATAACCATCTATTTATACTAAACTTGTTCTAGTTCTAACCCGACTCGAACTCTATTTTAAATAACAAAAAATTAACTAGATAAACCTATCTAATTTAAACTAACAATAATCCTAATAAAGACTCAATAAATAATTCATCATAATTATCTATAACCCATCTTAATCCTTATTTCAATATTAAATTCTTCAACAGTTACAAATAAAATTTGTTTCATAGGTAATTATATTATATATATATATATATATATATATATATATATGTATTAAAAAACAAACCTTGTGAATAGTACTTGTCAAATCATAGTAATAGTAAACTTTCCTTATTGGTTCATTACATCCACTCACATATAACATATACATATAACATATAGACACGTGACAAAGTTAATGAATAATAAAGTGGAATTTTTGCGATACCCACCCGAAACAGTTCGAGGCCGAACCGTTTCAAGCCGAACCATTTCGACCCGTACCGTTTCGAACCGAACCGTGCCGTATCGAACCGAACCGTTTCGAGCTGAACCGTTTCGAACCGAACCGTTTCGAACCGAACCGTTTCGACGCGAACCGTTTCGACCTGTACCGTTTCGACCCGAACCGTTTCGAGCTGAACCGTTTCGACCCGTACCGTTTCGAACCGTACCGTTAAGATGCGAACCGTTTCGAACCGAACCGTTTCGACCCGTACCGTTTCGAACCCGAACCGTTTCGACCCGAACCGTTTTGACCCGTACCGTTTCGAAGCCGAACCGTTTCGACGCGAACCGTTCCGACGCGTCAAAACGGTTCGGGTCGAAACGGTTCGGGTTCGAAACGGTACGGGTCGAAACGGTTCGCATCTTAACGGTACGGTTCGAAACGGTACGGGTCGAAACGGTACGGGTCGAAACGGTTCAGCTCGAAACGGTTCGGGTCGAAACAGTACAGGTCGAAACGGTTCGCGTCGAAACGGTTCAGCTCGAAACGGTTCGGTTCGAAACGGTTCAGCTCGAAACGGTTCGGTTCGATACGGCACGGTTCGGTTCGAAACGGTACGGGTCGAAATGGTTCGGCTTGAAACGGTTCGGCCTCGAACTGTTTCGGGTGGGTATTGCAAAAATTCCACTTTATTCCGTACCGTTTCGAACCGTACCGTTAAGATGCGAACCGTTTCGAACCGAACCGTTTCGACCCGAACCGTTTCGACCCGTACCGTTTCGAAGCCGAACCGTTCCGACCCGTGCCGTTTCGACGCACGGGTCGGAACGGCACGGGTCGTTTCGAACCCGTACCGTTTCGAAACCGAACCGTTTCGAAACGGTTCGGCTTCGAAACGGTTCCCGTCGAAACGGTTCAGCTCGAAACGGTACGAGTCGAGACGGTTCGCGTCGAAACGGTTCAGCTCGAAACGGTTCGGTTCAAAACGGTTCAGCTCGAAAGGGTTCGGTTCGATACGGCACGGTTCGGTTTAACGCGCTCGTAGTGATTTCAAAACACATGTAAACACAGACTAAATGACAAAAGAAGTTCGCCGCAACGCGGCTATAGTAATAAACCTAGTTTTCATAATATTTGAATTGTTATCTTAAAAGGGAAATGGATTAAAAGAAAAATTGTAGTGGCAAAAGATGGCATGTGCATGAGTAATGGCATGGTGGGTGCCACAAATGGTGATGATATGAAATGAACAGGAAAGCAAATTGGGGTTTGATGGAATCTAGATTGGGCACTTCCTTTATTTATTTATTTAGACATGTACCATGACCCTTGTATCATGCAATGTCTCTACCATTTGGGCCACCTCTCTTTCCTATATATCTTTTGATTTATGTACTTTAAAAGTAATATATACATCTTGATATTTATTTATTTAATTATTTAATGATATTATATATTATAAGTTGCTTATATTGCGCTTTAGTCATAGGATGAATGAATGTTATTAGTGTGTAAATCATTACTACGTAGAGTTAAAGCACAAAGCATAATGAGAATATTATTATTTAAAGAAAAAGTTGTTAAGTTTTTTTATATCATAGCTGTTATTATAAAAAAGAATTAAATTTGGCTCATATGGCTAACTTTTGAAAATTTTCATGAACAACCTAAAATTAAAATTAAATGACCAAGTAAACGTGTGAATTAATGTCTACAATTCACACATTTGTTAATCATTTTTCAACAAAAACGCAATTAATAAAAATGATAATTTGATTAGAAAAATATCGGCATGTCGGTTTTCATAATTGTAAACCTCGGGTATAACTAAGATCAAAATTCTACTTCTTGATGATGGCTAATGCAATATCGGTGATCTTAAGAAGGCCTTCATGTGTTTGATGTCTAAGAGATCATTATGGTGCAAATGTGGTGATTTACAAGATAAAAAATCATGATTCTTGTCACATTTCATATAATCAACAATCACAAAATTAAGCCAACCCAATAAGAAGGCTAAATCTTTTGGACTGAAGTGAAGCTAAGCATCACATGCGATGTACTTTTGAGTTTTTGGATTGCGAAAACTCAAATGCTCATTTGGTTAACTTTTTTTCGAAGGTGTGTGACATTCAAAATTCAAGATGTGTCATTGGATGTAATTAGGCATATGATTTTTCCCTTCTCTTTGGGGACAAAATCAAAATCTTTGTTAACTTCACCACTTGAGATGAGTTGATGGAGAGATTACTTGTGTAATATCCCAAAAATGGATTTGGTAATTAAATCAAATTAACGGGGAACGAGCGGCTAAAATACCATTAATGGTAAAAGTTCACCCGATAAATATTAGGATTTAAACAAATAAACCTAACGTTAATAAATGATAAATGAATGCCTTTTTAGAAAATAAAGTTTATAAAAGGCTTGGGTTATCGGGGCTTAAGTTAAGTAGGGTTGTAGCATCTCCGAGCTTAGTTAATTGAATTATAATGTCCGTTTCATGAATTGACAAGAAGTATACAACTAGGAATATTAACCTAGTTAACATGGTAGTTTATTTATAAAGTTTACGTAAGTTATAAGCAAACAAAATAACAAATCAAACCTTAGGGGCTGAAATGAAATATGTTTGAAAGTTGCATGTATAAAAACATAAATGAAATTAAAACACACACATAGAGTGTGTGTATGTGGAACGTACTGGATAGAAAGAGAGGATCTCTTTAGCCCTAAGTAACAAAATTCAGCCAATTGAAGATGAAATTGAGGTGGTTTTCCTTGTATGATTGAGGATTTTGAATCACCTCGCTATTTCTAGCCTAAGGTATGTTAGATCTGAGTTTCTTATTTGCAAACAAATATTGATTAAACACAATAAAATTCACAAACTAGAAGTTATCATCAATGATTGTTTTTCATTAATCTCAAAAGATTCAAATATTTTACAAATCGATTGACTCTACAGACTCCCCCTCAGACGATCACTTAACAAATCAGTTCGTACAAGAGAAAAGGTGATGTGTGAGATAAATAGATCACTAACGAGTGCGATATATTTATACTAAGTACGAAAGCTCTGTTCAGTGATTGCTGACGTCGCCCTGATAGTGACATCTAACATTCTTAATAGAAAAGATTCCATAGATGTTACAAACATCTATGAAAATCCTAATATCTGATCTAGGCTGAACTAATTTGTTAATTAATATCAAACACTGATAAGATAAGTACTGTTACATTGAGAAACCACCGTCTAAGCTATCCTCTGTTGAAGTTGTCCAAACATTTGATTGGTCTTCTTTATCAGACCTTTGGCTTATTCAGGGCTTTAAAATATCTAATTATTTAAAATATTGATATAAACGAGATAGATCATTACAACCCCAGTAGAACTAATGTCACTAGCAGTGCGCCCGTAATCACTCATTTGCCCGCATGTATCCTCCCTAGTTTTATCAAACACCGCCCAATCTATCTACTATAATAAAAGAAACCAATAAGTGACACATGCCATTCATTGAAGACGTCTATATTTGTAATTTCCTGTCTTTTCATACTTATTTTATATCAATTAATTAAATAATAAATAATCAATTAATATTAAATCTTATCTTACTTTGAATGTCGGATAGAATCATCCTATTTTTTCTAATAATATATTATCTTCAAATTTTAGTTATAAATTAAAGATATTTTTTAAATAATAACACAAAACAATAATCTTAAACTTAAAAAAACAATAATACGCTCATATAAAAAATTTAAAGTACAAACAAAATATACAAAATAACTTATTAGACATTAGATCAAACTTAAAAAAACACTAATTAGGAAGAGAAGCTAATAATATAATTTTGTTTTTGATTTTTCAAATTGGGGTTCTAATCAATTCAAATTAAACTTAACCAAGTTTGTGATTTGATTCGAATTAAACCGAACCAAATTTATGAGGGGTTTTTTTAAAAAATATAACTTTTTTATTATGTAGTATATAAAATTAGATTTATTCAATTCATATAATAAATAGGGTTTATAAAGATATAACTTTTTATTGTTTAGTATATAAAATTACATATGCTCAATCCGTATAACACATGAGTTTCTTAAAAATGTAACTTTTTTCATTATTGAATATATAAAATTAAATTTACTCAACCCGTACAATACACGGGGTTCTCAAAGATATAACTTTTTTTATTATTTAATATATAAAATTACATTTATTCAACCCATGTAATAAACGTGATTATTGTTTTATTATTTGGTATATAAAATTACATTTATTCAACCCGTGTAATAAACGAGATTTTTAAAGATATATTTTAATATATAAAATTACATTTATTCAACTCATGTAATAAACGAGATTATTGTTTTATTATTTGGTATATAAAATTACATTTATTCAACTCGTGTATTAAACAAGATTTATAAAGATATATTTTTTTATTATTTGGTATATAAAATTAAATTTATTCAACACGTGTAATATACGGGGTTCTAACCTAGTTAAAATTAATCTCTTCCATCCAAATTATATGATGACCATGCCTAGTTATCCTATTGTATCCCCGTCTCAAACACCTACACAAGCCCCTCTACCTATTATCAGGCTAAATGAGTGGTGGGTGGAAGTGTGGAACAACGCCATATGCGCTTGTATGAACAATTTCTTCGTGAGGACAGGATGGTAGAAGTTCGCACACAATTAACCACACTCACTACTCGGCGATCAATTGCACACGTCAACATGCCACTTACGAAAGGCGCATAACCACAAAATAGGGACATCAAAACCCTAATTCACTTATTAATACTCCATGATAATGATAACGTAACACAATTCATGCACTCATTCTTCCTCTTACTTTATACTTTACATTATTTGCACTCAAAGTCGATACTTATTCTCACGCCAGAGTGGTCACGTGGAGACCCCCTTTTCCCATGGCGAGTCTAACGATGTTTGTTTGCAATATATAGGTAGCTATGATATGTATTCCCGACAGATATTTCCTTCTTCAAAACATTTATCAATCACAATTATAATATACATTTAATGACAAAATAATAATCTCTCTTTTATATGAATTCATAAAATAACCATAAATCTATCAATTATTCCAGTTCTATCCCAACTCACATTCCAAAATTTGAAGGCCATCAGTTTACAGAGCTACGAAAACCCCCGGATCCATAGCAATGTACAAGCTTCCTTGCATAACGTACAAGTCATTGAAGAATTAAAGCTCTGGAAAAAGTAATTACCCAATTAAAGTCTAATAAAAAGAACAAATGATATCCCTTTTTAATCAACTTCCATATCACACATGGCTTCATTCAGGATTGTCTGAAGCTCCCTCAGTCTTTGTCTCGACAATGCAATACAATCCTGCACCCATACGCGTATAACAAATATGTACATAGATTATTGACTTCAGAGGTGGCAATTTCAACCCGTTTATATAAAAACAGGATAATCCTCGTTGTATGTTATCTATAACGGATCAAACACGTAGAAGAGAAGAAAAAGTATATGTATACAAAAGAGAAATGGGTCATGTTGCATTCAAATGCTTACAACCTCCTAAATTGTTTTCTCAAACGGGTCAAATCATAAAAGGTTTCTATAAGGGAAATGGATCAAGCAGGTTGACAGTCATCCAAAGTCCATTTCTAATGGCATACATCCTCCTAAATCGTCATATTCAAAAAATCAGATTTGTTTGATATTAATTAACAAATTAGTTTGCTACATAAAAAGAAAAAAAACTGTTTTGTGGGTCAACCAAACCCAACCCGGCCCGTTTCAACCAGTGCTATAGTTTGACCGTTTCACAGAGCTCGATAAACGTATTATGGAAACCTTGCCAAATGCTAACCCACCCATCTTGGCAACTCTAGGGCAAATAATGTGGTTTTTGTAATCATGTTTTAACACGTTAACTACTTATAAACTCAAACAAAGAGACGAAAAGTGTTGGCGGGCCAACCTGACTCATTTTGACATGTTAAAAGATATAATACTTTCCTTAAATACCGTAAACCTCAAAAGGGATGACTGAAGTTGTAATCTGACCTGGATTATGGACTCATATGCAAGAGCGGGACCACCTGGTTTGTAAAGAGACACGAGTTGACATGACGAATCCAATACAATGGTTATTAGTGTTTCCATGATGGATTCTTCCTCAGCCGTTGGATCAGCCAGGATGTAATTCTTGTGAATTATGCAAGTTAACGCGAAAGGAATGCTCCTCAATTTAAGCTTTCTTTTCTCCTCGTTTACGGGTTTGTTTTTGAGTTTTTCTCCCTCATTTTCCTTAGAAACAACCACAATTCTTCCTTCATCGTTCAATGACACCACCGGGATTTGCACTATAAAAATCATTAATGTATAAAAACAATCGTCACTAAATTGTATAAATAAGTTAACTGACTTTACCAATGATATATGGAACCACATAATCTTAAACAATATATATATATATATACACACACACACACAGTACAATGATACTTTTATGAAATTATGAAGTTGTAAAATGACCACTGTTTGACCAGAAAGTTGACTAAGGAATACCACTTACAATGGGAGAAGGCAGCAGCTGCAGCAAGTAAGGCAGCGTCAAATAGGGCACCATCAGCATCCAAACAGTATATATCCTAAAAAAAAGTTTTTTTTTTAATACGTCAAAAATTTACCACCCCACTGTATATAATAAATATATTACCCATGTAGATATATATAAAAACAAGGGTAAATTACACTTTTCGTCCTTTATGTTGTATTGGATACCCTTTAACTTCAATATTACAGTCATAGTCCTTTATTTGTAAAACCCATTACACCCTAGGTCCTTTAGACCTAACCATGTTAAAATTTTCAGTTAAATTTGGCATGTGCCATACACATGAGGGTAGGTTAGTAATTTCACCTGTTATATTTAAATATGTATTTTTTTTCCTTTCATCTTCACAGCCGAAAACCTTTATCCCTTTTCTTTCTCTTATCTCTCATGGCCGGCTGCCACCCTTGGTGGCGGAGCCACGGCGGCAAGGCCAACAACCACCATCACCCCAACCTATATATAATGAATGCCTAGGATTATGACAATCTATCCAAATTTCTCGTACCAACAAAACCACAACCAGACCATTCTGCCAAAACAATGGAAACTTGTTAAATAAAAAACCTAATACCAACAAAACCACAACCAGACCATTCTACCAAAACTATGAAACTCGTTAAATAGAAAACCTAACTGTTTATCAAGAACTACAGTCGGACACATCACCATTTCTTGCCAGAGATTGACATCTACCATCATCACCTGTCGCCGACTTCATCTCCATCGTCGACTCGTGGCTGTTACCGTGAATAGGTTGCCGAATTTTCCCTAACTCACCGGTAGAAGACCCGATCTAGCGATGAAACCACCACCGTCGCATGATTCCACCGAATTACCGGCACTTGTACCGCAAATCGCCAACAAAGTAGGCTTCCAGCAACATCTCAAGTTGATCTATGTTTTCAGTTTCACCAGTCACAGATAAACCCAACAAGCTTCCATGTTTGTGTGCACTCACATTACCGAAGGCCCTTTGCAGTTTATGACCCTACAGGAGATACGGGAGCGGATTTTGATCCTAACCCCACTTCAGGCCCAATAGTATCACGAGAGAGAAGAAAAAGAAAGAAAGGGAGGTATAAGGATTTTGGTTGTTTGGGTGTGAAGATGAAAGGAAAAAGAATATATATTTTAAATATAACAGGTGAAATTACTAACTTACCCTCATGTGCAAGGCACATGCTAAATTTAACTGAAAATTTTAACATGGTTAAGGCTAAAGGACCTAGGGTGTAATGGGTTTTACAAATAAAGGACTGTGACTGTAATTATTGAAGTTAAAGGGTATCCATTGCAATCCGATACAAACATAAATGACGAAAAGTGTAATTTACCCTAAAAACAATTAAAACGGAAACAAAAAGTTCCATGATTATAGATATATGCTTATTCAGAAAATGAGAGATTGCCGGGTAGGGGAACATAAGATGTGAAACAATAAGAAGAAAACATAAAGGGGGACGTGCGCAATTTTTATTGTTTATACAACAAATAAGTATTATGAGTTATTGTATATATAACGAGTGAAGAGGAATTATTAGAAATGGTACCAGGTATGCCATCCAAGCAGCTTTGCCACTAACCAATGACAACTCTTTTAAATCGATCATCCCAGAACTGCAAGAAACAAATTTTGTTAAAGAGGCATGTATCTACTATTCTACTTTTAACGTTTTTTAATAAAAACAAATATTGAGCTTTGTTCACAAGTAATAAAAACTAAACATATTGCATAATCTTTCAACATAATAATTGATGTAGTTAGCATATATATTCTATAAAATACACGGATGGTATAGTTTACCAAAATTTGGATTTGGTCCCCATCTTTTCAAAAGTACACGGATGGTCTCTGTGGTTTGCGTTTTGTGACGCATTTAGTCCCCAACCAACAAATATAAAGGTTTTAGCATGTCCAAGTTAGGGACTAAATGCGTTACAAAGTGCAAACCACAGGGACCATCCATGTACTTTTGGAAAAATCTGGGGATAAAATGTGTAACAAAGTGCAAATCACAGGGACCATCTGTGTACTTTTGATAAGCTAGGAACCAAATCCAAAATTTTGGTAAACGGTAAACCACAGGGACTATCCGTGTACTTTACTAATTACTCTATTCTATAAAAATGAAATAAACTACAAACAACTTCATGACATAGTTGTTAATAGCGAATAGCGACAAGGGACCTATATGCTACATAGCGAATAGCGACCGCTATTTTATAAATAGCGATACACTAGAAAAAGAATTATGAAAATTTTTATATGTATATTACATCAAAATATCCTGGTATATATGCTATTTTACATGTATATTTAACAGAAACTTATAAATCCAGCTATTTTATAGCTATATCTAATTGCTATTTACATAAATAAAAAACTAACTGTCGCTATTCACGCTATTGGTCGCTATGACCCAAATAGCGACACTTGGTCGCCTCGCTACATAGCGCGCTATAGCGGTCACTATAGCCGCTATTGACAACTATGCTTCATGAATATACTTGAATTACTTCCTTTGGATTCACCATGAAATTAAGCTGCTTCTACCTGTAATAGTTTCAAATACAGGTAGAAGAACAATATATTTACCTTAAAATAGTGTCGGATAACTGCTTTGACACTACAGGTGCAGCCTCAGCAGGCCTGCCAGGCCTAACAATTGGTGAACAGATCGCGGGCATGTGGAATTCTATGGCTGGTAAACGAAAAGATAAAATAATCAAATATACGAGACTGAGTGATAATACAATTAGAACAAAAAGACAGACAAGATGATAAACATAGAGTGCAGTGTAGTTGAACCTATGCAGCCTTCATCTGGTGTTTCGTTTGCAGGCGTCATGACTTCCATTTTAATGGCAGCTAACATAGTCTGCACGAACAACACAGCAAAGGGCAGTTTAGTAAACCCCCCCCCTCTTTTAATCAAAGGGGTGTTTGGATTTAGTGTTGAAACTGATTTTAAATTTTTAGATAAATATATTTTGCTTCATAGGGGTCATATAATTAGTTTTGATTGGTCGGTATCATACTAGCTTCAACAGAAACTAATTATAAAAGGATAAACTAATTTTACCTAGTTACGCCTTCCATGAATGATGAACCTAATTTAAAAAAAAATTATTCTTTTCTTGACCCTGAGGCGTGAGCCTCATGTATTTCCCATATTTTTTGCGCAGCAGGCTGTTGTAAGCATGCTTTTCAGGTTATACATGTATGTAATTTCCATATTAAAACATATATACAGCTTACTTGTCTCTAAATACTGGGTAAATGATGGTAGAAAGCTATAGCAAATATATAAAAATTATATAATTATTTGCGAAAAGCGGTGCGCTTTGCGCCTCAGTTTTAAAACCTGTCGCTTTTTAAAACCAAGACAGGGACACCCCTTTGGCCGTTTTATGCTAGGTAGTCAAAGGTATCAAAGGGGTGAGGCAAACCAAAAGCGCCTTCTGGAAATTCCGGTCCGAACTGCCAAAACTGGTCTGAAACATCTAAAAATGACCTGAAACCAGCCCTAAAGTAAACAAGGCTAAAACATGTCTAAAACCCCTAAAAATGATATGCTTATGTTGTGCACCTTGCTTAAGTGCCATGCGCCTTCGACTACCATGATTTTATGTCAAAAGAATCTTGAATAGTAGGACTTTGTTGAACACCACATACAACCAATCAATCTGATTATTACAACATCAAACAACAAAAGCATATCAAAACACTTTTTCTTAGACCAGCCGTATTGGGCTAGCGCCCCATCCACCTCAGCAACATAACGCCTGCCAAACCATTACGTTGGGGCACCAAGGGGCTCACGCCCCTCTTCTCCAATAACAAGCATCATGGTTAGAATAATGGGGTCCACCAAGTTTTCACCGATCACAATCAAACACACTTCATGACTATTATTTTTTCTTTTATTTAACTTTTAGTCAAACCACTACACACTTTCGAGGGTTTAGATAGTGACAGCCCCACTACCTACGTAGCTATGATTTTTTTCGCTTTTTAGTCAAACCACTACACATGGTCTTGTGGTATAGTCACTTCCAAAATGCACATCCAAACTATAAAAAAAAAAAAAAAAAAGTAAATGAAAAGGAAATTACAGTGCAGCCAATCTTTGCCAATGCTGATCCATCTGCAGAAGCCACAGCCCCTAAATCACAGAATTAAATCCAACAATTAACACAAATGTACATGAAAACATATAAGAAAATAATTAGAGAATTAAAAGTTATAAACAAACCTAGAGCCAATGAAGTGTCTCTAGCTTTACCAAGTGGCCTTGCATCCGGTCGTACGGACTCCAGCAAGTGACGCTCGTGAAACCGTAACGGAAAAAGTCTTCTGAAAGCATCTACCTCCATCTCCGATGACAAGTCATTAGTGCTGTTCGCAGAATCCACCATTTTGATCTGTTGTGATACAAAAAAGCAATTAATTCACACATGAATTATAGTAGAAACCCTACAAGTGATAGAAAAAGGAGCAAATTAAACCTAGAACGATGGATACGTGGAAACAGAGGTGGTGTTGAAACTTGAAATTGGCTTCTTATTTGTTACAACAGTTACTCATCAACAGAGTAAATAAGCCTCAGCTCAAGTTATGTTTATAGCGCTCGAACCGGCTTACGAGCCTAAACGAGTTCACTGTTTTAATTAACTTATTAAATATAAAAGTCGTCTACTAAATAAGCCTCAGCTCAAGTTATGTTTATCGCGCTTGAACCGGCTTACGAGTCTAAACGAGCCCACTGTTTTAGTTAACTTATTAAATATAAAAGTCGTCTAGTAAATAAGCCTCAGCTCAAGTTATGTTTATCGGGCTTGAACCGGCTTACGAGTCTAAATAAGCTCACTGTTTTAATTAACTTATTAAATATAAAATTAAATAATATAATAATTACTATTTATAAAATTATGAAAAATAACTAAGCTATATATAAGATAATAATTATAACTAATAAATAATAAACGAGCCGAGCTCAAGCTTTCATAAGTTAAATGAGCTTGACTCGTTTGCACCCTACACAAAAGAAACACATGCAAGAAAATAAATGATTTTGGGTTGTATCAAAACCAATATAATGTTTTTGTGACAATACTTTTACCGCAGTATAACACATAGTCTAATCCAATGAAAGCACAAGTAGTTTGTTGTCATAGTGACATGTTCTTCTAGTCAATAATCACACCAAGGCAAGAGAGGGAGAGTGGTTATAAGGTGCTGGTTAGGGGTGTTAAAAAAAACCGGATCCGAAGCCGAATCTGAAAATCCGTATCCAAAATATCTGAAATTTCGGATATTCAAAAACCGAATAATCCGATCTTAAACAACCCTAGTGCTGGTGAGGTAGAAAAGCTTACAACCATTACCTTAATATGCTTCAGGTTTGTTAAAATGAAGTGAAACGTGATGAACTATCATTTATTGTTACTTATCGAGAGAGTAGCTTAATGTCACCTAATCGTTTTTCGAGGCCTGTAACGCGTGTCAGCGGGCAAACCTACTGCTTCTTCTTCACGTTAACGACACAAAGTATACATATATTTTACAAAAAAAAAATCCTGATTTTAAAATGGATTAACGTAAACATCAAATATCTCCATTAAAAAATTTCAAATCGAAAAAATTGCAAATCAACATCTGGCAAATGCAGATGTTATTCCAGAAATTAATAAAAGCAAATCGAAAAAATTGCACGACCATTAAAAAATTCCCCTAATTTCAACATTTTTCTAAAAATACTAAATACCCTTTCGCAGATCATCACTTTTCGCTTGTCAATTTGTTCCCATTTTTTTAAAAATTTGGATTTTGGAGCCAATGGTTATGAGGATCAAACCCTAGGTATGTTGTTGATTTGATTGTTTGATTTTATTTGGATTTTAATGATGTGATTGTAACTTTTGGTGATTTATGTAGCTTTAACTTTTTTTTTTTTAAATTTGAATTAGTTATGGGAGTTTCTTAATTGATTTAGGGGTGTTTGGATGAGTGGTTAATAGCATTGTGATTTTAAAGTATGAATGAATGTGGTATTGTGGTTTCCATGAGAGTAACTAGGGGTGTCCGCTAACCCGAACACGACCCATATTTGTATTCGAGTTAAAAACATCAAATTTAAGCCGCATACACTTAAAATCGTGTGATTGGACATGACCCCTTTAAGTTTAACCCATTTATCTAAACGTGTCACATGAGTTGACTAGTTGGCTGGTAATAATTAAGTTGTTAACATGTTAATCGGGTTTGGTGGGCTATAAAAAGGGGTTAAATGGCTATAAACGGGTTAGTGGGTAGACCTGTTTAGTTAATTAGGTTGGTGGGTCGACATGTTTAACTAAGCAGGTTAAAAAGGTCAACCCGAACATGACCCGTTCTTTGAAAAGGCTTAGATATGCCGATTAAAACTTAATTATTTTTGTGTCATGTTTCTGGTCGTATTGGAAAATACTAAATACCAGTCCTAAATTACCAAATTCAGCCAAGAAAATATGCTCAATGACAAACGCACCCTTGTATAGACTACGGGTTTCAACGTCTTTTCAAATTGTTAAGGCTATAAGTAGAGAATCGTGAAAACCGTGATGACGTAGTGTGATCAGATGTAGTGGGAGAGAGAAAGATAGGTAGGTACAAGTGTTTATGCGGTACTCAAAGTAGTAGAATCAGAATCATTTAATTCTTTAAGTTGTAATATTTACTCTGGAATCTCACACATCCGAACATCCCCTTATTTTACGTTTTGGCAGCAAAAAAAAAAACTGAAAATTTAAGTTCCATTTAATTATGTTCTTAAGTATTAATGATGCTTCTTCTAACCTATGCTTGCCTTTATAAACTTTGCAGTTGTTTGAAATTTTCATACCAAAAAAATTTGGATGTATCATATCATAACTTAAAGAAGTTATAAGCCAATATTCAACACCATGGCTACTGCAAAAGCTCTTGAACCTGCATTCCAGGGAGTTGGTTCGAAACCGTATCCTTTTATTATAAAGAATGTAGTTTTGATGCATCATTATACATGCTTGTGCGCTGTGCATATAGAGAGACACGCTCGTTTCATAACCAATAATATGTTAAGAACTGCGAGAACTGCTTGATTCAAATTTATTTAAAAAAAAATTTAAATATGTTATTTATAGTCTTTTTGTCTAAATGCATATGTACACATACGCAATACACACACACATATACGCATATGTGGACATTTTTATACCTTTTTAAAAATCTAAGAAAGAGTATGGAGAGAGAAATAAACCTTTTTTTACCCTTTCTATTGAAGCATTCTGTAATGTGCTTATGCGGTTTTCACAGTTCTCAACATAATATTGGTTCTGAAATGAACGCGCCCCATATATGTATAATATATTTCATTTGCATTCCTTGTTAGAGTTTTACTTAACACTCTATAGAGGGGTTGAGATATGGAGAATTGAAAACTTTAAACCTGTACCTTTGCCAAAAGCTGATTATGGTAAATTCTACTCTGGCGATTCATACGTTGTCTTGCAGGTGCTTCATGATGCTTCAAGCTATTCTTTTGTGTTATGTAACATGATCTTAATGAAATAATTAAATAATTTTATCGTTAATGGTTCATGTATACGCAGACGTCGGGTAGGGCAGGTGCAGGTGCTTACACGTATGACATACACTTCTGGTTGGGAAAAGACACTAGCCAGGTATAGCAAATTTGTCACTTTTCACACTGTTTGTTAAAGTTGTAAGACACATTCTTTTTGGATGTATACACACAAATAGAGTGAGGATCATTACAAATTACTAAATCGTTGCGAGAACAAAAAGAACAAGTTTAAATCGTTTAAAGTTTAAACCTTTTATCAATTGTTTATATATTTAAATGTTGTCCTTTTTACATACGCATGCATAGATCATGTATATAAAAAATCATCAAACTAATTTCCTCATATGCTTTTTTAGCAACCGACACATGTGTAGGTTATATACATAAACGAACATAAAAGTAATTTTAGCGTTTTTAGGGCTGGCTTATCGTGTCAGACACGACCTGTTAAGACATGAACGTGACAAGAAATCTTATTGTGTCAGTTTTTCCAAACACGAATCCGAACCTAATAATAAACAGGTTACATGAACACGACCTGTTAAGACACAAAAAAACTTGCCAGCGTGTCATACGACCTGTTAAGACACGAACATGACTTGTTAAGACATGAACACGCCCTGGAGGGGTGGAGTGTGGACGCCGACCGTAGAGACATGGAGTTGAGAGAGAGATGCGACTGCGAGCTACAGTGTTTAATGTTTCAAAATTAGGGTTATGTTTTTCCTTTGTTCAGGCCACGTACATCAAAACCCCACCCCACTTACTATTTTTTTAACAAAAATTACTAACATGTCTTAACGGATGCTTAACATGTTAACGGGTTTTTAACCTGTATAGACACGAAAATTAACAGGTCTTATCGTGTCGACCTAGTGTCTGAAATTGCAAGCCATTTTTTTAATTTCATAGTGAGAAACGATAAAAACTACATTTATATCATTTCCTTTCGTTTATAAATTTTTTAAGATTGGAAAAGAATGGTTTATTATGTTATGCATGTTCTCGCAATAGTTCGTGTGCTGCATAGATCCCTCCTATGTATATATGTTTATATATGTTTGTATCGTATATCTATATATACATCCATTATGCATTATATGTATAAAGTAAAGCACTTGCTAATTCATGATATAACTTAGGATGAAGCTGGAGTAGCAGCAATAAAAACAGTGGAGCTCGATGCAATTCTCGGTGGACGTGCAGTGCAACATAGAGAACTTCAAAATCATGAATCTGATAAATTTATATCATATTTCAAACCTTGTATTATACCACTTGAAGGTGGTGTTGCATCTGGTTTCAAGAAACCGGTAGAAGAAGAATTTGAAACAAGATTATATACGTGCAAAGGAAAACGAGTTGTTCATTTGAAACAGGTCTGCATAACATCCAAAAATATTCTAAGACGTTTTTTTAATATATTTCTATAAACAAGTTTCTTTTATCATTATTGTTTTTTTATTTTATCAGGTACCGTTTTCGCGATCTGTGTTGAATCACGATGATGTGTTTATCTTGGACACTAAAGATAAGATATTTCAATTTAATGGAGCAAATTCAAATATTCAAGAAAGGGCTAAGGCGTTGGAGGTTGTTCAGTTCTTGAAGGATACATATCATGAGGGGACATGCAATGTGGCAATTGTCGGTAGGGTATTTGATATTACTATTAACATTAATATATGGCTAGTTTTTTTTGGTTATTAATTGTTTTTATTTTTTTGTTTTTGTTAAACATTTTAGACGATGGAAAACTACAAGCCGAGGGGGATTCCGGTGAATTTTGGGTCATTTTCGGCGGGTTTGCTCCTATTGGCAAAAAGGTTTTGAGCGATGATGATGTTGTTCCAGATAAGACACCTGGCAAACTATATAGGTATGAATCAATACCTTCAATAATAAAAAGAATTACATGAGAATGACAGGTAAACGGGCAACAAGCTGCGCCGCAACCCCTTTTTGAATAGCAAATCCAATTCAACGGAAAACAAAACCATGGTTCCTCGACGTCGAGAAATTGTTGTGCACGACCTTCTGCAGAATCATGTTCAACTTTTGACATTCTCTAAACTGTATCCGTTACATGTTGTCATGTGCACGGCACATGATGGGTAGTTTTGTTATTTCACCAATGGAATATGCAGGAAAACTTTCTTTGTTACATGATAATTATTTTTATTTATAACTGTATATGTTTCTTTTTGCAGCATTGCCGGAGGCCAGGTTGCGGATCAAATTGAAGAATATTCAAAATCAACATTTGAAAATGACAAATGCTATCTAATGGACTGTGGTGATGAGGTGTTCGTTTGGGTTGGCCGATCAACTCAGGTAGATGATAGAAAAGCTGCCATGAAGGCCGCTGAGGTAATAAAAAAATTATTTTTTACATTTTTCTCACGTTATAAGTTACATATTTTGACCATTAATCATTTACAGGAGTTTCTCACCAGTAATAACCGGCCAAAAGCCACCCTTGTTACCCGGCTAATTCAAGGTTACGAGACACATTCATTCAAGTCAAACTTTGACTCGTGGCCATCATCAACTGCACCTTCTGCTGAAAATAGAGGAAAAGTGGCCGAAAATAGAGGAAAAGTTTCAGGTAATGTTAGATGTGGAAGTTTCGGCCTATTACTTATGAACAGGTTGATTCAGGTTGTGTATATGGGTCAAACAATTTATTATATGTCCGAATTACCTGTGCATACAACCTCCTAAATTATTGTATTCGGTGATTCGTAATAATATTGTTTTTTATATATAATTCATGATACACTGCAAGAAAATATGCAGGGTACTTTCTTCAACCATTTAACTCAACCCTTACACTTCTTACCAAAGTATGCAATTTGTTGCATAATAAAATGGTAAAAATATAATGTGTAAAAAAATGGTAAGTATGCTAAGTATGTTGCATTAAATGGTTAAAAAATAAGTATGTTGTTTATATGGTTAAAAAGTGACAGAGTACATTGCCTTTGTTAGACCCCCCCCCCCCCCCGCGTAGTGGGGAGTTTTTTTTTTTTAAATTTGAAAAATAACGCTAAAAAACTCCCACAGCCCATTACATAGGGGCGTTTGTCGGCGTTTTTTTCGAAAAAAAATTGGTCCGCGTTGTTTTAAGCACGCCCCGAGAACTTTGACCAGCCAATCAACAACTAGCAACGGCTAGTTTATAAACGGCTAGTTTATATATATTTTTTTTAACCTTTTACCTATATATATATAGAGAGAGAGAGAAAGGTTAACATACTTCACGGCTTATCATACTTCACGTAGGAGACAATGGTAACCGTTGGATCAGGGGTATTATCACGCATGGAACATATAATCACGCATGGGACCACATAATCACGCATGGGATCCAAAATCACGCACGTTATTTTGGTCAAAAAAATAATTACGCATGTTATATATTTAGGGAAGTACGTTAATGTACGTTAAGGCGTGAAGTACATTATACTTTCTCTATATATATAAACACTCCCATTTTATAAAACTCTCTCAAAAACACTCTCAAAAACTCTCTCAAAAACATTAGTCCTTTATAAAAAAATTGGTCAAAAAGTTTTTGTGGGTCAAATAAAACCGACCCATATTAAAAATGACCGCTTTCATCAAAACCCATTTTGACCCGTTACTTAACATGCCCGAACCGCCCACCCTGCCACCTTTAGGTAGATAACAATTCTCTTTACTAATAAACTTTGTTATTACGTATTAACCATGGTGCTATTTTATATTGTAGCTTTACTAAAGCAACAAGGTGTCGGGCCAAAAGGAAAAGAGAAAAACACTCCTGTTGTTGAGGAAGTTGTTCCTCCTTTGCTTGAAGCAAATGGAAAACTCGAGGTTATAATCACAAACTTATACCAATATTTATTGGATTTTTTATATATTATTTTATATTTACATTTTTTATTATTTTGGGGTGTAGGTATGGTCTATTGACGGGGACGCTAAAAATCCGGTAGCCAGTGAGGACATTGGTAAATTTTACAGTGGAGATTGCTACATTGTTCTTTACAGTTACCATTCTAGAGAGAAAAAAGAAGATTTTTATCTTTGTTATTGGATTGGAAAGGACAGCACCGAGGTAAGTTAAAAAGTATTATTTTTAATTTTAGGTATATAAATTAAAAAATATTAAATGATTGCATTTTGATCCGTTTGTGTTGCCAGGAGGACCAAAATACGGCAGCTAAGTTGACTGCATCAATGTTTAACTCATTGAAGGGGAGACCTGTTCAGGTACCATACCATAATAATTTTAATATATTCTCATGAATTATCGTTGTGTCAAATATCATTACAGAAGTTATCTAAAATAATTATTTCATTAATAATCTAAGAAGTTTACGTGTCCAATATCATTACAGAGGTTATATAAAATAATTATTTCAATAATAATCTAAGAGGTTTACGTATTAAAATTACACTTTGGCTGATTTTCGACCCATTTTACTTGTTTCCTTTAAAGCTAGTTTTCATTTGTCTTGTTTGACCCATTGAAGACAAAATAGACCCAACTCATCCATTAATAAGCAAACGGGTCAAAATTGTTTTCTCAAACCAAATGATGTTTAACCTGTGATATTATTTTTAGGGCCGTATATATCAAGATAAAGAACCACCACAATTTATTGCCATTTTTCAACCTATGGTTGTATTCAAGGTACATATTGTAACATTTATATAACTTAAATCACAACAATGTCTTTTGTTATGAATTTTAGGTGATGAATTTTTTTTTTTTTTTTTGGTAATTAGGGTGGATTAAGCTCTGGTTATAAAAGTCACATTGCAGAAAAAGGATTAGATGATGAAACGTACAAGCCAGATAGCGCATCGGTGATTCAAATATTAGGAACTGCAGTGCATAATAATAAGGCTACCCAACTAGATCCGGTAAATTTAACCCTTAATATGTTTTTTTTTTTAAATTATTTATAATATTTATTTGAGAACCAATATTATGTTGAAGAAACACGAGTACCATGAGAACTGCATAAGCATGTGCACATAGCGCTTCAGTTAAAAGGGTAAAACTGAAAAAAATGTGTAAGAAATGTGCATATGGTGTGGGAGCTTGAACGAAAAATTAGGGGGAGGGGGTGGGCTCTTAAAGTCCAAATAAGGGGGGTCGGACTCTCAAAATCCAATATTTTACACTAAAAAAAGGTTGGGTACCCCCTGTCCCGTATGAAGCTTCGCCTTTGTGTATATGTATATATGCATTTAGACAAAGGACTATCAATAACATATTTAAAAAATATATCTTAAACATATTGAAATCTACATACATTCTACTTAATTTATATAATAGTATAAGGGTTAAAGCGGTTCTCAACATACTATTGGTTCTGAAATGTGTGTGTATTAGTTAAGGGTGTGTTTGGATAAGTAGATTCTACTTCTAATTATGTGAACTTGCAACAAAGCTGATGAGTTACATTATTACCTATTTACCCCTCCTAATTCCTAATAACCTGATTTGAGAGGCTTTTACTCCTATCTCACAAGAGACATCTATTTTTTCCAAGAACAATATTTTGGTCACTTTATGTATTAATTTTTTAAGCAATCATAGTTACCAGACACTGAAACATGTAGTTATTTATCAATACAATCTCAAACTAGGGATCGTAAAAAAACCCGAGCCGACGGATATACCCGAAACATATGGGACGGGTATACCTGGAGCCCGACAGGTATGGACCGGGTATGAGATTAGAAGTACAAATTTCCGTGGGTATGGGATTAGGCGATACCTGGACTAATTACCCGAAACCACATACCCATTTACCTGAACTATATACCCGACCCTATACATGAAATATTTTCATATATATTTATTTTCCCTTAACCCTTATCTATTAGTGACTTATGTAGTAGGTTCATTATGTGAAAAAAAAAATCTTTTGGAATATTTATTTGATAATATTATTTATATTTTGTGTGTTGTGAAGTATATAAATAAAACTATATAAAAACTATAATGTTATTATTTATTTATTTATGATAAAACTTATATGTAGGCAATGTATATTTTAATTTATAATAGTTTTATATAAAACAAAATTATTCAATAATTTTAACAGTAAATAAGAAATTTTTATGGAAATACCAATCGGTATCTTTTAACAAATTAACAGGTACACCGATACCCGACAAACACCCGACAGGTATTGGGTCGGGTATGGGACACGATTTACAACCGGGTATACTAATACCCAGTCCGAACCCGTCCCATTACCATCCCTATCTTAGACCGAGGGAGCACATTCAAACATTATCTCCCACACGTTTTATCTGATACTGATCTTCCAAAATCAGATAATAACATCCAAACACCACCTAACTAGGTAGTACACTTGACAGATTATTTACACATCAAAATATAATTTATATTTTTACATGTTATGTATTTTTAGGTGGCATCATCTTTGAATTCACATGAATGCTTCGTTATACAATCCGGGTCTCATCTCTACATCTGGCAAGGAACCCAAAGTACTTACGAACAACACGCATGGGCAGCGAAAATTGCCGAGTTTGTGAAAGTATGACTTTAGTAATCTTATTTAGTTTCTGATTTTAAGCATTGATACATAAGAAGTTTATGGTTATTGTCTTATTAATACATATCATGTGTATGTATTATTTTTCAGCCCGGTGTACATGTAAAATACCAGAAAGAAGGATCCGAAAGCGCATCGTTCTGGCTTGGACTTGGAGGGAAAGATACTTGTGGTAGTAACAAAGTATCATTGGATACTAATAGAGATCCTCATTTGTTTGCATTTTCACTTTCTAAAGGTTAGATTTGAAATCTAATTCTACATAATTTTTTATTTAAACTTTTAACTAGGGCTGCAAATGAACCGAACATTCAGCTAACAATTCGTTAACCGTTCGGCAGGAAGTTCATTTGTGTTCGTTCGTTTAATAAATGAACGAACACGAATTTCATTCGTTTATTCAAATGAATGAACATGAACAGAGGCCGCGTTCGTTCGATTATGTTCGGGAACATTTGGTAACGTGTTCATTTATGTTTGTTTGTGTTCGATAGTTCGTTAGTGGTTTAGTTTTTATATTTTATTTAAATACTTCAAATTTCCGACCAAATAAAATACTTAATAGATATCAGTGTTCATGAACACTTTTTTTGTCTTGGTTTGTTTCAATTTGTGTTCACGAACGTTCGTTTGCATGCCCCGTTTGTGGTGTGTACATATAATGTATACATCTACCCTCCTTAGACCCTACCTTAGCTTTGCTATTGGTGGGATTTACTGAGTATGATGTGTGAACGCTCGTTTGCATTCATTGCCTAAAATTAACAAACGAACACGAACACATTCATTTCCATAACGGACGAACACAAACATAAAATCGCGTTCGGTAAGTGTTCATGAACAATTCGTGAACACATATATTTCCTTAACAAACGAACACCAACAAGTTCTTGTTCCTGTTCGTTCAGTTCGTTTGCAACCCTACGTTTAATCATATAACTAATTTGTTTGATGGTTTGTGTTTTTTTCAGGAAAATTTGAGGTGGGTTTGGAGTTTGTGTATTTCATATGGTTTCTTGAATTATTTATTTGTGTGATGAATGTCTAAATCAAGATTTTTTGTTTATATATTAAAGATTGAAGAAGTTTACAACTTTGATCAAGATGATTTGTTGCCAGAGGATATTTTGATATTAGATACACGTGCTGAGGTCATTGTTTGGATTGGTAAAGCAGTTGACCAAAAGGAGAAGAAAAACGCTCTTGAATATGGCCAGGTAGAGGCGGGTTGGACAATGGGTCAAAACGGGTAATATTTGTACAGAACAAAGCGGGTCAGTTGGACCGGAAACACTTCTAGTTCAAAACTATAAAATTTATGTTATTTCCGTAATGATCAAGTTTTTTGATCATATTAATTTAAAATTTTATGCAATAAAAATACATTTTTGGAAACTTTTGACCCGTTTGACTTGTTTCTATATTTTCAAATCTGACCTATTTTATCCGTTAAGGTATAACTTAACCCAAACTAGCAGATCAAAACGGGTTCAAGCCAAAACATAGGTTTTTTTTTGTACCCGTTGAAGCATGCATCTTGGTTGACCTGGAAAACTTTTAGTCCAAATACTTTCGTTTAATATGATTATAAAAGTTTATCTTCACGAGGTTTTTTGCCTTAAAGTACACTTTGGATGACCCTTTCCTTTTTTATCTAGTTGAAAAACTTTACTTGATTGACCCGTTAGAGATTAAAAACAACCCGAATCGACCCATTCATAAGTAAATGGATCAAGATTGCAACCTATACCATTTTTCCATAAAGCTAAAAGATTTATCTTATTATTTTGCGAACTTGATTTCAGAAATACATAGAACTGGCTGAATCACTAGACGGATTGTCCCCACACGTGCCGTTATACAAAGTTACCGAAGGAAATGAACCTTGTTTCTTCACAGTATATTTCTCATGGGAAGCCTCAAAAACATCAGTATGTTGTTACATACATATATTATTCATCAACCCATTTGAGTTGTTATTTAGATCATGATTTGTCATTTTTAATTTTTTTTCTCCGTGCATATAGATTCCTGGGAACTCATTCCAAAAGAAGGTTACTATCCTATTTGGATCCGGTTCAGTAAGAGGTCCAAGCGGTGGTGGTTCACAGAGACGGGCTGCAGTTGCCGCATTATCGGGAGTTCTTACTAATGAAAAGACTATAGCCGATGAACCCCCTCCTGCCGATGAACCCGGTATTTGAGATGGGCGGGTTAAGTAACGGGTCGAGTCCAGTTGGCCCGGCCCACAAAATTAATTCAAGTAATTAATGCATTATGCATGTGATCTAACTGTTATGCATATTGTTTGAACATGCAGAGCAGCCCGAAGAAGCCCCTGAAGAACCCGTAGAACCATCTGAGCCCATTCCGGAAGATGATGATTCAGAACCAAAGGTTGCCATTGAGGAGGACGAAAACGGTATTTTATCAAGTCAATCCACCTTCACCTATGAACAAGTTAGAGTTAAGTCAGAGGACACTGTTCCTGGAATCGACCTCAAGAGGAGAGAGGTTAGCTTTCTACAAAAACGCTTGATTCTGATGAAAAATAGGCGGATTAAAGCGGGTTCGGGTCAAAACAGATAACTGTCTAGTCGAGTCGTGTTGACCTTTTTGACCGAAATTTTTAGGTCTGAGATCAACATGACCGGTCATGCTGTCTTTTAAAAACAAAAGTGGGCCCTTTTAAGGGCCCATTCCTTTTTCCATGAGCAACAACATGACCGGTGATTCGGTGAAGTTGGTCTATGTCAAATATGAATATCAACTTAGTAAATATTGTTTTTTTTTTTAATCTATCAGGCTTATCTTTCTGTTGAAGAATTTGAGTCTGTGCTTGGGATGACAAAAGAGGAGTTCTATAAGTTACCAAAATGGAAGCAAGATTTGACCAAGAAAAAGGTTGACCTCTTCTAGAAGTCAAACTTCTTGATCAAACCAAGTAATAAGCCTTAAACATATTAATAAAAAATTGATAGTTTTGCTGTTTCATCCAATCAATTTGCCTACTTAAATATAGTTTTTTATGCCTTTAATATTCCAAGACTTCCAAGCTCCAAGATTATAGCAAAAAAAAAAAAAAGTGAAGATTTTTGTATATCTTTTTGTTATTTTGCTTTGTCTGTTTACATTAAGAAGGTAGTGCACTTGAATTTGAATTATACTAGTACTGAGGACCCCAAGCGTTGCATTGGGCCCGTAATCATATTTGTAATTTAAGCATACCACAAGTTGCGACGACTCGGTTCTGAACATAGATAAAAACAACTCGCAACGGTATATTTGGAACTCACGAAAAAGTCACGTCGATGTAAAAACGTATGTTAAGAAAAATGAAAGTGATCTGTAAAATATCGTTTAATGAAAAGCTTAAACAAAGCTCAAGCTTGGCTCGTTTAGAGCTTTATTTGTAAAGCTCAAGCTCGACTCAAGAGTACCGTGTAAAACGGAGCTTAAGCTCGACTCATATAGAGCTCTATTTGTATCCGTAATTTAAATAAACCACATGTTGTGATGACTCGGTTCTGAACATCGAACCGTAGATAAAAAAAAAAAAACAAACCTCAACGGTATATTCGGAAGTCATGAAAAAGTCATGTCGATGTAAAAACGTATGTTAAGAACAATTAAAGCGATCTCTAAAATATTGTCTAATGAAAAGCTTAAAGCTCGAGCTCAACTCAGCTCGTTTATAGCTCTGTTTGTAAAGCTCAAGCTGGACTCAGGAGTTACCGTGTAAAACGGAGCTTAAGCTCGACTCGTTTAGAGCTCTTTTTGCAAAGTTCAAGCTCAACTTGGGAGTAAAATTTTAAACTCGAACCAACTCGTTTATCATTTTATTAATTATTTATCGAGGTCGGCTCCTTTAGAATTCCATTTGCAAAATTCGAGCTCGATTCGAGAGTAACCTTTCAAGCTTGAACTCAGCTTGTTATTGGAAAGTAATTTTAAATAGCTTAAACTACTAAACAATAATATAAATGTTATAAACCGGACATTTTAGACCCAACCCATTACTTATGGGCTTTAGGGTTTACAGCAATGTTTTATCTCTATATATTGTAATGTTGAATATTGTGAAGAATGGAATCAAGTTTATCTCTATTTCTCTTTGATTTTTATTCGAGAAATCTAGTATTATATATAAAGTTGTGTTACAACATATTAATAGTATTATATTAACAATATTATATCAACAAATTTTGTGTGATTTTAATTTTATGAAAAAAAAATAATAATAATAATAATAAATAAATATACAAACTCATCACTATATATGAAATACATATGAGAATTGTCTTCTTAAATAGAACCCGAAGTTCTAATTATAAAGAACCCGAAGTTCTCCTATAGTATCCATTATATACACATGCTTCTTCGCATCACCTCTGAGCTTAAATTATGTGGTGAACAAATCACCGACAAAGACATGATTGAGCAACCTACCTCAACGTTCCATTTATCCAACATGCTCCTGACGCAACAGTACAGGGAACGTAATTTTACAATACAATAGCTCTGATGTACTGCTCCTGACGCAGCAGTACAGGGAACGTAATTTTACAAAATATTCTGAGCTCATATCATGTTTATTGGTCACGGAACAAAACAACAAGCTCATACTATAAAATCGTTAAATGCGTGTTATGTGATGATTTTTTTAGACTATGTTTTTTTTTCTTTGTTTGAATTTTATTTCAACTCTAGTGGTATTTTATGTTTTGAACTATTGTTATGGTTTCATTTAAAACCTAGTGATGTTTGATTTATAGTTGCATGATGTTTTTATCATACTCAAACATGCAATTTCTTATACTTAACGTGTTTTATTATTTCCAGAAGAAATATGTATACCAGCTCAAGCAGAGCTATTATTGGTGATGAATGTCAGGTAGATAGTGGTAGTACTAACACTATTCTCAAAGATATGAAATTTTTCTCTGAGTTGTCTCCGGCAGAGACACCGATTAGTACTATATCTGGTGTCAGTAACCTTATCGAAGGCTCCGGCAGAGCACACATAACATTATCTTCGGGTACCCAATTAACTATTGATAATGCATTATATTCTAGTAAATCCAGAAGAAATTTACTCAGCTTTAAAGATATTCGAAAAAACGGTTACCACCTAAAAACAATATCTGAAAATAATATTGAATATCTTCAAATTACTTCAAACAAAAATGGCAAAGAAACAATTGTTGAACAATTAGAAGCCTTATCCTCTGGGTTATATTGTACTAATATCAATCCTATCGAATCATACATGGTGAGTAACCAAAAGTTGTTAGATAAAGATACATTCAATATATGGCATGACCGTCTAGGTCACCCTGGTAGCATAATGATGAGACGAATAATCAAAAGTGCAACCGGGCACCCTCTCAAAAACTTAAAAGTTTTGCTACCAAGACTTATTATGTGCAGCATGCTCTCTGGGCAAACTTATAACTCGGCCCTCACAAACTAAATTGATACATGAAACCCCCTCATTTTTGGAAAGAATCCAAGGGGATATTTGTGGGCCTATTCATCCTCCGTGTGGACCATTCCGCTATTTTTTGGTTTTAATAGACGCATCCTCCAGGTGGTCGTGGTCACATGTGAGCCTTTTAGCTACTCGAAATGTAGCATTTGCCCGACTTTAGCTCAAATCATACAATTGAGAGCCAATTTCCCCGACAATCAAATTAAAAACATCCAGATGGATAATGCGGGAGAGTTCACATCTCAAGCTTTTAATGACTATTGTATGTCAATTGGGATCAATGTTGAACATTCAGTACCTCATGTTCACACACGAAATGGTTTAGCTGAATCTCTGATTAAACGATTACAAATAATCGCTAGACCACTCTTAATGAGATGTAAATTACCATCTTCTGCATGGGGTCATGCTATTTTGCATGCCGCTGCACTGATTAGATTGAGACCAACTGCTGATCACGAATACTCCCCATTGTAACTGGTCTCCGGACGAGAACCAAGTTTGTCCCACTTTAGAATTTTTGGTTGTGCGGTATACGTACCAATACCGCCACCACAACGTACTACAATGGGACCCCAAAGAAGACTGGGTATCTATATTGGTTTTAACTGTAACACCTGTGCCTCCACGGCCATCAAACAAATACCGAACCAATGAAATATTATATTTCATACTTGGGATTTGTAAAAATATGTGTATCATTTGCACATATCAATTTTTGTTCAATTCCAAACTCTAAATCGCTTTCTGGAAGGTTATACGCGCACTGATGCGTAAATATAACCAGTTTAATGCAACAAACACTCCGGAATAGTGACATAGGCTTAACATACCTTAAATAACCTTTACATAACTTAGAAATAAGTTTTGAAGGCTTTGGTATGGCAAAAATCAAGTTAAATCGCTTACAGGGACTAAAGTTGACAAACTGCGAAAGTATGCCAATTTGAACTGTAACAGACATTCCGGAACATGACCATAAGTTAAACACACCATAAATATCCTTTACATAGCTTAGAAATAGGCTTTAAGGGGTTCGGTGTGCTAAAATAAACTTTTGGGTCATTCAGGGACTAAAAGTGTCAAAAAGTGCACAAGTTTGCATTTTCGCGCATAACTTATGTTCTGAATACATCCGGACATCCAAAAATTTATGTAAGCATGACTATATTATGATTTAGTGTTTGGCTTGCCAAAAATCCATTCGTTGCGTCATTTGGATCGTTTTTCGTTCTTATGCGCATTCCGTCGTAATTAAGCGAACATCGCGTTCGTACGACCAAACGAACCAACATCCGGCATATTTTTGAGCATGTTTCATGTCCACAATGTTTAGGCATCATTTTAGGGCCTTAAAGTTGGCTTTACGGGCCTTAGAAGTGCCGGAAATGGGCTTAAACACGTGCAGGGACTGAAACTGTCATTTCTGAAACTTTGTTCTGATCTGTGACTGCTAGGCGGCCCGCCTCAAGATCTTAACATCCTCAGGCGGCCCGCGTCAGACCTTCTGACCATATTAAATGTTTCTAACAGCAGATTGCAGCTGTTTGATCCACCACCACACATTCTCATTTGTCTAGTCAGCTGATAAGAACCATTTTCTAGTCACCATAAGGTTCCAACACTTGTACGGTTACGATTAAGGCACGTTTTCCATGAAACGATCTTAACGGTGGACCTTTTACTATAAATACCCCACCCCCCATGCTTCAAAATTACAAGAACTTTGATTTGAGAAACTCTAAGTTGAAACTATTGTTTCATACCTGAGATTTTTGAATCGAAGTTAGCATTCGGGGACCCTTCGTAAGTATTCTTTCGTTCTTTTATTGCTTTTCGAGTCTTTCGAGTCTGAAAGTCAAACTTTGTTTGACTTTCTACATTGACCAGTTATGGTCAATGCGAAGTTCGTTTGAACTTCGCAACGTGAGTGTAATCACGTTGGTTATAGTCCCTTGGGACTATGCCTACTGATTACCACGTTGTCTAGGGTCGTAGGGTAAGCGATCTAATAAATCGCTTATACCTCGAACCCGACCCATTTGGTCGATCATTAGGATCCGACCAAATACATTAGGTGACCATAGTAGGTAGGGAATAACCTTCCGAGGTTATACCCTATGGTCGCTTCGTTTAAGTAGTTGTATGATAGGTAGTTTATATGCCTTAGGTAAATTACCAGAATACCCTTTTCATGTATAATTGGTAATTAAGCATATGTAACCTAAACCTTTGTCACATAACTGATTATGTAACATGTTTAGGCATATTCTACTTGTCATAGGACTAGTTAGGCGGTCCGAACGCGTTTCACGCGCACGACGCGTTAAAGTAGCATAAGCTACCTTAATGGGTCGCGATGGGTCGAAAGCACTTAGGTTAGGTTTCATGTAGTATGTAGGCCTTGTTAAACCATATCATATGAGTTCCAATACTTATTTGGTTTACCAAGCCTCATCCTATCCGATCTCCCGATTTATGTCCGGTTTATTTATATAGTTTTAGATTGCCGACTGATTCCGTGCTCCCTCTAGCTTTGTTTGGTTGTTGTTCAAGACCTCTAAGCATTCTCAGGCGAGTACATTATTCCCCTCTTTTACTGTTTTCCAAACTGTTTTGGGGTGACTCATATGTGCTAAATGTTTTAACAATTACAATGTGGTTTCAAGAACGATAACAATAGTTTCAAAAACAATTACAATGTAGTTTCAAGAACGATAACAATAGTTTCAAAAACAATTACAATAGTTTCAAGAACGATTTCAATAAAGTGAACAAACTTGTTGGTTGTAGTTACATAACCGATGACATTCATTAGCAGTGATCAAGCCGACCAGTATTAGGTTATGGTACCATAGGATCTGACAAATCCCGTTATTCTCTATACCCATGGTTATGTGTGGATATTTTGGGTAGCGACTGAATCTGTAATTATTAACTTACCCTTTGGTAAGGGTTTGTTAAGAACGAGAGCGAGAGCGAGTTGGAACGAGGAACGCGTCAAGAAGGTTTGAATGTTATTAGAGAATCGACCATTAAGTAGTTTCACAATTAAAACAAGAACGATTTGAACAATTAAAACAAGAACGATTAAAACAAGATGGTTTAACGATTGGGTAAACATTTGGACATGATTTACATTTGATCATGCATTTTCACGAAACGTAGTATTGATTTAAACCAAGTTTTACTTCAATACTTTGTTTTGTGCGTTTCTCCTATGGTTTAGTTGATGCATTTCACTAGCCATACATATCATTTTGGTTACACATTACATGGTTTACATTTGACACAAACACTTTTGACATTGGTTATACATAACATGATTTACATCTTGACATGAACATTTTAACATATTATTTCAATACATTTGACAATTTGTTTAAACATGGACATCTTACATTGGTGGTTTGTTTGGGTAAGTAATTTGAGTAACGGTGCATGTGTAATATGATACAAGCATGGTGGATACGCCGCTGGTACTTCCTATATATAAGTGTTTGTATGGTATTACATATTGTAGCGTTATTTGAATCATTTCAGTTTGAGACATAGAACATTTTATACAAGTAACATACTTTTCACAAGACATTTATTTACAAACAACTTATCTTATACAAACTCATTTTACATGGTTATTCATTTAATCATGCATTATTCTCTTATTATACATATCACCTGAACTTATTATTTTTCAAATGATTTACAAAGGCAAAGCAAATTACAAGGTTCATGACTAAACATTTACTTAAACAGAAGTCATGAATCTTATTTTCACAAAACCTATGTACTCGCCAGCATTTCTTTGCTGACCTCGTTTTCACATATGTTTCAGGTATTGTTGAATGATATCGATTGATAAGATGCATGCTCACATAGGACTGGACAAGGCCTTAGTGACTCAATAACAATGATAGACTATGTTTAATTTATGTATTTAGATTTCCAGACGATGTAATTATTCAATGTTTAATAAAACGAAACTTCAATTGCCATGGATTTGAAACAATTAATTCTGTTACAACACGCCCCGATGTTTCCGCCGCGATTTGTTGTTTTACGCGGTCGGGGTGTGACAGAAAAGATGGTATCAGAGCCAATGGTTATAGGGAATTAGGTTATTAGTAATGCTTTGACCTAGTCTATAACCTTCTTAGGACCCTAACGCGAGTTTACTTGCGTTTAGTCATAAAACAATACCGTCACCTATCCTTAGGTGACGACCACAACAAGAACATAAATTTCAAAACCGCTTTGAAAACTAATCATCTGTTCTAGGATGATTGATTACTAGGTTTTGAACCCTCTATTGTAAGGTTTTGAACTCTCTAGTATATGGTTTTGAACCCCTTTGAGTTTTCAAAACTTCGTCAAGGTTTTGGGTTTTAAATAATGTGAACACGTGCAAACTGGAAGGGTGAATGCCTGTATTCTGGGTTTTCTGTCTAGGCAAGCACTTCGTATACATCTCATCAGACGCGAGACCAGTTATGCTTACCTGGGAATTCTTGGGATGAGTGTTCACTTATAGGCGAGCATGTCTTCGCGATACATTATTTTTAACCCATTTACTTTGATTAGTCACCGTCTCATTTGTTTGCCTTAGGTAACAAACAAATGATCGCAATTTTCATGCGTTATCTTTCTGTTTTGATTGTCCAATAATCTTTCACCTGTTTCTCCCTATGCCTTTCTTTTTCTTCAAGAATGTCTCTTCATCACGATGACGCCCAGATATCTGAGCAAGCAGCCAAAATTCGCTCAGCGAATAGGCGAAGTAGTCCTGAAGACTGTTGAATTAGCTACTGCCATGTATCATCTCCAGGATGAAGCCACTCAAGAGTCACCAAGACAGGCAGGACCTAGTCAGGCGACAACACCATCAGCCAAAAAACCAATCGAGGAATCAAAGACCATGGATGAACGATCCCCTAAGAAGTCAAAGAAGCGAAAGGCTTCTCAGAACTTCGCCATGGTCGCTCACAATGGTAAAGCAGTCCCCAACCAACCAGCTCAACCCCCTGCTAGGTGTGTATGGCTTTTCCTATGATACCTACATCAAGGAACTATGTACCTTACAAACTACTCTTGTGATTTCTCTCTTTCAAATGATTGCTCATGATTCCCTCGAAAATTTTAAGTACTCGTTTCACTCTAAGAAACAAAGTACAGAAAATTAAGTGACATTATGAGTAATCGTGCTTTTCGCACATCTGTGCCTTTAAATCCTTGGTTAGATAACTAAGGGTATTTTCAAATCTCATACCCATTACGTTTTGATTTTTCAACATACACAGTACCAGTATTTCAAAACAATCTTCATGATCTCAAAACATTTCATATAGTTTGAAAACAATTTTTCTAGATGCATTGTCTATGTTATTTCAAAAACATTGGCCATGTTATCAAAACCAACCTTTCTAATTTCAAAATATTTCATATAGTCTGAAGACAATATTAACACAATACATTTTCTGATCAAGTGCATGATTTCGAAAAGCATCATTCATGTCTTTCAAAAACCTTATACATAATTTCAAAATTCATCTCGCATGATTTTAAAACATTTTTGTAAATATATCTACCTAATACACCTACTTTATGATTTCAAAAAGTATTATATATAAGGTTTCAAAAAAAAAAAACGTTAAACACATTTTTCTTAAAAGAACCCCATGCATAGTTTTCAAAAATATTTTCCTCATACATTGACTTAACCTTCAAAATTCTGCTTCATATGTCGCCTTGACATATCAAGCATCTCAACTTCATAAGCATTTTACATCATGTTTTGACCTAAGCACATCCAGTGCAAGGTTTCAAAACATCTTCAACTTCTAAAATTCATATGGGATCTTTTTATCTTTACAATTAGATCCTTGTGGATGATTATCGTTCAAATCAGAGTCCTTAATTGGATTCCTTATGTACCTTAATTCGAACACTTCGGTTCCTAGTAATCGAAATCGAATTTTCTTTTTGAATCTTTCTATCTTTATAGTTGGATTCTTGATAACGTTTAAAGTACCAAATGAAATCCACGGAATGGATTCCTAGTGTGCTTTAAATGCATGTACGCAATTTACAAAACAAATTAACGAACAATTTTGTGGTTATGTGATATGTGTTTATGTGTTCTCCTCTATGATTTTGTGTGATCCGATTTTCAAATCTTCATAGAATCTTTCATGTTTTCATATGAGAGATTCATAGTAGGATATTCAAAAGGTACTACCTTAAATCCTTATGGGCTTCTACCTGGTAGTTAAGACCCTTGGGTTATATAGTACCACTCCATGATTCATAAGAGACCCTCTTAGTAGTCTAGTCAAAAAGATTGATTCACAATTTGGTTAGAGAACGACATCTAGTGATGTAGCTGAACAGACTCCTTGATAGTCTATTTAGATCATTTATTGATTTAATTTAAAGGACTCTATGGCGGTCTAGTCACACTCATCACAGGTTCATTCATTTGGTTTTCCCTTACATATTATAAAATAGACTGTGTAAACTGTGCAAGGAATTGTCTAATTATGGACGCGTACATAATTATGAAATTTAGTGCACAGAAACCCATTAATATTTATTATGTGTAAGAACCGATAGTGACAAAAATAACAAAATGAGAACGATGTAATGGAGGTACGGTGGACGCACCAATGACGCTTTATATACTTGTATATAAGTATCCCTCTTACATTGCAAGCATAATGTTATTAAGGTTACTAGAAGTTCAGAACCCTAACCAATGTTGTTCGATCTTTTCAACTTCATGTTTTTTTTAACTCTCACAAGTTTCCTCTAAATAAATTTCGGGACGAAATTTCCTAAAGTAGGGGAGACTGTAACACCTGTGCCTCCACGGCCATCAAACAAATACCGAACCAATGAAATATTATATTTCATACTTGGGATTTGTAAAAATATGTGTATCATTTGCACATATCAATTTTTGTTCAATTCCAAACTCTAAATCGCTTTCTGGAAGGTTATACGCGCACTGATGCGTAAATATAACCAGTTTAATGCAACAAACACTCCGGAATAGTGACATAGGCTTAACATACCTTAAATAACCTTTACATAACTTAGAAATAAGTTTTGAAGGCTTTGGTATGGCAAAAATCAAGTTAAATCGCTTACAGGGACTAAAGTTGACAAACTGCGAAAGTATGCCAATTTGAACTGTAACAGACATTCCGGAACATGACCATAAGTTAAACACACCATAAATATCCTTTACATAGCTTAGAAATAGGCTTTAAGGGGTTCGGTGTGCTAAAATAAACTTTTGGGTCATTCAGGGACTAAAAGTGTCAAAAAGTGCACAAGTTTGCATTTTCGCGCATAACTTATGTTCTGAATACATCCGGACATCCAAAAATTTATGTAAGCATGACTATATTATGATTTAGTGTTTGGCTTGCCAAAAATCCATTCGTTGCGTCATTTGGATCGTTTTTCGCGCTTATGCGCATTCCGTCGTAATTAAGCGAACATCGCGTTCGTACGACCAAACGAACCAACATCCGGCATATTTTTGAGCATGTTTCATGTCCACAATGTTTAGGCATCATTTTAGGGCCTTAAAGTTGGCTTTACGGGCCTTAGAAGTGCCGGAAATGGGCTTAAACACGTGCAGGGACTGAAACTGTCATTTCTGAAACTTTGTTCTGATCTGTGACTGCTAGGCGGCCCGCCTCAAGATCTTAACATCCTCAGGCGGCCCGCGTCAGACCTTCTGACCATATTAAATGTTTCTAACAGCAGATTGCAGCTGTTTGATCCACCACCACACATTCTCATTTGTCTAGTCAGCTGATAAGAACCATTTTCTAGTCACCATAAGGTTCCAACACTTGTACGGTTACGATTAAGGCACGTTTTCCATGAAACGATCTTAACGGTGGACCTTTTACTATAAATACCCCACCCCCCATGCTTCAAAATTACAAGAACTTTGATTTGAGAAACTCTAAGTTGAAACTATTGTTTCATACCTGAGATTTTTGAATCGAAGTTAGCATTCGGGGACCCTTCGTAAGTATTCTTTCGTTCTTTTATTGCTTTTCGAGTCTTTCGAGTCTGAAAGTCAAACTTTGTTTGACTTTCTACATTGACCAGTTATGGTCAATGCGAAGTTCGTTTGAACTTCGCAACGTGAGTGTAATCACGTTGGTTATAGTCCCTTGGGACTATGCCTACTGATTACCACGTTGTCTAGGGTCGTAGGGTAAGCGATCTAATAAATCGCTTATACCTCGAACCCGACCCATTTGGTCGATCATTAGGATCCGACCAAATACATTAGGTGACCATAGTAGGTAGGGAATAACCTTCCGAGGTTATACCCTATGGTCGCTTCGTTTAAGTAGTTGTATGATAGGTAGTTTATATGCCTTAGGTAAATTACCAGAATACCCTTTTCATGTATAATTGGTAATTAAGCATATGTAACCTAAACCTTTGTCACATAACTGATTATGTAACATGTTTAGGCATATTCTACTTGTCATAGGACTAGTTAGGCGGTCCGAACGCGTTTCACGCGCACGACGCGTTAAAGTAGCATAAGCTACCTTAATGGGTCGCGATGGGTCGAAAGCACTTAGGTTAGGTTTCATGTAGTATGTAGGCCTTGTTAAACCATATCATATGAGTTCCAATACTTATTTGGTTTACCAAGCCTCATCCTATCCGATCTCCCGATTTATGTCCGGTTTATTTATATAGTTTTAGATTGCCGACTGATTCCGTGCTCCCTCTAGCTTTGTTTGGTTGTTGTTCAAGACCTCTAAGCATTCTCAGGCGAGTACATTATTCCCCTCTTTTACTGTTTTCCAAACTGTTTTGGGGTGACTCATATGTGCTAAATGTTTTAACAATTACAATGTGGTTTCAAGAACGATAACAATAGTTTCAAAAACAATTACAATGTAGTTTCAAGAACGATAACAATAGTTTCAAAAACAATTACAATAGTTTCAAGAACGATTTCAATAAAGTGAACAAACTTGTTGGTTGTAGTTACATAACCGATGACATTCATTAGCAGTGATCAAGCCGACCAGTATTAGGTTATGGTACCATAGGATCTGACAAATCCCGTTATTCTCTATACCCATGGTTATGTGTGGATATTTTGGGTAGCGACTGAATCTGTAATTATTAACTTACCCTTTGGTAAGGGTTTGTTAAGAACGAGAGCGAGAGCGAGTTGGAACGAGGAACGCGTCAAGAAGGTTTGAATGTTATTAGAGAATCGACCATTAAGTAGTTTCACAATTAAAACAAGAACGATTTGAACAATTAAAACAAGAACGATTAAAACAAGATGGTTTAACGATTGGGTAAACATTTGGACATGATTTACATTTGATCATGCATTTTCACGAAACGTAGTATTGATTTAAACCAAGTTTTACTTCAATACTTTGTTTTGTGCGTTTCTCCTATGGTTTAGTTGATGCATTTCACTAGCCATACATATCATTTTGGTTACACATTACATGGTTTACATTTGACACAAACACTTTTGACATTGGTTATACATAACATGATTTACATCTTGACATGAACATTTTAACATATTATTTCAATACATTTGACAATTTGTTTAAACATGGACATCTTACATTGGTGGTTTGTTTGGGTAAGTAATTTGAGTAACGGTGCATGTGTAATATGATACAAGCATGGTGGATACGCCGCTGGTACTTCCTATATATAAGTGTTTGTATGGTATTACATATTGTAGCGTTATTTGAATCATTTCAGTTTGAGACATAGAACATTTTATACAAGTAACATACTTTTCACAAGACATTTATTTACAAACAACTTATCTTATACAAACTCATTTTACATGGTTATTCATTTAATCATGCATTATTCTCTTATTATACATATCACCTGAACTTATTATTTTTCAAATGATTTACAAAGGCAAAGCAAATTACAAGGTTCATGACTAAACATTTACTTAAACAGAAGTCATGAATCTTATTTTCACAAAACCTATGTACTCGCCAGCATTTCTTTGCTGACCTCGTTTTCACATATGTTTCAGGTATTGTTGAATGATATCGATTGATAAGATGCATGCTCACATAGGACTGGACAAGGCCTTAGTGACTCAATAACAATGATAGACTATGTTTAATTTGTGTATTTAGATTTCCAGACGATGTAATTATTCAATGTTTAATAAAACGAAACTTCAATTGCCATGGATTTGAAACAATTAATTCTGTTACAACACGCCCCGATGTTTCCGCCGCGATTTGTTGTTTTACGCGGTCGGGGTGTGACATTAACTCCCCGTCCATTATTAGATACTTAGAACCAATGACGGGAGACATGTTTACAGCACGGTATGCTGACTGTCATTTTGATGAAACGATGTTCCCAGTCTTAGGGGGAGATAAGGACAAAGAAAGACTAGTAACACAAGAAATAACGTGGAATGCATCATCGCTATCAAATCTCGACCCCCGAAGTGGTCAATGTGAATATGAAGTCCAAAAGATCATACATTTGCAAAGAATAGCGAATGAATTACCAGATGCATTCACAGACACGAATAGAGTGACAAAGTCACATGTACCAACATCAAATGTACCTGCTCGAATTGAAGTAATCCCAAAAGCGATTACTATACAACGAAAGCGTGGGAGACTAATCGGTTCCAAAGACAAAAACCCACGGAAACGAAAAGAGCAAAGTAACGCAGTTGGTGAAAACTCACAAAAGATTATAAATGAAACCCCGGTAGAGGTAAATGTCCCAGAAGAGACAACCATGAATCCAGAGGAAATTGAAGTTTCAGAAGAAACACCGGTACCGAACGAAAATGAGATCTCTATTAATTATGTACAAGATAGTACAATGTGGAACTGGAATAAAACACGTTTTCATGATATATTCGCATATGCTATAGCAACGGATATAATCAATGAAAATTATTACGTACCAAAAACTTTAGAAGAGTGCATGCACAGAAATGATTGGCCAATATGGCAAGAAGCCATAAATGCCGAACTAAATTAGCTCGAAAAGCGACATGTTTTCAGACCTGTAGTCCGAACGCCCATAGACGTCAAACCAGTAGGTTATAAATGGGTGTTTGCAATAAAGAGAAATAAAAAGAATGAGATTGTACGATATAAGGCTCGACTTGTAGCACAAGGGTTTTCCCAAATCCCAGAAGTTGACTATGAGGAAACGTATTCCCCTGTAGTGGATGCGATAACCCTTAGGTTCCTAATCGGCCTCACAATCTCTGAAGGACTTCATATGAGACTAATGGATGTTGTCACCGCATACTTATACGGGACACTTGAAAATTACATCTACATGAAAATCCCTAAAGGATTAAAATTGCCAGAAGCATTAAAATCAACACCTCGAGATATGTGTTCTATAAAGCTCCAGAGATCTTTATATGATCTCAAACAATCTGGTCGTATGTGGTACAATCGACTTAGTGAATATCTCGAAAAAGAAGGATACAAGTCTGATGTAATCAGTCCATGTGTCTTTATAAAAAGATCAGTCTCAAATTTCACTATAATAGCAGTCTATGTTGACGATATCAACATCATCGGATCTCCTGAAGAGATAGAGAAAGCTGCTCAGTTGTTGAAGAAGGAATTTGGAATCAAAGATCTTGGTATGACGAAATTATGCATCGGACTACAATTTGAGTATCTGTGCAATGGCACATTTGTCCATCAATCAAACTACATCCAGAAGATGTTAATACGTTTTAATATGGATAAAGCACATCCGTTTAGCGTACCTATGGTTGTCCGACCGCTAGATCCACACAAGGATCCTTATCGCCCTCAAGAAGAAGGCGAAGATGTACTTGGTCCAGAAGTACCGTACTTAAGCGCGATCGGTGCCCTTATGTATCTCGCAAATAACACAAGACCTGACATTGCATTTGCAGTACATGTGTAACACCCCGAAATTTATGAAACTTTATATTAGAATTATAAAGTACAAAATATATATATATATATATATATGAGAATAAGCTAACCAGGAAATAACTAACCTAGTTAGTTAGTGTCTCGACATAATAACACAAATATGGTTATGGGTTTTGTAGTAACACATGAATGAATTAAAAAGCCTGAATTATAAACTATATAAAAGTTGAGGGGCTTATGTGTAGAACTTGAAACTTAACTTAATTAAAACAAAATAACACACACCAAACACACACAAAGGTGTCTGGTCGACCAACATCAGGGGCGAACAAGAGCTTCCCCACCAAAACCCTAACTTGTGCAAAATTGATCAAATTGGAGGTTCAAATCAGTTCCAAATCGATTTTCAAGCACGAAATTGTGATCTCCTCTGAAAAGGGATCATAAGGTATGTAATTTCCATGGAAAATCTTCATCCAAATTTCTGAGTGAATTCAAGTAATTCAGAATTGATGTTGCATGTTAGTTGTTTGGAATGAAATAGTGTCTAGGGATAAACCCTAGTCAATATCTTGTTGAAATCTTGTCTATTTCTGGTGAAATCTATAATCACCATTGAAGGTGATAGGTGGGTTTTGTAGAAGCATGTTGAACACTAGGAATATCTTTATTAACTTAGTGTATTTGATCTCTATGAAGCAAATCCAGATTTGTTGATATGAAAATTTGTCATGAACATGTGAAATGATGTTTAAATCTTGGTTAAATAGTTAGTCAAGAACTTGATTATGAATTGTATGAAATCATGCTCACTAGGTGTTTGATATAATGCCTAAGAGAAAATAAATGTTGAGAATTTGGACTAAAAACGCATATTTGATTAGTGTGGTAAATTATGCGTTATATACTATAAAAGAGTTCTAAACACCTATGGTTGAACTCTATAGGCAAGGAAATCAGAACGTCAAGCGGACAAGCTAGTGGTGATACGCTTTTGAAGGGAACGCTTTGAAGGTACGTAACCACGGTTCCGTTACGTTATGTTTGTTATGTATTTTTACTAGTAGACTTGAATTTAGAATGGTGTATGAATTCGGATGTCCAGTTGAAGTGACGAAGATCACTAGATGAGTAAATGGGTTGAATGTTGGTTAGAACAAGTTTGGTATGTTGTAAAATGGTGGTTTCCATTAAATAACCAAACGGGTCAAACAATAGTTGAACTGTAGTGTTGAAGTGACTAAAACGTCACTCATTAAAATTGAGTATAAAAACGTAATCCATGGAGTGGATGTGATACGCTAAGATTGACAAGCCCGGGAATGGGTAATCATGGTTAGAAACCAATGTTGATAAATTACACAAGTATGTAACTTGACCCGTTACGTTAAGTGAATTGTTGTTAAATTATGTATAGTCGTATTGTAGAATAGAAGTTGTGATGATTTTAGTGACCACAATCGTTACTTGAATCAATAAGATTAGAGTTGGTAAGAAACCGTTTGGTAGCCATCATAATGGAGGATTTCCACAAGATGAGCCAACGGGTCGAATTATAGAGTAAATTGTAGTATTGGTGTTTTAATTAGTTAGCAATGGCAATAACAATCACAAGAGCATTAAACCAGGGGATTGGTAAGGAAATGCGGGTGATGCTAAGTCCTGGAAGATGGGCATAAAGCGTTATAGGTGTAATAAGAGAAACTCTCTGATGGTTTAGACAGAGAGGAGAACTTCTATATATATTCACAATTTACATATTAACAATGGAAATACAATAATCACAATTAATATAAAATAAAGGAAAGAGTAATTAGTGGGATTTCACATTATTCGTATTATTATCCCCCTTCAAGCGAAACGGCGGTGAACAAACACGTAGTAGCTCCCGAAAGTATTCAAACTGAGGTCTTGACAAACTTTTGGTAAATATATCAGCTAGTTGAAGCTTGGTAGGAACAAATCGAGTATAAAGCTTGCCGGACATGACGAGTTCACGAACAAAGTGGTAATCCAAGTCGATGTGTTTGGCCCGTTTGTGAGAGACGGGATTTTGACTCATGAACAAAGCACTACGGTTATCACAAAGTAGCGTAGGTCGATCGGGTGGAAGGGCATGAAGTTCCCGTAATAGATGCGTGATCCAGACAATTTCAGCTGCGGTGTTTGCCATTGCCCTATATTCAGATTCGCAACTTGATCTTGAAACTGTTGGTTGTTTCTTGGCACTCCAAGATACAAGGTTGCCCCCTAAAAAGATGGAGTAACCGTACGTGGACCGTCGTGTTTCAATGCACCTCGCCCAATCGGCGTCCGAGTATCCCAAAATAGTAGTTCGCTTAGGTTGTTGAAACACAAGGCCATGTGAAACCGTGCCTTTAACATACCGTAATATTCTCTTGACTAATTGAAAGTGTTGTTCGGTTGGAGCATGTAAGAATTGGCATGCTTGGTTTACCGCATAGGCAAGGTCTGGCCGAGTAATTGTTAGATATTGAAGGGCCCCAACAATTGATCTATATAAAGTAGGATCTGAGTATGGAGTACCTTTGGATGTGAATGAGTCATTTGTGGCAAGTGGTGTGGGGATGGGCTTGGCATCAACCATACCGGCACGAGTAAGAATGTCGTGAGCATACTTTGCTTGGCTAAGGAACAAACCACCATTTGTATGGAATGACTTCCAAACCCAAAAAATAATTTAATGATCCCAAATCTTTGATGGCAAATTCATTATGTAGCCTGTTGATAAAATTGATAAGCATGGTGGACTTGTTACCTGTGAGTATAAGATCATCTACATAAACAAGTAGATACATAAGATAATCCCCTTGCTTAAAAATGAATAAAGAAGTGTCGGCCCGACTACATGTAAAACCATAACTAACAAGAAATGAGCTTAGCCTTTGGAACCATGCTCTCGGCGCTTGCTTTAAACCATAAAGGGCCTTTTGAAGCTTGCATACATGACTTGGAAAGACAGAATCAACGAATCCTGGTGGTTGTTCCATGTAAACCGTTTCTGTTAAAGAACCGTTTAAAAAGGCATTGTTCACGTCTAATTGGTGAAGTGGCCAAGAATTAATTACGGCCAAGGATAAAACAATGCGAACGGTCGATGCCTTAACAACCGGACTAAACGTGTGCGAAAAATCAAGGCCCAGAATTTGGGTGAAGCCTTGTGCCACAAGCCGAGCCTTATGACGCTCAATCGAGCCGTCCGAGTGGTATTTAGTGCGAAAGACCCATTTGGAACCAACTACATTGGCGTTTGTAGGACGCGGTACCAAAGTCCAAGTGTTGTTTCGCTGAAGAGCAAGAATTTCTTCCTGCATTGCATGCAACCATTTGGGATTTTTTGACGCGGTTCGGAAACCTTTAGGATCAGTAGCAGCAAAAAGCACAGAATAAAGATTGTGTTGCATGACATCGACCAGGTGGGCTTGATGTTTAGGGTTGGGTTTAAAAATACCAGCCTTTGACCGGGTGACCATAGGATGGGCTGAAGAGGATTGGGCCGAATCGATGGAAGCTGAGTGAATCGGGTCAGATTGAGTGGCATCGGATTGGGCCTGGGCTGTATTATGTTGGGCCTGGATTGTATCAGGTTGCGGGTCCGATTGGGCTTGGACTGAATTAGGTTGGGCCTGGGCTGTAGCAGGTTGGGCCTGGGTTGTAACAGGTTCTATGTGAACCGTGAAGGGTGGGGATGGTGTGTTGGTAGGGTTGGGTGATGTGGTAGAAGTGTCATCTTTGCACAGAGGGCAATATGGGGAAGTATGTGGGGAAGAATGAGTAGAGGCATTTGTATTTTGAGTGGGAGAGTATGTAGGTGAAGAATTGTATGGTTTATTTTCTTCCTCATAGGTTGTAAGTAAAAGAGTAGACAAATCAGTGGAGGAAGATTGACCATTGAACGGGAACGAGTTTTCGTCAAAACGAGCATGGCGGGTTACATACATGCGAGAGGTTTGCGGATCTAGACATTTGTACCCTTTGTATTGAGTAGCGTAACCCATGAAGATGCATGGAATACTTCTAGGGGCTAGCTTGTGTGGTGCATAATCACGGAGATAAGGGTATACTCGACATCCAAAAACCCGAAAATTGGTGTATGTTGGTAAGGTAGAGAACAAGATTTCAAATGGTGACTTGTTATGTAAGACACTAGATGGTAACCGATTGATGATATGTGTGGCGGAACTAAAGGCTTCAACCCAATAATTTGCCGGAACACGAGCATGGAATAACATAGCCAAGCCTGTCTCGACTATATGACGGTGCTTCCTCTCGGCTCTACCATTTTGAGGAGAGGTATAAGGGCATGAGAGGCGATGGAAGGTGCCGTTTTCATCAAAAATTTTTCGAACGTGTTGATTTACAAACTCGGTTCCACCATCACTTTGGAACACCTTTACTTTCCTTGAAAATTGTGTTTGAATTAAACGTAGGAAAGTGGACAAAATGGCGTAAAATTCATTTTTTGTTTTAAGTGGATAAAGCCATGAGAACCGCGAATGATCATCAACAAATACAACATAATATTTATACCCATCAGCACTCACAATGGGTGAAGGACCCCACAAATCACAATGAACAAGATCCAACGGGTTTGATGCACGTTTTTCATTCAAATCAAAAGGCATTTTATGAGCTTTTGCAAGTTAACACGGAGAGCAAACAATAGGTTTAGGCAAAATAGAGGTAATAGACAAACAACCACGTTTATTCAAAACAGAAAGCGTATCAAAAGCGACATGACCTAAACGGTTATGCCATAATTCAAAGGAAGCTTTATTTTGAGAGACCGATGCTACGAGTGCGCGATTCCCATTCCGAAGCACATAAAGGCCGTTTTCACATCGACCTTGAGCTAGGGGTTGGCTTGTTTTCCGATCCTGAATAGTAAAGAAAGGTTGCGAAAATAAGACGTCAACGGGATAGTCCGTGGTTAATTGACTTATAGATAAAAGTTTCTTGGTTAGGTTAGGAATAACCAAGACATTTTTTAACGATAAGTTTTTGTTTAATGGAAATTGACCCGTATGAGAAATAGGTAAAGAGTTGCCATTACCGAAGACAACTTTTGAATTACCCTTATATGGAGCAGTGTCGTGAAGGGAGTCGGTGGTGGGTGACATGTGAGTGGTGGCCCCGGTGTCGGCTACCCAATCCGGATTTTCGGTGGTAACGTGGCACTGTGCTTGAAAGGCCTGAGCAAGATGAGCATCATGAGTGGAAGCAGATGCAAAAGAGGCTAGGCGTGGGCACTTATTTGCATAATGCCCGTCAGTTCTACATAACTGACAATGGGGAGGCCTGCGTGAACCACGAGAGAGAGATTGAGATCCGGAGCCTCGAGAGAATGATGGTGACCGTCCTTTACCAGCAGATGAAGTCGAGCCACGAGAGCGTTGCTGGTTCGCTGTGAACGCAACTGGAGAAGAAACAGGAGTGGGGTGAAGAGTTTGCAGAAAATTTTCGTGACTTTCAGCCTTAGTTACTAGATCCCTAAATGCAAGCACATCTCTGTTGGTTCTGATTGCAGTAGAAAAATTCTCAAATGAAGAACCAAGCCCACAAAGGAACCAATGGGTTTTATCGGTGTCGGTGACGGGATGGCCAATGGCAGCCAATTGGTCACATATTGCTTTGAATTTGCGGCTGAAGTCAGTGACAGAGGCCGAACCTTTGGATATTTGACGAAGACTGTCACGAAGAAGATGCATTCGTTCAATGGAAGCATTGCTGTAGGCTGATTTTAGGGCTAACCAGATTTGACGAGCAGTGGTTAACCCTAAAACTTCCGCCACCGCTTCTTCAGTTAGTGATGAGTTAAGCAGCAAGATTGCACGCTGGTCAGCATCCAACCAGTCTGCATATTTAGGGTTTGGAGATTCTTTACCATCAGCGGAGATGGAGGCAGCCGGAGGGGTGATTGAGCCATCAACATGACCGCTCAGTTTTTGGTAGGCAAGAAGAGGGAGAATCTGATTTTTCCACAGGAGATAATTGGAAGAGGAAAGTTTGAGAGTGATCATGTGAAGGATGGTGGCCATGGGGAGGGTACCATCGGCTGAGGAAGAGGCCATGGAGAAGAAGATGGGAGGGAATTATTGGGGAGGATCTGTGATTTGGCGTGATACCATGTAATAAGAGAAACTCTCTGATGATTTAGACAGAGAGGAGAACTTCTATATATATTCACAATTTACATATTAACAATGGAAATACAATAATCACAATTAATATAAAATAAAGGAAAGAGTAATTAGTGGGATTTCACATTATTCGTATTATTAATAGGCTTGCTAGTGAAATGATAGTAAAATGGGTAGAATTAGAGTGGGTCGAATAAATGCATAGTGACATTTAGTCGTTCGGTCCGTAAGTTAAAATTTTGGTATGATAGTTGTAATGAGTATGTCCGTAATGAATTTACAGACATATAGGAAAAGAATCACCTAAAACGACATGTGTATTCAGGTGAAATCAACAAAATGGTCAATATGGCAAAGTTGCAGGAGCTACCGTAAGTTACGGTCTCCACCGTAACTTACGGTAGACAATAAAACACTTACGGCAGATCTATACTGCCTTACGGCAGACCATAGTTAATCAGCATCTACCGTAACTTACGGTAGACACCGTAAGTTACGGTAGAGCCTGGAAAACCTTGTATATTTATTTTTCTTTCACATTTCGATGTCAGAACTGTTTTTATGCATTACATAAATGTCAAAACTAATGTTTTTAGTGGTTTTGACCTTAGGTGAGGATGTGGATCTTACAGATGGCGGTCAAGCAAGCTTTTTGAAAGAACTGAACACAACTTTTGAAGCTTCCGCGTTATCTAACTCTAATAGACGTTGTTTATGATGTAACTAAATTGCTAAACAACTTATGAATGTTAAATTAGTCGGTAGTTGACTAATGTTTGTTACCTTTGAACTTTACTTTTGGAAGTTATGTTTTAAATGGGTCATCTTCTATATAAAATCTTATGGATTATTGTTAAATTCGAGTAGTAATTAAGAAGGGTGTTACAAGTTGGTAATCAGAGCTTAAGGTTGTCAACAAAGTGTTCGGTTCAAGCTTGATCGATCGTCCGGTAAGAATTAATTGCTTTAGTAAACTTACTAGAATACTAGAAAAAGGAAATTTGAATTGATATGCACGGGAAGTGCGTGTTTACACACTCAAACCCGGAAAAGTGCACTAAGCATAAATGGTTTAAGCAAGTGGTGAACTTAGCTATATCAAAATGAATGACGCATATGTCATAGAGGAAATGTTTAACAATTAGTGTAAACATTTCAATTTCAAGATGACGGAAAGATGGGAGGAGTGTATAAATACGCTCGAACCCGTGAAAATACACTAAGTAAGAAAGGTAAGGCAAGATATATACTTGACCAAACCGAAAAAGAATAACACATTATTTATGATTGAGTGATATAAATTTCCGTATAATAAGATGGAAATAAAAAAAAATTATTGATAAATCGTGATGGATGTTTCAGTTAAAGAAATGTCTGGAGTAACCGAAGATGATTCGACATCTCAATTGACTGAACAAATGAAAGCTAAGATTTCCGAGGAGGTCGGAAAAGCTCTAGAAAATAGTCTATCACAGTATATTGATAGATTACAAACCACAATCGTGCCGGTGGTGAACGATATGATGGCTGAATTGAAAGACAACATACTACAAGAAATAGAAGAAAGGAGGGTGTTGGATATGAATCCAAGATCCGTAAAGAAGTCCAAGTCTAATAAAGCTCCCAAGAAGGGAGTTACAAAAAGTATGTTACATCAGTGTAGATTTTGTGGAAAGATTCACAAGGGCACATGTGGTAAGCCAAGACATAAAAAAGTCTAAATGTCCAGAGAGGCTTGGAACCAAGGACACAACCGACACAAGGTCTGATGCTCAGAAATCAATGACAAAGTTGTTTTATATGACATCCACGGAGGCTAAAGCTGAACCTGATGTCGTTTCAGGTATACTCTAGTAAATTAAATTCCAGTATGAATTTTTAATTATTACGAGTGCAAATAAATCGTTTGTTTTATATCGATTTATTTAACATCATACATTAGTGTTAACGAAATTACCAAGGCTTTGAAAAAAAATAGAAATAGGTAATAATAAAAGTTCTACTGATTATAAGAGGTGCTGAAACTGTACGGTGAGCATCGAGGTAAAAGTAATCATGATAAATATTGCCATGGGAAGGGGTGCGCGCACACTCGAACCCGAGAACGTAATGAAAGATAATCGTCATAATAAGGGGGAGTGTAATAACACCCGAACCCTGGGAGTTTACAATAGTAATAGATGACAAGGACATGGTTATAGACTAAGCCAAACTAAATGAAACATATAGAAACATCGTTTAAGTCAACGAACGATGTGGATAAATTCCATACAACGATATGAAACAATAACATGAAATGAATTGATTTTGTTATTTGTAACAATGGGTTAAAGTCAGAAATCAAGAGATTAAAATTTGGATAAGAATATCCTCAAAAAAAAAAGAAACTAAATGGACAATATGTATTATTTGTTGCTGAAAATAATGAAATACCAATAAATTTGGATTTAAAAGCTCGGGTATGGGTAGATACCCAAGTAACATGTTATTAATAAATTCCTCCTGAGGAAGAACGATAATCACCTTGATGAGGGTGAATATGTAAAAGAATTAGTAAGACAAACATTATGAAAGCGTTAGAATAAGAACGAGTAAATCCCAAAGGCCGAATAACAATAACAGTAGTTTACCAAATAAGACTTGAGACATGGGCCTTCGGGACATTTGTAAAAGAAACAGACCTAAGGGTCGCTGACAAAAGAAAGGTGGTGTACGGATTAATTAAGTAAAGTGCTTGATAATAAAAGTAAACGGAAGCCGGATAATGGGAGCATACTACATTAAGATAATGAGCCCAAGGGAAGGGATAAGAATCAAGTGAAAGAAAATATGAATCGACAATTTAGAACGTCAAGGCATAAGGATAAAGTTGACTGTCATAGGAGATGGAACTCGCACGAACAAGTCAAACCAGACGAGTGAAAGAATAAAAGACTTGGTTGAGTAAAAAAGGTGGATTTTGCTGATACGACCAAATAAATCGAGAAACAAAGTCTTAAGGAATGATGGAAGGGTTGCTATGAAAATAATATTGATAAAATACTCAATTAATAGGCAGGTCTTCAGATAAATGCGTAACCAACAGTCAAGAACGCGAATTAAAAGTCAAGGGACTCGGACTAAGAGTTATGACTGAGAAAACGATAAAAATTTTGCAAAAACAGAAATTTCGATAGTCATGTTCAACTACTTTAATGTTGGGCGGGTTGAATAAAGTATAGTAGTTGATATCCCAAGTAAGCGCAACCTGGATAATGAAAGCGTGAAATATTATTGAATCTATGGGATAAGTCATAAAAGAGTATAAAAGGGAAAATGCAAACCAATGAAACCGGAGTGTTAAAAAAATATATCAAGATCAAGAACCCGAGTAACGGGTTGAAAGGAAATAGGGCCATAAACCTAATAACGGTATGAGTAAAATAAACCGATGCGGAGAAGACATAAGAAGTCATAGGGTCGGAAAGATAATCCGAAAGAAAATGAGTATAGCCTTAGACTACGGTCAAGGTCAAATGAATTTTGAAAGCGAAAATTTATTATCCTAAACATAAAAAGGAGGTGCCTTAACTCCATATGTATACCTATGCAATTGAATAAAGATATGAAAACCTAATAAAATAGCCTACGAGGCTAAGTAAAGGAACCTGCGGGTCGATAATATAAAGCGTGGGAACCAATTATGATTCTCGCGTAAAATGATAATGCAGAATAATAATCCTTGTCGTCAATACCTTGATATGATTAGTCGACATGTGTTAAAAAGAAAAAAAAGAAAAAAAAACATTAAACTAAAATTCAGTTTTAGTAAAGAAACAACATTCTAACAAATATAAATATTATGAGAGAAGTTAGAAAATGGTTAATACTAAAGAACATAAGCCTTAACGTCGATAGGTGTAAGACGATGCATTCAAAAGAAGATTCATAATAATGAAAAACTGACGAAAATCTAAACATGACGTGATGTGATCACGGACCCAAGAGTGGTACAGAATACAGCCATGCTGTAATATGAGTTACTAGATATGAAATGATAAACACGCAAAGGGCCGTTGACGACAATATAGCATACCCGAATGACGTGGTATGAGGTAAAATGGTGACCAATTAGTCTAGGCAATAAAACAAGTTGTAGTCAAAATAATGCTATGACCTATGTAGAGCGCTTGTCAATATAAGACTAGTGTGAAGTAACTATGCTAACGGACTCAGTGGATGAATGGCCAAAAGACAACCCGGACAAAAAGGGACATAAATGGGAAATAAATGATAAAAGATTTTGGTCCAATAGAACATGTGCCTACGAAGACACATATGTCAATACGAATAAAAACCTTATGCCGGAAAAGAAAGGATGCTTTGGAAAATGAGACAAAGATAGTTAGGTCTAAACCAAAGAACTACTTAAAGAAGGTTTCAGGGACGAAACCCTTTTAAGGGGGGTGGACTTGTAACACCCCGAAATTTATGAAACTTTATATTAGAATTATAAAGTACAAAAAATATCTATATATACGAGAATAAGCTAACCAGGAAATAACTAACCTAGTTAGTTAGTGTCTCGACATAATAACACAAATATGGTTATGGGTTTTGTAGTAACACATGAATGAATTAAAAAGCCTGAATTATAAACTACATAAAAGTTGAGGGGCTTATGTGTAGAACTTGAAACTTAACTTAATTAAAACAAAATAACACACACCAAACACACACAAAGGTGTGTCTGGTCGACCAACATCAGGGGCGAACAAGAGCTTCCCCACCAAAACCCTAACTTGTGCAAAATTGATCAAATTGGAGGTTCAAATCAGTTCCAAATCGATTTTCAAGCACGAAATTGTGATCTCCTCTGAAAAGGGATCATAAGGTATGTAATTTCCATGGAAAATCTTCATCCAAATTTCTGAGTGAATTCAAGTAATTCAGAATTGATGTTGCATGTTAGTTGTTTGGAATGAAATAGTGTCTAGGGATAAACCCTAGTCAATATCTTGTTGAAATCTTGTCTATTTCTGGTGAAATCTATAATCACCATTGAAGGTGATAGGTGGGTTTTGTAGAAGCATGTTGAACACTAGGAATATCTTTATTAACTTAGTGTATTTGATCTCTATGAAGCAAATCCAGATTTGTTGATATGAAAATTTGTCATGAACATGTGAAATGATGTTTAAATCTTGGTTAAATAGTTAGTCAAGAACTTGATTATGAATTGTATGAAATCATGCTCACTAGGTGTTTGATATAATGCCTAAGAGAAAATAAATGTTGAGAATTTGGACTAAAAACGCATATTTGATTAGTGTGGTAAATTATGCGTTATATACTATAAAAGAGTTCTAAACACCTATGGTTGAACTCTATAGGCAAGGAAATCAGAACGTCAAGCGGACAAGCTAGTGGTGATACGCTTTTGAAGGGAACGCTTTGAAGGTACGTAACCACGGTTCCGTTACGTTATGTTTGTTATGTATTTTTACTAGTAGACTTGAATTTAGAATGGTGTATGAATTCGGATGTCCAGTTGAAGTGACGAAGATCACTAGATGAGTAAATGGGTTGAATGTTGGTTAGAACAAGTTTGGTATGTTGTAAAATGGTGGTTTCCATTAAATAACCAAACGGGTCAAACAATAGTTGAACTGTAGTGTTGAAGTGACTAAAACGTCACTCATTAAAATTGAGTATAAAAACGTAATCCATGGAGTGGATGTGATACGCTAAGATTGACAAGCCCGGGAATGGGTAATCATGGTTAGAAACCAATGTTGATAAATTACACAAGTATGTAACTTGACCCGTTACGTTAAGTGAATTGTTGTTAAATTATGTATAGTCGTATTGTAGAATAGAAGTTGTGATGATTTTAGTGACCACAATCGTTACTTGAATCAATAAGATTAGAGTTGGTAAGAAACCGTTTGGTAGCCATCATAATGGAGGATTTCCACAAGATGAGCCAACGGGTCGAATTATAGAGTAAATTGTAGTATTGGTGTTTTAATTAGTTAGCAATGGCAATAACAATCACAAGAGCATTAAACCAGGGGATTGGTAAGGAAATGCGGGTGATGCTAAGTCCTGGAAGATGGGCATAAAGCGTTATAGGTGTAATAAGAGAAACTCTCTGATGGTTTAGACAGAGAGGAGAACTTCTATATATATTCACAATTTACATATTAACAATGGAAATACAATAATCACAATTAATATAAAATAAAGGAAAGAGTAATTAGTGGGATTTCACATTATTCGTATTATTATCCCCCTTCAAGCGAAACGGCGGTGAACAAACACGTAGTAGCTCCCGAAAGTATTCAAACTGAGGTCTTGACAAACTTTTGGTAAATATATCAGCTAGTTGAAGCTTGGTAGGAACAAATCGAGTATAAAGCTTGCCGGACATGACGAGTTCACGAACAAAGTGGTAATCCAAGTCGATGTGTTTGGCCCGTTTGTGAGAGACGGGATTTTGACTCATGAACAAAGCACTACGGTTATCACAAAGTAGCGTAGGTCGATCGGGTGGAAGGGCATGAAGTTCCCGTAATAGATGCGTGATCCAGACAATTTCAGCTGCGGTGTTTGCCATTGCCCTATATTCAGATTCGCAACTTGATCTTGAAACTGTTGGTTGTTTCTTGGCACTCCAAGATACAAGGTTGCCCCCTAAAAAGATGGAGTAACCGTACGTGGACCGTCGTGTTTCAATGCACCTCGCCCAATCGGCGTCCGAGTATCCCAAAATAGTAGTTCGCTTAGGTTGTTGAAACACAAGGCCATGTGAAACCGTGCCTTTAACATACCGTAATATTCTCTTGACTAATTGAAAGTGTTGTTCGGTTGGAGCATGTAAGAATTGGCATGCTTGGTTTACCGCATAGGCAAGGTCTGGCCGAGTAATTGTTAGATATTGAAGGGCCCCAACAATTGATCTATATAAAGTAGGATCTGAGTATGGAGTACCTTTGGATGTGAATGAGTCATTTGTGGCAAGTGGTGTGGGGATGGGCTTGGCATCAACCATACCGGCACGAGTAAGAATGTCGTGAGCATACTTTGCTTGGCTAAGGAACAAACCACCATTTGTATGGAATGACTTCCAAACCCAAAAAATAATTTAATGATCCCAAATCTTTGATGGCAAATTCATTATGTAGCCTGTTGATAAAATTGATAAGCATGGTGGACTTGTTACCTGTGAGTATAAGATCATCTACATAAACAAGTAGATACATAAGATAATCCCCTTGCTTAAAAATGAATAAAGAAGTGTCGGCCCGACTACATGTAAAACCATAACTAACAAGAAATGAGCTTAGCCTTTGGAACCATGCTCTCGGCGCTTGCTTTAAACCATAAAGGGCCTTTTGAAGCTTGCATACATGACTTGGAAAGACAGAATCAACGAATCCTGGTGGTTGTTCCATGTAAACCGTTTCTGTTAAAGAACCGTTTAAAAAGGCATTGTTCACGTCTAATTGGTGAAGTGGCCAAGAATTAATTACGGCCAAGGATAAAACAATGCGAACGGTCGATGCCTTAACAACCGGACTAAACGTGTGCGAAAAATCAAGGCCCAGAATTTGGGTGAAGCCTTGTGCCACAAGCCGAGCCTTATGACGCTCAATCGAGCCGTCCGAGTGGTATTTAGTGCGAAAGACCCATTTGGAACCAACTACATTGGCGTTTGTAGGACGCGGTACCAAAGTCCAAGTGTTGTTTCGCTGAAGAGCAAGAATTTCTTCCTGCATTGCATGCAACCATTTGGGATTTTTTGACGCGGTTCGGAAACCTTTAGGATCAGTAGCAGCAAAAAGCACAGAATAAAGATTGTGTTGCATGACATCGACCAGGTGGGCTTGATGTTTAGGGTTGGGTTTAAAAATACCAGCCTTTGACCGGGTGACCATAGGATGGGCTGAAGAGGATTGGGCCGAATCGATGGAAGCTGAGTGAATCGGGTCAGATTGAGTGGCATCGGATTGGGCCTGGGCTGTATTATGTTGGGCCTGGATTGTATCAGGTTGCGGGTCCGATTGGGCTTGGACTGAATTAGGTTGGGCCTGGGCTGTAGCAGGTTGGGCCTGGGTTGTAACAGGTTCTATGTGAACCGTGAAGGGTGGGGATGGTGTGTTGGTAGGGTTGGGTGATGTGGTAGAAGTGTCATCTTTGCACAGAGGGCAATATGGGGAAGTATGTGGGGAAGAATGAGTAGAGGCATTTGTATTTTGAGTGGGAGAGTATGTAGGTGAAGAATTGTATGGTTTATTTTCTTCCTCATAGGTTGTAAGTAAAAGAGTAGACAAATCAGTGGAGGAAGATTGACCATTGAACGGGAACGAGTTTTCGTCAAAACGAGCATGGCGGGTTACATACATGCGAGAGGTTTGCGGATCTAGACATTTGTACCCTTTGTATTGAGTAGCGTAACCCATGAAGATGCATGGAATACTTCTAGGGGCTAGCTTGTGTGGTGCATAATCACGGAGATAAGGGTATACTCGACATCCAAAAACCCGAAAATTGGTGTATGTTGGTAAGGTAGAGAACAAGATTTCAAATGGTGACTTGTTATGTAAGACACTAGATGGTAACCGATTGATGATATGTGTGGCGGAACTAAAGGCTTCAACCCAATAATTTGCCGGAACACGAGCATGGAATAACATAGCCAAGCCTGTCTCGACTATATGACGGTGCTTCCTCTCGGCTCTACCATTTTGAGGAGAGGTATAAGGGCATGAGAGGCGATGGAAGGTGCCGTTTTCATCAAAAATTTTTCGAACGTGTTGATTTACAAACTCGGTTCCACCATCACTTTGGAACACCTTTACTTTCCTTGAAAATTGTGTTTGAATTAAACGTAGGAAAGTGGACAAAATGGCGTAAAATTCATTTTTTGTTTTAAGTGGATAAAGCCATGAGAACCGCGAATGATCATCAACAAATACAACATAATATTTATACCCATCAGCACTCACAATGGGTGAAGGACCCCACAAATCACAATGAACAAGATCCAACGGGTTTGATGCACGTTTTTCATTCAAATCAAAAGGCATTTTATGAGCTTTTGCAAGTTAACACGGAGAGCAAACAATAGGTTTAGGCAAAATAGAGGTAATAGACAAACAACCACGTTTATTCAAAACAGAAAGCGTATCAAAAGCGACATGACCTAAACGGTTATGCCATAATTCAAAGGAAGCTTTATTTTGAGAGACCGATGCTACGAGTGCGCGATTCCCATTCCGAAGCACATAAAGGCCGTTTTCACATCGACCTTGAGCTAGGGGTTGGCTTGTTTTCCGATCCTGAATAGTAAAGAAAGGTTGCGAAAATAAGACGTCAACGGGATAGTCCGTGGTTAATTGACTTATAGATAAAAGTTTCTTGGTTAGGTTAGGAATAACCAAGACATTTTTTAACGATAAGTTTTTGTTTAATGGAAATTGACCCGTATGAGAAATAGGTAAAGAGTTGCCATTACCGAAGACAACTTTTGAATTACCCTTATATGGAGCAGTGTCGTGAAGGGAGTCGGTGGTGGGTGACATGTGAGTGGTGGCCCCGGTGTCGGCTACCCAATCCGGATTTTCGGTGGTAACGTGGCACTGTGCTTGAAAGGCCTGAGCAAGATGAGCATCATGAGTGGAAGCAGATGCAAAAGAGGCTAGGCGTGGGCACTTATTTGCATAATGCCCGTCAGTTCTACATAACTGACAATGGGGAGGCCTGCGTGAACCACGAGAGAGAGATTGAGATCCGGAGCCTCGAGAGAATGATGGTGACCGTCCTTTACCAGCAGATGAAGTCGAGCCACGAGAGCGTTGCTGGTTCGCTGTGAACGCAACTGGAGAAGAAACAGGAGTGGGGTGAAGAGTTTGCAGAAAATTTTCGTGACTTTCAGCCTTAGTTACTAGATCCCTAAATGCAAGCACATCTCTGTTGGTTCTGATTGCAGTAGAAAAATTCTCAAATGAAGAACCAAGCCCACAAAGGAACCAATGGGTTTTATCGGTGTCGGTGACGGGATGGCCAATGGCAGCCAATTGGTCACATATTGCTTTGAATTTGCGGCTGAAGTCAGTGACAGAGGCCGAACCTTTGGATATTTGACGAAGACTGTCACGAAGAAGATGCATTCGTTCAATGGAAGCATTGCTGTAGGCTGATTTTAGGGCTAACCAGATTTGACGAGCAGTGGTTAACCCTAAAACTTCCGCCACCGCTTCTTCAGTTAGTGATGAGTTAAGCAGCAAGATTGCACGCTGGTCAGCATCCAACCAGTCTGCATATTTAGGGTTTGGAGATTCTTTACCATCAGCGGAGATGGAGGCAGCCGGAGGGGTGATTGAGCCATCAACATGACCGCTCAGTTTTTGGTAGGCAAGAAGAGGGAGAATCTGATTTTTCCACAGGAGATAATTGGAAGAGGAAAGTTTGAGAGTGATCATGTGAAGGATGGTGGCCATGGGGAGGGTACCATCGGCTGAGGAAGAGGCCATGGAGAAGAAGATGGGAGGGAATTATTGGGGAGGATCTGTGATTTGGCGTGATACCATGTAATAAGAGAAACTCTCTGATGATTTAGACAGAGAGGAGAACTTCTATATATATTCACAATTTACATATTAACAATGGAAATACAATAATCACAATTAATATAAAATAAAGGAAAGAGTAATTAGTGGGATTTCACATTATTCGTATTATTAATAGGCTTGCTAGTGAAATGATAGTAAAATGGGTAGAATTAGAGTGGGTCGAATAAATGCATAGTGACATTTAGTCGTTCGGTCCGTAAGTTAAAATTTTGGTATGATAGTTGTAATGAGTATGTCCGTAATGAATTTACAGACATATAGGAAAAGAATCACCTAAAACGACATGTGTATTCAGGTGAAATCAACAAAATGGTCAATATGGCAAAGTTGCAGGAGCTACCGTAAGTTACGGTCTCCACCGTAACTTACGGTAGACAATAAAACACTTACGGCAGATCTATACTGCCTTACGGCAGACCATAGTTAATCAGCATCTACCGTAACTTACGGTAGACACCGTAAGTTACGGTAGAGCCTGGAAAACCTTGTATATTTATTTTTCTTTCACATTTCGATGTCAGAACTGTTTTTATGCATTACATAAATGTCAAAACTAATGTTTTTAGTGGTTTTGACCTTAGGTGAGGATGTGGATCTTACAGATGGCGGTCAAGCAAGCTTTTTGAAAGAACTGAACACAACTTTTGAAGCTTCCGCGTTATCTAACTCTAATAGACGTTGTTTATGATGTAACTAAATTGCTAAACAACTTATGAATGTTAAATTAGTCGGTAGTTGACTAATGTTTGTTACCTTTGAACTTTACTTTTGGAAGTTATGTTTTAAATGGGTCATCTTCTATATAAAATCTTATGGATTATTGTTAAATTCGAGTAGTAATTAAGAAGGGTGTTACAAGTTGGTAATCAGAGCTTAAGGTTGTCAACAAAGTGTTCGGTTCAAGCTTGATCGATCGTCCGGTAAGAATTAATTGCTTTAGTAAACTTACTAGAATACTAGAAAAAGGAAATTTGAATTGATATGCACGGGAAGTGCGTGTTTACACACTCAAACCCGGAAAAGTGCACTAAGCATAAATGGTTTAAGCAAGTGGTGAACTTAGCTATATCAAAATGAATGACGCATATGTCATAGAGGAAATGTTTAACAATTAGTGTAAACATTTCAATTTCAAGATGACGGAAAGATGGGAGGAGTGTATAAATACGCTCGAACCCGTGAAAATACACTAAGTAAGAAAGGTAAGGCAAGATATATACTTGACCAAACCGAAAAAGAATAACACATTATTTATGATTGAGTGATATAAATTTCCGTATAATAAGATGGAAATAAAAAAAAATTATTGATAAATCGTGATGGATGTTTCAGTTAAAGAAATGTCTGGAGTAACCGAAGATGATTCGACATCTCAATTGACTGAACAAATGAAAGCTAAGATTTCCGAGGAGGTCGGAAAAGCTCTAGAAAATAGTCTATCACAGTATATTGATAGATTACAAACCACAATCGTGCCGGTGGTGAACGATATGATGGCTGAATTGAAAGACAACATACTACAAGAAATAGAAGAAAGGAGGGTGTTGGATATGAATCCAAGATCCGTAAAGAAGTCCAAGTCTAATAAAGCTCCCAAGAAGGGAGTTACAAAAAGTATGTTACATCAGTGTAGATTTTGTGGAAAGATTCACAAGGGCACATGTGGTAAGCCAAGACATAAAAAAGTCTAAATGTCCAGAGAGGCTTGGAACCAAGGACACAACCGACACAAGGTCTGATGCTCAGAAATCAATGACAAAGTTGTTTTATATGACATCCACGGAGGCTAAAGCTGAACCTGATGTCGTTTCAGGTATACTCTAGTAAATTAAATTCCAGTATGAATTTTTAATTATTACGAGTGCAAATAAATCGTTTGTTTTATATCGATTTATTTAACATCATACATTAGTGTTAACGAAATTACCAAGGCTTTGAAAAAAAATAGAAATAGGTAATAATAAAAGTTCTACTGATTATAAGAGGTGCTGAAACTGTACGGTGAGCATCGAGGTAAAAGTAATCATGATAAATATTGCCATGGGAAGGGGTGCGCGCACACTCGAACCCGAGAACGTAATGAAAGATAAGCGTCATAATAAGGGGGAGTGTAATAACACCCGAACCCTGGGAGTTTACAATAGTAATAGATGACAAGGACATGGTTATAGACTAAGCCAAACTAAATGAAACATATAGAAACATCGTTTAAGTCAACGAACGATGTGGATAAATTCCATACAACGATATGAAACAATAACATGAAATGAATTGATTTTGTTATTTGTAACAATGGGTTAAAGTCAGAAATCAAGAGATTAAAATTTGGATAAGAATATCCTCAAAAAAAAAAGAAACTAAATGGACAATATGTATTATTTGTTGCTGAAAATAATGAAATACCAATAAATTTGGATTTAAAAGCTCGGGTATGGGTAGATACCCAAGTAACATGTTATTAATAAATTCCTCCTGAGGAAGAACGATAATCACCTTGATGAGGGTGAATATGTAAAAGAATTAGTAAGACAAACATTATGAAAGCGTTAGAATAAGAACGAGTAAATCCCAAAGGCCGAATAACAATAACAGTAGTTTACCAAATAAGACTTGAGACATGGGCCTTCGGGACATTTGTAAAAGAAACAGACCTAAGGGTCGCTGACAAAAGAAAGGTGGTGTACGGATTAATTAAGTAAAGTGCTTGATAATAAAAGTAAACGGAAGCCGGATAATGGGAGCATACTACATTAAGATAATGAGCCCAAGGGAAGGGATAAGAATCAAGTGAAAGAAAATATGAATCGACAATTTAGAACGTCAAGGCATAAGGATAAAGTTGACTGTCATAGGAGATGGAACTCGCACGAACAAGTCAAACCAGACGAGTGAAAGAATAAAAGACTTGGTTGAGTAAAAAAGGTGGATTTTGCTGATACGACCAAATAAATCGAGAAACAAAGTCTTAAGGAATGATGGAAGGGTTGCTATGAAAATAATATTGATAAAATACTCAATTAATAGGCAGGTCTTCAGATAAATGCGTAACCAACAGTCAAGAACGCGAATTAAAAGTCAAGGGACTCGGACTAAGAGTTATGACTGAGAAAACGATAAAAATTTTGCAAAAACAGAAATTTCGATAGTCATGTTCAACTACTTTAATGTTGGGCGGGTTGAATAAAGTATAGTAGTTGATATCCCAAGTAAGCGCAACCTGGATAATGAAAGCGTGAAATATTATTGAATCTATGGGATAAGTCATAAAAGAGTATAAAAGGGAAAATGCAAACCAATGAAACCGGAGTGTTAAAAAAATATATCAAGATCAAGAACCCGAGTAACGGGTTGAAAGGAAATAGGGCCATAAACCTAATAACGGTATGAGTAAAATAAACCGATGCGGAGAAGACATAAGAAGTCATAGGGTCGGAAAGATAATCCGAAAGAAAATGAGTATAGCCTTAGACTACGGTCAAGGTCAAATGAATTTTGAAAGCGAAAATTTATTATCCTAAACATAAAAAGGAGGTGCCTTAACTCCATATGTATACCTATGCAATTGAATAAAGATATGAAAACCTAATAAAATAGCCTACGAGGCTAAGTAAAGGAACCTGCGGGTCGATAATATAAAGCGTGGGAACCAATTATGATTCTCGCGTAAAATGATAATGCAGAATAATAATCCTTGTCGTCAATACCTTGATATGATTAGTCGACATGTGTTAAAAAGAAAAAAAAGAAAAAAAAACATTAAACTAAAATTCAGTTTTAGTAAAGAAACAACATTCTAACAAATATAAATATTATGAGAGAAGTTAGAAAATGGTTAATACTAAAGAACATAAGCCTTAACGTCGATAGGTGTAAGACGATGCATTCAAAAGAAGATTCATAATAATGAAAAACTGACGAAAATCTAAACATGACGTGATGTGATCACGGACCCAAGAGTGGTACAGAATACAGCCATGCTGTAATATGAGTTACTAGATATGAAATGATAAACACGCAAAGGGCCGTTGACGACAATATAGCATACCCGAATGACGTGGTATGAGGTAAAATGGTGACCAATTAGTCTAGGCAATAAAACAAGTTGTAGTCAAAATAATGCTATGACCTATGTAGAGCGCTTGTCAATATAAGACTAGTGTGAAGTAACTATGCTAACGGACTCAGTGGATGAATGGCCAAAAGACAACCCGGACAAAAAGGGACATAAATGGGAAATAAATGATAAAAGATTTTGGTCCAATAGAACATGTGCCTACGAAGACACATATGTCAATACGAATAAAAACCTTATGCCGGAAAAGAAAGGATGCTTTGGAAAATGAGACAAAGATAGTTAGGTCTAAACCAAAGAACTACTTAAAGAAGGTTTCAGGGACGAAACCCTTTTAAGGGGGGTGGACTTGTAACACCCCGAAATTTATGAAACTTTATATTAGAATTATAAAGTACAAAAAATATCTATATATACGAGAATAAGCTAACCAGGAAATAACTAACCTAGTTAGTTAGTGTCTCGACATAATAACACAAATATGGTTATGGGTTTTGTAGTAACACATGAATGAATTAAAAAGCCTGAATTATAAACTACATAAAAGTTGAGGGGCTTATGTGTAGAACTTGAAACTTAACTTAATTAAAACAAAATAACACACACCAAACACACACAAAGGTGTGTCTGGTCGACCAACATCAGGGGCGAACAAGAGCTTCCCCACCAAAACCCTAACTTGTGCAAAATTGATCAAATTGGAGGTTCAAATCAGTTCCAAATCGATTTTCAAGCACGAAATTGTGATCTCCTCTGAAAAGGGATCATAAGGTATGTAATTTCCATGGAAAATCTTCATCCAAATTTCTGAGTGAATTCAAGTAATTCAGAATTGATGTTGCATGTTAGTTGTTTGGAATGAAATAGTGTCTAGGGATAAACCCTAGTCAATATCTTGTTGAAATCTTGTCTATTTCTGGTGAAATCTATAATCACCATTGAAGGTGATAGGTGGGTTTTGTAGAAGCATGTTGAACACTAGGAATATCTTTGTTAACTTAGTGTATTTGATCTCTATGAAGCAAATCCAGATTTGTTGATATGAAAATTTGTCATGAACATGTGAAATGATGTTTAAATCTTGGTTAAATAGTTAGTCAAGAACTTGATTATGAATTGTATGAAATCATGCTCACTAGGTGTTTGATATAATGCCTAAGAGAAAATAAATGTTGAGAATTTGGACTAAAAATGCATATTTGATTAGTGTGGTAAATTATGCGTTATATACTATAAAAGAGTTCTAAACACCTATGGTTGAACTCTATAGGCAAGGAAATCGGAACGTCAAGCGGACAAGCTAGTGGTGATACGCGTTTGAAGGGAACGCTTTGAAGGTACGTAACCACGGTTCCGTTACGTTATGTTTGTTATGTATTTTTACTAGTAGACTTGAATTTAGAATGGTGTATGAATTCGGATGTCTAGTTGAAGTGACGAAGATCACTAGATGAGTAAATGGGTTGAATGTTGGTTAGAACAAGTTTGGTATGTTGTAAAATGGTGGTTTCCATTAAACAACCAAACAGGTCAAACAATAGTTGAACTGTAGTGTTGAAGTGACTAAAACGTCACTCATTAAAATTGAGTATAAAAACATAATCCATGGAGTGGATGTGATACGCTAAGATTGACAAGCCCGGGAATAGGTAATCATGGTTAGAAACCAATGTTGATAAATTATACAAGTATGTAACTTGACCCGTTACGTTAAGTGAATTGTTGTTAAATTATGTATAGTCGTATTGTAGAGTAGAAGTTGTGATGATTTTAGTGACCACAATCGTTACTTGAATCAATAAGATTAGAGTTGGTAAGAAACCGTTTGGTAGCCATCATAATGGAGGATTTCCACAAGATGAGCCAACGGGTCGAATAATAGAGTAAATTGTAGTATTGGTGTTTTAATTAGTTAGCAATGGCAATAACAATCACAAGAGCATTAAACCAGGGGATTGGTAAGGAAATGCGGGTGATGCTAAGTCCTGGAAGATGGGCATAAAGCGCTATAGGCTTGCTAGTGAAATGATAGTAAAATGGGTAGAATTAGAGTGGGTCGAATAAATGCATAGTGACATTTAGTCGTTCGGTCCGTAAGTTAAAATTTTGGTATGATAGTTGTAATGAGTATGTCCGTAATGAATTTACAGATATATAGGAAAAGAATCACCTAAAACGACATGTGTATTCAGGTGAAATCAACAAAATGGTCAATATGGCAAAGTTGCAGGAGCTACCGTAAGTTACGGTCTCCACCGTAACTTACGGTAGACAATAAAACAGTTACGGCAAATCTATTGTCACACCCCGATTTCCACGTGTCACCGATGGGCCCGGTGGGGAGTATCGTGACGTCATGGTTGGCAACATAGTAGTCAAACAACACAATATTATTATGCACAGCGGAAGCAAATTTAAAATATGATACAACCGAATTTAATATTGTTTATCAATGTAACAATATCCGGAAGTTTATCCACAGTAGGATCGAATCAAAATAATATTAATGGTTCAACAGACTTCTGGCATCCTAAGCTTGCGAGACTTTTTATTGATGCTAAGGAGTCAATCCAGCCAATTTCGTTTAGTACCTGCATTCAGTCTTTTTGGGAAAATACGTCAGTTTACACTGGTAAATACAATCAACTGACTCATTTTGAAAAATGATTTAAAATTGGTTTGGATGCACATGGCATAAACATTTTATTTAACTTGGGAGAATTATTTGATATTATAATCTTGTGAACGAATTACATGTTACTTATGCGTTCAGTAGCCCGGATCTTGTCCGGGTTAAAGATCAATAGACACACCACATCATAGAGTTATACACTGACGGTGTACGCCTACACCCCGTGCTCAGGTCGTGGCCATCTCGTAAGATGATGCCAAGGATATCCGGGACATGGTCATTAACCCCCCAAAGGCTTTAAAGTAAACAAGACTGTTTAAACGAGCCGATCAAATTATTCAACTACCCACTTTAACGGTGGAGATTTGATGCCCGATCAAGCGGTATGCTATATACCGTAACCCAAGCCCGTATAGGGAAAATAAGTTAAAAGTATTTACCTGAGCAAGTATTAATCACAATAAGCAAAATGCACGTAGCTTTTACTGGTTCTCCTAATCTGGAACGAAGGTTTAATATAACCTATTAGAATCCTAACGGGTCTTTAATTAAGCTTAAGCTTAGACCGGCTAGTTTTCAAGATACGGTTCGTACGCACGATTAAGCGAAGACCGGATAGAATGTGATTTAGACCCGACAAGTTCAGAGACTTGTTTAATATGGGTTTATTATTCACATTCTGGATTTTGAGATTACACCAATAAGGTTTGACCCGTTTCGGCTAATTTATGTAAACTTGTTACATAAACCGAACCGAACGCGTAAAATGCGTAACGGGTATCCGCAAGAGCCATATACAGGTTTCCTAAGTTAATTATGTCTCAAATATGTTGTGACATCAGTAAGTTGTCTTTCATTATGCCCGGAACGTATTTAAACACAAACTAGGCCCCGTAGGGGTAGTTTGGTCATTTAAAAGTTTGTAAAAGAGTTTAAGTGTTTAACTGAATTACAGGTCTGATGTGATCAGCAAGTATACTCAATTTGCTAAGTCATATCAGTAGGTTAAAGCATATATGTGAAATTTATCATTTTTAACCAAACTATGCCCCGTAGGGGTATTTTGGTAATCTCACATAAGCCGAAAAGCTTAAAACTGAAGTCTGAGTTTATCAACCTTAGCTTACTGTTAAGATGTTATAATTAGCCTCATATATCAGTAGGTATCAACCCGGGTATGTCCAATATACTTTTAATATATACCTTGCGTTAAAAACGCTTAATAAGGCGATTAAAGGCCATTACCATACTTAAATCTGATGTTTTTATATTTCCAGAAGGCTTAAAATAATTTATTTATCATATGTGATCAGTATAAAAAGGTTTGGAGTCGTTTGGATATGTAAAACTCATTTTATGGCCCGTAAGGGCAAAACCGACAATTACCGGATTAAGCCTACGACTACTAGTTATGCTCAGCCTAAAATTAATTAAAAATCTTTAAAAATCCCAAAATAATATATTACATCAGTGGGTATTAAGTTTGATGTCAAAAATAGGCTTAGCTTGGCTATACGTTAATTATGCCGTTTAATTAACATAAAGCTTTAAATTTGCGACATTGAGCATAACTCTTAATCTACAAGTCAAACTGATGTCAAACTTTGCATACAAGTTTATATATCAGTATTTAAGGTTTCTACACTTTTACATTTTCATAAATCACGTTTTAATGTAATAAGGGCATAACGGTCAACATATGAGCAATTAACGGAAACATGCATATTAATTGGATAACTAGTGAACCAAGGTGTATAATCACAGAGGGTTATTCTAACATGTAACCTAATCCAATTTAAGCTCTGAGTCATTTCTAAAACATGCCTTAACGGGTCAGAACTGAAAGTCAAAGTCAAAGTGAAAGTCAAACTATGTGACTTTCGGTTCCGAACCGGGTCTAAACAGGAATTTGTCGGGTTGAACATGTTTAGACATGTTCTTACACTTATTACTAAGTTATAACAATGTTCCAACAGGTTGTATGTGATCTACAATGTTAATTATGCAAAAATAGCATTTTAGGCTTCCTGTTGACTTTTTAATTATAGGTTTGACCCGACTTTTGAACTAGTTAGAGTGGTGATCAGGGGAAACCCTTTTGAGGTTTTATTACCCACATAAATACCAACATATAACTACTTTTAATTCGAGATATGACTGAGCCATTGTTGACTAATCTCGAAGTCAAACCGTAATTACGACGGTTTGACTTTTAGCTAATTAACTAAGCTAAAACTAATTAAAGAAGGTTAGACAACTTACAAAGGTCCTATGCTTGATTAGAGAACACTTGGGAGAAGGCTTTGAGTTCCAGAAGTGCTCCAAGAATGCAGGAGGAGTGAATGAGAATGTTTGTAAACATGAAGTTCTTATATACTAGTTGCACTCACCATAAGATGTTGACAACTAAAGCTACAAGTGCCCACAATTGTCCCACAAGTGTCCCTGGGGTCTAGGAACATTTTAGGGGTCGTCCAATAGTGAGAAATACCAGTGGAATCGGTCACAATCACGCAAAAGAGGCTGCAACAAGTTTTCTGGTCGCTGGCACTTGCTTACGGACCGTAAAGGTCTGGCTTACGGTCCGTAAGCCTCTGGTCAGACACAAAAAATCGTTTGTTCTTTGGTGTTTTGAAAGGGCAACCCTATAATCCGACTTTGGGACATTATTTTACAGTTAGGGGCCTCCCAATTGTGCCTTGAACAGTTCTAAACCCTACCATAAAGAATTGTTTCACTTGAATCCATTTTAAAGTGCCGAAAACAAAGGGTTACCGTAGGAATTTCTTCGTAGGAGCCCACCAATTGAATTGTGAATCATTCATTGTTATAATTCACTGAATTTTGAACATATATTAGATGTTTTTAATATGATTTGAGTCTTGGGATTTATAACGAGGTCGTTCAGAGGTGCAAAAGTTAACATGATGACACTTTTAAATCCTGTCAAACATTTTTATTAAATCCGGGTTTACAACGCGTTTTGTCTTACAATGACACGTGTCGTTTTATTATTTAACACGAATTTTCGAGGTGTTACATCCTCACCCCCTTAAAATAAATCTCGACCCGAGATTTACTGAAACAAATGAGGGTACTTTTCTTTCATGGTGGATTCAACCTCCCACGTATATTCGGGACCTCTACGGGCATCCCATTTGACCTTCACAATAGGTATATGCTTCCTTCGAAGCTTCTTAACCCGTCGATCCTCAATCGACAAAGGTTTTTCAACAAATCTTAAGCTCTCATCTATATGCACATCTGTATGTGGTATAACCAGTGATTCGTCAGCGAAACACTTTTTCAGATTGCAGATGTGGAACACATTGTGAATTCCACTGAGCTCTTCTGGTAAGTTTAACTTATAGGCAACTGACCCGACACGTTCGATAACCTCGAAAGGTCCTATGTATCTCGGGCTTAGCTTGCCTTTCTTACCAAACCGCATCACTCCTTTCCAGGGTGACACTTTAAGTAGGACTTTGTCACCTACTTCGAAGTGAAAATCCTTACGCTTAGGATCAGCGTAACTCTTCTGCCTATCCCGGGCAGCTTTGAGACGGTCACGAATCTGGACAATCTTGTCCGTTGTTTCGAACACGATCTCTGGTCCTGATAACTGGACATCTCCAACTTCCGCCCAACAAATAGGCGATCTACACTTTCTACCGTATAATGCCTCAAAAGGCGCAGCCTTGATGCTGGTGTGGTAGCTATTGTTGTAGGAGAATTCGATTAACGGTAGGTTCTTATCCCAACTACCACCCAAATCGATTGCACATGCACGTAGCATGTCTTCCAACGTTTGAATAGTACGCTCACTCTGACCGTCTGTCTGAGGATGGTAAGCCGTACTAAAGTTCAAACGTGTGCCCAAACATTGCTGGAAGCTCTTCCAAAAATGTGACGTGTACCTAGTATCTCTATCAGAGATAATAGCCACAGGTATGCCGTGCAAGGCTACAATCTTATCAACGTATAACTGGGCTAACATATCGGAGCTATAAGTCTCCTTGATGGGTAAGAAATGAGCTGACTTAGTCAGTCCATCAACCATAACCCATATTGTATCATTTCCTTTCCTTGTCTTGGGTAACTTGGTAATAAAATCCATAGTTACCATTTCCCACTTCCACGTAGGAAGTTCAGGCTGTTGTAGCAAACCTGATGGTTTCTGATGCTCGGCTTCGACTTGCGCACATGTCAAGCATTTAGCTACATAGGTGGCCACAGACTTCTTCAAGCCTATCCACCAATAGTTTGCCCTTAGATCCTGGGTAGCTGATGGCAAATTTTTAATCGTTGCCTAATTAGGGTTGCGGCATGTATGCATATGCAATATGAACCGTCTTTCTTATTTAATAACATAAAACCCTCAGAATATTGAGTCAGGCTATATGAGCCTATGTCTTAAAACCTACTTACTCAAGGTTTCGATTATTCCATAATCAATATGGAGTTTTCACAATACTCCAGCCTACGGCGGAATACAAATCTTAATTCTACCATGCCTTCCAGGAGGTAAGCAGGGAAAACTTATGAGAAGATAATCAAGACGCAATGAGGCTACAGAGATTTTCCATATCTCAGGCTCCAGTTCATCCATCATTGCTCGTGTCAAATAAGTGACACATTTATGTTATAAGTCCACGAATTCCTTAATCGGGAACATTTACTTGGACAATTCCATTCTGGATATCTTCCTTGAATACTACTAGTCGACTTTAGTACAATATGATCATTGGGATATCTTAGGGGTTCCATGTATTAAACCTCCATACTGATCAGGCATGGAAGCAATCTATGGGACACACTAGGACACGCAAATCCTCATATGGCACTTTTATCAAACATAGTTTGGCATTCGTAGGCGATAGAAAAACAATGGGAAAAATAATTAAAATAACATATGTTGTCGTACTCTATGCGAAGAAAGAGTACTCTTGGATTTTTCGGAAGGTTTTTCTTGCCGATACGAGAAGAATCGGTTACTATGGTTTCCTTGGTAATTTATACCTTGTGGATAATATAAAAGTTTGCTAAGCTTATGGTTTATGAAGATTTATTATTGCCTGAATTAAATCAGGACGCTTAGCAGAAATTATCATTGGTAAATGATAAGGGATGTACTTGATGACATCGTGAACTGCCTCTTGGCGTTCGTCAGGTGAGTTCAGGCATTTCTTCCCTTAGCCTTTCCAGTGTTTAGTCAATCATAAGCAAGCCAAGAGTAACTAAAACATAGAGGTAAATCCTTGGATTCTAATACTTAGTCAACATAAGGAGGATAAGTAGGTGACTTATAGTAAGAAGTAAGGAAGTTATTGTACCTGTGCTTATATTTAACCAAAAATGGAATTTCACAAACTAGGCACCTAGCTCGGTTGGCTAGGCGCGCGAAAGGGTGTGGCCTAGACCCAGGTTCGATTCCGGGGACGGCCAGTTCCACCATTTTTTTTTTGTTTAATATTAATTGATCGTACGGATACATGTAATTATAAGGGTTATCTCATAAGGAGTCTTGATAATTAATTGCTCCTTATCACCCACAATATGGGCTTGATTTTTATCACTATATTGAGTCCTTATATTTAACGGAACTAGGACATCGAAAAATGATTCCTAATGGATATAAAACATCCATCTAATAATGCTGAAGCAGTCTCTGAGGTATACAGGCTTCTTACTGAACTTTCGTTGCTTTTTATTAAGCCTGTACTTGCTCTCTTTCTCAGATTTCTGGGAGTTATTCTCCTTCTTTGGTTCATCCTTCATATTTGAAGTGTGAACATAGCTCTCCTCATGAGTAATTAAACATGGTTATGAATGAGATTTAGAGCGAGAAGCATTCGGCTCTTTGGATTGTCTCATGACCTTTTCCCATGACCTTTCCAACCGTTGCGTTAACCACCGCTTGGAGATTAACTCCAAAAATGTTGGGGTTTACGTTTGTATTTTTATTAACTTTCGTCGCATTAATAGTATTGCGACTGTCGTCTACCTCATCCGAGTTTTCCATACTCGAAACTTGGTACCAATCACCAAGATTTAACAATTATTAGTCATCATCCTGATGACCTGACTTAGATTAGCCACGGCATTCATAACCGTATGGGCTATTCTGTTTTGAACATTCTTAATGAATGCTATTTGAATGTATATCTATTACATTTAATGTAGGTCACAAAAGGACTACCAATGGCATTTAAGGTTTGGAGCGAGTCCAATACCTGCTTGACAGGGGACCATAATGTCACAACTGTCTTTGTCACAATGACGATTATAAATAGCTCGAAGGCTAGTCTTACAAGACTTTTTATTATATATTCATGTATGGCATAGAAGCCTGTCTCGATGGACGTAGAAAGATATGGCATAAAGCCCAGTCATGACGGACATAAATGATTATACGACACGAAGGCCTTATCGCAAAGGTCATTTAGATATGGCACAAACGGCCTTGTCATAAGGACATTTATCAATTCTGGCACAAAGGCATGTCACCAAGAATGTTAACATTTACTATGTTAGCTTGTCACGAATGACAAATTATAGCACATAGGCTTGTCATGAATGACTTTAAAACATAACTCGGTGGTCTATCATCAAGGACCTAAATTTATTAGCCGCAATTTTATTAGATTAGGGCTTCAAGGTTTGAACGTGGTTCTTCACCTTTGGACAGGGAGTCATAGACCACAACCGTCATCGTCTTGAAAGACGATTCATTTGGCAGAAAAGAAGCCAATCAACATCACTAATGGATGTTTATATATAACCATCGTATCTAATGATATTAGTCATGATCACATCGATCATGTTGACTATTAGGTTTGGGTATAATCACACCATTCTGAACAGGGGATCATAAAGATTACTACTATCTTTATCTTACCGACACTAGAATAAGGTATAGCCCGTAGGCATTTCATCGCGAGGGATGTTAATATTATGATCATCATACTGATGATACTAGTCAGGATCGCAACGATAGTATAAACTATGGGATTTGAGTATAGCTCACCCCCTTGGGCAAAGAATCACAAAAGATTACAATTGCCTCGTCTCAATTGGACAACATAATATAGCCTTTAGGCAAAACAACCTTAAGGATGTTGAAAAATGTTTTAATCATTGTATTGATGATTTTTGTCATGCCCGCATTGATCATATAGACTATTAGGCTTGAGCATAGCTTACTACCTTGGACAGGTGTAACACCCTAAATAATTTGACTGAATTTATAAAAATAATTACATGAAACTTTATAAAAATCAGAGTTTACAAAAAGTTTCGTGTTTAAACCATACACATTTGAGATAGTAACAACACATCCCAAGATAATCCATAACAAGTTTAAAAGTTAACCCTTGCTAGTGAACTAACCACTAGTTTAAGGGATTTAAAACGTGATTAACAAAAGTGTTTACAACATGATTATGGCTAGACAAGATTAAGATTAATGCGGAAGCTTCAGAATGCGTGTTCGGTTCTTGAAAAAGTGCTCGATCACCATTCGGGAGAAATTCATCCATACCTAAGGTCAAACACTAAAACATTAGTTTGACATCAATACATTACGTATAAACGAACACTAACATTTCAAAATAACAAACAAAATACAATTTCTCAGGGTTCCACCGTAACTTACGGTGTCACCGTAAGTTACGGTAGACCCTGAACATATCTAGTCTGCCGTAACACAGGGGCGAGATACCGTAAAGCTTTTTGATGTCCACCGTAAATTACGGCGGGACCGTAATTTACGGTGGGATCTGCACATCTGCCCCTTGACTATTTTTCATCATTAGAAGGTCATAACTTTTTACCCATTAGTCCGATTTAGCCAATTCTTCTTCCTATGAGTCCGTAATAAAATTACGGATTCAACCATGTAAATTTCACAACGCGGAAACTGAGATACCGTCAATTGGTTCACAATTTCCTTATGTCCATTATTCAACCCATTAGTGTAAGTGCATAGCACCCCTTTTTCCATTCTTAAAACCTTTTAGACATAATTACCCAATTACCCGGGCTTATGACCTTGGAGTATACGCGCCATTCTATGGCTTCGCGTTTTCTCCGAGTTAAACACTTGTTTTTCTCGGGATTCAAGCATCCTGTTTCAACCGGCACCTTCTATTAACTTCTATTGTTTGACCCGATATACCGGGTTCGTAGACTTAAAATATCATGACTAATTTATTGATGTATTACCATCTATCACCTAGTAAGATATGAGACCTTTAAGTCTCTACTCATGTGATTCATTTTCAAACAACATTTTTGATCCGTTTGGCTATCTAGTGAATACCATCACTTTATTATTATACCAAACCAAATTTCTAATGTTTATTTTGACCCGTTTGAGGATCTAGTGAACTTCGCCACTTTAACGATACATCAAACGCATCAATTACAATCCGACATCGTTTGTACATTTAAAACTAAACATTTTTACATAATACAACGAGACTAAAGTCACGTACCTTTAAAGCAGACCTTTTCCGCGAGTATCACCTCCGGCGTGTCCACTTGACGTTCCGGATTCCTTGCCTAAAGAGTTCAATTCATAGCAAGATTAGAACTCTTTCATAAGCTTTAACGCATAAATTCATAACATATACAAATCTGCGTTTTTATAATTCTTTAACATTCTAACCCTCATTTAGGCGTTTTATCAAACACCTTGCGGGTCAGATTTCTACATGATCTAAACCAAGTTCATAACTTGAATTTATCACTCAAATTAACTTCAACTAGTCAATATACACATATTTTAACATCAACAATTTCAGAGATTAATTCACCATTTCAGTTTACACTAGAACAAGAATCTTAATCCTAGTGTTTATCAAGTTCTACTAACTTACTAATCACTCACTGTAGTGATTTTGATCTTTACAACTAACATGCAAGATTTTGACAAGAAATCATCTAGGGTTTGTCCCTAGACTTCACATTACTTCCAATTTCATGTTTTACAACACATAATCAAGCTCAACCTTCGATTTCAATCACATGCAAGAACTTGAGTTGTATCAAAACAACCTAATTTGACATACCTTATGACTTCCTTGACGAGGAGATCACAATTCTATGCTCAGATTTCGATTATGACATGATTTGAGCCTTCAATTTTGGGTTTTTAGTAGAATTTAGGGTTGTGGAGATGAGGGTGTCGCCCCCTGTGTTCCTTGATCGACCAGACTCTAAAAAATGGAGTGTTTGGTTTTTGTTTTACTAATTATTAGTAATTCAAGTTTCAATTTTGACAACCTTGGTCCCTCCATTCTTATTTAGTTTACATCTTTGACCTTTTTAACTCATCCTTGTGTTACTACTAGACTTCTAACTAACTGGGTTATTTATCCTAGTTAGTTTATTCTTGTTTATTATACACTTTATAATTCTAGTATAAAGTTTTGAAATTTCGGGATGTTACAAGTCCACCCCCCTTAAAAAGGGTTTCGTCCCCGAAACCAAAGTACGTACCAAATAGTGTAGGGTAGAGACGTCGCATCTCTTCTTCGGACTCCCATGTAATGTCCGAACCCTTTCTATGTTCCCATTTGATCTTCACTTGATCAATTTGTTTGTTTTGCAATTGCTTCTAGGATTCCATCACCACATTTCTTATCCTATAATCTCCCACCACAACTGTATTTATGGTGGGTTTAATGGGGTGATCTATAATTTTTTTTTTTTTTTTTTTTACCTCTCGAATCATTATTTTACAGCAAAACTCAATTAGTGCCATTTGACTAATATAATACATCCTTCAGCTTCTATACTTATTCTAAGTATTTTCCTAATCATAAAACTCGTTTCCAAACAACCTTTAAAGGTTGTTTGTTCGGATTAGCTAACAAGGGCGTTTTGGTCCCTTTTAGTCTTTCAATTACGACAAGGTCTTTTGAAAGCATGTTTGACCCGTAATTCTTCTTTCAAGTTATGATCTTGTTTGAAAAGTCATCATGCTTTTCGAAACGCCACGACCCTCTTTTTAAAACATTCGGTTTACCCATTTAAGTAACCCATTGTCTGTCTAAGACTTCATTTAATACTCATTGAACCTTACGTTCTAAATGAGTAATTACTCTATTACACATACCTGGCTCGGGTCAATGTATTGACCTGTTTTAATGCCTTGCTATAATATTCACTAAATAATAGCGATGCAAATATCATTTCTACATTTATTCCTGAAATCATATAACTCGACAAGAGTCATTAGTCGCTATTATCAAAGGTGGTATCTTCACCCTTTGACTTGTTTGGTCTAAATGACCGATTTTATTAGCGAGATGACATGTATTTTCATCTAGACTATATGACTCGCTCCGATTTACATCGTGCGGTCGTGTTACTTATAATTCATTTCTTAACACTTTTCGGCCTATTAAGGCTTACTTCATAAGTGTCTTTTAAAGCCAATAGTTGTGGTCGACGCGTGACCAATTTACCGTTTTACCCTTATTGTTTGTTTTGGTTTACCCTATAAGGTAATCATTTAAGAGTTCATTTTCCATTTGTCATAAATGATCGAATTACCGCTTTAACTCCTTTTAAACCCTCCACATGGTTTCTTGTCATGCTCAACTATCTTGTTTCGTATGCCTATGCGCCGAAACATCATACCTCAATTATGTATTTATCTTATTTGTAACTAATACGATAGAGAATATTTTAAAATATAAAACTAGTGTAAGCCATACTTACTTGACACTAGTTTTATATTAACAAACGCTCTACCTAGGCCACAGTGTTATTTAGGCTACAACTTGTTTTATTGCCTAAACTAATTGGTCACCATTTTACCTCATACCTCGTCGTTCGGGTATGCAATATTGCCGTCATCGGCCCCTTTTGCATGTTTATACTACCATATCTAGTCATTCACACTATAACGTGATTACATTCTATATTACTTTTGTGTCCGTGATCACATCACGCCATGTTTAGTTTTTACCTTGACCTTAGTCTAAGGCTGCACTCATTTTCTTTCGAATTATCTTTCCGACTTTATGACTTCTTATGTGTGTCCTTCGCGTCGGTTTATTTTACTCATGCCGTTATTTGGTATACGCCTCTATTTCCTTTCAACTCGTTACCGAGTTCTTTATCTTAATGTTTTTAACGCTCCGGTTTTATTGATCTGCGTTTTCCTTTCTATACTCTTTTACTTCATAACACATAGATTCAGCAATATTTCACACTTTCATTATTCGAGTTGCGCTTACTTGGAATATCAAGTATTATACGTATTTGATCGAACATCACCTTCCTTTTGTTAGCGACCCTTAGGTCTGTTTCTTTTTACTAATGTCCCGAAGGCCCATTTCTTAAGTCTTATTTGGTAAAACCATTACTGTGGTTATACGGCTTTTGGGGTTTACCCGTTCTCATTCTAATACCTTCATAACATTTATGTACAAATCTTTTATATAATCACTTCCATCACTGTGATCATCGTTGTTCCTCATAAGGATTTGATTAATAATATGTTACTTGGATGGTTACCCATACCCAAGTTTCTAAGTATGCATTTAACGATACTTCCTTATTCGTAGTGGCGAATAATATGTATCGTTTATTTGATTTTCCTTGAGGATATGTTCCGCCCAAGTCTTGATTTCTCATTCTTATCCTCGGTCCAACGGCAATTGTAACAAAATTAATTCGTTTATTTTTATTATTCCTTATTGTTGCATGAAATTTATCCACATCGTTTGTTGATGTAAATAATGCTTCTACACATTTTATTTAGTTTGGCCAAGTCTATCTCCTTGCCTTCGCTATTTATTATTATTGCAATTTCCGGGTTCGAGTGTGGATGCACTCCTTCCCGTTGCAATATCTATCGAAATTACTTTTACCTCTGAAATGTACAGTTTCAGCACCTCTTATAAACAATTAGAAATTTTTTTTTATTACTACCTATTCCTTATTTCTCAAAGCATAGGTAATTTCGTTAACACGAATGTAGGATGTTGAATAAATCGATGTAAAACAACGATTTATTTGCACTCATAATAATTAAAAATTCATACTGAAATTTAATCTACAAGAGTATACCTGAAACGACATCAGGTTCAGCTTTAGCCTCCGTGGCTGTTATATAAAACAACTTTGTCCTTGATTTCTGGGCATCAGACCTTGTGTCAGCTGTGTCCTTGGTTCTGAGCCTCTCTGGACAATTAGACTTTTTATATCTTGGCTTACCACATGTGCCCTTGTGAGTTTTTCTACAACTCTGCACTGATGTAATACACTTTTTGTAACCCCCTTCTTGGGAGCTTTATTATACTTGGACTTCTTTACGGATCTTGGATTCATATCCAACACCCTCCTTTCTTCTATTTCTTGTAGTATGCTGTCTTTCAATTCAACCATCATATCGTTCACCACCGGCACGATTGTGGTTTGTAATCTATCAATATACTGTGATAGACTATTTTCTAGAGCTTTTCCGACCGTCTCGGAAATCTTAGCTTTCATTTGTTCAGTCAATTGAGATGTCGAATCATCTCCAGTTACTCCAGACATTTCTTTAACTGAAACATCCATCACGATTTATCAATAATTATTTCATTCGTTTCCATCTTATTATACGGAAATTTATATTATTCTCACTCAGCCATGAATAATGTGTTATTCTATTTCGGTTTGGTCAAGTGTATATCTTGCCTTACCTTTCTTACTTAGTGTATTTTCCCGGGTTCGAGCGTATTTATACACCCCCCCACATCTTTACGTCATCTTGAAACTGAAATGTTTACACTAATTGTTAAACATTTCATCTATGACACATGCGTCATTCATTTTGATCTAGCCAAGTTCACCACTTGCTTATACCATTCATGTTTAGTGCACTTTTCTGGGTTTGAGTGTGTAAACACGCACTTCCCGTGCATATCAAATCAAATTTCCTTTTTCTAGTATTCTAGTAAGTCTATTAAAGCAATTAATTCTTACCGGATGTCTTGAAACTGAAATGTTTACATCGATTGTTAAACATCTCATTTATAACACATGCTTTACTTGTTTTGATTCAGTCAAGTTCATAACTTGATTCAATCGTTCTTGTTTTGATTCGATCAAGTTCACAACTTGATTCAATCGTTCTTGTTTTGATTCGATCAAGTTCACAACTTGATTCAATCGTTCTTGTTTTGATTCGATCAAGTTCACAACTTGATTCAATCGTTCTTGTTTCATGCATTTCTTATATTTGAGTGAGCTTACACACTTTTTTCATTCACATTTGTTCATGATTTATTTCTATATTCTCTAATTTCTACTTAAACTATTAACTCTTACCGGATGCTTGATCAAGCTTGAACCGAACACTTGTTGACAACCTTGAGCTCTGATACCAACTTGTAACACCCTAAATAATTTGACTGAATTTATAAAAATAATTACATGAAACTTTATAAAAATCAGAGTTTACAAAAAGTTTCGTGTTTAAACCATACACATTTGAGATAGTAACAACACATCCCAAGATAATCCATAACAAGTTTAAAAGTTAACCCTTGCTAGTGAACTAACCACTAGTTTAAGGGATTTAAAACGTGATTAACAAAAGTGTTTACAACATGATTATGGCTAGACAAGATTAAGATTAATGCGGAAGCTTCAGAATGCGTGTTCGGTTCTTGACAAAGTGCTTGATCACCATCCGGGAGAAATCCATCCATACCTAAGGTCAAACACTAAAACATTAGTTTGACATCAATACATTACGTATAAACGAACACTAACATTTCAAAATAACAAACAAAATACAATTTCTCAGGGTTCCACCGTAACTTACGGTGTCACCGTAAGTTACGGTAGACCCTGAACATATCTGGTCTGCCGTAACACAGGGGCGAGATACCGTAAAGCTTTTTGATGTCCACCGTAAATTACGGCGGGACCGTAATTTACGGTGGGATCTGCACATCTGCCCCTTGACTATTTTTCATCATTAGAAGGTCATAACTTTTTACCCATTAGTCCGATTTAGCCAATTCTTCTTCCTATGAGTCCGTAATAAAATTACGGATTCAACCATGTAAATTTCACAACGCGGAAACTGAGATACCGTCAATTGGTTCACAATTTCCTTATGTCCATTATTCAACCCATTAGTGTAAGTGCATAGCACCCCTTTTTCCATTCTTAAAACCTTTTAGACATAATTACCCAATTACCCGGGCTTATGACCTTGGAGTATACGCGCCATTCTATGGCTTCGCGTTTTCTCCGAGTTAAACACTTGTTTTTCTCGGGATTCAAGCATCCCGTTTCAACCGGCACCTTCTATTAACTTCTATTGTTTGACCCGATATACCGGGTTCGTAGACTTAAAATATCATGACTAATTTATTGATGTATTACCATCTATCACCTAGTAAGATATGAGACCTTTAAGTCTCTACTCATGTGATTCATTTTCAAACAACATTTTTGATCCGTTTGGCTATCTAGTGAATACCATCACTTTATTATTATACCAAACCAAATTTCTAATGTTTATTTTGACCCGTTTGAGGATCTAGTGAACTTCGCCACTTTAACGATACATCAAACGCATCAATTACAATCCGACATCGTTTGTACATTTAAAACTAAACATTTTTACATAATACAACGAGACTAAAGTCACGTACCTTTAAAGCAGACCTTTTCCGCGAGTATCACCTCCGGCGTGTCCACTTGACGTTCCGGATTCCTTGCCTAAAGAGTTCAATTCATAGCAAGATTAGAACTCTTTCATAAACTTTGACGCATAAATTCATAACATATACAAATCTGCGTTTTTAGAATTCTTTAACATTCTAACCCTCATTTAGGCGTTTTATCAAACACCTTGCGGGTCAGATTTCTACATGATCTAAACCAAGTTCATAACTTGAATTTATCACTCAAATTAACTTCAACTAGTCAATATACACATATTTTAACATCAACAATTTCAGAGATTAATTCACCATTTCAATTTACACTAGAACAAGAATCTTAATCCTAGTGTTTATCAAGTTCTACTAACTTACTAATCACTCACTATAGTGATTTTGATCTTTACAACTAACATGCAAGATTTTGACAAGAAATCATCTAGGGTTTGTCCCTAGACTTCACATTACTTCCAATTTCATGTTTTACAACACATAATCAAGCTCAACCTTCGATTTCAATCACATGCAAGAACTTGAGTTGTATCAAAACAACCTAATTTGACATACCTTATGACTTCCTTGACGAGGAGATCACAATTCTATGCTCAGATTTCGATTATGACATGATTTGAGCCTTCAATTTTGGGTTTTTAGTAGAATTTAGGGTTGTGGAGATGAGGGTGTCGCCCCCTGTGTTCCTTGATCGACCAGACTCCAAAAAATGGAGTGTTTGGTTTTTGTTTTACTAATTATTAGTAATTCAAGTTTCAATTTTGACAACCTTGGTCCCTCCATTCTTATTTAGTTTACATCTTTGACCTTTTTAACTCATCCTTGTGTTACTACTAGACTTCTAACTAACTGGGTTATTTATCCTAGTTAGTTTATTCTTGTTTATTATACACTTTATAATTCTAGTATAAAGTTTTGAAATTTCGGGATGTTACAACAGGGAATCGTAAAGATCACCATGTCTTTGTCACACATGGACAATATAGTATGGCCCATGGCGAAACATCACTAATGGATGTTTATGATAGGTTCATCCTATTAGAAGATATAAGTCATGATTGCATTAATCATATTGACTATTTTGGCTTGAGCATAGCTCACCACCTCAGACAAGGAATCATAAAGATAACCATGTCAATGTCTCAAATGGACAATATATTATAGCCCGTAGGCAAACATCACTAACGGAAGTTCATAATATGATCATCTTATAGGATGATATAAGCCATGACTTCTAAATCACTAGGTTAGATAAGGGGATTGGAAGAATCCAATATAAGGATGACTGTTGTGATTTTCTCGAATCACATTTGTCAAGAGTGCTAACACGTTCTTAGGTGTTAACAGGGATCTAAATCCCTTGAGTAGGTTTCACCATCTTGGCCGCGTAGGCTAGGTTTCACCTTTAAGATTCCCTTTTAAAATGCATACTGACAGGGAAGGAAGGATATTTATTTTATTCAGGATTTTTATCATAAATCCTAATTCATAAGTTAATAATAGCACAAATGGCCTAGTTGCGTAGACGAGTTAAATTTATAAGCCATGATTTCAGAGAATCGCGGCATTAAGGTTTGAATCACAGTTCATTACCTTTTCCTGACGGGGAGCTGTAGGCTACCTCTGTCCTTAGACTCATAGGACATTAACTGTAGCCCGTAGGCACTTCCCTTCTAAGGGATGTTTATTACAGAATCGCCCCTTAGGGAAATTCATTAACCATGGTAAACAGAGACCATATTTGGTTAATTTATTACGCATATAGGTTTAGGATTTCTATTATAATTTATCCTAATTATAAAACATTAACAGTTTTATTAGTGGCACCCAATGGCCTGGTCACGTGGACATTTATAAATTATAAGCTTATGATTTTAGAGAATCAAAGCATGAAAGTATATTGGCACAATAGGCCTAGTCACAAGGACAATTATAAATTATATGCTGGATTTCAGAGAATCAAAGCATTTGAGGTTTGAACCTAGTTCATTACCTTTTTTCTGACAGGGAGTCATAGCTACCACTGTATTTTGGCTCATGTAGAAATGAGCAAGGCCCGTAGGCACTATATTACCACGTATGGTTAAAATATGATCATCTTAATGGATGATGTAAACCCAGGATTCAGAGATCATTAAACTGGGTCAGGAATCTTTTGAAGAATCCTTAATAACGTGTGTGATTTCCAACGAATCACATCTGTCGGGAGTGTTAACATGTTTTAAGATGTTAACAGGGATTTGAATCTTTTAAACAGGTCTTACCATCTTGGCCCGGGCTTATAATTGACCCGCAGGCTAGGTTTCACTCTTAAGATTCTTAATTTATGATTTGAATCTTTTTAACAGGTCTTACCATCTTGGCCCGGTCTTATAGTTGACCCGAAGGCTAGGTTTCACACTTAAGATTCTTAATTTATAATTAACGCAGAACAATTTTAAATTTAGGTGTTAATATGGATCTGAATCTAATTATGGAACAACCATCTTGGCCGGTCTTAATATGACCCAAAGCTAGGTCTTGTCCTTTTTAGATTTTGCCATTTTATTATAATGGTAGATCTCGCAAGAGGAAATGTTATTTTCCATTTATTTAATATTTCTTATTTAGAATGGAAGTTTAAACTTAATCATTCCACTATTTAACAATAAAAGTATACAGTTGCCCTAAGCGGGACTTGAAAGGAATAATGTTGTCCTCGTAGGGACTGAAAGATAATTATGTCCTTATAAGGACTAATAGGGAAACGATCTTCAGTAAAAGGAGTTTCTTCTTCATTTTATTTCTGAATGCTTTCTCCCTGGGATGCTCGTTTCATTCTAGCCGCGGTACAAAGCTCAGCATCTCAGGGCTCCGGGTGTGGAGAACTCCTATTACGGCTTCTTCGCTTGGCGGCGTATCCAATAAAAATTTGGAAGTAAAAATTTCTAGATTTGGATTGAGAATATTCCTAAGTTAAGTCTAGACTCAGAAGTTTAGATATGTGCATTTGTGTACTGATATTAAACACAAAAGGCTAGTGTTTTAATTCACTCAGTGTTGGCTCTGATACCAACCTGTCACACCCCGATTTCCACGTGTCACCGATGGGCCCGGTGGGGAGTATCGTGACGTCATGGTTGGCAACATAGTAGTCAAACAACACAATATTATTATGCACAGCGGAAGCAAATTTAAAATATGATACAACCGAATTTAATATTGTTTATCAATGTAACAATATCCGGAAGTTTATCCACAGTAGGATCGAATCAAAATAATATTAATGGTTCAACAGACTTCTGGCATCCTAAGCTTGCGAGACTTTTTATTGATGCTAAGGAGTCAATCCAGCCAATTTCGTTTAGTACCTGCATTCAGTCTTTTTGGGAAAATACGTCAGTTTACACTGGTAAATACAATCAACTGACTCATTTTGAAAAATGATTTAAAATTGGTTTGGATGCACATGGCATAAACATTTTATTTAACTTGGGAGAATTATTTGATATTATAATCTTGTGAACGAATTACATGTTACTTATGCGTTCAGTAGCCCGGATCTTGTCCGGGTTAAAGATCAATAGACACACCACATCATAGAGTTATACACTGACGGTGTACGCCTACACCCCGTGCTCAGGTCGTGGCCATCTCGTAAGATGATGCCAAGGATATCCGGGACATGGTCATTAACCCCCCAAAGGCTTTAAAGTAAACAAGACTGTTTAAACGAGTCGATCAAATTATTCAACTACCCACTTTAACGGTGGAGATTTGATGCCCGATCAAGCGGTATGCTTTATACCGTAACCCAAGCCCGTATAGGGAAAATAAGTTAAAAGTATTTACCTGAGCAAGTATTAATCACAATAAGCAAAATGCACGTAGCTTTTACTGGTTCTCCTAATCTGGAACGAAGGTTTAATATAACCTATTAGAATCCTAACGGGTCTTTAATTAAGCTTAAGCTTAGACCGGCTAGTTTTCAAGATACGGTTCGTACGCACGATTAAGCGAAGACCGGATAGAATGTGATTTAGACCCGACAAGTTCAGAGACTTGTTTAATATGGGTTTATTATTCACATTCTGGATTTTGAGATTACACCAATAAGGTTTGACCCGTTTCGGCTAATTTATGTAAACTTGTTACATAAACCGAACCGAACGCGTAAAATGCGTAACGGGTATCCGCAAGAGCCATATACAGGTTTCCTAAGTTAATTATGTCTCAAATATGTTGTGACATCAGTAAGTTGTCTTTCATTATGCCCGGAACGTATTTAAACACAAACTAGGCCCCGTAGGGGTAGTTTGGTCATTTAAAAGTTTGTAAAAGAGTTTAAGTGTTTAACTGAATTACAGGTCTGATGTGATCAGCAAGTATACTCAATTTGCTAAGTCATATCAGTAGGTTAAAGCATATATGTGAAATTTATCATTTTTAACCAAACTATGCCCCGTAGGGGTATTTTGGTAATCTCACATAAGCCGAAAAGCTTAAAACTGAAGTCTGAGTTTATCAACCTTAGCTTACTGTTAAGATGTTATAATTTGCCTCATATATCAGTAGGTATCAACCCGGGTATGTCCAATATACTTTTAATATATACCTTGCGTTAAAAACGCTTAATAAGGCGATTAAAGGCCATTACCATACTTAAATCTGATGTTTTTATATTTCCAGAAGGCTTAAAATAATTTATTTATCATATGTGATCAGTAGAAAAAGGTTTGGAGTCGTTTGGATATGTAAAACTCATTTTATGGCCCGTAAGGGCAAAACCGACAATTACCGGATTAAGCCTACGACTACTAGTTATGCTCAGCCTAAAATTAATTAAAAATCTTTAAAAATCCCAAAATAATATATTACATCAGTGGGTATTAAGTTTGATGTCAAAAATAGGCTTAGCTAGGCTATACGTTAATTATGTCGTTTAATTAACATAAAGCTTTAAATTTGCGACATTGAGCATAACTCTTAATCTACAAGTCAAACTGATGTCAAACTTTGCATACAAGTTTATATATCAGTATTTAAGGTTTCTACACTTTTACATTTTCATAAATCACGTTTTAATGTAATAAGGGCATAACGATCAACATATGAGCAATTAACGGAAACATGCATATTAATTGGATAACTAGTGAACCAAGGTGTATAATCACAGAGGGTTATTCTAACATGTAACCTAATCCAATTTAAGCTCTGAGGCATTTCTAAAACATGCCTTAACGGGTCAGAACTGAAAGTCAAACTATGTGACTTTCGGTTCCGAACCGGGTCTAAACAGGAATTTGTCGGGTTGAACATGTTTAGACATGTTCTTACACGTATTACTAAGTTATAACAATGATCCAACAGGTTGTATGTGATCTACAATGTTAATTATGCATAAATAGCATTTTAGGCTTCCTGTTGACTTTTTAATTATAGGCTTGACCCGACTTTTGAACTAGTTAGAGTGGTGATCAGGGGAAACCCTTTTGAGGTTTTATTACCCACATAAATACCAACATATAACTACTTTTAATTCGAGATATGACTGAGCCATTGTTGACTAATCTCGAAGTCAAACCGTAATTACGACGGGTTGACTTTTAGCTAATTAACTAAGCTAAAACTAATTAAAGAAGGTTAGACAACTTACAAAGGTCCTATGCTTGATTAGAGAACACTTGGGAGAAGGCTTTGAGTTCCAGAAGTGCTCCAAGAATGCAGGAGGAGTGAATGAGAATGTTTGTAAACATGAAGTTCTTATATACTAGTTGCACTCACCATAAGATGTTGACAACTAAATCTACAAGTGCCCACAATTGTCCCACAAGTGTCCCTGGGGTCTAGGAACATTTTAGGGGTCGTCCAATAGTGAGAAATACCAGTGGAATCGGTCACAATCGCGCAAAACAGGCTGCAGCAAGTTTTCTGGTCGCTGGCACTTGCTTACGGACCGTAAAGGTCTGGCTTACGGTCCGTAAGCCTCTGGTCAGACACAAAAATCGTTTGTTCTTTGGTGTTTTGAAAGGGCAACCCTATAATCCGACTTTGGGACATTATTTTACAGTTAGGGGCCTCCCAATTGTGCCTTGAACAGTTCTAAACCCTACCATAAAGAATTGTTTCACTTGAATCCATTTTAAAGTGCCGAAAACAAAGGGTTACCGTAGGAATTTCTTCGTAGGAGCCCACCAATTGAATTGTGAATCATTCATTGTTATAATTCACTGAATTTTGAACATATATTAGATGTTTTTAATATGATTTGAGTCTTGGGATTTATAACGAGGTCGTTCAGAGGTGCAAAAGTTAACATGACGACACTTTTAAATCCTGTCAAACATTTTTATTAAATCCGGGTTTACAACGCGTTTTGTCTTACAATGACACGTGTCGTTTTATTATTTAACACAAATTTTCGAGGTGTTACATCTATACTGCCTTACGGCAGACCATAGTTAATCAGCATCTACCGTAACTTACGGTAGACACCGTAAGTTACGGTAGAGCCTGGAAAACCTTGTATATTTATTTTTCTTTCACATTTCGATGTCAGAACTGTTTTTATGCATTACATAAATGTCAAAACTAATGTTTTTAGTGGTTTTGACCTTAGGTGAGGATGTGGATCTTACGGATGGCGGTCAAGCAAGCTTTTTGAAAGAACCGAACACAACTTTTGAAGCTTCCGCGTTATCTAACTCTAATAGACGTTGTTTATGATGTAACTAAATTGCTAAACAACTTATGAATGTTAAATTAGTCGGTAGTTGACTAATGTTTGTTACCTTTGAACTTTACTTTTGGAAGTTATGTTTTAAATGGGTCATCTTCTATATAAAATCTTATGGATTATTGTTAAATTCGAGTAGTAATTAAGAAGGGTGTTACAAGATGTACTAGCGAGATACAGTTCGAATCCAACACGTAGACACTGGAATGGTGTAAAACATATATTCCGGTATATTTGCGGGACACAAGACTTAGGTCTTTTCTATCAGAAAGATCAAAAGTCCCAGCTTGTTGGGTATGCTGATGCCGGATATCTATCAGATCCTCACAAAGCAAAATCTCAGACAGGTTATGTATTCTCATATGGTGGCACAGCAATTTCTTGGAAGTCAACTAAGCAAACACTTACAACAACATCATCAAATCATGCCGAATTAATAGCACTATATGATGCTGGTAGAGAATGTGTGTGGTTGAGATCAATGATTAATCACATACAAGAAGTATGCGGATTAGAACAGATCAAGAAGGAGCCAACGATTATTTATGAAGACAATGCTGCTTGCATAGCTCAGATCAGAGAAGGTTACATCAAGGGTGATCGAACAAAGCACATCTCACCAAAGTTTTTTCTCAACATATGACTTGCAAAAAGAAGGGGAAATTGATGTTCGCCAGATCAAGTCAAATGAAAATTTAGCTGACCTCTTCACGAAATCTTTACCTAGAAGCAGTTTCGAGCAGCTATCACACAAGATTGGTCTTCGTAGATTGAAAGATGTTTGTTGAATTCAAGGGGAGAATTATACACGCTGTACTCTTTTTCCCTTAACTAAGTTTTGTCCCACTGAGTTTTCTTAGTAAGGTTTTTAATGAGGCAGCATAGCTGATCCAGTAGTATCAGTTTATTTATTCAGGTCCTGAAGTACCTATTTAACATCATCCTGAAGTATGTTGTTAAACTGTGTTTAATTCTAAATGTCTGAGGGGGAGTGTTATAAGCCAGACATTTTAGGCCCAACCCATTACTTATGGGTTTTAGGGTTTACAACTATGTTTATCTCTATATATTGTAATGTTGAATATTGTGAAGAATGGAATCAAGTTTATCTCTATTTCTCTTTGGTTTTTATCAATAAATACTTTTTGTAATAGATATTTGTATGGTTATAAAATAAATACATACAAACTATAGATACAGAAAAAAAGACGTGTGCTGATTGAGCATTAAGATGTGTGGCATCTGAGTTTGAAAGCATGGAGAACAAAATGTGCATAGGGAACTTGTGTATGGAGCATCAACATTGGTACCAAATGGATGATTTTATGGACCAATAAAAACTAATATGAAAGAACCGACATGAAAGCATGTACTATTAAAAGAAGCATAAATGCAATTGAAAAGTCCATACGTGAGACAACCTCACTCTCCTAATTAACATATGGACGATTTTATGGATCAATAAAAACTAATATGAAAGAACCAATATAAAAGCATGTAGTACTATCAAAAGAAGCATAAATGCAATTGAGATAACCTCATTCTCCTAGTTAATATATGGATAGTTACATAATGGACAAAGACTCATTAGTTGTCACAATCTCTCTTAGTTCAATGTTTTTGGTATGTTGAAGATACCATGTTATTGAAAAATTGGCTCTATACTCTAGGAATAAAACTTTGCATGTAATAAAACGTTATTACATATAATCTTTCAGTTTTAACATTTTGATTGCTTGGGGTGTGTTTCTTATAAGACCACCCGTAGTGGTGAACAAAAATAATGCCCCCACTATGGGGCCTTATCCGACACGTGGCATCCTAGACAGCGTTGAGCATTATAGCAAAAGTGGCGTAGTGGGGCATTATTCCAATAACGCCCCTTCCAATTATTAAAAAAAAAATAAATAAAAAGAAACAAATGGTGATTGGCTGGTCAAACACATGGTCACATGCAAAAGTGGGGGTTCTCAAAAGTTGTCAGAGGGTAGTTCAAAATGATTGGTGGGTCAACCATACCACAAAACAAAATGAGCGTTGTAAAAAAAACGCCAACAACAAATTTGAACAAAAAAAACGCCCGGAAACGCCGGGTGTAATGGGGTCCGGGGCGTTTTCCGGCGTTTTTTTTGAATTTTTTTTAAAAAAACGCCCCACTACTACGGGTGGCCTAATAGTAATTCTAAGTAGACAACACAATAATCACATACTTATGTGTAGTATACAAGTACTTATGTGATTTTTCAATATACTTTTTGAATTTGGTTCTATAACGAAGATGTTTAACCTAAATCTTGTTTTTGCACTTAATTCCTTAAACCTTAGTTTGTCCCTTTTGGGTTTTTTTTACATGCCACTTTTCCATGATCCGACAATCATTTTATACCATTTTATCATTATTAACAATAAGCATTAAAAATAAAAATTTTCGTCAACAAATTAAAAAATTAAAATATTATAAAAATAAACTGAATTAAATTTATCAAGTTTAATATTTTTAGCAAAAGAATAAAATAAAATAAAATAAATGTTTTTTTACTTGGAAAAGAAAGACTGACAATTTCTGAAACAAACATGCCTTTTCTTTTCTTTTCTGAACTTCAAACAATGTCCAGTCACCCAGGTACACTCATAGGCAAAAGGTCACTCACGTCTGCGATCGTAGCCAGCGCCTAGTGACCTGGCCTGTCATCAATTCTAAGGGGAATCCACCACCCAAAGGCCCACTGTGGTAAAACCTTTTCAAATAACGACCTCTCATGAAGCTAGTCATCATTCGGATGCCACTAGAGCACTAACCCTTTAATTAGTGATGTACAAAACGTTTTTACTTTTATTGTTGGATAAATTACACTTTTCGTCCTTTATGTTTGTAGCGGGTTGCAATGGATGACCTTTAACTTTAATAATTACAGTCACAGTCCTTTATTTGCAAAACCTGTTACACCTTAGGTCCTTTGACCCTAACCTGGTTAAAACTTTCAGTTAAGTAAGGTCATGTGCAACCCATGTGAGGGCAAAACAGTCATTTAATACAAAATCTAGAAATCACCTGTTAGGTCCAACCAAAATCCCCCAATTCAAACTTAAAAGATCTAGGGTTCGTCATTGGATGAGAGTAAGCCAGACCTGCAACCTGTGCTTGCAGCCATGTCTAAAACATACATACATAAATAAACATGTAAATTCATTATCATGGTCCGTAGCATCAAACATGAAACTTAAATACTTCATACCTTTATAAGAATAGGTTAATTAATGCCAGTACAAAATTTACCTTTAAAAAAACTTGTTAGAAAAATCTATACTATATAATAAAAGAAACCACTTTAGGGACACATGTCGCTTTATGAGGTGATCTCAGTTAAAATTTGTAGAAGATATCTAGATGATAAAGATAAAGATAAGTGATAAAATTTTGATGATAAGAATAAGGATAACTGATAACCATATATTAATTAACAAAATTAAAAACTATATATTAACGTTTTTATTATTTATAAAGATAAAGATAGTTTTAATTGTTTATATAAAAGTTTATAATCTTTATCTTTATTTACTATCTAATAACCGACGGGTCGGGTTATTTTAATATATGAAATTATGCTTATTAAAAATAAAAACAATTTAATTGCATTAAAAAAAAACAAGTTACAATTCACGTCATCACTCGACGTTAGCATCAAATAAAAAGGGAAAAAAGAAACAAAAATCCATATCACCACGGTTACCTATGAAATGAATGAAAAAACCCTTAATATTAATGAAAAATGAATGCTGAGTAATCTGATTAGAACACTTTTGAAACTTGAGTGACCTAATTGGAACATTTTTAAAACTTTGTTACTATTCTACAAAGTTACCCCATAATATATAAAGTTATATTTATTCAACCCCCGTGTAATACACGGGGTTATAACCTAGTAAGTTTATAAACAAAACAAGGGGAAACTGAAGATTACATACTTTAGTGACATCAAGTAGGTTAACAATAACGACGGAGAGGAAGGCGGCACCGGCGGCGGATAAAGCTCTCTCCGACAGCCCCAATTTTTCGTTGGACGTATATTGGTGTTGTTGCGGCGGAGATTTAATCGGTTCAATCATGGTTAACGACGAGTCCGAAATCAACTCAAGTTCATATTCATGTGTTGCATCCCCTGAAGATTGAATAGATTGTCGTCATCATACTCCTTATTTACCATCCCTTCAATTCAGAACTTTGACCAATGAAACAAAAGTTCATGTTTAGGAAGCACAAATCGAATCAAAATTGGTTTTGAGGGAATTCAGACGTATACGACCACGATTGAATCTTGAAAACCCCTAAAAGTCTCTAATTCTTTGCCGGACCATCACTTCGACGGAGAAGCGATTTTTGAGAGAGAGTTGATAGATGAGTCAGTTAGAGAGATGAGTGGGGTTTTATAGATTTTATATAAGTTTTTTAATTTTGAAATTCTTTTTATTTAAAGTAATAAAAGACTGTTTTACCCTCACATGGGGTGCACATGATCACACTTAATGTTAAAAATTAACCTGGTTAGGGTCAAAGGACCTAAGGTGTAACAGGTTTTACAAATAAAGGACTGTGACTGTAATTATTAAAGTTAAAGGTCATCCATTGCAACCCGCTACAAACATAAAGGACGAAAAGTGTAATTTATCCTTTATTGTTTTATAACCGGAGGGCCGGTTTTGGTCAACAACCGATTTGGCGGATTCGGATCCGGGTTTTATGCCCAACTGGCATGTCTTAAAACACACTAGATTAACAGTCTTCCTGTCATCTTCTTCCCAAACTAAACGACTAAAGTGCTAAACCCTAATTCCTCATCCTTTCTTGATCGCGTCAGGTATTATCATTCACTTCAATCATTTGCTTCCGTATTATTTTATTATTGCCCTAATTTACTATTAATCAGTGTTCACATCTCAAATAGATAGATACAAATTACTTTAGTGTTTCAGTTGCTGCTGCTAATCAAATCTCAAACTGCTCAATCATTATCATACTGCATTACAATTCTTTATCCTGCAACTATTTTATTATCATCAATTTCAGGCTTTGTACAAGTAATTCTATGATTTTTACTTAGATATCAACTTTAGCGATTATAGTTTTGTTGAAACTTGAATTTTAGGGCACAAAATAATCAGTTAAATAACCTAGGTTATTAGCCGAAACTGTAGCCGGTTAAAAACTGCTTGAGGAGTAACCGATTAGTGGTTTTTTAACCCTAGGTTATCATCCGGTTAGGGATTTTTTAGAAGCAATTGGTTTTGTAACCGGTTTTTAACTGATTTACCGATTAACCGAAAAACTAAAAAAAAGGAAAAAAAAAAACCAGTTAATTAACTGAAAAAATCGGTTATTAACCGAACCGGTTAAAGCAAAAATGAGGAAAAAAACGGGCGGTTTGGTTAACTGAACCGGTTAGGGGCAAAAACTGTTTTGTGCGCTGCTACTTCGGCCTATGGACCTTGAGTACACCTTGGGGTTTTGACAACATAGGGCTAATGTTAATGAACTTTACTGATTTTAGTTTTATTGCCCGATAATTCTAAGGTATGGTTGCAAAAATTTGACACCCTAAAATGTGATCTTATAGGAAACAAATCTTGGGTCTAGAGTAATCATCATATATGTGTGTGTGTGTGTTTATAGTTATGATATATAGTTCATTTTCCGTGATCAAAACTCTCTGTGTATTTTTAACTTCTTAAAATCCATAAACTTTTAGAGTTAAAGGAAATGGCGGGCACACCCATGTTGCCACCCAACTTGGTGGCAGGTGGTGCTAACATGGAAGGAAACGCTGCAGCCGCTCCCCCGACACCTGGGACCGACATGACCGGAATATGCTTCAGGGATCAGTTATGGTTAAACACATATCCACTTGACCGCAATCTTGTCTTTGACTACTTTGCACTTTCTCCTTTCTATGATTACACTTGCAACAATGAGCAACTCAGGATGCGGTCAATTCATCCCTTGGATATTTCTCATCTTTCGTAAGTTTTTTCGTTTCGTTTTGTTTAGATTTTATTTTTGTTAAATTATTGCGCCTCGAAGTTGTGAATTTGTGATAGTCAAGTTTTAAATGGTCGGATGAACATATTCTGGTTATGAATTATGAAATAATCGATTTCGTACGAGCTACACGAAAACTGTTTCTCTAAGGGGTTGTTTGGTTCGCAAAATGTTTTTGTAGTAATTGGAAGAGTAAAGTACACGGATGGTCCCTATGGTTTACCAAAATTGTGGGTTTGGTCCTTAACTTTCCAAAAGTATACGGATGGTCCATGTGGTTTGCGCTTTGTAATGCATTTAGTCCCCAACTTTTTTCCAGAAGTACATGAATGGTCTCTTGTCTTTTGCACTTTGTAACACACTTAGTCCTTAACAAAATGCGTTACATAGTGCAAACCACAGGAACCATCCGTATACTTTTGGAAAGCTAGAGACCAGATCCAAAATTTTGGTTAACCACAGGGACCAAATGGGCCCAAAAGAATTACCTATTTACCCCCCCCCCCCCCCCCACCACCCACCCACCCACCACACACACACACAAAACACACACTAATCTGAACTCTATCCTCCACTGTTGGTTTTATTTTGGCTTGTTATCTAATTCAATATCGCATAACCACTTTCACAATGCATTTCCACACTTGTAAAAACAAGTATGCAAACAATATAAATATCATGGTGAACTTTGTTATTGTTGAATATATGAAGTAGAATAATATAGTTAACACTTCATATATAGAAAAATGACAGGAATAGAATTCATGGTGAGCGAAGTTATGGAGCCGCACCTATTTGTGATGCGCAAGCAGAAGAGGGACGGTCCTGAGAAGGTCACTCCAATGCTTACCTACTATGTGCTTGACGGTTCAATATACCAAGCACCACAACTTTGCAATGTCTTTTCAGCTCGGGTTGTACGTACTGCTTCCCTCATTTGTATATTTTGTTAAGGTGGAAAATGGGCGGGTTGGGTAACTGGTAAAAAAGATAATTTTTGTGGGTCGAAACGGGTCAGTCCTTGTTAACCTGTAAAAAATTGTGTCCAAACTATTAAACTTTTTTTAATAAGCTGTATTAGATATTTAGATATAATGAGAAAAGTTATGTTATTTCAAAAAACAAAACAAAAAAGAGCCTGAGCCTGAGATCGAGAACGAGCCTAATAGGAAGTTCCAAGACCCAAGCTTCACTTATTCAGATCTAGTAGGCTCACGGGACTTAACGATCCTAGTATTTTATATAATTTTTTGTTTGACATATTAAATATATATACACATATAATTTATTGTTATATCTAAAATTATGATACATATGACTAATGATATATCATGTTATAACAAAATTATAATTATGAATGTATATAAATATAATTATAAAATATTTATGAACAAGTTATTAAATTAATAAAAATGTAATGAAAGAGCCGATCCCTAGCCGAGTTCAAGCTTGAAAATCAACTCGCGAGTTGATCTCAAGCTCGAGCTCTCAGAAGTTAAACTAGCCGAGCCCAAGCTCAGGGCTCGGCTCGTTTACACCCCTATGCCAAACTAATCTCAAATTCTTATTCGTCAAACCAAACTAAACCAAAAACATTAGTAAACTGCTTCATGCACAGTGAGAAATGTATCTGTTCATTTCTAGTATTACATTGGCTCAATACGCATAGATCGTGTGGCTAAATTCTGTTACAATTATTGTTGTATAAACAGGGACGTGCTTTATATTATATATCAAAGGCTTTTACAACTGCAGCCTCAAAGTTGGAGAAGGTTGGTTATGGTGAGCTTGGTATTCTTGTCAGATTCTAAGGTTGCAAGACGGATGGGTCAAACGGGTCGAAATCATTTCCATCCGTTTTTGTACTTTTACTAAATAAATAACATACTAAATATCATTACAATAGTAATAAACTAATAATCTAAATCTTTGAATAAAACGATGTAGATGGGTCGAAATTGCCACCTCCGTCAACATGGTTATTGTGAATCAAATGGGCCGAGATCATTTCGACTGTTACCTTTTTAACTATGAGTAAAGTACACGGATGGTCCCTGTGGTTTGACCAAAATTTTGGATTTGGTCCATAGATTTTCAAAAGTACATGGATGGTCCTTGTGGTTTGCACTTTGTAACACATTTAGTCCCCAACCAACAAATCTAAAGGTTTTAGCATGTCCAAGTTAGGGACTAAATGTGCGACAAAGTGCAAACCACGAGGACCATCCATGTACTTTTGGAAAAAAAAACCTGGGGACCAAATGCGTTACAAAGTGCAAACCACAAGGACCATCTGTGTACTTTTGGAAAGCTAGGGACTAAATCCAAAGTTTTGGTAAACCACATGAATCATGCGTGTACTTTACTCTTTAACTATCTTTTTCTGACAACTGAAACTGACCCCTTGATAATTAAGTGGATCGAAATTGCCACCTCCGTCAACAACCATAGTTATTGTGAATATTCACTTATCGATGAGTATGATGTAGTGGACTCAGAGGATGATAGCACATCACATGAACCAAAGGCTGCTAAGGAGACGATTGACTTTAAGGAAGTCAAACGAGTAGACCACATTCTTGCCTCGTTGCAACGCAAGGTAAACCGTGTCTTTTTATCATTATATTTCTGCTAAAAGTCAAACGGGTCGATTAGTTTATATTCAAATGCTTACAACGTCCTACTGATATATTTCAAATAGTTTTTGTAACAATATCTAAAAGAATTTATAATCGTTTTATTAAACTAAATTTTGCATACAGCTTCCGACTGCACCACCACCACCGCCATTCCCGGAGGGTTACACACCACCAACTGCAGAAGTAGAACAAGGCCCTGAAACCGAGCAAGCAGACCCTTCGGTCGACCCCATTCTTGACCAAGGTCCAGCGAAAAGAACAAAATATGCTTAATCTTGGTTACTTTAATCTTGAACAAGTAAGGTTTATAGTCTCAACTTCTAATGTAAGATTCTGTTGTATATTGATTATGATAATTGACGAAAAGCTTTTGTTGATTATAGTAGTTTGTTTATCAGTATAACTTTGGATCCAATATTTTGAACATTTTTTTTCTTCTCTGTTTAGAAATAAGGCCAGGGGGTGTGGCCTCGCGCCACCCCGCCACATCACCAATTTTGGCGCCCCTTGGCGCCCTCCCCCACCCCCTGCATGTTACCAAGGGGGTGCCACCCCTTGTCCGCCAGCACGCTAACAGCCATAAAATGGCTTTGATCGAGGCATTTGGTCAACAATGCCTTTGGGCAACGGTCATTTAAAAAAAAATTAAGTTTTTAAGTTTTATATTTTACCTATAAATACCTTACCCCTTTTATAAATTTTTCATCTCTTCTTCCTCTATTCTTTATCTAAAATCTTTACAATTTATTTCATAATCACACAATGTTTCCCAACAACCAAAACGCGTGGGATCCCAACCATCCGTTTTGGCAAAGTGTAGCAAACAATCCCAACAACCAGCAAGACGACCGTTACCGAAGAGACCCGCGAACGAGTGAGCTTAGGTATTATCCGATGTCACCTAGCACCCCAACATCCCCTCATCCGACCACGCTACCAATTCCCGTTTTTATGGATACTATTCCCAACCGCCATTTTCCCCCAAAACATACCCGAAACGGAATCCGTACCCGAAACCCAAACCGAACCAGAAACCCAACCCACTTCCTCAAAGGTGGACGATCAAGAAGGCACCGTAAGAAGGGTGTCGGTGGATTCGCTTGTTGCGAAACACGTGCTCCTAAGACGATCGAAAAGTGGACGTCAAAGCAAGAACTTGCGTTGTCACAAGCATGGCTTGACGTGTCGGTGGATTCGCTTGTTGCTAAATTTTCTCTCCATAAAGTTTTTTTTATATATTTTTATAAATATATTCTTATAGTTATACATTTATAAATATTTTTTTACAAATATACATTTATAATTATTTTGTATTTTTATAGCAACCGACAAAGATGTAAAAGTATTTTGGAGGCGTATACATTTTTGGAGGCGTGTACGTGAGAAATTTTTCGCCGCAATGGATCGTGGTGAATATCGTTCGGCCGACTCATTTTTGGGCAAGTGGACCGCAATGCGGACCAAGATTAGCAACTTCAACAACGTACATAATAATCTCGTCAACAATCTTAGAAGAAGAAGCGGTTCGAGCGACGTGGACATTATGACCGCCGCCCACAACGACTATAGATTGCATCATGGGCATGCGTTTGCGATGATACCTTCGTGAGAGCTTCTTCGCAAATCTCTCAAGTGGCATCTTGTACCGCCGTTTGATCCAACGGCCCATAGGTCAAAATGGTCCAAATCAACATCGACTACCGAACCATCCGAGTTCGATGCTCGTACTACTATTAACCTAAACGACGACTTCGAGGAATTTGAAGAACCGCAAGAGCTATTTCACCACCTATAAGTCTCTTTTCGAATTGGTTTCTTCCCCTGCAATTGTTTCTTTACCGTGTGTATCTTTCCTTCAAGGCCCTAACACTAGTAGAAAAACGATTATTAGCCGCTGTTAAAATGTTTTTTTTTTGTTTATAGACTCATCTTTTGGTTGAAGAATATGAGTCTGTGCTTGGGATGACAAAAGAGTTCTATAAGTTACCAAAATGGAAGCAAGATTTAAACAAGAAAAAGTCATGGGATGTAGGGGTGTAAACGAGTCGTGTCGAGTCCGAGCTCGACTGGGCTCGAGCTCGGTTTGTCATGTTTTTCTGAAGCTCAAGCTCGAGCTCGGCTCGGTTCGAGTTTACTTATTTGAGCTCGAGCTCGGCTCGCGAGTAAAACCTAAAGCTCGAGCTCGGCTCGAGCTATTTTGAGAACAACCTCAAACGAGCTAAAAGCTCGGCTTGAGCTCGTTTCAACATGGCTTAAACGAGCCAAAGCTCGGCTCGCCAATATTATATATAAAAAATAAAATTTTGTTTGGGCCTGTATAGGGTCGCGAGCCTAAACGAGCTTTGTATTTCAGGCTCGAGCTCGGGCTCGATAACAAAACGAGCTCTATTTCAGGCTTGAGCTTGGGCTCGTTAAAGCTCGGCTCGTTCGAGCTTTCAACCGAATCGATAATAAGTGGCTCTCGAGCCTCTGGGCTTGTTTACACCCTGGATGACCAATCAATTTTGATGTTTCACCCAATCAATTTGCCTAATCGGTATAATTTTTTATACCTCCAATATTTCAAGACTTCTAAGATTATACAAAAAAAAGTATGATTTTTTATATCTTTTTTGTTATTTTGCTTTGTCTTTTAACATTAAGAAGGCATTTTGTATTTAAACTAGTTTTTGCCCCGCCTGCGTTGTGGGGGTCTAAGCCGAATATTTCTCTCTCATAGCTTGTACATCTGTGTTTCATTTACGTGTACATACTACTCATAACACGATCTCAAAAAAATTATATCGAGTCAATCAATTAAAACAAAACACTACCACACTTTTATTAAAAAAACTAAAACGATGGAAAAACTAACGCTTGGCACGAATTAAAATTACATCGAGCCAAACAATTAAAACAAAACACTACCACACTCTTGTAAAAAAAAACGAATTCACTGGGGCAAAATCGTAATTTTACAAGGAAAAAACAAAAACAATGGCAAAATTATAAAATTGAGCTGAGGGCAAAATCGTAATTTGGCCAAGAGAAGAAAAAACAAAACCAATCGCAAAACTATAAATTTAAACGAGGCAAAATTGTAATTTGATTGAACCAATGGGGAAGTGTCAGACCGCTGTCTGACACTATTCCCCTCCATGATAAATGTATGTATATAGAACTAGGTTTTTCCCGGCACGCGTTGCGTGTCACTAAGCTGAATATTTCTTTCTCGTAACATGTACGTCTGTTTTTCGATTACTTGTACATACTACTCATAACACGATCTTAGAAAAAAATACATCGAGTCAACCAATTAAAACAAAACACTACCATACTTTTGTTTAAAAAAAACTAAAATGATAGAAAAACTATAATTTTAAACTGGGGCAAAATTGCAATTTTTCAGCACTAATGAGCGTGTGCCAGACAGCCACCTGACACGAATAAAAATTACACCGAACCATCCAATTAAAACAAAACACTACCATGGTTTTGTAAAAAAAACTAAAACGATGACATGACTGTAAATTTACACTAGTGAGAAAATCGTAATTTTACAGGTGATACAAAAAAGATGGCAAAACTGTAAATTTAAACTGAGGGTAAAATTGTAATTTGGATGGACCAATGGGGAAGTGCCAAGCAGTTGCCTGACACTATTCCCCTCCATGGAAAGTTTTGTAAAAAAAAAACTAAAACGATGGCATGACTGTAATTTGACATTGGGGGAAAAATCGTACTTTTACAGGGAAAAAAAAAAAAAAACAAAAACGATTGCTAACTGTAAATTTAAACTAAGGGCAAAATCGTAACATGGCTAGGAGAAGAAAAAAACTAAACCAATGACAAAACTATAAATTTAAATGGGGCAAAATCGTAATTTGACAGGACCAATGGGGAAGTCCAAGGCAGCTGTGTGGCACTATTTCCCACTCAAACGATGGCATGACTGTAATTTTACACTGGGGTAAAATCGTAATTTTACAAGGGAAAAAACAAAAACGATGGCAAAACTGTAAATTTAAACTGAGGGCAAAATAGTAATTTGGCTAGGAGAAGAAAAAAACAAAACCAATCACAAAATTGTAAATTTAAACAGGGCAAAATCGTAATTTGACTAGACCAAAGACCAATGGGGAAGTGTCAGGCACCTACCTCGCACTATTCCCCCAACTTGTAAATGTATATGTAGTATAACTAGTTTTTGTCACTAAGCCGAATACTTCTCTCTCATAACATGTACGTTTGTATTTCGGTTATTTATACATACTACTTGCTCATAACACGATCTCAAAAAAAAAAAAAAAAAGATGGAAAAATTATAATTTTAAACTGCGGAAAAAATTGTAATTATTCAGGTGAAAGGCAGTCATCTAGCACGAATAAAAATTACACCGAGTCAACTAATTAAAACAAAAGACTACAATAGTTTTGTAAAAAAAAAAAACTAAATTAGAAACGAGGGCAAAATTGTAATTTCGCTGAGAGGGAAAAAACAAAACCAATAGCAAAACTGTAAATTTAAACGAGGCAAAACCGTAATTTGGCTGGACCAATGGGGAAGTGCCAGGCAGCCACGTTGCGGGGCACCAAGCCGAATAGTTTTCTCTCATAACATGTACGTTTGTGTTTCCGTTACTTGCACACATTACTCATAACACTATCTCAAAATTTTTTTACATCAAGTCAACCTATTAAAACAAAACATCATCATACTTTTGTTAAAAAAAGTTAAAACGATGGAAAAACTTTAATTTTAAACTAGGGGTAAAATTGTAATTTTTCAGGACAAATGAGCTTGTGTCAAGCACCCGCCTGACACGAATAAAAATTACCCCGAGCAAACCAGTTAAAACAAAACACTACCATAGTTTTATAAAAAAAAAACACTAAAACAACGGCATGACTGTAATTTTACAATGGGGGGAAATCGTAATTTGTCTGGAAAAAAAACGACGACAAAACTGTAAATTTGAAATGAGGGCAAAACCGTAATTTGGCTAGGAGAAGAGAAAAACAAAACCAATAGCAAAACTGTAAATTTAAACGAGAAAAAAAATCATAATTTGGCTGGACCAATGGGGGAGTGCCAGACAGCTGGCTAACACTATTCCCCTACATATGAATTGTATTGTATATAAATATAAATATCTATATCTATATCTATATCTATATCTATATCTATACTACTTTATAATGCATATTAGAAGGACTTCTTAAAGTCCAAAAAAATTTCCTTAAAACACCCTTAATGCATAATGTACAAGTCTTTTAAACACAACAAACACATTTATAACCTCACTTTCCACATATCTATATCTATATCTATATCTATATCTATATCTATATCTATACTACTTTATAATGCATATTAGAAGGACTTCTTAAAGTCCAAAAAAATTTCCTTAAAACACCCTTAATGCATAATGTACAAGTCTTTTAAACACAACAAACACATTTATAACCTCACTTTCCACATATACCCTTACTAACTCAAACAAAAACACAGATATCATGATCTACCGTCCATCACTTCACATGGATCATGATCCTACCGTCCATCAACTTCACACGGATCATGATCCGCACATTTACTTTTGAAAGCTGTAGTGTTCTTCTCTGCACCATATTCCTCTGTCCTACTCGCCAGATCTAGATCTGCACCAAATTCCTCTCTCTGCACTTTCAAAATTTGAATTCCCAAGTGGAAAGAGAGGAGAGGGAGACAGAGAGAGAACGAGAAATAGAGAGGGGAGATGCGGCGGAGAAGGAGAGATGACGGCATGAGAAACCCTAAATACCAAATCGTTCAGATCTTGAAGGATTTTCGATACGAGGAGCTACAAGAGGAGAGAAAGAGATATATCGGTGATGATGATGGATGCTCGATGTGTTGCTCGATGAAGGGTTTCAGCCAAATCGCTTCTCTCTTCTAATCGCCTGCTCTAAGAATTTCACGATCAAGGTAAAAATCGTTTTTCTCTATGTATTGCATCTAAATGTTTCAATGTTTATGTTGAATCTTGATATTACAATACGTTATAACCCATTTCCATATCCACAATCTATATACTACTTTTTTTCCAGACTTGAAGCCTACTAACCCTAGATCTCATCTACATTCTCCACCATTGGCTTCATTCTATCTTAAATGGTAATCAAATATGAGAAATCGATGGTTTTTGTGATTCAAAGTTTGTTCATCTTCCAAACACTAATTTTTCCCTTCCATCACCAAATTCGCGGATTCAATAACCCGTTTCAAGTTAAAACCCCTAACTATGAGCATTTCATCTTCAGATCTGTTGTTGCTTTGGTTAATCTAATCTTGGGAAATCCGTTTCTAGATCTCATTTCATTCAGGTACGATGATGCTTCATATATTGTATTTTTTGGTAAATCGATAAATTAGTTTTAGTGTTTGTTATTTTTGTTATCTTTTCTGATTGTTACTTCCCCTGCTATATAGTAAGTCCCGTTTTTAAATCCGTACACGTTTTCAGCTGGCAGATTGACCACTGAGACGAAATGGTCCCGTTTCACTTGTTGACTTTTATATCCTTGACCGATTTCAGAAACAACAATGTTTTATATTACTGGTCAGTAAAAAAGAATCAACTTATTGTATATGTGTGCAGTAGCTTATGGTTAAGTCACATTTAAAGACAACATCCGAGAAATTTATGTTCGATTCATCGTTGATAGAATATCAACTTTAGAGTATGTGCTTTCGAGTCTACAAAGGATATTCATGTTGAATTGATTCAAAAGTAGGAGGTCCAGTCATGCATGTTGAATCTAGAATGATTTTCTGTTTATAAGTAGAAAAAAAGTGTAAAAATTTCAAAGTTAAATTATGTGATGATAGAAGAATTAACCTTGTGTTTGGGACCAGCTTTGCAAATGAATATGAACTCATCAGGCAATCACCAGTGTCTGTATAGCAGCAAGTTAACGAAAGGTACAGATCATTGTAAGATGCTTGACATATATCTAAATTTGCCAGCTTCTTCTAATGAAACGGAAGAACTGTCAACTCACAACATCACCAACTCTGATGATGAGGCCCTGTCACGGCATGCTGGAACGGGAATCAGAATTTCAGAATCATTGAATGGCGGGCCATATAATGATGATTCGGACACCAAGGATTCTAATAAAAAAGATGCCTCTAGGAAGCAGTAAGTTATCAATCAAATGTGTGTCTATGTTTATGGTGTATACCTTGATTATCTACAATGATGTACAAGTGTATTATGCGGTTCTCGCAGTTCTCAACATAATGTTAGCTCTGAAAATAACGCGTCTGATTATACGGTAGTGTTCAAATCAGACTCTAGAAATATGTTGGGAACTTCAAGAACCACATAATACATTGCACTTGGTGCTTTGAATGTCATACATAAGACGGTTACGTAACCGCCACATTTTATCTCTTCCCCTACCTTGATTCACGGATGAGCTCGGTACCGGTACCGAAAATACCGATCCCGAAAATTGCCAAAATTGGATACCGGTACCGAAAATGCTCGGTACGGTATTTGAAGGTAAAAATCGGTTAAATACCGGTACCCGAATAATAATCATAAGAGTTGAGTTAAATGCTAATATAAGAATTTGGTGTAACATTTGTATTATTTGCAGCTTTACACTAGGTTTTTTATCCCGATTGATATAAAAACTGTCTTATTTTGGTATTTAATCATTTAATGAGTTAATGCATTGGCATTTCTTCAGATGACTTCTATAACTAGAACATGGTCAAGATATGGTACTGTGATGGTGCATCTTTACTGGGCACCCTGAAAGCGGGCGAAAAGTACTTTCTTTTTTCTTTTTGTAAATTGTGGATTTTTCTTTCAAGTATGGCAGTTTAGCATTGGTTGGGTATATGGGTTGGATCGGCTCCCTTAGCTGATGGGTTTCCTTCTCTATTTGCACCAATATTTAGCTAAAAGGTTGTACATGTAAGTAATTTATACATTAAATCAATGTATTATATGGCTATATTTTGGGTAGGGGATGCTAAAAACCTACGGGACCAGGGGCGGACCTAGGTTATGCCCAAGGTGGGCGGGCGCACCCCTTGGAAAAAAAAATTTAGTGTATATTTTAGGCAAAAAACCCGACCGCACCCCTTGAAAATATGGTTGAGCCACTCATCCGCACCCCCAACAAATAATTCCTGGGTCCGCCACTGTGCGGGACATATAAAATATAGAAGTACAATGCACTTTGTGTACGAAAAGCCTTCCACTTTTGCGCTTCGGTTTTAGACCTTCTCGCCTCAGTGCACTTTTCGCTTTTAAACAAAAAAAAAAAGTTCACATGCTTTGACTCGTAATGTTGATGCAGGTTTTATCCGATGATGAAAAATGATACAAATATGATAAGCATGGAGAGGCTAGGCTTAAATGTTGCATGGGAGCCACAAAGGGCAGTGGTGATGGCAGGGGAGCCACAAGGGGCGGTTCCTTCTCTAAAGATACTAAAATCGAGCTTATAAATTGGACACTTGTATCGTTAACATATCTGTATGTTTGTTTCCTTGAATTACCTTATCTTATATTATAAGATACACAAAAAAGGTTTTTGCTGACAAGGTCTCATTGGGAACAATACCTTTGTCACACATGTTCTTTTTGTGTTACATGTAATGGATACGGGCATGTAAGGAAGTCTTAAAAAGGTTAGCCTTGGCTGGAGTAGAGTGGTAGACTTGGGCAGCCGGTTAAGGGTCCAGTCACAGGGTTCTGGTGATCTTTTTTTAATGGTTTGATGAGTTTCTAGGTCATATATTAAAATTGGAGAACCCAGATATTCTTTATGATGTATTCATGACCTATAACCGATTTGTGACCCGAAAGTATAGAAACCAAGTGGGGTAGGTTTTAACCTGTCGATTCCTAGAGGCCGCTTTTTTAAGGTTGTTAATGACGTCTTACCCTTGGTACCAGGTAAGTTTATACACGAATCTTGGGTCTGTGGGGACTTAATTCAAATTCACATCCTTGCTGATTGTAGATGTTTGGTGTGTAGTGCTGTCATCTACTAACAGTTGATAATACTGGTTTGTTTATTCTCATGTGCACTTGATCTGTTAGTTTGTGGTATTAGAGGTTGTTGCTAAATTACTTGAAAGATAAAACTAGAATACTTTATTTATTGGTGATAAAACAAAGGAATATGACATCCAAATTCTAACACCCGAATGATACTGAAATACACACAAATCAATTACCAACCCCTAAAAAACATCACTACTCCCCTTTAACTTTTGACTTTAAAAGTTGACTTTCAATTTTCATCCATTTCTTCATCGTAGTCATTTACTTCAACTTCATCAATGATGTTGATATTCAAACACCAAGTAAAAAATTATCCTTTTTAGCATAAATCCTTTATAAACATTAAAGATTATAAATTATGAATATGTATACCTCAATATTTTAAATATTTTGGTCTAAAAATTATATTATTTAGCATAAATCTTTTAAAACATTCAAGATTATAAATTATTTTTCCCTAAAAATTTATGAACTCGGGCTTAGCCAGTCATTGGTCCACATTGTTCTTCAAGATTGGATCAGACATGCAGTCGGGAAGCCACCATTTATTAGGCATTTAATTACTGGTCTTGGTTGCGCCTGCTGCTACAAAGAGACGTTCTTCACGTGAGGATTGATAAACTAACACAAAATGAGTACTACTTTGTAAATTGTCGCCGCTGCCGCATCGTGCGGGTTTCGTACTACCAAACCACTGCCACCCACAGCCGCCGCTGCCGCCACCACCCGCCGCCGCGTCGCGTGGGTCTCGTACTCGATTGACATAATGGAGGTAGTGTAGCTTTGTGTAGAGTAGATTTGTTGTTGAAACTTGTAGCTTTGTGAAATTTGAGTACAAGTTTCAACAAGTCTCAGTACATCGACCGGGTTAAAGTTGAAATTTGAGGTAATGTAGCTTTGTGTAGAGTAGATTTGTTGTTGAAACTTGTGATTTGTACTCTGAATATTTTGTTACACCTGCAAAGTGTTGTAGCATATGCTGGTTTAACTTGGTCATATTTAGGCGCTGTCAACATAAACAAGTAATACTTTTCTCACCATCCGAGATAGTTGGATTAATGAGACGAATTTAGCTTCCACCATAGTTATTAAAGGCGCGAGGCGCACTCACGCACTCCCTTAGAATTACTACAAGTGTTGTGTTTTCCGTTGCATCGCGAAATTGGTTTTGGTTATGGCTCAAAACCAAACCGCCCCGTACATAGCCCTAAACTCACCAACATAAGTGATATGTTTCCCGCCACATCGCGCGGGTAAACGGCTAGTAAATATAAATATAAATTTCATTACACAATGGATAAGGACTCATGCCCAGGGGCCTTTACCCATACTAAAGCAATGGTTTTGGGCCTCCATTTGGATATGACCTCCATTTCAAGATACAAATATTATAGAGTTAAGTGTCATTTTAGTCCTTGTGATTTGGGTCATTTTATTAGTTTAGTCCAAATGTTTCATTTTTCGCCTGTGGGTTCAAAAATGTTTCACCCTTGCCATTTTAATCCACTTGGTTAACTTCATGCATTTTTTATGTGAACGAGAAGGGCAATTCGGTCATTTTATATGGCCGAATTGCCCTTCTAGTTAATAGAATTACATATAACTTGACCGAATTGCCCTTCTTGTTAACAGAAAAATGGATGAAGTTAACCCAGTGGACTAAAATGGCAACAGTGAAACCTTTTTGGACCCACAGACGAAAAACGAAACATTTGGACTAAACTGACAAAATGACACAAACCACCGAGACTAAAATGGCATTTAACTCAATGTTTTATATATATAAATAGTGCCCTGCAGCCCTGCTCATCAACATTCAAGAGTGTCTACTGGTTTGGTAGTAAATGAACGTGTGAGTTAAAACAATGATCTAGAGTTCGATCCTTGTTGTTGGGCCTTCTTGTTTTTATTCCTTTTGTAAGCCCACAAAATTCCTTGATACTCCCTGTGTTTCTTTAGTTTGTTTTTTATGGTCAAAATCACAAAAAAGCACACTTCAGCTCTCAATTCATAAATGATGAAATTTCTCATCTTTGATTTCATCAAATAATAGAGTTAATATTTTTTGTTTATCATATACTTTGTTAAATGCGAGTGTTCTATATCTAAATCGGTTACACAATCTTGAAATTATTGATTTATAGCATAATCTTTAGAGAGCTTGTATGGGCTCTGAATTTTTATTTTGCTTTGGGCCTTCAAAACGGTTAAGGCTACCCTCCTCATTACTTGTCACAATCTATTAGTTCAGTGTTTTTAATATATATTTTAGCACTTGAAGATAACATGTTGTTGAAAAATTGGCTCTATACTGTAGGAATAAAACTTTGCATGAAGGAAAAAAGTTATTATAAATGAAAAGGTTGTTGTATATGATAATCGTTTAATAGTAGTTTAACATCTCAGTTTTTTAACTATTTGATTGTTTTGGGTATGTTTCTTGAGAAATTTTATATATATATATATATATATATATATATTATACTAGGTTAGAACCCCGTGTATTACACGGGTTAAATAAATGTAATATTATATATTAAATAATAAAAAGTTATATCTTTATGAAACTCTTATATTGTACGGGTTAAATAAATGTAATTTTATATATCAAATAATAAAAAAAGTTATATCTTTAAAAACCATGTGTATTACACAGATTAAATAAATGTAATTTTGTATACTAAATACTAAAAAAGTCGTATCTTTAAAAAACCCGTGTATAATCGGGTCGAATAAATCTACCAAATGATAAAAAAAATTACATCATTAAAAACTCCGTATATTACACGTGTTGAATATCTATACTATTATAAAAAGAAGAAGTGATGTACTGAAATGTAATTTTACATCATGTATAAATTTTATAACATCATGTACAAGAAAATGAAGCATGTTGAAATGGTATAATCACCAAAGTTTAAGACGTCCGATTATACACAGACCGATCATTCTCTTCCCCTCAATCTCAATGTATTCAGCTAGTAGATGCCCCGCCCGCGTTGCGGGGCGATGGCCGAATAATTCTAAATCAATTACAAAAAGACTACTATAATTTTGCTATGAAAAAAAAAAACGATGATATGACCATAAATTTGGGCTTCTCTCTCATGACATGTATGTCTGTACAGAGGGCAAAATCGTATTCATATTTTGAACCAGAGGCGAAATCATATTTTTAAACTGAGAGCAAAATCATATTTTTTAGCTAGGGAGAAAAACATATTTTCATTTTGAACGGTGGGCAAAAGCGTAATCTTGAGCTGAGGACAGAATCGTAATTTTGAGCTAGAGGAAAAAACAACATTTTATTTTTAGCTAGGGGCAAAACTGTAATTTTAAACGGAGGGCGAAACCGTAATTTTAAACTGGGAACAAAATCGAAAGTGAGTTTTTGAACCGAGGGCAAAAGCGTAATCTTAAGTTAGCGGGAAAATTATAATTTTATTTTTAGGCGGGGGCAAAATCGTAATTTTAAACAAAGAATGAAATCATAATTTTAAACTGGGAATAAAATTAAATTAAAACTGGGCTGGTCCGATAGGGAAGTGCCAGACAAATTTTGAACTGGGGGCAAAAACGTAATTTTACACGGAGGGCGAAACCGTAATTTTAAACTGGGAACAAAAGTAAAAGCGAGGTTTTGAACCGAGGGCAAAAGCGTAATTTTGAGCTAGGGGCAAGATTATAATTTTACTTTGCGCTGGGGCCAAAAACGTAATTTTACACAAAGGACGAAAGCGTAATTTTAAACTGTAAATAAAATTAATTTAAAAAGAAGTTGGTCCAATGGAGGAAATTTTTTTCCTATCGGTCCTTTATGCTTTTTCTCTTTGGTCCCTTTAGGTTTCAACTTTTATTGCTCCAGTTCTTCTTCTTTTTTAATATACTTATTATTTTTCTATATAATATACGTTTTCAACCTATTTTCAACATTCTAGCTTTACCCATGTATCATATACTAGTCGTTTACCCGCGCGATGCGGCGGGAAACATATCATTTAGGTTGGTGAGTTTTTAGGGCTATGTACGGGGCGGTTCTCGTTTTCCAGATAATTTATCAGTCGTCTCGTGATATATTGTATGGTACTTGAGTTAGTTTTCTTAACCGGGTCGGGTCTTAAGGGGTAACAAGCGACATTGATTTTTCTGAGAATTTCGTTTTAAGTGGCCTAAATGGATCCCAAAAAAATGCAATATTTTCGTGTGGAGGGCGGCTACGGGGCCCATTCTGACAGTCGACGCGCTAGTAAAACGGAACTGTTACAATGGAGAGGATGTGTGCCTTCTTTGCGAAGACGGGCCGGAATACGCTGATCACTTGTTTTGCTTGTGGCTGTTGTGCTTTGGAACCAGTTGGCCTCGTGTTGTAAGGGGAGCCCAATTTATGTGTTTACTACAAAAGACCTTCTGATCTTTAGGATTTCGTTGGGTTGGGATCGCATGCTAAGGAGGTTTTTCATGGTTTAGTTGTGGTGGGGTGTTGGGTGATTTGGAAAGCTGGGAACGAAAGAAGATTTTCAAACACAAGATTAAATGCTGGGAAGCTGATTCAAGACGTAAAAGTTATTTTTTTTTATGGCATAAGATACAAGAATAGATCGATTTCGTGGTATAGGTTGTTGTTCTGTGTGGCCGCCCCTATATTTGGGGGTGCGTCGTTTGGTTATAAAAGTTTAATGTTCAAAAGAGAAAAACCAAAACAAGATTTTGAAAAAGTTTAGATGTATGCTTTCTTTCTTAAATTTAAACCTTGTCAAATAAGTTTAGCACTTTAATCGCCTTAACCAGTGAACACTATAATATTAAAATCTTATATAAGTTTAGGCAAGAAAAAAACACTTTAAACCCTTTTAGCAATTAAAATATATAACAGTCTCAGCATAATAATATCATCATTAGCATTTAGCAACACCACCATATTGCTCATATTTGAAATCATAATATCAATACTCAAATCATAATTCAAGAACATAAACCAACCAAATCAATCTGAATCCGAATCTGTGAAATTCACATCACTGCTGGAGCCGTTCACATATCTCTGCAAGATCACCGTTCAACTCTACATTCCAACTCCATTAAATGATAAGATGAGTGAGCGCCTTACATTTTGCGAGGATTTCAGAGACACCCGAATCACCAAACCGACCGAAACATAGCTCAATATGCTGCAGATGTGGCATGGTGTCAGCTATGGCTTTGGCTTCGAAATCATCAGGCAACTGACAACTGGTCTTCGAATGCAGGCATATTTCTTTTCAAGTGAAGCAATGACTTGCATTGGTAACCGAATGTTTTAAGGCCTTCGCTTGTGATGTTGATGCAATGGCTCACATCCAAGATGGTGAGATTTGGCAATGGCTTTATGTGCTTCGATACGAGTTTGTCAGTGATATCAGTCATCAGCATTTGCAGCACTTTTAGGAATTTCCACTGAGAAAAAAAAAAAGACATAGCATTGGACAGTTTCAACGGTCAAATACACAGTTTTGAGTTCAGAATCACATGGGTTAACTTTGACCCAATTATTAACAGGTCAGTTACAGTTGTATTATATCTGCAATGGCTCAAACGAAGTAAAACTGTAAACTTAGCTTCTCAGTTGATTGGTTTATTGTTCTAAAATCATATATCAATACTCGAATCAAATTATAAAATATATATTGCTCAATATTTTAAACTTAGCTAAAAGGAAACTATGTATATTTTAAACTCTAATGATTAACTGAACAATATAGATTTTATATTCCTGTTTAGATACCATGTTGTTTACGAAACTAAAAAAAGTGGATAAGTCGATCTAACCTGCTGGTTTGATTATTGAACCTGTAACTAATTTTGAATTCAAATAAAATAGCATTGATCTTAAATTATTGTGGAACAAAGATTACCATATTATGGATTCATATTTCTTTATATTAGGGTTGCAAACGAACTGAACGATTCGTGTCCGTTTGTTAAGGAAATACATGTGTTCACGAACAGTTCATAAACACTTACCGAACGGGATTTTTTTGTTCGTGTTCACGAACATTCCATTACATTAAACGAACGGACACAAATGAACTTCCCGCCGAACGGTTCATGGACTGTTCGCTGAAAGTTTAGTTCGTTTGCAGCCCTATTTATAAGCTCTAAAGAAGAAGTATAGTTTGATAATATGGTTGTACATGACTATGCAGAAGCACAGAGGTGTGTCTGATCCTCTTGAAGTCGTTGCAGGAGAGATATCCGATGAATCCATCTTATTATGCTTAGATGAGTTCATGGTATGTGCGTGTTTTTTTCAGTATATACCAGTTTTTTTTATTTATTAACGGGTCATTGATTATTCTTCCGCTTATGTTATTCTTAGGTTATCGATGTAGCCGATGCTTTAATACTAAACCGTTTATTTAGCCATCTTTTTACCAATGGTGCTGTAAGTGACTATTGGGTTCTGTTACAAGCATTTACTAAGGGTGAATGACGTTAATGTTCGAGTTAAGAAAGCTGCACGGTTTATTTTATTGTTTGTGATGGAAGTATAGATACTTGTTGCTACATCGAACCGTGCTCCAGACAATCTTTATGAAGGCGGATTGCAAAGAGACATTCTTTTACCGTTCATCGCCACTCTAAAGGTAGTTTAAAAAATATTGCACTTTGACCCATTCACAAGTTCATGAATTATTCATTTTAATCTTGCGTTCTTGCCCGTTTATCTTGTTAATTATCATGTTATTGTTTCGTTGATCTCAGGGGCCCCTATGCAGGTATTATCTATATAATTATATGTATACATGTATATTCATTTGCAAGTATCTATTCCAACTAGAGGTAAAAAAGACGGGTTGGCTGGATAATGGGTCAAAACAAATGTTAGTTAAAAAGAGTCATTTTAGTATGGGTCAAAAAGAGACATTTTCGAAAGCCATACAAAGTGTATTAAGAGGCATACGATTATATTAGTAATCATGTTAAGTAAGTTCATTATTTTTGTAATTCTAAAATATGGATAAAAAGTGTTGACGGGTCAACCAAACCGTACCTATTTTCACATCTATGTTGTACGAGGTACATACCTTGGTAGTGATGTGTGTTTGGTCTTTGATTTTTGTTGTTATAATGTAATATATGGTTGTACACAGGTCAAGGTCTTCAGGGAACAGTGCTTCCCGGATGCATGGAAACGTTTGAGACATCGTTTCCACTAGAGGGTGGAAGGGAACAGATTTCGGTAATGAGCTAAAGGTTGCTTGTTTGGGCTCTAAGAAGAACTTCTGCATAATTGAAGGTAAACTGGATTATTTTGTTTTTGTTTCTCGCTTATTACTCTTAAAAGGAACAGATGATTCATTTACTTGTGTTGATATTTGCAGAGGTAATGAAGCTTGGGAATTCCACTCTCATTAATGAGCGGTATTTGGATCTTCAAAAGAATAAGAAAAGCCAAATTTTAAAAAAGAAGGTATATGTTAATCTTTGCTTATTATCCAGCTGCTGTGTATACATGTTTATGTCCTTTTTTATGAATGCTAATAAGTTTTGATTCAAACGAGACATCGGTGAAGCAACTAAGGATGTAATAACAGTACTTACGGGCCGTATGATCACCAAACTTATATTGTAAAAAAAACCTGACCCGACCCGAAACCCGTTCCGACTCGGACCCGACCCGAAGCCCTACCTGACCCGGACCCGTTTTGACCCATGACCTGACCAGACCCGTTTGCCAGGTCTACGTTATGGTAAGGATCTTTCACGAATATAATATATGTACATAATCCTATATTTCTAAAAAAACAAATAAAAGATTTCGAACCTTTATGCCAACCAATATTGTCCATTTTTCTCATAAAGAGCACACTGATCATGTTTTTGGTAGGCGAGGAATTTCTTATGTCCTCGTATACCTTATTTGAGCGCAACGATGTGGGATTTACCCTAAGTGTTACAATTTTTTTTATTCTATAATTTTTAACCAGAATCTGATTTTGCAGGACACTGAAAGATTTGTGAGCAGGGAAGAAGGCATTGCTCTTGCCAAAGAGCTCAAATGTTTATTTCTTGAGTGTAGCGCGAGAACTCGGGAAAATGTACACCAATGTTTTGAAGAGCTTGCATTTAAGGTAACAATAGAATTTATAACTCATCCTCTTTGGTTATATAATCAAATAAATGGGTCAAATTGTATAAGAGCCAACCAATTTTGGTCTGATTCTCTATATTTATTCTTCATCCTTGTTTTCACCTTAAAAAATAACCAACCTTTTGAAAACTCTTGATAAAAGAATGCCCCTTATGTAAAGAAAACTTGATTTTAGGTATTCTGACCCGGTTATCTATATGACGTGGCAGCTGACGTGTCTTTAACTTTAATTTTTTTCCAAATAATAGGCTCAAGTTAACTTATAAAGAGTTCAAGCTCTACTTGTCTCGAGTTTTATATATGCAACAATAATTTCGTATCTGAGAAATTTTTTATTTTTTTTAATTTTAACTACACATATAGCGATACATTATCGTATGTATTTTTTAATAAACTCATCTAAGCTAATGAGTTTAATCGACTTCAATATATGAAGGTTGAGTTTGAGCTCATTAATAAAACAAACTCGTAATGAGGATCAAGCTCTATTCGAGTTCGTTTACGCTCAAATCAAACTTTAATGATTCAAGCTCCAGTAACTCATAAACAACTTGGTTCAGTTACACTCCTACCTAATAACATGAGTAGCCAAAGGCCTTCTGGTCCAACGACACATCTGTGTCTGCGTCAACCCAGTAATGGACGGCTGTAATTCCGTCTAAGGTATGGATATATGCCCGGGCTATGAAGAGACATTCCACTGGAGCCCAAGCCCGAGCCTAAAAAAACAAGCTCGTTTAGTAAACGAGCCCGAGCTTCTGTAACTTATGTTGGCCTTCTTCACAAGTGTTTATTGGTATATTTTTCAGTCAACCAAAAGAGCAGGATGGGTGAAAAGAGACATTGTGGGCCCTGAATCTATTGCAGATTACATGTATAGAATGGGGTTAATGGCTCTTATTGCCAATGATACTCCTGGAGTCAACGAGACAAGTTAGTATTTATTCTTGTTCAATAAAATTCATTTTGTTTTGAAAGCTTGGAAGTACTTGTGAATTTTTACTTGTTGTAGCAATATACCATATGTACAAATTCGTTGTCATTTTGGTAACAATTTTGATTAAGTATATGATGGTTTATTTGAGGCTCACATGTTATTTTTAATTAATGTAGCAGGTTAGTGTGTGTTAAATAGGTTTTATTAAATAAAACTAATTTAGAAGTGTTATTTATCCGCTAAAGTAATTTAGGAGGCTGTGAATTAAAAGTACACGTCAAGCAACTTGCAACTAGGGTGTAAATGAGCCAAGCCCTGCGTGAGCTACTAAAGACCGACTCACACAAAAAGCTCGAATCAAGCTGAGCTTGAACGAGCTCGGGCCGAGCTCAAGCTTGAATTGGAACTTGTTTGTTTAATTATTTTGTGTACTTTCATAATTTTTGTATCTGTTGATCTTTAGGTCAAGTAGTTACCATTCACCAAGCTAGCGAGTTGGAAACAAGGTTGACCACTTCATCAAAGGTGAACCAACTAGCCATTTTGTACTTCACGGCTACATGGTGAACTCGGTAACCCGGGCGATCAAATGGCTGCCTATGGTCAACTCGGTAACCTGGGCAATTAACAAGCACCTTTCCTCAAAGTCCCACCAAGTTTTTTCAAACTTTGCTATATCCCTTGGTGTAACGGTATTAACTTGTACATCATGTTTTAAATGCGGTGTATTTGTTTGAATGACAAATCTTTTGTTTTTTGTAACTTTTATTATTTTAGAAATATACCAATATGGTAATCTACATTACGGGTATAACAGATAGTAAGTGTTGCGGGTAAGTTTATGATACGCTCACGCCCTCGTACTATCGATTCCGCCGCAACGCGCGGGTCTCCCACTAGTAGATCTAAAAAAGAGTTATATCTTTAAAAACCATGTGTATTACACAGATTAAATAAATGTAATTTTGTATGTTAAATACTAGAAACGTCGTATCTTTAAAAAACCCGTGTATAGTCGGGTTGAAAAATCTACCAAATAATAAAAAAAATTATATCCTTAAAAACCTCGTTTATTACACGTGTTGAATAAATTTAATTTTACATAGCAAATGATAAAAAAAAGTTATATCTTTAAAAACTTCGTGTATTAGGGTTATATAAATGTAACTTTGTATAGTAAATAATAAAAGTTAAATTTTTAAAAACCCTGTGTTTTACACGAGTTGAATAAATATAATTTTGTATACCAAATAATAAAAAAAGTTATATTTTTAATAAATTAGGATAACATTTAATATTAATTTATTATTTATATATTTAATGTAAGATAAGTAGGAAAGATAAGTATTTTTTTTTTAAATATATTAAATTAACAATTTAGATTTGAGGATAATATTTTATTAAAATATGATAATATTTAATATTAATTTATTATTAGTTAAAATAAGATAAGTATATATTTGAGGATGCCTTTAATGAATGACATGCGTTCAAAAGTTGTTTATTTTATTATAGTAGATAGATCTAAATATTAATAAAAGACTACAAATAATGACACATGGCATTCTCTCTTTCAACCTTATAAATTTTACTTATATTTATTTAATATATTTCTTTTAATATTAATAATAAATATATAATATCAGTTATCTTTATCTTTATCCTTATCTTTATTTTAATATTAATAAATTCAATTAATAATTGATAATATTATAAATATCTAAATCTAACATCTAATAAATTATTAATATCTTTTAAACTAATATGAAAATAATTAATTCATAATTATTAAACTAATCAAAGAATAATAAATAATTTGAAACCATATCATGTGTTATGCAGATAATAAATAAATATTTAACCATTAACTAGAGTTTACTCTATTAATATAATAGTTTATTCAAGTTTTACAAAAATAATTTTTTTTTGTAATTTATGGTGTTGTATCTCATGTATAGAGTTTTTTTTTTCTTTTTTCATTTCTAACCCAAAACTTTTACTCTTTTGCAATTTAGACCCTTTGTTTTTTTTTACTTTTAACCTAAAGTTTTTCATCTTTTGCAATTTAACCCCAACTCTTTTTATTTTTCAATTTTGGTCTACCATACTTTTCATCATTCCCAAGTTTTTCGTTTCTTTCTAAATTTTGTGAGTTAACGCACCGCAACGTGCGTATAGGGTTCAATATTTTTTCGTGTATTTTTTCCCGTTTGGCCTGTCGCAACACATCGATATTTCTCCATTTGACAACTTCGCCGCAACGCGCGGGTCATGGATTGCCTTAGTTATTTTTTCTATGTTTTAAGTTCTGTTTAACTTCTCTGCAACAAGCGTGCGTGATTCAAATATTTTACGTCTGTTTTTCGCTTCACTTTATTTTTTTCCGTTTTTATTTATTTTGTTTTTACGAGCTTTTCTGATGTTGGTGATCGCTGATAGTAATATAGCATTGGTACTACTTGACACAGTTTTACAACAACCGCAGCAACGCGGGGGCTTAATACTAGTATATATATATATATATTATATATTAAAAATAGAAGCTAATGAATCTAATGAATAGTAATTTTAATATTATAATAATATATAGTTTTTTAATACTTTTATTATTTTAATATTACAATAATAGTTATTTTCTTTACTTTTTCATTTAATCATTTTTTTATTATTATATATTTTTATATATTAAAAATATAAGCTAATGAATAGTAATTTTAATATTACAATAATAGTTATTTTCTTTACTTTTTAATTTAATCATTTTTTTTAATATTACAGGTTGGGATAAGCTTGGTGTCAACCGGTATCGAGCCACTACTGGTATAAAAAATACTGGTACGGTCCTGTTCAGTATCGGTACATTAAGGTGAAAACCGATTCTAATACAGAAAACACCAAAAGTTGGTTCCGAATTCATTAATTTTAATCAGAGAATGACAATACTCGCATATTGACATACTCACTTATGCGTTAAAGAAAAGAAGATACAAGAAATCATGTAATTTTTCAATATATCTTTTAAACTGGTTTGTATCGAAGAGCTTTGCCTAAAACTTGTTTTTTGCAATGTTTTTGCCCTTAATTCCTTAAACCCGATTTTGCCCCTTAAGTTTTTTAGTTTACTATACTTGATACATTTCCACGATTTAACTTATCATTATATACTATTTTATCTTTATTAACAATAACAATAAGCATTGAAAGTTACTTTTTAACACGTTAATAAAATTAAAATATTCTAAAAATTGAATTAAATTGTTGAGCAAGTACAAAAGAATCTAAGAATTACTAATCCTAAAATAATGGATTATAAGTTGCTAATAAGATAGTGGTGGATTGGTTGGTGAAAAAATTGGTGTTTTTTATGGCCCAGGTTCAATTCCCACTCTTTTCGTTATTTTTTTGTGGCATCCAGGTGAAGAGCGAATACGGGTGGCGCCAGTTCGACTTATATGAGAGGCGATGTTTTACCGATTATCTCACTGGCGTGCCTTCGGGCGGGTGGAGGTCGGGTTTCCACGCATATGGAGAGAGCCAAGGGGCTGGCGGCGGTCGAGTAATCGACCTTGACCGTAGAGCCCGATGTCACGATGATTGCCACATCGTTCCTTGCCGTTAAAAAAAGTTGCTAAAAATAAAATTAAGAGTAAACTGCCATTTTGGTCCTTGTGGTTTGGGCACTTTTGCCATTTTAGTCCAAATCTCAATCTTTTTAAATCTGGGTCCCTGTGGTTTCTTTTTTGTTGCCATTTTGGTCCAAAACTCAAATCAGGTCAGATTTATCAAAAAAATACCCAGCTATTTTGTCCTTTTCTGAAGGGGTAAAATCGTCATTATATAAAAAAAATGCTATTTTGTCCTTTCCTCAATCTCTCTCTCTCTCTCTCTCTCTAAACAACACTGTCCCCCCCCCCTCTCTCTCTCTCTCTCTCTCTTCTCTCTCTCTTCTTGATCTTCAAAATCTTAAATCATTTGCAACAGAACCCTCCTTATTTCAAGAACCAAAATCACAAAATCTTGAAGACCATCATCTAAAACACAGAGCATCTGCATATACCATCGCAGACCGCAGCAGCTGATTCAGAATTAACCGAATTCGACAAAATCGAGTTCAAGTTACTGCAACCCATCATCTCTCGATGAACCTGGTTTCGTTCAATTGGGTTTCAAAAGATAATTTCGAGTTCAAGTTACTAAAACACATGGCAGACCATCATCTTATTCAAAGTTACTAAAACACGCCAAAAGATGTATCACCAGTCATCTCAGCACTTTGAGTTTCAAGTTTCTGCAACCCATTAACTCTTGATACAAACCCTAAAAATTCAAATCCACAAATTCAACTTCAAACCAAACCAAACAAACATGTATCACCAGTCATCTCAGCACTTCGATTTGGAACAAGACAATACTACTTCAGGATTTAATGGTGGAGAACAAACTTCATGGCTTTTCGGCGAAGATCTCCGCCCTAATTCGTCGTCGCACCACCGGAATCCTGCCGCCAATAACATCGACCGGCTTCTGTACAATGATCTTGTTCAGATCGTTCTGTACAACAGAAATCACCATCATCCTCAGTGATCAGAAAAATAAATGAAACAGGGGAAGATATATGTGTGAGGAGGTGGGGGTTTACCGGCGAGTTATGAACGATCTGAGTCCGTGTTTACGTTGTTGAGCGTTACACGAGTGTGAGGAGGTGCGGATCGTTGCAGAGGATTGATTCCGATTCGTGTTCGAGCTCGAGAAGTGCTTTAATGGCGGATTCGGATGCGATTGAAACTGTGTTGTTATCGGTTTGTGAGGGGTTAGGGTTTTGGTGGAGGTTGTGTGAAGCTTGTTTGAGAGCTTTGAGGATGTGGAGGACTTGTTGTGAGTCGTTTTTAGGGTTTTGTTGGGGAAGATGAACTGCTAAATGGGGGGGGGGGGGTATAAAGGACTTAAAAGAGTATAATTAATTTACTGATTTAACTGTTATAAAAAGCTGGACAATTATACCCCTGAACAAAAAGACAAAACTACCATCTTTTAATAGTAAAATAGGAGTTAATTTGAATTTTGAATTAAAATGGCAATAAAAGTGAAACCACAGGGACCCAGATTTCAAAAGTTTGAGATTTTGACTAAAATGGCAAAAATGCCCAAACCATATGGACCAAAATGACAGTTACTCTAAAATTAATAATACTCCGTAGTAGTTTAATTTATTTTTAGCAAAAGAATATCCTTTAATTATTTTTAGCAAAAGGATAAAAAAAGAAGCGCGTTTTTTTTGTTATCCTTAAAAGAAGAAAACGAAAGCTCTTCAAAACAATATATAAAGTAAAGACCCATGCACTGATGCACATGCTTTTAAACATAGTCCGGCGATCCTACGATTACGGTATTGACTAATTTGCTTTTAAATATATTAAAAATCATATTAAAGACTAATAAAGAGTAACTAAATTCTAGACCATCCCAATGAGACGTTAGTGGCTTAGTGGGTTCCACGGACGGACATATGCAGTTGTGCGGGCTCAACTCTGGCCTCTTAGGTTATTATTGAGTGTGAAGGAGGGTAGTCATTTGAGGATGATCCGTCACGTAGGTTGTCATGTAATCAGGTGTGGGGGATACATCCCAAGGGATAAGCCTAGGATGTGGGTGATGAACCCCTTTATATATATATACATACACACACAAGATGTATGTATGTATATGCAGTGGCGGACCCAAATTTTTTTTCATAGGGGTGCGAAATATTTTTAAAAATTTTAGGCTCCAAGGTATATAAGTAAAAAAATTGGTTCGTATCGGGTCGGTTCGAGTCGGGTCGGGTCATGTAAAATATGATTCAATCGGCTTGCGATCATAAGGATCCGAAGGAAGAGTATCCACATCAAGGAATTCGGAAGATGTATCAACTTTCCTCTTGAGAAATCGTGTCATAATGTCCCTACTCATGGTTCCTATCGGCTATCACAAACAAATTGATCTATAAGTTCATGGCTCCATAACATATTACATAATGTATCAAGTATTCAAGCCCTAGAAATCAAAATGTAAATCACACTAAAAAACATCTAAACATCATATACACCATTAAAAAAAAGGTCTGATCGTATATAACCCACCAAAAAAGAAAATATATCATCATCATCACTAACAAAATATACATATATAACCCACCACAAAATAACATATCGAAGCACAGATGTCTCCTCCCATCAAAAATTCACTTCCGGTGGCTACCGGTTCCGTCCCACCCCACCAAAAATCAACCAAAAATCATCAAAAAATCAACCAAAAATCATCAAAAATAACAATGAAACTTACCCGTGTTCGATCGGCGGTTGTATGATGGCTGATTACGGAGGTTTGCAGCTGTTGTTGTCGCTGATGTTCTGATCGCTGGCATGCGCGCATGGATGATAGAGAGCGGGAGAGAATATGCTAGGGTTTTGGGGCTTGTTTATTTTATTTTAATTTGAAATATTGTTGATTTGTTGGGTTTGTTTATTGGGCTAAGACTTAGTAGTGGGCTAGTTAAAGGTATTGGGCATTTGGGTTTAGTTATTTCGGTATTAAAAGTTATATAATTTAGATAGTGTTTTTAAAAAAAATAAGAGTTTACTAAAAAAAATTTAAAATATAAATTGATAACACTTTTTACCTAAGGGGTGCGGACGAAAAATTCCAAGGGTGCAGACGGAAAAATCCAAGGTGCGGACGGGATTTTCGACGGAACTTAGCACTAAATTTTTTTTCCCGGGGGTGTGCCCGCCCACCTTGGGCTAAACTTAAGTCCGCCCCTGTGTATATGTGTGTGTTGGATAAGGAAAAGGGAGGATCGTCACAAGCGGCGACGGAGGCGACAGGACAAACCGGGAGGGGGCGGTGGTACCGAGCCTCGTCGTGTCTGGGACGTCCCCCACACCGCATGGCCTTAATAGCTCAGATGATAGAGGTGTATGTCTTTTAATTTTTTTTAAAGCCAACATCAATATCTATCTATATATTAATATAAAAATTGGGTCAACTAGTAGCCGGAACCCATACACTGAGAGTACATTATGCTATAGGGTATGGGTGAATTGGATCATCAATTGCCACGTAAGACATGGTTCTCGTAGTACACCGCCCCTTCCCAAACCATGGTGGTTCACATTGTTTAATCAATGGCAAACATAACTATCTTTCAATTAGTTAGGGATTTTGATTGGTGGGGGAAGATAGTGGATGATAGTAGGGTGGTAGATTGCGTTGGTGGATGAGGGTGAGGTGACATGACGCTGGCGTGGAGAGTGGTGGTGATCGTTTGGGTCATTACCACACCACATAGCCTTATACAATTACATCCCTAACATTAAAATCATTCAATCTATCCCAATTTAAATTACCAAACTTAGATCTACCTCTTATCTATAGAAACGAGCCGAATTTAACGTTTTCTACCATCTTTGCGATTGATGCATTATTTCCTTTGATTTTTTTTCGTTCCGTGCTTTCCAAATCTGCCACAAAGTTGTTAGGAATATCACTCCAACCACCTTTTTTCCACACTATTGACCTATTTGAATCCTTTATGATTTGAAGGACCTCCGACACGTTGTCTTACGGTAACACTTTATCCCGTTATTGTAACGCTCCGCATTTTTTTGTACTTTCATTAATTCGAATGATGTAATCGTATTTTTATTTTTATTTTTTGGAAACTTGTATTCGTATTCAATTACAACTTTGTAATCCGAGACTTTGATCGTAATGAAAATTCACATTTTATATATACGTGATACTCATATAATCAATCATAAATTACGTGTTTACTTGCAATCTAATACTTATTATACATTTGAAACATCATTCGCAAATTCACGATACATAATTGGAACATACTTACACTTTCCAAACTTGAAAACATGTTAAATTTTTAAGTTTAAGCATAAAATGATAAATAATGGAAAATCAGGGGCTAAATTGAAATAAACTCAAACTGGTTGGCCAAGAGAGGCGGCAAGGCTGCTTATTCGCAGCGAGTTATTCCTTGCATGCTGGTTGGTCACTTTCTTCCTCACTCCTTCTTCCCCAATCATCATACAACCTTCTTTAACACAAAGCCTACCTCACCATTATAAAATCAAGCCTCCATCATATCATTTTTACTTTTCCAACTCTATTAGACTCTCAAAACACTCCCAAATCAGTTGCAAACACAAGAAAGGCAGAATTATTCTGAGTTCTAAAGTGAGTCCAAACTTACCTTTCTTCATGCTTTCTTCCTCTTTTCTTCTACTTGAAAGATTAGGACACCATGGTAAACTAAGGTGGAACATCACCATTTTGAGGTCTAAACTTTCTGTTTTGAACTTATATTTTGCAAACTTTTTCAAAACTTAACTTTCTTGAATGAATCTTGTTCCTATCTTGTTCCTAAACCATCTATGGTTACGGGGCTTGTTTAGGGATGATTCTTATGAGTTTAGAGGTGCAAACACCCTATAAACTTTATGTTTTGACAAGGTTTATACAACCTACAAGTGTTGAGACCATCCAAGTTCACCATGGTTCATATGGTGAAACTTGTATTTTGGTGAAGGTGTGAACCATGGAAGCCTTGGCTTTCCAAACTTGTTCCACCACCTCACTTGATGTTTTTTGTTCATGTTAAACTAAGTAGTTTCCTAGACCCAAAGTAAGTTAAACCCGACTCGCCTCCAACATTTGTCATGTTGGGTATGACACGCCCGGGTTGTTCTTATTTGGCTTAGTGTCCTAGTCAATGTTGTAGAAGGCGCTAGTCGGGCGGTGAGGTACCGCCTAGGGATTAATCAGGATTAATAGGGATTAATCGGAATGGACTTTTTATGTATATTTTTACAAAATTATATAAATATATAGTTAACTTTATACTTTTTATATACAAATTTACAAGTTTGGGAACCATATATAAAGTTGTGAAAGATAGAGGGGGTTAAACGTTAAAATACTCGTACTTAATTAAACCTAACCCACCATCTCTCTTTTATTTTCTTAGGCATATGGTCGGAGAAGAAGGTGCTTTGTGTCGACTGTAAATGTTATGTAGGTTATAACTAAAATTTGGGTTGTAGAAGGTGAAAAGCCCTTTAAACCATGGGCCAAGTCTAAAAAATTGGGTTTATGGAGTAAAAAAACCTGGGCCCGATTAGTCCGACTAGGAGCGCCTTTGACCGATTTTGACCTGAACCGATTTTTTTTGACCGACTTGCTCAAATTTAGGCGATGACCTGCTGATTAGCGCCTAGGCGTCGATTATGTCACACCCTGACTTTTGCGGAAGCGTGATTATGTGTGACTTGCTTAATATCTTTGCATTCAACCATAACAAACATCTATATGATAAAACCATGATGTTCATCCATAATTAAGTTTCAAAATATTACAACCATCATTCTTTTAAACACAGACTTCAAGTTTGAAATACATAACAACCAAAGTTTGAAGTTCCATAACGGACTTGACACGATACAACGATAAAAAAAGGCTTTGAAATGTATGTCTCATCCTAGATGTGACATCCACTCCAAACCCTACAAAAAGTGGGATGACATCATTTATTTGGAAGACACGACGTGTAAAACTTCAGCGCCCGCCAGATCCATTTCAATTCCTTGAAATAGATGTAGTTTGAAAACATCAACAAAAGTTAGCAAGTTCATGTGTTTTGTATGTGTACACGAATAAACTTTGTAATCATTGTAAGTATGTATTTGTAAACCCAGTATGAAAGCAACAAGGAAACATATCAATTAATGGTTTGCAAAGCCATTAATATGTGTGCAACGGCGTAGGAAGGCTCAAACCTAACGGAGTTGTACCGGGCTTCCGGCTGGAAGACATAGTCACCACCTTCGGCCACTTCCGGCCCAGGGGTGGGGCTCGCAACACCCAAATAGATCTATCACTCATGTCCCTTGGTCCTTATACAAGGATTAATGGTCTCAAGTGTGCGCCTACCCATTCACATGATCTAACAGTTCATTCCTTAGCTAACCATACCATTTGTAAACATTTGTAATTTGTAACATGTATTTCACCCCCGAAGTTATAAAACTGATAACAGTTAAAAGAAAAGGGGGACATGAACTCACAGTCTTGCGTCTCGAAATCCGGTGTATCTCAAAGCTGCTTACTCGATCACACGACTCCCCACAAACGCACTAAGGTGTATTAGACGGATGGGTCATGCCTTGACTTTAGTCTTAATTAGTATCTTTGAGTTATGTTTCTGTTGGGATTGAACCCTACAGAGGAACGGTTGATTAAAGCCAAAACTGGATCAGAACAGTGGATCCAGAATAAGCAGATGTTGTATTCAATCTTTCCCCTTGAAAGTGGTTCTAACAACTGATGGCCTCCATCCACTGTTCATCTACAACTGCTGTCCTACAACAACTGATCAAGTCTAAAGACTGATGAAGACTAAAGCACTGATGCTTAATCTACTGATGTCACACCCTCGAAATCCACACGCGGAGTACTACCGCGAGGCGTGTGACTGACCAGGATCCAGCCACCAATTATTTCGAACCGAATAGTTATCATTATAAACATTAGTATAATTAGTGACCAAAATTTAAATTTTTCAAAACTTAGTTTAAGTTCACAGCAGAAAAGGGAGGAAAACGCATCGTAATTGAAAACCACAAATTTGTTATCATGATACTTACGCACCACGCACTCCATCCGATTGCAACGTCCGTTCAGGGCTGTATTGAGCAACCTGCAAAGCATGCAGTAGAGTGTCAACATAACGTTGGCGAGTTCACGTGTTTACAGTTTTCCAGTTTTAATTTCCAAAAACTTGCTTCAACAGTTAATTTACTCATTTATACATGCCAAGGGGAGCTACCCCATAAGTAAGCTACTAAACTGTTTACAATACCGAATATTATGCGACCGTACGTTTCCGTAGAGTGCCCCGTTTGTCAATGTTCTATCATCATTGACGGTTTGCCAGAGTCTATTAGTTCACGCCCGATCCCATACGCGGGCACGGTGTGAGGCTGATGAGACCTAAATAGCGCTATCAACTAATAACCCGTTCGCCAGGCCCCGACGACTAATCGGTATTAAGTAGTAGGGACTTGAGTGATAGAGTTTCGTTTAGTTTTGCTTGTTACATCCTTTATAAATAGTAATTAACTAAGGGTCCCGCATAAGGGGAGGAAAGTAGGTTTGTATCCCTTACAAGGGGATAGCGTTGTTACCCGTATCCCACACCAGGAGATAGAAATACCGTATCCCGCACAAGGAGATAGTAAGCAATCCCAAACCAGGAAAAGTGTTTCGTTCCGTTTCCCAACCACCGGGAACGCATGCTTTAAGTTAAAAAGTAGTGAACTCACCTTTGCTTTGCTCGGTTGACAATTTACTTGTGTTATGTTGGTCAACCATACCCTATTATCGTTTATAGATGTTTATTAGGTTCGTATGCAAGAAATGTCACGTACAAACTACACGTATCTAACACATAGCACGTAAGTCATACTAACATATACGTTATGGGGCCTTTCCTAGAGTATAAACAGTTAAACAGTAACAATTAAACATTAACAGTAGCACACGGTCCAAACCATCAGTTTGTGCTGCCCAATAACTAAGCAAGGCAGTCCAGTCGAAACCGGGTGGTCTCGACTCGAGGTCATGGGGTCTCGAGTCGCCACCAAGAGGTCTCGGGTTGCAAATGGGAGGTCTCGAATGATGTATGCACAAGTCAAAACCTTGAGATCTCGAGTCAGGTCTCGAGCGAGATCAGGAGATCTCGAGTCGCAACCTAGCTGGTCTCAAGTCCCCTTATATGCATGCCCTGGTCTCGAGTCGCAACCATCGATGAATCCACTGGTCTCGACTCGCAACCACTGTGGGATCTTTCTTGAACCCTTACCCAAATTGTACGAACCAATCAGATCACCTTAACATGTTTTATTCTACCGTACATTTACCAAATTAGATCAAAACAACATATTTCAATTATTTCATCATCATTCAAACTGTTCTTTATTTTTCTTCTTCAACAAACGGATTTATTTAGACAAGACAAAAACACAACATCATGCAGGTTCCTAGGATTAAATCAGTCAGTCATTATCAAAACACCCCAAATACAAGGTTCATCTTATTAATATAGAACCATTCGTCCATTTTAACTGTAACCTTCCTATCATGATTTTGGAAATCATCTTAGCGAACTTACACTCTTTGTCAAGAATCATACAAGAATCCTTAATAAACTAACGATTATATGTGTTAAACATAACTAACAGTTTCTTAAATCAAACATTACAGTGAACTTGAAACAAACATTCAGCTACGAGAGAACCATCAGTTTTAATTAAATGAGTTAATGATTATATACATATTTTTATCCTCTTATACACCAATTCAGTCTACCATTATTTGGGTCAATACCCTCACATGTACACTTTCATTTCAACTCAGAAATCACAGAGATTTCAAGACAACACTCGGTCAATAGGAAACATCAGTCTGGTAGTATCCAGCATACTCAATCAGCAACATTAAACTTATTCTTTCAAACAACCTTCATAACTAAACAAACAAACAGTAACTACTTTTAAGAACCACCAGGATTTCAAAACCAATCATCAGACTTCTTATAACAGTCGTCATCTAAAATTCTATTGTTGTGTATTCTAAACAACTTTCATTATTCCAACCAAATCAATTCCGACTCAGCTTGTTTTGCACAATACGTACACTAATTCATTCTAACTATCACAGTCAAGAAGCACATAAAGCACAAAAGAATACAAAACCATTTTAGATAGACATTCACTGACCGAGGAATCGAGAAAAGGGTATACGGTTGTCCTGAGGTTCCTCCTCCACTGATTTCATATGAACCGAGACTCGAGAACCATCACTGCTCGGCCGTTGTTTTGCCAGAAAATGACACACCGCCGTCATAATCACCATATTCCCAGCGCTCTACGGCCGCCGCCGCCGTAACTCTTCACGCCGCCAGACATTGTCATCTTGCGCCGCCACACTGCCGCCGTCTACGGTGGTGGTCGGCTATACTTCTCAGGCTAGAGAGAAGAGCAGAGAGAAGAGAAGGTGCGTGTGTACTTGTCGACAACTGATCGAAAATTCGGCAGGAGAGAGTTGAGGAGTAGTCAAGTGGAGAGAGGAGATGGAAGTGGGTGTGTCGGCCGGAGGAATCAGTGCCGGAATAATCACCGGAAATAGTCCGGTTTGAGAGCACAAGGGGGGGGGGGGGTGAGCGGCTGCCATCATCTTTGTAGGGTTTTGGTTTTTGAAGACAAATGAGAGGGGTGGGGTTTAGGATATTTAAATATGGTGGGTTTTAGGTTTAGAGAGTGGGCTTGGGCCTAACCCAGGTATGCGTGGATCCGTTATTGCATAACATCTTGCATAAACGGACGGGTCCGATTTATTTTATCTAGATGCTTAAGCAATTGGGCCGATATCTCTTTTTTTCGCTTTCTATTATTGTTTCGCAAATAATAATAATATTAATAATAATAGTGACATAAATAAATACATGTGTTACTGAAATACCCTCCTCTCGATGGGCGGGATCGAGAGTACGGGTTGTCACAACTGATATGGGTCAAGCACTGCTGAACATATAAAGTACTGCTGGAGTCACAATAGTGGAATGAGAAGCAGTAGTTTAGTTTACTTCTTTGTAATGTAATGTAATGTAATGTAATCAGTGCTTAAGATAACAGTGCTTGTATAGAACACTAGTTGTAGGTTGTTAGGAAGTTAGATGTCACTTTCATGGTGATGTCAGCCAATATGCTTCAGTGCTTTGCTCGTGCCTATAAGTAGAACTGTACCCTGTACTGTTCTATTAGCTCTTTCATCACTTGTCTTCCTGTACGAACAAATTATTGTGAGCTCAGACTGAGGGGGAGTTTGTGATACATGCATGCATTTATAATTGAATATTGAAATAAATTTAATCATTCGGTTCAAAGTTAAACATGTGTGTTGAAAGCAATTCTCCTGTTTAATTGTGTGTGAAAGTTTATTTCCATTTCAATTCCGCTACAATTACTTATTGATCTTCTTAATTCTAAAAAAAACACAATCATAAGAAAGTCAGATCCTAACAATTGGTATCAGAGGTTGGACAGTCAAATTTGATCTAACAGTCATTTTGACATAAATAGTTCAACTCATAATCGTTGATACTGTTAAATTGTTCATTTCGTTGAAAAACAGAGTAAGGGTTAATTACGATCAAAGTTGATTAACCAGTGCCTGCAAAACAACTAGGATGACGTCACAATCACAAGATATGAACAATAACATCGGTTCTCTCTTCAAACCACCCATGTTGAAGCGAAATGAGTACAACATCTGGCAGAGAAGGATGGGTCACATCCTTGCTCAACAGAATACCGGATGTTGGAAGTCGGTTATCTTTGGACCACACGTTCCAATGGTGCCGAGTGCTGAGGATTCAAAGAAGTATGAACCTAAGAAAGTTGAGAACTATACTAAACTGGATTATCAGAAATTTGAATTGGATGCCAAGGCATTTAGCATTGTTGCATCTGCATTACCCAATGAAATTTATGCTGGACTGTTACACTGTAACAGTGCCAAGGAATTGTGGGATGCACTGAAGGAACAGTTTGGGGGAACTGAAGAAGTTATTGAAAACAAAAGGGAAATTTTGAACCAACAATATGAAACCTTTTGTCACGCGAAGGGTGAAACATTAACACAGCAGTTTGAGCGATTTAGCTGTCTCATAAGTGAACTTAAACTTCTTAATACTGAATTTCCAAAATCAACCGTTAACAGCAGGTTTTTAAGATCACTTCCTGAAAAATAGGATACCATTGCTTTTGTGACCAGAAACTCAGTTGAGTTCAAAGATCTGACCCTGACCCAACTTCATGGTAGACTCCTGACGTATGAAAGGGAGTTAAACCAGAAAAAGAAGTTGCAAGAGTCTGGAAAAGTTGCAGATGACTACTCATTTGGCAACACAGCTCTTGTGGGTCAGGAAGAGTCTGGCAGCAGTAAGGATCAGAGTTATGATCATTTTATTGACATAACTGCTGGTGGAAATTTCAACTCTGATCCTCGCTCATCCAATTTTGCTTTCACAGCAAATGAAGAAAGCTAGAACTCTGATAATCTGTGCTTTGAACTCAATGATTTACAGCATTTTGATCCAACTGACCTTGAAGAAATGGACATTTTGCATCAACTAGCATTGCTAAGTGTAAGAACTAGAAAGTTTTACAAAAGGACAGGGAGGAAATTCCCAGGGTTACATGGGAATCTAAAAGTGGGGTTGGATAAGTCTAAGATCAAGTGCTATAAGTGCAGTAGGCTAGGTCATTTTGCTTGGGAATGCAGGAGTCAAACCACTGGTCCAATTATTACACATCCCAGCTCAAACCCTAGACCACAAAACAACCAAAGCACTGTGCACTATGCCCAATATACCCCTGCTGCCCATGTTAACACTGCTCACTATGCACATCCTGTGACCCCTGTTCCTGTGCATTATGTTCAAACCACTGTTCCCCAAATTTAGTATGTCCAAGCCCCTACTCCCTAGGTTCAGGTGCAACAAGTTGCACCTCAACAAACTGCACCAACAGTGGTTCAACCAGACCAACAAAGCTTTTTCACACAAGGGCTGATTGACTGGAGCAGTTTACCTGAGGAGTTAGGAGATGAAAATTTTGCACTCTATGCACAACGCACTGCTTCTGGTAATGATATTTATTATGTAGCATTGGAGACCATACAGGAGGGGCTGGAAGCTGAAGAAGAACAGTCAAGTGCTGAAACAGTGGACAAAATAGCTGAAGCAGTGGTTACTGCTGTTGCTGATGAAGTACCGCTGGGAGAAAGTTCAAAACCCCTGTTGGAACCACTGTCCAACCCCTGGTCCAAAGAAGAAGAAGAAGAAAAGAAAGAAGGCGAGAAAGAAGAGAAAGCTGAAGAAGAAAGAGATCATACATGTGATTGTGCAATTATGGCTGCAACCAAGGTATCACCTCAGGTTCTTAAAAATATGTATTCAGACAAATGCATCATAGCATTTGCTAACATTAAAGAGGTGAATGAAATGTCACACCCTGACTTTTGCGGAAGCGTGATTATGGTGTGACTTTCTTAATACCATTGCATTCAATCATAACAATAACTATATGATAAAACCATAGATTTGTCATCCATTCAATAAGTTTAAAACATAACAACATTGTTTTAAAACGTAGACTTCACATTCAAGTTTTACAAACCATACAAATTGTTTATGAGTTCACTAAGGACTCGTCCAAAAGATGTTAAATATAACTAAGGTTTGAGAGGCGTGTCTGGTCCAGGAATAAGACACACTGATCAAACCCAAAGACCATGGATGACATCTTTATTCCTATCGTAACATAAAAACTTCCAACGCCCGCCAGATCCACTTACTAATTCCCTAAAATACATGTAGTTTGAAAACATCAACAAAAGTTGAGCGAGTTCATATGTGTGTTTGTGAATAAATCTTTGTAACGTTTGTAAATATGTATGTATGTACTTGAAATCCCGGTATGAAAGCAACAAGGAAACATATCAATTAATGTGTAGCTAATACATTAATATACGTGACATGGTGCAGGAAGACTCAAACCAAGCAAACTTTGTACCGGGCTTCCGGCTGTAAGACATAGTCACCACATGGCCCATTCGGCGGACTCATGGATGGGGCTCGCTACACCAAAATAGATCTATTACTCCTGTCCCTCGGTCCTACTACGAGGATTAATGGCCTTAAGTATGCGCCTACCCATTCACATGATCTACTGTACTTTCCTTAGCTAAGCATACCAATTGTATTTGTCTGTAAGCATTTTGTAATCATTTGAAACATGTACTTCACCCCCGAAGTTAATAAACAAAATAGTTTAAAGAAAAAGGGGGACATGAACTCACTGTTTTGCGTTCTTCGAATCCGCCTGTAACTCAAAGTGTCATCTGGTGTACCCGACTACCTACAATGTACTATGGTCTTATTAGACGAGTGGGCCGTGCCTTGATTTAGTATTAATTAGTGCCTTTGAGTTATGTTTCCAACTGTCTTCATCATTATTCCAAGTTATATAATTATTTGTTAAAATAATAAATATTTTAACTTAAATTACATTTATTGAATTTTTGGAATAATTGTTAAAACAACATTTTTGTAATGACACTTCTCAAGTATTTGTACTCGTATTTCGTTCCCAAGGATGGGTGTATCTCACACATGTGTACTCGTATTCTTGTATTTGTATAACTTGCCATGTAAAGGTGTCGTATTCCGGTGTGTATTCATACGTATGAAAATACGTATTTTGTAGTATTCATTAAGTATTCTCATCTTAATTTCACACTAATTATTCCGGAATATTATCTTTAATAAAAGTCCACCAATATATATATATATATATATATATATATAAGAAATATTACTTAGAAAAATTATTTATAATTTTTTCTTTGGGCAAAAATATCCGTAACTTCTCATAAGTCCCAAAAATAATATATTTTCAAGTCTCACTTGAAAGATATACGTAAACTCATCTTTATCCAAAAATAATGTATTTCAAGTGTATTCAAGAAAATATATATCTTTCCCAAAAATTATATATCTTCTAAAATTTCCAAGAAAATATATTTTTACTTCCCAAAAATAATATATTTTCTTCTTGTCAAAAATATGATATAACTTTGCAATAATCATAAAAATCATATTTTCATTTCTTTGTATCCAAAATATTATTTACCAAAATATACTTTGTGAACATATTTTCCGGAATATTTTGTAAGTTACATTCTACCGTTCGGTTTCCCAATATTATGTGTAACGTGTGTATTTATTCCTTGAGATTTTTGGTAATATTTTGGTTTGTAATTTCTTGGTGTTTTAATGTGTTATATTATTTCAAGCACCAAAATAATATAACTACTACACATAACATACAAGTAATCACACATGTGTGTCTTCAATGTATATATATTCTAAATATATATACCTAGCCACCTTTATTTATAAAAACCAACCTCCAATATTTGTATTTTTGTAACAAAAATTATGGCGAAGTTTATATGGAAAACTCATGGTTAAAATACACTTGTAAATATTTGTTTGAAAATATTTTTCTAAGTGTTTATATTTTTAGAAAATTTTGCCATAGTTTCCCCTAGAAATGGAGGTGTCCATGCTATCAAAGCATATCATTTTCTTTTTAAAATCATCACAAATAATCAACCATTCAATCAACACTTACCAAGTGCCAAAATCATGCAATTTATACAACAACATGAACTTGAACTTTTATAAAAACTTGTAGTAACTTACTATGTTGTTAAGTAAGTCTTGCTACCCTTAAAGATATGGTTATTTGTTTGTAAATCTAATTCTTGTAAAATTTAGTCTTATACAACTTGTATGATGATTTCTCAAAAATCAATCTTCTTGTATTTTTCTTGTTAACAATGTATTTCTATACTTGATTCGCCATTAAAAACATGGTTAGTTTCTTTAAAATCCATGATTATGTAAATCTTGCAAATGAACTTGGTTAGAAAATTATTCTTGAAGTCATCCATTTACAAGACTTATGTTGTGTTTAAATCATCATAACATATGAAAACAATTTTATTATTCAAGTTCATGTATAAATAAAGTATGATCATCTTGGTCTTTCACAAGATCATCACTTTAACTTACTAGATCATGTGTTTAATCACAATCTAGTAGGTTTCATATGATGTCTAACATCACAAACACAAATAATCAACCATCAAGAAGCAAAACAACACTTGTCATTATGTATTCTTATGTTATTAAGCTTTATGTGAAGGTTCATCTTCTTGTTCATTAGTGTTCTTCATGATTTGCAACATATATAATCTTTTAATCAACTAAATAAGAAGTAACAAGGGATTATAAGAGCCTTACTACTAGCACAAGGCTAGGGATGAACCCAAGAAGATGAAGGTGATAAATGTGATGGATAAGCAATAAGAGAAGGTCCTTCCACTTCCGATGCCACCAAGCTTCCTAACTTAGCCTCTAGGGCCTTGTGTACACCTTGGAATGGATGAATGATGATGATGGTGGGTGGTTGTGGTTTCGGCCGTGAGCCAAGAGAGGGGTGGGAGAGAGTAAGTGTGAAGTTGTGAAGAAGATGATGAGTTTGTGATCTAGTGGTTAACTTAAATAATCCTCCAACATCTCATTATCCATAGGTTAATATGTTCTATAAGTACAAGACAAATCTTATTAAGATATCAAAGCAAATCAAATCAAATCAAGGTGGGGTCACCCTCTAGTGACTGTGAATGGAAGGGGGGGGGGGGTATAGGTTGTGTGGTGATGGTAAGTTAGGAGATTTAGTTAGATTCTAAGTATAATAGTTAGGTGTTATGTGTATTATGTGTTATATAGTGTGTTAGGGTGTTCGGGGCCCATAACTAGCTCGGAAACTTTAAAACAATGCTTCTAGTGTAATTTTGATGTTTCGGGTAGTGTCCGGTTGTTCGGTTGTATACTGGTTCGTTAAAGTGCTAAACTATACCGTTTAGTGTTCTTTATGTACCCTTTTGTGACACTTTTAATTCCCGACACTTAGGAAAGCATTCAGGACCATTTAGTCATATTTTTGCATGTTATTAGCTTGTTAAAATGCTGATTTTTGCCGAATTATGCTGAATTCAGCACTTTGGGTGAGTTTTAGGCACTTTCCGGCACTTAAACTATCACTTAGGAATGCAGTTTTGTGATCCACACTTTCCTACACACCATACTAGTATAGTACTTAGTTTTTGGCTCATTCTGCGTCTCATTGTATTGGCTGTCTATGTACTGAACCCCGTCACCATATTCCTGATTTATCCACTAACTGTGCTAACTGTGCTTTGTGCATCATTTATGTCAATATGGTTTGCATGTATTAATGATGTAACATTATGTAACATCCTAAAAACGGGTTTGGTAATCAAACCACGTTAATAGTAAAAACGGGTAAAATACCATTTGTGGTAAAAAAAAAATTAACCCGTAAATATTAGGACTCAAAGGAATAAACCTAATATTAATTAAAAAAAAGGGGAATAAATACTTTGAGAAAACAAAGTATATAAAAAGGCCAAATTAACGGGACTTAGAATAAAACGGGTTATAACCCCGGAACCTACTAAGTTAACTAGGAATAACTAACCTAGTTATTTATGTGTGATCAAGTGAATGAATAGAATTCAAGATTTTAACCCTCTTTATAAAACTTCTAAATACGAGGGACTAAAAGTGGGCAAACTAGGAAATGTTTTAATTAAAACATTAATAAAAATCAAAACACACACATGTGTGTGTGTGAGTTCGATCGACCAGAGGCAAGAGCAGGGGTTCCAAAACCCTAGTTTAACAAAATCAACAAATTGAAGGTCAAAATGAAGCTCAAATTCACAACCAAACATGAATAAACGATTACCAAGTCAAGGGGATCGTAAGGTATGTCGAATTTCTAACATTCATGAAGTTGTGAAAATTAGTTAATCTTGCATGATATGATCTATGTATGAATCATAGAAGTTATGGCTGAATTTGGGATGTAAGATTGCTTAGGAACAAACCCTAAGTGAAGATTTAGATTAAATTGCTATGATTTGGGTGTTTGGTTGAATCACCACACCTAGCTAAGTGGGTTTTATTGTTATGATGAAACTGATGATAAGACTATGTTTAGAATCATCATGCATGATAATGAATGGAAGGTGTTTAATTAAACCATGAAATTGAGTACATGATCATACTTTCATGAAAGGGGTTTAATAAATTATGATGAAACTAGTGATTTTGGTTCATATAAGTAGGTGTTTGGAATCATGATGTCTACTAATTAATATGTAGAACTTGATTATATTTAATGATTGGATGAATGTCTAATGCTATAATGAAACGGGTTTCACTTATAGATGGAATCCGTAGAATTTGCCTAATGAAAGAACGAGTTTTATATAATTAGATGATTTTATGATGTACATAAACTATGTTGATGAATGTAGTTAAATTAGTTGCCTAAAAATAGCTACGACCGAATAGTCGAAGAAATGCTCAAGTGGGTTCGTTGAACTCAATTGTGCATTCATACATTAAAAAGGAACAGTTGACTTTTGAAAAGTCAAACTGACCATTTACAAGGTCGAATGATAATTTTGATAGAAAATACGTGAGGTGGAATAGTCGTGATTAGCAATGACTAAACTAACCATCTTGCGAATTATTATGCTAGTTTGAAGCTTAACAAGCTAGGTGAAGCTTGGTGAGGAAACGGGTCAAACAAATCAAGCATGAAGAGGAACGAGTGGCTTGGATGTGAGGTAAGTGAAACTTACACCTTTTTGTAGAATACATATATATTCTATAAGTTATAAATACAATGGAGATAATATTCGAAATATGGTTTCCGACACGAAATGATTTGGGTCGGAATCAGAAACAAATGTTAGAAACCATAGAAATGGTAAAACGGGGTGGAACGGTAAATTAGTCAAGAAAAGAATAAGATAAAATGAGTTTTTGAACGGCTACTTTATAAGTAAGCCAAAACTAGTAAAAAGAGTAAAAAGGGATCAAATGGTAATATTGATGCCATTTGACAAATAACAACTAATAAGTGTATGCCGAGTCTCATGCTCGCAGGATGAACGGCTCGTGTATTAGGGAAGCTATGAAATAACAAGTAAGTCAAGACAAGGTATTAAAACGGATCAATATGTTGATCCGAGCCAGGTACGCATAATTACGTTGTAGTTAAAAATGCTAGTTTGGTCGAAAAATGGGTGAGAGTCCTTCGTCGTAAAACAAGGACCAAAATTGACTAAAACGCCCTTATAGGTTAAATTGAACAAACGACCATCAAAGGTTGTTTGGAAACGAATTTCATGATTAGATAGATACTTAGAATAAGTATAGAAGTTGAAAAATGTAATATGTTAGTCATATAGCTCTATTTGAGTCTTGCCGTAAAATAACAATCCGAAGGGTAAAACTCGGAACATATCGATATACACATTAGAATCCAACACACAAAGAGTTGTAGTTGAAGATTACTTGATAATAAATGTAGGAATAAGATGCTAGAAATGAATGAAAGCGATTTCAAGCTTTAAAGTGCTTAAATACCCTTAACGGGTCAAAATAAGCATACGAGCGAAAACGAGTTTAAATTGTGTAATAAACCTATGATTAGAACCTAATATAGTAGGTAACATTGATTTGAAGAAGTGTATGAGATATAGGAATCAAATAAATACGTTTGTTTGATAAAATGCATAAACGGGTTAAAATTTGGTAAAAAGGTAACGAGTCGAAGGCTTAGAAGTCTCAAAATTTCTTATGTTGGATGTAGGATTTTAACTCCATAAGATGGAGGATTAAATTACGGACGCGTAGGAAAAAGAATCAGGTAAAACGGATCAATAACGAAGAAGTTATGGCCGTTTCCGTGAAATCAGATCGTGCTGGATATGTACAGCAACTGGTTAAGCACCAGGCTGAGAAAAAGAGGGCCTAGCGTCATGCGACGCCCCTTGGCGTCACGCGACGCCCCTAACTCCGAAATTTTTTTAAATTTTGCAATTTTAACCCCTCTACTTGTTTGGACTTAATATTTGACTATCAAAACTAACTTTTAAGCTGGTTTTGATCATAGGTGACCGCCAAGAGTGCCCGGATGAGGATCAAGCAGCGACGAGCAAGAACCGAACACACAAGATTAAAGCTTCCGCACAGCGTTACGTCATAACTTTTAAATGGCGAACTTATTTATATTATGTTGAAAACTTTTGAGTTGTAAAAGTTTTAAATCACTTGTATTTTCTAAGGATACTTAATGGTAATTACATGTTATTTATACGATAAATTTTCAAAATATTAACATGGGTGTTACAAGTTGGTATCAGAGCCTTGGTTTAAGAGATTCAAGTATGGTGGGAAAACTATGCTTGGACTTAAACCTTATGCTCTTAATAAAGATTGGTGTTCGGTTCGTGGCTTGATCGCAAATCCGGTAAGTACATGTATGTTAATAGTTTAGCATGCTAAAGTGTTGTAAACAACACATAGGGCTATCGTGTGATACACGTTACCCCAATTAAGATGATTGATATAGTTGATGAAAATACGCACGTTGACGCGTATAGTAGAAAAAGCCTTGTATTATAATACGGGCGATTATTGAAGTTGACGTTACTAACTTTTGTGAATGTTTTAATTGAAGGACACTCGCGTTTGAAGACGACGAGAGTCAAACGAATTGTGGATATGATGATGGAACGGTCCGAGATATGACAAGAAGAGCATACTCATCAAGGACCTGAATCGCGTAACGATCGCAAATAAGTAATGGCAAGAAAACCCGTTAAGGCAAGCATTACCAGGTGCACATTTTAAATATAATTGCACAAATAGTAATATGCAACAAATATGTAGAAATTGAAGGTTGCATATGTAGATTAAAAACTTGGAAAAACCCGAATAGAAAATGTTTTCGGGATATTGTTTCCAAGAGAAACAAATAGAGGCATTACTTACATAGGGCGTGATGTGAAAACTATAAAAAGGTCATGCGTGTCATGTGTTGATCGCTTACTCTAGCCAAGTAAGTAGTGGCATATGATACCATGAACTTCTTATGGCGGAAACGTTTACATCCGATGTAGTAAGGGCGGGGTGAATGGGACTAATTAAAAAGTACCCAAATGAATCAGATAAGCAAAATATTTGATAATAATGTAAACGCACAACCGAGTGACGGAAGCGTATTACATTAGGATAATGAGATCGAGTGAAGGGACAAAGAAACATGTAAAATGATTTAGACAAGTATTGGGAGGGAGTGTACTTACACTCGAACCCAGAAAACGCAAGCATGTAAAATAATTTAGACAAGTATTGGGAGGGAGTGTACTTACACTCGAACCCAGAAAACGCAAGCATGTAAAATAATTTAGACAAGTATTGGGAGGGAGTGTACTTACACTCGAACCCAGAAAACACAAGCATGTAAAATAATTTAGACAAGTATTGGGAGGGAGTGTACTTACACTCGAACCCAGAAAACGCAAGCATGTAAAATAATTTAGACAAGTATTGGGAGGGAGTGTACTTACACTCGAACCCAGAAAACGCAAGCATGTAAAATGATTTAGACAAGTATTGGGAGGGAGTGTACTTACACTCGAACCCGGAAAATGCAAATATGTCCCTTAACGGGTCGTTTTTGTAAAACATCAAACTTAAAGACAAAGTAGAAACATAAAAATGAAGCGAGGTCTTAATGCATATCGGGAGGGTTGCAATAATAACGACTTCGGTAAAACACCCGGTTGATGGGTAAGAATTAAACACATGCGTAAACCAAGAGACGTGAACGCGGGTTGAAAAATCAAAGGACTTGGATTACGAGTTATGACTATAAAATCTCGTATATAGAAATTGTGAGTAAATATGTTCAACTATTCGAAGTCGAATGGGTTGAATAAAGAATAAAGTTGATTGTTTATAAGTGATGGATTTCACATTAATAGGTCAAACAGGTTGAATACAATATAACGCCGAATGGCACAAATGAGCGCTAGCCAGATAAAGGTAGCGTTAAATGCAAGAGAATAATGAGCCCGGTAATGGGATATAACCAAATAAGAATATATGCAAATCAAATAACAGTAAGCATAAGAAGAACTGACGCATAAATGACGTGAGAAGTCATAAAATCGGAAAATTGTCCGAAAGAAAACAATTATAGCCATGAAACTACAATTAAGGTTAACGGGACCTAAGCTTGAAACCAAACGATTCTTCGAACAAAAACGGGGTGCCTTGACACCAAACATGTATTTTAAGAATGACATGAGTAAGGAGTGATCTATGGGATCAACATAACCTTTAGGGTTATAAACAAATGAAAGATCTACGGGACTAAAACGACCCACGGGTCATGATTAGAAAGAAGTTATAAGGACTTCGCCTTAAAGAGGTGAAAGTCTAATCAAAATAGCCCATAAGGCTAAGTGATAAAAACCTATGGGTTAATTAAATAAAGCGAGGGAATCGGTTGAGAATCCCCGCATAAAACTAAGACTGTAAAAGAATAAATTATGGACTGTCAATATCCTGGTATGGATAATTGACAAAAGTTAAAGAGAAGATCCTAAAACTAAAACTTCGGTTTTAGTAAGAAATAACGTTTTAATAAATATGAATACTATAAGGCGAATTTGGAAATAACAAATAACAAAGAGTATGGGTTTTTAATATCGATAAGTGCGAGATGATGCATTCGAAAAGAAGAAGTATGATAAAGAAATGTTGAATTAAACTTAAACGTGACGTGACACGCTCACGGACAAGAAAAGAAATATAGAAAATGATCACGTTGTAATGTGAGTTACGGAGTATGAAGTGACGGCGACTAATTAGTCTAGCCGATAAAAATATTCAAAGTTAAGAAAGCGTCATAACAAATACCAGCACTTGTTAATATAACACAAGCGCGGGATAGACATGTTAAAAGACTAACGAGACTAAGTGGTCAAGTGACAGCTCAGTCAATAAAGATAAAGGGTTATAAGCTGTAAGTAACGGCCCGCGAGGCCTTACACATGAAAGACGTACGCGTCAGTATAGATGAAAACTTTTGACCAGAGGAAACGGGAACCTTGAAAACGAAACTAGGTTCGTTTGATTTAACTGATGAACTACGTAAATAAGGTTTCGGGGACGAAACCTCTTTAAGGGGGATAGACTTGTAACATCCCAAAAACGGGTTTGGTAATCAAACCACGTTAATAGTAAAAACGGGTAAAATATCATTTGTGGTAAAAAAAAATTAACCCGTAAATATTAGGACTCAAAGGAATAAACCTAATATTAATTAAAAAAAAGGGGAATAAATACTTTGAGAAAACAAAGTATATAAAAAGGCCAAATTAACGGGACTTAGAATAAAACGGGTTATAACCCCGGAACCTACTAAGTTAACTAGGAATAACTAACCTAGTTATTTATGTGTGATCAAGTGAATGAATAGAATTCAAGATTTTAACCCTCTTTATAAAACTTCTAAATATGAGGGACTAAAAGTGGGCAAACTAGGAAATGTTTTAATTAAAACATTAATAAAAATCAAAACACACACATGTGTGTGTGTGAGTTCGATCGACCAGAGGCAAGAGCAGGGGTTCCAAAACCCTAGTTTAACAAAATCAACAAATTGAAGGTCAAAATGAAGCTCAAATTCACAACCAAACATGAATAAACGATTACCAAGTCAAGGGGATCGTAAGGTATGTTGAATTTCTAACATTCATGAAGTTGTGAAAATTAGTTAATCTTGCATGATATGATCTATGTATGAATCATAGAAGTTATGGCTGAATTTGGGATGTAAGATTGCTTAGGAACAAACCCTAAGCGAAGATTTAGATTAAATTGCTATGATTTGGGTGTTTGGTTGAATCACCACACCTAGCTAAGTGGGTTTTATTGTTATGATGAAACTGATGATAAGACTATGTTTAGAATCATCATGCATGATAATGAATGGAAGGTGTTTAATTAAACCATGAAATTGAGTACATGATCATACTTTCATGAAAGGGGTTTAATAAATTATGATGAAACTAGTGATTTTGGTTCATATAAGTAGGTGTTTGGAATCATGATATCTACTAATTAATATGTAGAACTTGATTATATTTAATGATTGGATGAATGTCTAATGCTATAATGAAACGGGTTTCACTTATAGATGGAATCCGTAGAATTTGCCTAATGAAAGAACGAGTTTTATATAATTAGATGATTTTATGATGTACATAAACTATGTTGATGAATGTAGTTAAATTAGTTGCCTAAAAATAGCTACGACCGAATAGTCGAAGAAATGCTCAAGTGGGTTCGTTGAACTCAATTGTGCATTCATACATTAAAAAGGAACAGTTGACTTTTGAAAAGTCAAACTGACCATTTACAAGGTCGAATGATAATTTTGATAGAAAATACGTGAGGTGGAATAGTCGTGATTAGCAATGACTAAACTAACCATCTTGCGAATTATTATGCTAGTTTGAAGCTTAACAAGCTAGGTGAAGCTTGGTGAGGAAACGGGTCAAACAAATCAAGCATGAAGAGGAACGAGTGGCTTGGATGTGAGGTAAGTGAAACTTACACCTTTTTGTAGAATACATATATATTCTATAAGTTATAAATACAATGGAGATAATATTCGAAATATGGTTTCCGACACGAAATGATTTGGGTCGGAATCAGAAACAAATGTTAGAAACCATAGAAATGGTAAAACGGGGTGGAACGGTAAATTAGTCAAGAAAAGAATAAGATAAAATGAGTTTTTGAACGGCTACTTTATAAGTAAGCCAAAACTAGTAAAAAGAGTAAAAAGGGATCAAATGGTAATATTGATGCCATTTGACAAATAACAACTAATAAGTGTATGCCGAGTCTCATGCTCGCAGGATGAACGGCTCGTGTATTAGGGAAGCTATGAAATAACAAGTAAGTCAAGACAAGGTATTAAAACGGATCAATATGTTGATCCGAGCCAGGTACGCATAATTACGTTGTAGTTAAAAATGCTAGTTTGGTCGAAAAATGGTGAGAGTCCTTCGTCGTAAAACAAGGACCAAAATTGACTAAAACGCCCTTGTAGGTTAAATTGAACAAACGACCATCAAAGGTTGTTTGGAAACGAATTTCATGATTAGATAGATACTTAGAATAAGTATAGAAGTTGAAAAATGTAATATGTTAGTCATATAGCTCTATTTGAGTCTTGCCGTAAAATAACAATCCGAAGGGTAAAACTCGGAACATATCGATATACACATTAGAATCCAACACACAAAGAGTTGTAGTTGAAGATTACTTGATAATAAATGTAGGAATAAGATGCTAGAAATGAATGAAAGCGATTTCAAGCTTTAAAGTGCTTAAATACCCTTAACGGGTCAAAATAAGCATACGAGCGAAAACGGGTTTAAATTGTGTAATAAACCTATGATTAGAACCTAATATAGTAGGTAACATTGATTTGAAGAAGTGTATGAGATATAGGAATCAAATAAATACGTTTGTTTGATAAAATGCATAAACGGGTTAAAATTTGGTAAAAAGGTAACGAGTCGAAGGCTTAGAAGTCTCAAAATTTCTTATGTTGGATGTAGGATTTTAACTCCATAAGATGGAGGATTAAATTACGGACGCGTAGGAAAAAGAATCAGGTAAAACGGATCAATAACGAAGAAGTTATGGCCGTTTCCGTGAAATCAGATCGTGCTGGATATGTACAGCAACTGGTTAAGCACCAGGCTGAGAAAAAGAGGGCCTAGCGTCATGCGACGCCCCTTGGCGTCACGCGACGCCCCTAACTCCGAAATTTTTTTAAATTTTGCAATTTTAACCCCTCTACTTGTTTGGACTTAATATTTGACTATCAAAACTAACTTTTAAGCTGGTTTTGATCATAGGTGACCGCCAAGAGTGCCCGGATGAGGATCAAGCAGCGACGAGCAAGAACCAAACACACAAGATTAAAGCTTCCGCACAACGTTACGTCATAACTTTTAAATGGCGAACTTATTTATATTATGTTGAAAACTTTTGAGTTGTAAAAGTTTTAAATCACTTGTATTTTCTAAGGATACTTAATGGTAATTACATGTTATTTATACGATAAATTTTCAAAATATTAACATGGGTGTTACACATTATGAAATATGTGATGCACATGTAAGTATGATGCAGTAATCAGAAAGCAGTTAAGTATAATTCAGCACAATCATTAAGCACTAATCAAGATTAATTAATTGTACGGATACCTGGATTTTTGACGGTTGTCACATTCTCCCCCTGTTAAGAAAATTTCATCCTCGAAATTTATACTACCTTAACTCATTAGGGTTACGTTATACGTGTATGTATACGAATAATACTGAGGTAGATAACCACAAAACCGAATCAAATCCTATTCATATCAGGTGAGTCCAAGGATATATTTCAACAAGAACCCAGTGGTTAAAAGGTATGTGTTCTAGCATTTGATGTCAAAGGACACGAGATGTATAGATGTATAATTTAGCATAACTTAGTTAACCGGGGTGCAACAAAGGATTTTTGACCAATGGATTCTCAAACAATCGGTCACAATATGCAAACGAGTTTTCACAAACCATAGCATCCGCTATATGAACTCAAAATCAACAACTTGGATATGAAAATGATCTGTCAACTCTCGAATAAGTAAACGGTAAGGTTTAGTGTGTTGACATTCTTGAATTGCGAAAATACACCGAATGAAATCCAAGCGAATCTGGTGTATCATTGTCTTAATTCGTAGTTGCGTTAGGAATGTTTAAATGACAAGTCAAACAAAAGTATGTATAGTTTTGTGTGAAACGGTTGACCAAAATTAGCACACGCTACATGTTCGTATCGACACCACAAGGTATCGAAATCAACAGACGACTTAATGGAGTCGCAGACCCAACAAGTCTACTACGACTCGGAACAAAAGAAACACTTGCAAAAATGAATTTGAATATGATGTTCTCAGTACATCATATGGTGTCTTGAATTGAATATGCGAAATGGACAAGTTTAAGCAATTGAACTTGGTTTCAGCGTAACCTGACAATAAACGTATGTATCAACAAGGGAATCTCAGCATGGTTACGAAGATAAACCATGAATGTAACTTGAAAGAAAAAAAGTTTCAAGAAAGTGTGTTGACTTGATAGCAAAGGAGCCAACAATTACAATAATGTAGGTTATTCGAATCATAAACCAATAGTTAGCTTTAATAAAATAATATTTGAACTTTAATGAAGCATTTATTCGAAATGAAACCACATGCGTAGCAAATGGTGCATCCGTAACATATAAGTTTCCAAGTAATGAAACAATGAGTATTTGCTAAAATGGAGAAATGACCAAGTATCGAAGCAAATGTGTGTTCGCTCTCAGCGAAGAAGATTAACGCGATGCAACTACCATTAAGGGGAGTAGAGATGCAAACATCTACTCGCTAGAAGCAAAAGTGAAGATTTCAACAAAAGAAATTTGAGTACTTTTGTTTGGTTAACTGAAATAGCATATAGGTCAGGATAATGGGGTTTGCTTGAGTTAACAGGTGTGGTTCCTAAGTGACAACCTTTACGAGTTTTGACCTGGGTTCCCAAAGGTCCTAAGTACATGTTTTCTAGATTAGAAAAGTTTCGTATTCTGTGTAAAACTGTTTTGTGCATTGTGTAGAAAACACAATTTTTGTGTATGTTTAAAAACAAGTTATTGTCCCACAATTTCCTCGGTATACTTTCTTCCTGAATTCACAGCTAATGATACTCGAGCATTGATCAGTCGTGAAATAGTAGTTGGATCCTCACAGTTAGTTAGATAAATAATTCGTTAATCCTCAGCAAGAGTTACTGACTCTTGTTGGTTAGCTCGTTCGGCTCCAGGTAGTTGATGCTTATTTGAAAATCATCGTCCTTCTTCTTGACGAGTAGAACCGGGGTTACCCAAAACGGGAAACTTAGTCTGTTAACTTCCTTCTCTATCAACTACTGAAGCTACACTGACAATCCTTGCATTTCCGAAGGTGTAAGTCGCTAAGGTGCATTGACTGCAGGCGCGGCGCCTGGAATCAAATCGATGCGAAATTCGACTTGTCGTTGAGGAGATAATTCTGGCAAGTCTTCGGGGAAGACTTCAGGATATTCCCTTATCACAGGGATATCTTCGAGTTTTGGTTCTACGGTTCCCTTGTCCACGACATGAGCCAAGAAAACAACACATCCTTTACGCAACAACTTTTGTGCCTTCAAGAAACTAGTAATTTGTAGAGGCGTATCCTGCTTCGTGAATCACGATCGTTTCTTCGTTCGCCATCGGGATGCGGATAACAATCTCCGCTTGATTGCTTGACAACCAGTCCATCCCAATTACCCCGTTGAAGCTTCTCTTTAGCTAGTTCTATCGAGTACGGGCTATCTAATTTACTTACTACTAAACCAAGCATACTTTCAAATTCTAGAGATGCGAAGCTAAAATTGGCAACAGTATCTAGCAGTACAGATGCATAATGTTGACTAATATGGGACGTACCGATGTCCACGCTTGGATCCTGGCGTGTCTCCCTAGCTCCGGTGTCGAGCTTTCATCCTTGTGCCTGATTGTTTTTAGGGCAATATTTTCTGAAATGCTTTTTGCTTCCACAGTTAGAACAATTTTGAGCACGTTTTTGTTTGTCACTCGTCCTTCCTTGATAATTGTCGATGTCGTTGTTTCCTCCGTGATTCTCGCTACCGTCTTGGTCTCCATTTCCACGTTCAGTACCTTGCCTACAAGTCTCCTTGACATGCCCCACTTTGCCTCAGTTTTCACATTTTCCATATCTACATCGTCCGATATGATAACGTCGACAATTGTCGCACTTAGGTAGGATACCCATGTAGTCTTTTCCCTTTTTGGCCCTGCTCTTGCTATTCACCCGAGTACCCTTCTTGAAGTTTGCGAACTTTCACTTGTTGTCTCCAGATGACTCTACAGGAGTCTCCTTTTTGTCTTCCGAAGTGGAAAATTTTCCTAGTCTAACCGCTTCTTGAGTGAGCGCCACACTTAAGTCGATAGCATCGGTGATCGTTGGAGGTTTAGATGTTGTCACCAGACTTAGAATCTGAGGTGCCAATCTCCCGATGAAGCGTTCGATCCTCTTAAACTCTGGTTCCACCAGACGCGAAGCAACTTGTGATAAATCTTGAAATCTCTGTACATACTCAGCTATCTTTGAACCTTCCATTTTCAAGTTCCACAGTTCAGTCTCCAGCTTCTGGACTTCTGCCCTCGAGTAATATCTCTTACGCATCAGTTCTTTCAGTTCGTCCCACGTCAAAGCATAGGCAGCGGTCTTACCCAACGTCCGAACCTGAAGGTTCCATCATGACAGAGCCCTATCTAGGAACAATCCAGATATGTACATGACTTGTTGCTCTGGAGAACATTTGCTCAAAATGAAAACAGAATCCGTCTTCTCAACCCAACGCACGAAAGCTACGGCACCCCCAGTGCCGTCGAAATCTCGGGGCTTGCAGCTCAAGAACTGCTTGTAGGTGCAGCCTGCGACATACGCAACATCATTCACATAAGGCATTAGCAAAGCACTCTTGGAAACGTCCAAACGTTTTGTAATGCGTCTTAAGTGACTAAACATTACCGTTGAGTAGGTTAGTTCCTGAGGTGCCTTCGCTGCGTCCGGAGCGAAGGGCCTCATGCTGTGTGATGGCCTGTGAAATGCGCTCTTGTAATTCTGCCTCTGTCGTCGGCAGAGGGTTGTTGGTATCAGTATTCCCTTGAATCGACATCTTCTAAGAAGGAGATCGGATAGGTCAGGTCTCATTAAAGACATAAGCACAAAAACATCTACTTAACGAATGAGACCTAGGGGTGTGTGTATATATATAAGCAATCGTTATAACAACCAATCACATAACATCACAATTATAGCACAACTTGTAGATAGGAACATGTTTAATGGGAACATAACAGGCAATCGCGTTGTTGATTTACATGTTTAATAAGAATATGACGATTGAGCTTTCGTAAATTACCGACCATAGTCACAGTGTCTACAAAGTGTATCACATCAAAAGGGACACAGGGTCACCCTACCCTTGTCCAATAAGTCTATCAGTGTATTAAAATCACGTGGTCAAAAGTAGTCTTCCAAAAAGTCTCCACAATCTCGGCTCATTAGTAGTGTCTTTACTCAAAAGTAATGCAATCTGTAAAAATCCAGAAACCAACTATACTGGTGACTGAGGTGGAGGAGGGAAAAAAAGCAAACTGCTAACATGCGCGAGCTCCTCCTCGAGCTTGTATACACGTCGAAGTCATTAACTGATCTGCTGCTTGATAGTAAAGAAACGAGCGTCAACTCCTAAGAAAGGTGTAGTAGCAACAGGTGAGAGTGCAAAAGGAGACAGTGATGAATGTGGAGGATCATAGTATACTGGCATAGACAGGGTGGAGGATGTGGTGTTAGCTCAAGCTCCAAACTCTTCGACTCATATCCTCAAACTGTAGCTGAAGTGACAGGAGCAACTCATTCCGAGTGTAGCCTTCACAATGTGAGGGATTGTAGTGGTCTGAAATCAGCATAGTGCATGGTAGGAACCATCGGAATGGCTCGTCCATCGACGAAGTATTGAAAGGAGTAAACGGTGCGGCCTGGGAGGCTGGGAAAAATGCTGCTGTAGCAAAAGGATTGTCATGCAGGTGCTGACCTGGAGTACCTTCCCGGGGTGCGGGTATGTCCTGATAGGCATGTCGGTGCAATGGACGCTGGTCTCCATAGGAGCAACATCAGCGGGTGCAGGTGCGGAAACATATGTCTCAACAAAAGAGGAGATCATCAGGTGCGGGTACTGGGTCAGGTATAAGGGGTGCAATGTCTGGTAAACCAAGAGAAATAGGGTCATGATTAAGCAAGGGCTCAGGATCCGCAGGTGCAACATCAGACTGACCACAAGAGGAACAGGAGCTGGCTCAGGAGCAGGCTTTGGGTCGTGTAAAGGTGTGGCATCTCGAGCAGGTGATAGTGCAGCAGTCATAGCGGTGAAAGGTGCAATCCGACCGTCTGTAAGGCTGCAGATGTCACATACTCAAAGGAGTCTTTTCATCATCATGGGCGTCATCAGGAGGACCCTCAATAAACATGTCAATGTCATCATCAACTACTCATCGAGTAGCCAACCTTCAGAAGGGATGTCCACAGGAGGCGCATCATCGAGGATCGGAGCCATGGTGTGCTCACCATCGGGATGACCAGTGATGAGGTGGTCATGGACTGAAACAAGGATGACAAAAAGATCCTTGTAGGGGAAGCCATCAGCAAGGGTAAATCATTTCCAAAGTCTAGTAGCGCGAACGATTGGAAGTCGTCCTTGGGCTTGGTCAGCATGTCAGGGTCACTCTCAGTGTCTGACGTAAACATCTCCGGCGCAGGTGCAATCTCATTATTTGTGGCGGTGGCCATAGGGTCGTCAACGTCGGACAATTCGCTCTCTGAAGAAGGTGACATGTGTGTCGGTACATAATAATCATAACATGTATATCCATAGTAATCACTAACACTTAGTGTATTGCAAGCAAAGACAATTCATCATGTAATCATGTATTCACATTATTTTTCATGAAACTTTCTATCCTTCGTAGTCTCCCAGACTAAACCACCCAGTCTCCCAGACTAAACCAACCAGTCCCCCAGACTAAACCACCCAGTCTCCCAGACTAAACTAACCAGTCTCCCCGACTAAACCACCCATTCTCTCAGACTGAAACACCCAGCCTCTCAGACTGAACCACCTAGTCTCTCAGACTGAACCACCTAGTCTCTCAGACTAAAACACCCATCCTCTCAGACTGAACCACCCAGTCTCTCAGACTGAAACACCCAGCCTCTCAGACTGAACCACCCAGTCTCTCAGACTGAACCACCCAGTCTCTCAGACTGAAACACCCAGTCTCTTAGACTGAAACACCCAGCCTCTCAGACTGAACCACCTAGTCTCTCAGACTGAAACACCTAGTCTCTCAGACTGAAACACCCAGTCTCTCAGACTGAGCTCCCCAGTTTCTCAAACTGTCCCAACTAGTCTCTCAGACTAACTACCCAGTCTCTCAGACTGAACTACCCAGTCTCTCAGACTGAACTACCCAGTCTCTAAGACTGAATTATAAACATTAACTTGGAAATGTGTTTCGTGTCTTTTATTTGTATAAATGTTTGTCTTCCTGGATCTGGGCGTTGTATGCAATGAAAACATGTTTGTGAAAACATTTTCGTGAGAGCCCTAATGATTGTAGTCTAGACTCGAGAAAGAATCCTAGTTCGCTACAATCGAAGCTCTGATACCAAGCTGTCACACCCTGACTTTTGCGGAAGCGTGATTATGGTGTGACTATCTTAATACCATTGCATTCAATCATAACAATAACTATGTGATAAAACCATAGATTTGTCATCCATTCAATAAGTTTAAAACATAACAACATTGTTTTAAAACGTAGACTTCACATTCAAGTTTTACAAACCATACAAATTGTTTATGAGTTCACTAAGGACTCGTCCAAAACATGTTAAATATAACTAAGGTTTGAGAGGCGTGTCTCGTCCAGGAATAAGACACACTGACCAAACCCAAAGACCATGGATGACATCTTTATTCCTATCGCAGCATAAAAACTTCCAACACCCGCCAAATCCACTTACTAATTCCCTGAAATACATGTAGTTTGAAAACATCAACAAAAGTTGAGTGAGTTCATGTGTGTGTTTGTGAATAAATCTTTGTAACGTTTGTAAATATGTATGTATGTATGTACTTGAAATCCCGGTATGAAAGCAACAAGGAAACATATCAATTAATGTGTAGCTAATACATTAATATACGTGACATCGTGCAGGAAGACTCAAACCTAGCAGACTTTGTACCGGGCTTCCGGCTGTGAGACATAGTCACCACATGGCCCATTCAACGGACTCATGGATGGGGCTCGCTACACCCAAATAGATCTATTACTCCTGTCTCTCGGTCCTACTACGAGGATTAATGGACAATATAAAATTCAACCTCCTAAGTGTCTCACAAATGAGTGATAAGGGCTATGGCTCATTCTTTACCAAGGAGTGTTGTAGGATTATTGGACAAGAAATGGTTGAAAAGATTGAAGAAATAATAAAAATGGAAAAACCCAACTTGTTGCTCAAAGAAGTGGCAATGTTTATGTAGTTGATTTGTCAAAAGAGAACCCAAGAACTGATCCCTGTCAAAGTTTTTGGCTACCCATGTTTCATTTTAAACCTAAAAGATTATATCTCAATGTTTGCAGCCAAAATTGATTGTGGTTATCATTTGGGATACTCAACCACTGCTAAGGCCTACAAAGTGTTTAACACAAGGACCAAAACAGTGGAAGAGACTTTGAATGTGAAGTTCAATGAACTCTGTTCAATGAAAATCCCAGTAAACCCTGTAGAATTATTTGATCTTGATAAATTCACATTTGAGAATGTTTCTGTCAAGTCTAACAATGCAGGTCCATCAGAAAATCCTCCATCAGACTATGGATATGAAGTCATCATTCCTCAACAAAAGTCTGTTTCAATTGGAAGAGCAGCAGATGTTCAAAACAACTGTCATAGCTCAACCACTACTACCTCAACAGTTGTTGACCAAAGCAGCTCATTAACCCCTGCTTCCACCTCATCAAACACTTTTGACAAAAGTCCTCAAACAGTGGATAAAAGTCAACATGTCTTCACACCAGTTCCTCCTATTCCTCCACCTCCATTTGAAGCTACTGCTGGATCATCAAAGTCACCAGTAGTGGTTAGCTCAGATGATTCACATCTGCAGCCTTCACCATTAAATGCCATCGTTCCATACAAAGGAGAGTTAATCTTCTTGAAGTCTCATCCACCTGACCAAATCATTGGCAACATCAGTGAAGGGGTGCTCACAAGAAGCCAATCCCAAAACATCTGTCTTTTTGCTGGTTTCCTATCACTCCATCAGCCAGTCAAGTACCAAGAGGCACTGAAAGACAACAGCTGGGTAGAAGCCATGCAAGAGGAGCTCCAACAGTTTAGAAGACAACAAGTATGGGAGCTTGTACCACTGCTAGAGGGTGTGAGTCCTATTGACACAAAGTGGGCCTTCAAAAATAAAACTGATGAAAGGGGTATTGTTGTCAAGAATAAAGCTAGGCTTGTGGTTCAAGGGTTCAGACAGGAAGAGGGCATTGACTATGATGAAACTTTTTCCCCTATAGCAAGACTAGAAGCTATCAGACTATTCCTGGCCTTTGCTGTCAACCACAACATAAAGGTGTATCAAATGGATATCAAATGTGCATTCCTCTATGGTAAAATTCAAGAAGAGGTATATGTTTGTCAACCTCCAGGCTTTGAGGATCCATTTAATCCAAATCATGTCTTCAAGCTAAATAAAGCCTTGTATGGCCTGAAACAAGCACCAAGAGCCTGGTATGACACTCTTTCCACCTTTCTACTTTCCATTGGGTTCACAAGAGGTAAAATTGATAAAACTTTGTTTTTAAAATGGAGAGGGAAGGACTTGATAATTGTCCAGATTTATGTGGATGACATCATTTTTGGAAGCACATGTAATAAAATGTGTGAAGAGTTCAGGCAACTCATGACAGCTGAGTTTGAGATGAGTGCAATGGGTGAACTCCAGTGCTTTCTTGGTCTCCAAGTAAGGCAACTGCAAAATGGTACTTTCATCCATCAAGGCAAATATGCCAAAGAACTCTTAAAGAAATTTGAGATGGATGATTGTAAGCCATGCAATACACCCATTACAACCACAAAGATAGTCATGTCTGATGAAAAGGATGAATTGGTTGATCAAACTCTTTATAGAAGCATGATTGGGTCTTTATTGTACCTAACTGCATCTAGGCCAGACATCATGTTTGCAACATGTGTTTGTGCAAGATCCCAATCAGCCCTTAGAAAGTCAAACCTTATTGTTGTAACAAGGATATTCGGATACCTAAAAGGTGCTCCCACAGTTGGTATCTGGTATCCAGCTGATGGAAATATCAAGCTTTCAGGTTTCTCAGATAGTGACTTTGCTGGATATGACAAAACAAGAAATCCACATCAGGAGGGTGCCAATTCCTAGGCAGTTGCTTAGTGTCTTGGCAAAGCAAAAAGCAAGCAGCTGTTTCAACATCCACTACTGAGGCAGAGTATATAGATGCTGCAAGCTATACAGCCCAACTGTTATGGCTTCAAAATCAATTGCTGGATTTTGGTATCACTGCCTTAAAGACACCTCTCATGTTGGACACTCAGGCAGCAGAAAATATCATCAAAAAACCAGTATCCCATTCAACCACCAAGCACATTGATATCAGACATCACTTTGTGAGCGATTTGTAACACCCCGAAAACGGGTTTGGTAATCAAACTCCGTTAATACTAAAAGACGGGTAAAGTACCGTTAGTAGTAAAAATAACCAGGTAGATAATTGGATTTAAATAAGAAATCCTAATAATTAAATAACAAGCGAATCAAAGTTTTAAGAGATTGAGTTCATAAGAGCCCGAGTTAACGGGACTTAAAATAAAATGGGTTATAACTCCCGACCCCATTAAATTAACTAGGAATAATTAACCTAGTTAAAAATATGTGATTAGGTTATAAATAATGGATTATAACTTATATAGATCAAAATAAAACCTTGAGGGACTAAAGGTGGACAATTGGAAACAAGTTTTTAACTAAAACTTAAAAACACATAAACACACACACAATTGTGTGTTTTGGTCGATATATGCAGGAGAAAAAGGGGGTTCCCTTCCAAGAACCCTAACTCACAAAAATTGCCAAAATCAAAGAGAAATCAAGCCAAGAATTTGGGGCTTTTAATAAAATCGTGATCACCAAGCTTAGGGGATCACAAGGTATGTTGAATTTTAATGTTTATTAATATTTCGAATTTTGTGATGAACATGCATGAACGAAATTCTTGCGTGAATGTTCAATGTTATAGTGATATTGGTGTGGGTACAAGTCTAGGAACAAACCCTAGATATAAACTTGTAGAATTGTGCCATAAACTAGTGATTTATCAAATAGCCAAGTATGAGCTTAGTGGGTTTTGTTGATTTGATAAAATTGATATGTATAAACATCATAATAATTCATATGAATGAACTATTCGAACCAATTAGAGATTTTTGTTAAGAATTCATAAGTAATTAGAAGTGGGTTTTTACACAAGAGTTAAACTCATGGTTATGATGGTCAAAGTGCATATGTGCATACAATGACTAAAATTACATGTTAATTTATGGTTACTTGGAGTATGAATCAAATAACATGTTAGTAGAAGTAACGTCTCAAAAGATGACGCTCACTAAATGGTTGATAATGTGCCTAAATCGAGTCATGTGAACTTGTTAGTGCAACCATATTTGTAAATTGGTGGTTTGACCTTTAAAAGTCAAACCGACATATGATAAGGTTCATTAAGAATAGAGATAAAAGATTCATAAGGTGTGAAAGTCATGATTTAAAATGACTAATCTAACAACCTTGTGAATGATTAATGATAGTAGGCGCTTAACAAGCTAGGTGAAGCTTGGGGTGAAAGCGGGTCGATCGAAGCAAGTGAGAAAAGAAAAGCGTAATTCGGATGCACGGTAAGTGAAACTTACACCTTTCGTAGAATAATTAGTTATTCTATAAGTTTTAAATTCGATAAAAACAATATTGGGAAATATGGATTCCCGACGCAATTGATACGAGTCGGGACATACGCAATATTTGGTAAAAACCATGATGAGGGGTAAACATGGGAAAATGGTAATATAGCCGTAAATAATAAGCATACAATGAATCTGGAAATGTTACCGTATGGGGTAACTCATAATAAGGAAAGGGATAAAATGGTAATTTAGTCGTGTGCCGACAAATATAAGTAAAAGTAATAAGACACCCTACGACGTAAGCCGAATTGGGTTAAATAATGAAATGGTATATATATGTATATATATATACCATTCTAAATTTAAATGTAAAATGTTTGGTCGTTTAGACCAAACGGGTCAAAGGGTGACATGTAGTGCCATTTGACCAATGACGACTAATAAGTATGTGTCAAGTCTTATGCTTATAGGATAATAATGGTTTATGGATTAAAATGCTACGAATTAGCATATTATAGAGGCAAGGTATCGAAACGGGTCAATAAGTTGACCCGAGCCAGGTACGTGTAATTATAGTTGTGGATAATATACTTTATGGCTATATATGTAGCGAAAGCCCTTCGTAGTAAATGAGGGGCTAATGTTGACTAAAATGCCCTTGAAGGGTAAATTAGGCAAACAACCCATAAAGATTGTTTAGGAACTTATATTACGATCTTGTAACCTTTAGACACGTATGAAAATAGTAGGCATAAACTATCAAGGGTTAAATGCCTTAAAAGGCGTATTGTCGCAAAATAGCATATTTGAGGGGTAAAACTCGGAATAGATAGTTTATTTCATTAAACTCACCACATTCATAGTTGTGGTGGAAAAACTAATCAAAATCACGGGTGGGATTATGAGGCATAGAAGAAATGAGCGAAATTAGGCTTAAAAGGACATAAATGTCCTTAACGGGTCAAAATAAGCACTTGAACATAAGCGGGTTTAGAATGTGTAATAACTCGTGATTTGAGCCTTGTACAATAGGAAACAATCATAAAGATATGTTTACAAAAGAAATAAGGACTGCAAACAAGTTGTTAGATGAAATCACGAACGGGTCAAAAGTTGGTAAAAAGGGTAATAAGCCGAAGAGTTAAAAGTCCGAAATTTTATCATGTTAAACGTTGGATTTTAACTCCATTAGATGGAGAATTAAATTACGGACGCGTAGGAAAAAGAATCGCGTAAATCGGATCAATAACGAAGAAGTTATGACTATTTCCGTAAAATTAAGCGTTGCTGAAAATGCAGGACACAGCTCTGAATCTGCTGGAAAAGGGACTCCCCCGCGCCACGCGAAGTGTCACACCCTGGGTTTGCGGAAGCGTGGGTTTATTTAGTGTGACTTCTTAATACCATAGCTTAATCATAACAAAGCTATATGAAAAAAAAAACCATGCAGATCATCCATTGATTTAAGTTTGAAAAGTAAAATACCACAACATTGTCTTAATACGTTGACACATGCAACGGAAATTACAACTTAATAACATAAAAACTTTGTTCTTAAAACACAACCCCAAATATAACATAAACACTTGTTTAAGACTTGCGACTCGTCCAGGTAAAAGTCGCAATCCCTAAACGTGGATGATCCCGTAACTCTAACACAGCGGGAAAACGTAGCATACCGTGCCAGATCCTTAGTTCCCTGAAATACATGTAAGTTGGAAAAATCAACATAATGTTGAGCGAGTTCATGTGTAAGTGAGTATGTAAAACACTTGTAAGTATAAAAATCCCTGGTATGTAGCAGATAAGGAAAAAGAGATCACCAATGGTTTGCAAGGCCATTGATATGTGTGAAGTGCAAGTAGGAAGACTCAAACCTAGCGGATTTCGCGTTGGGCACAAAGTCACCCCAAGGTCCGTACTGCTGGGCCTGGGGTTGGGCTCGCTACACCCAGATAGATCTACCGCTTACGTCCCTCGGTCCTACAATGAGGATTAATGGCCTCCAATTCCCGCCTACCCACTCACATGATCTAAGTAGTAACCCTCCTTACGCTAACCATACCATGTATAAAGTACTCGTATCATAGTAACATGTATTTCACCCCCGCAGTTTAGAAAACCGAAAACAGTTAAAAGAAAAGGGGGACATGAACTCACAGTAATGCGTCCTTGATAACAGCAACTCAAACTCGGTCTGCAACACGACAACCTACAACGTGCTAATATCTATTAGACGAACGGCCGTGCCTTAGCTTAGAGTCTTAACGTTCTTGGAGAAATAGTTAGACAACTATTTCGTGTTTATACTTCTTAATTATCGTATAAATAGATTCCTTCCCAAGGATGGGGTATTCGTACATGTATTATGTATTCGGTGACTTAAAGTATTGACAAAATACATTTACAAGTCTCATATCTAACATTTTAAAGTTTTATGTCAAAACTCATGGCGAGGTTTAATTCCGAGAAATAAAGTTAAACATACTTGTTAGAAAAATAGTTTTTCTAAGTCTTGGTATTTTTAGAAAAATTCGCCAGAACTTCCCCTAAAAACGGGAGTGTCCGTGCTAATACGCACATCTTTTTCTTTTTGAAATCAACCCATGATCATCAACAATCAACCCTTACATTTTAACAGGCAAAACACTACCCTTGTCGTTTCAATTTTAATATCTGAAAAACTGGACTGTTTTCGGACGAGTAATTAAATACTTAACTTATTCCAAAAATTCCCAAATTTTTACGGAACGTCCTATTCTACCCACAAATTATTTTGTAAAAATATCGGGGTCTAGTTCATTATCAATAATTTATAGAAAATCGTTTACCTAACTGTGATCAGATTTGTTACATTCTGATCACAGTCTACCGAATAATTCGTTTAAAATTCCTCGTAAGTCCTTTTGTCTAAATTCCAGTTCGAGAGTCACAAATACATCAGTGACCATCTTTGATAAAAATATCAGGGGCTGGTTCGGTTTAGATTTCAAGTTGTGACTGAAAACGTATGACCCATTTTACTGCAGTTAAAATCAGCCTTAGCTGCTGTCACGAAAACAGACTTTTAAAATAGTAACCGACCTCAGAAAAATACGATTCCAGCGCCATTTTCTTCGTTTTTCGAAAAGACACGATTTAGGCTTTTGAAATTCCGTTTTTCGAGTTTTTAAAGTCCGTTTACAGCCTGTTGAAGGCGGCTGAAAAAGTACATCAGCATGTTATTTACGTCTTAATTGTTACTAAATCGTGTTAACAAGTGTCCGATTAACGGGTTTAACAAGAAAACAACCTTTAAACATCAAGTATGATTTAACCAACCCTCAAACCAACAAGATTCCGCTTCATGATTCAGACATAAGTAAACTTTTATATAGCTTTTAGGTTCATAACTCATGTTTCACATTTTCTAGCATTCTCGTTATTTAGTAATTTAAACAACAACACCTCATACTACATATCATAAATTCGAACAAGATGAACCAAGGTAAAATGAGACTTACTACTAGCTTAAAGCTAGGGATGAAATCTTGTGAAGAAATGTGAGAAAAAGATGGTGGAAAAAGCTAGAAACAAGCTCTTTTGCAATCCCTTCAAGTTGTAACCTCCATAGGTGATCTTATAAGTTTGAATGAAGCTTGAAATTTGAAGAGGATGATGTTGAAATGGTGAAGGTGGTGGCTGCTATGTGTAACCGAGAATGAGAGAGAGATAAGTGAGGTGGGATGAGTGAAATCTTGAGGAATGATGTTCAATCTAAAAGGCCATGCTTATATCATCATTCTATATATTTTTGCAACTTCAACAAGCAACATCAACTAAAATAATAGAGTTAAATCAAGTTAGAAGATTTGAAGCATGGGGTGGGTCCCCTTGAGGGCTGAAATCGTTGGGGGGGGGGGGGGGTGTATGATTGCAAAGATTTCAACTATAGTGTAACTATAAGTTAGAACTCAAGTATTAGGATGAAATATGTTAGTTTGTTTATTTTTAGCGGGTGTTATGGCATACGGGGATCATGACTAGCCAAAAATAATAAAACAAAGTGTCTGACAAAAATTTAGTGTCCCGGGTAATGTCCGGTTATACGATTAAATACCGTTCCGTTAAAATGTTTAATTATGCCGAAAAAGGTCCTTTATGTATATTTTTTGTAACATAAATTATTCCCGGCACTTAGGAAAATATACGGGGCCGTTCTGCCATGTTGTTGCACTTTATTATTAATTTAAAATGCTGAGTTTTGTATTAAAGTGCAGAATGTTGTACTTAAAGTACGTTTTAGGCACATCCGGTCACTATAAACTTCACCTAGTGACGCAGTTCTACAATCCTCACCTCCCTACACTCACTACCAGTGTAGCAATCTATTCCCGGCTCATACTGGCCTTAGAGGCAGTGTCTGCCTAATGCTGGTTATGTCAGCATGTTTAATGGGTATCCCGTAGTGTGCTCACTGTGCTTGTTGTGCATCAAGGTTGTCACTGATGTTTGTGTATAAATAATAGAGTGACAGTATAAAATGTGATGCATGAGCATGTATGTATCAGAAATCAGTAAGCAGTTTAATCACAGTTGTAAGCAAGCACAATAATTAAGCAGTAATTAAATATTAATTAATTCGTACGGATATCTGGTTTGGTGAGGGTTGTCACATTCTCCCCCCGTTAAATAAATTTCGTCCCGAAATTTGAGTTCTGCTTCCAGATGCAGGGTTCTTAGGAAACAAATGGGGGTATTTCTCTTTCATTCGATCCTCACGTTCCCACGTGAATTCAGGTCCATGCCTAGCATTCCAACGAACTTTGACGAGTTTGACACTGCTCCTGCGAGTTTTATTAACTTTCCAATCCGTGACCTCAACAGGTTCTTCAGTGAAGTGGAGCGTGTCATCGATATGAACTTCGTCAGCAGGAATGATCACTGTATCTTGTGTTGGACTTTTTCTCAAATTGGATACATGGAATGTATCGTGAACACCATGGAGTTCAGCAGGTAGGTCCAACTTGTAGGCTACAAGCCCAATCCTTTGCAGAATTCTGAAAGGGCCAATGTAACGCGGATTCAACTTCCCACGCTTCCCGAAGCGTGCCACCCCCTTCCAGGGTGAAACTTTCAATAAAACCATATCTCCAACTTGGAATTCCAAATGTTTCCGGTTTGGATCTGCATAGGCTTTCTGTCTTTCGCGAGCCGCTTCGATGCGTTTTCGAATCTGCACAATCTTATCTGTCGTCTCATGGACGATTTCGGGACCAACAAGCTGCCTATCACCTGCGTCAGCCCAGCATAGGGGTGATCGACACTTGCGTCCGTAAAGAGCTTCAAATGGCGCGGCTCCAATACTGGTGTGGTAGCTGTTGTTGTATTAGAATTCGGCCAGTGGTAAATGCTTATCCCAGCTACCACCAAGATCCATTACACATGCTCTCAGCATATCCTCCAATGTCTGAATAGTTCTTTCACTTTGGCCATCAGTTTGCGGATGGAATGCAGTGCTCAAATTCAATTGTGAGCCAAAAGCTTCTTGGAAGGATTGCCAAATCCTTGATATGAAACGTCCATCTCTATCAGAGATGATCGAGAGAGGCACTCCATGACGTGCAACGATTTCTCTCATGTATATTTCCGCAAGTTTACTAGTATTGTCCTTCTCTTTGATTGGCAAGAAGTGCGCGGACTTTGTTAGGCGGTCAACAATCACCCAAATAGTATCATGACCCCTGGGCGTCCTTGGCAACTTCGTTATAAAATCCATTGAAATCTGTTCCCATTTCCACTTGGGGATTTCAGGTTGTTGCAGAAGTCCCGAAGGCTTCTGGTATTCAGCTTTCACCTTGGCACACGTCAAACATTTGCTAACATAAACAGCAACGTCGCCCTTCATCCTGGGCCACCAATAATAATCCTTAAGATCCTGGTACATCTTATCCGCACCGGAATGAATAGAGTACCGTGATTTGTGTGCCTCATCAAAAATAACTTTTCTCAACCCGCCGAACAGAGGAACCCAAATTCTTTTCATAAAGCATAACGTTCCTTCCTCGTTTGGCACTAATTGCTTCTCCATCCCATGGAGATATTCTTCCTCAAGGTTTCTTTCCTTAAGAGCTTCTTTTTGCGCGGCACGAATGCGCAGGGAAAGATCTGTCTGGATAATCATCTCCAAAGCCCTAACCCTTATGGGCTTGATCCTTTCTTTACGACTTAGGGCATCGGCGACCACATTCGCCTTCCCTGGATGGTACTTTATCTCGCAGTCGTAATCATTCAATAATTCGACCCAACGTCTTTGTCTCATGTTCAGCTCTTTCCTTTCTGGTTGAATATGTGCTGTAAACTCTTACGGTCTGTGAAAATTGTACACTTTGTACCATATAGGTAGTGTCTCCAGATCTTTAATGCAAATATCACTGTGCCTAGTTCCAAATAGTGTGTGGTATAGTTCTTTTCATGTACTTTCAACTGACGTGACGCGTAAGCTATAACTTTCTGCCGTTGCATCAAAACGCAACCCAATCCTTGACGTGAGGCGTCACAGTATACCACGAAATCATCTGTACCTTCTGGTAGTGCTAAGATTGGCGCATTGCAGAGCTTGTCTTTTAACAACTGGAACGCTTCCTCCTATTTGATTCCCCAATCAAACTTCTTACCCTTCTGTGTGAGCGCGGTAAGGGGTTGAGCGATTTTAGAAAAATCCTCAATGAATCTTCGATAATAGCCAGCCAAACCTAAGAACTGGCGAATCTCGGTCGGCGTCTTTGGAGTCTCCCAGCTCTTTATCGCCTTGATCTTTGTGGGATCAACTTGGATTCCATCCCCATTCACTACATGTCCAAGGAATTGGACTTCACGTAGCCAAAACTCACACTTGGAGAATTTGGCATATAACTGTTCCTTTTTCAGCAACTCCAAAATAGTTCTTAAGTGCTGTTCGTGTTCAGCCTTTGTCTTTGAATACATCAAAATATCGTCGATGAATACAATCACGAACTTATCGAGATACGGCTTGCAGACTCGGTTCATTAGGTCCATAAAAACAGCAGGCGCGTTTGTCAACCCAAACGGCATAACTAGGAACTCGTAATGTCCATAACGAGTTCTGAAGGCTGTTTTCGGGATACTCTCCTCTTGTATCCTTAGCTGATGGTATCCAGATCAAAGATCGATCTTTGAATAAAAGCTAGAACCTTGGAGTTGATTGAATAAATCATCGATTCTTGGCAGAGGGTATCTATTCTTGATAGTCAACTTCTTCAACTCCCGGTAGTCAATACACATACGAAAACTACCGTCTTTCTTTTTGAGAAATAAAACTGGAGCTCCCCAAGGTGAGAAGCTTGGTCGGATGAATCCTTTGTCAAGTAACTCCTGGAGTTGTGTCGACAACTCCTGCATCTCTGACGGTGCAAGTCTATAAGGTGCCCTAGCTACAGGCGCGGCGCCTAGAACTAAGTCAATGTGAAATTCCACTTGCCTTTGGGGTGGCAATCCTGGCAAGTCCTCTGGAAAGACTTCAGGATATTCCCTCACAATAGGGATGTCTTCAATTTTCGGCTCATCAGCTTTCTTATCCACGATGTGTGCCAGGAAGGCAGCACATCCCTTTTGTAAACACTTACGAGCTTTCAGGCAACTGATAATTCTTAAAGGCGTATCCCGCTTCTCCCCATTAACCACAATTGTTTCTCCATCTTCGGTTGGGATACGAACGACCTTTTCGTGACAAACAATCTCAGCCTTGTTGCTTGATAACCAATCCATTCCCACTACCACGTCGAAGCTCCCCAGCTGGACTGGTAGCAGATCCAAAGCAAATTCACGCTCTCCCAATTCGATTACGCATCCCCTGATCACTTCATTAGCTTCTACTAACTTTCCATTAGCCAATTCAATTGAGTAAGGAATATCTAATTTACTAGCGGCTAATCCAAGCATATTCTTAAACTCTAACGATACGAAGCTATAATCGGCACCAGTATCAAGCAAAATAGATGCAAAAGTTTTGGTTAATAGAGAACGTACCAGTAATCATGCCTGGATCCTGGCATGCTTCACAAGCTCCGATGTTGGAAGCTCCTTCATGGTCTTGGTTAACCTCCCTTGGGCAATCCTTCCCAAGGTGCCCCATATCACCACTTCCGTCCTGATAGTTACTGTGGTCGTTGTTTACTTCGTGTTTTCCACTACCATCTTGACCTTGATTTCCACGTTTCTTCCGGCGGTAACACTCCTCCTTGTAGTGTCCCACCCTGCCACAGTTATCACACTTTACATTTTTGCATGCCCCGATATGATGGCGCGGGCATTCTTCGCACTTAGGTAGTTTACCCCTGTACCCCCTTTTCTTTTTGGCCTTGTTCTTGTTATTTGCCCGATTGCTTCCTTGAAATTCACTGAGCTTTCTTTTGTTCTTCTCGGATGTCTCCCCTGGAGTTTCCTTCTTCTTGTCGGGGTTTGCAAGTTTTTTCTAGTCTAATTGCTTCTGTAACAAGTGCCAAACCCATCTTGCTTGCAGCAATAGTTGTTGGTGGCGTAGATGCTGTCATCAAGCTCAAGACTTGTGGTGCCAGTTCCCAAATGAACTGTCCCAATTTCCTCATTTCTGGTTCCACTAAGTATGGAACAACTCGTGCCAAATCATGAAGTCTTTGCATGTTTTCCAACATTTTTGGACCTTCCATCATCAGGCTCTGGAATTCACCTTCCAACCTCTGGGTTTCTGTTTGGGTGCAATACTTCTTACGCATTATTCCTTTCAACTCATCCCAAGTTAACGCGTATGCTGTAGTTAGGCCCATTATTCGAACCTGAAGATTCCACCATAATCGAGCTCCATCTTGAAACAACTCGGAAACGTATGGGACTTGTTGTTCTGGCGTACAACCACTCATTCGAAAGATGGAATCCATACTTTCAATTCATTTCACAAAAGCTATGGCACCTCCAGTGCCGTCGAACTACGGAGGCTTGTAGTTGAGGAAGTGCCAGTAGGGACAACCATTATTTTCTGAGGTACCTCTGCTAGGTTCGGAGTGTAGGGCCTCGTGCTCTGCTATAGCTGCAACAATTATCTCTTGAAGTTCCGCCTCTGAGGTGGGCATGCGCATTTCGCGTCTTGGTGGCATCTTCTAAAAGATGTTTCACGTAGGTTAGGTCATAGCAAGTAAAATGTACGTATGTATTCAACAATATCAACACATAACATCTCATGCTATAAATAAATCAACCACATAACATCTCATGTCCTAGAACATAAACAATAGATCAAACATCACAATTGATGAGAATACTGCGATTGCATTGCCACAAATCGAGACCACAATGTAAAGCTTACAAGTACACAACTGTATCATACAACATCAATGACTTAGCAGGGGACGACCCTAGACAAGTCGTGCGATCGCTGGACATGTTCAGGAATCTCTGGTTCGTCCATTTTCAAGTGCCAGAACTCCACCTCAAGCTTCTGGATTCCAGCCTAGAACAGTATTTCTTCTTCATCATTTCCTTGAGCTCGTCCCGGCTCAGTGCATAAGCAGTATCTGTATCAAAGGTCTGAACCTAAGGGTTCCACCATGAGAGTGTGTCATCTAGAATTTACCCCGAGATATAGGCAACACTCTCTTTGGGGCGAACAGTTACTCATTCTTAGAATAAATTATGATTCCCTGCGTAAAATGAGAACGGAAAAGAATAAATTATGGGTTGTCAATTTCCTTAATATGAGTAATTGACATAGTTAAAAGGAAAAACGTTAAACTAAAATCCAGTTTTAGTAAGAAATAACGTTTTTACAAATATAAATCCTGATAGGAATTTGAATAGTAAGCATGAAAGATTCAAGTCTTGACATTTATAGGCGCAAGACGATATATTCGAAAAGTGATATTTTTCGGAAATGAAAGGTTGATATAAATTAAACATGATGCGACACGATCACGGTTAGGAAATGTAATGTGAAGTAAAATTGCATTATAACCAAGCGAGCGGTAAACAAAAATAACTGGACTAATAAGTCTAGTTAATGAGACCGGTTAAGGTCAGCAATTCAGATCAAGAAATTTGGTTTGCTTGTAAGTGGTGGATCCGGTATAACTGAACCGAATAAATAAATTTGAAAATAAAAGAAATTGTTGCTAAAAGTGAAAGATTTCACTAAAGACCTTTAAACGGGTCAAAGTAACGGATTCATAAAGAATTCGATAGAGTATGAAAGCGATGAATATCGCTAAGTTAACTAAACTAGTGGAAATAATGAGATTACGTTATTTCAAGTTGCACAATGTCATATGAGATATGTAGACAATTAGTAACCAAAAAGAGGTTACCATACTTTTCTGGTAATACTAACTATTGGATAAAAGTATAAGTAATGTTTAAAAGACTTCTCGGATTGAATACATTGAGTTAAACTCAATGAATTATGTAAGAAAAGGTTTCGAGGACGAAACCTCTTTAAGGGGGGTAGACTTGTAACACCCCGAAAACGGGTTTGGTAATCAAACTCCGTTAATACTAAAAGACGGGTAAAGTACCGTTAGTAGTAAAAATAACCAGGTAGATAATTGGATTTAAATAAGAAATCCTAATAATTAAATAACAAGCGAATCAAAGTTTTAAGAGATTGAGTTCATAAGAGCCCGAGTTAACGGGACTTAAAATAAAATGGGTTATAACTCCCGACCCCATTAAATTAACTAGGAATAATTAACCTAGTTAAAAATATGTGATTAGGTTATAAATAATGGATTATAACTTATATAGATCAAAATAAAACCTTGAGGGACTAAAGGTGGACAATTGGAAAAAGTTTTTAACTAAAACTTAAAAACACCTAAACACACACACAATTGTGTGTTTTGGTCGATATATGCAGGAGAAAAAGGGGGTTCCCTTCCAAGAACCCTAACTCACAAAAATTGCCAAAATAAAAGAGAAATCAAGCCAAGAATTTGGGGCTTTTAATAAAATCGTGATCACCAAGCTTAGGGGATCACAAGGTATGTTGAATTTTAATGTTTATTAATATTTCGAATTTTGTGATGAACATGCATGAACGAAATTCTTGCGTGAATGTTCAATGTTATAGTGATATTGGTGTGGGTACAAGTCTAGGAACAAACCCTAGATATAAACTTGTAGAATTGTGCCATAAACTAGTGATTTATCAAATAGCCAAGTATGAGCTAAGTGGGTTTTGTTGATTTGATAAAATTGATGTGTATAAACATCATAATAATTCAAATGAATGAACTATTCGAACCAATTAGAGATTTTTGTTAAGAATTCATAAGTAATTAGAAGTGGGTTTTTACACAAGAGTTAAACTCATGGTTATGATGGTCAAAGTGCATATGTGCATACAATGACTAAAATTACATGTTAATTTATGGTTACTTGGAGTATGAATCAAATAACATGTTAGTAGAAGTAACGTCTCAAAAGATGACGCTCACTAAATGGTTGATAATGTGCCTAAATCGAGTCATGTGAACTTGTTAGTGCAACCATATTTGTAAATTGGTGGTTTGACCTTTAAAAGTCAAACCGACATATGATAAGGTTCATTAAGAATAGTGATAAAAGATTCATAAGGTGTGAAAGTCATGATTTAAAATGACTAATCTAACAACCTTGTGAATGATGAATGATAGTAGGCGCTTAACAAGCTAGGTGAAGCTTGGGGTGAAAGCGGGTCGATCGAAGCAAGTGAGAAAAGAAAAGCGTAATTCGGATGCAAGGTAAGTGAAACTTACACCTTTCGTAGAATAATTAGTTATTCTATAAGTTTTAAATTCGATAAAAACAATATTGGGAAATATGGATTCCCGACGCAATTGATACGAGTCGGGACATACGCAATATTCGGTAAAAACCATGATGAGGGGTAAACATGGGAAAATGGTAATATAGCCGTAAATAATAAGCATACAATGAATCTGGAAATGTTACCGTATGGGGTAACTCATAATAAGGAAAGGGATAAAATGGTAATTTAGTCGTGTGCCGACAAATATAAGTAAAAGTAATAAGACACCCTACGGCGTAAGCCGAATTGGGTTAAATAATGAAATGGTATATATATGTATATATATATATATACCATTCTAAATTTAAATGTAAAATGTTTGGTCGTTTAGACCAAACGGGTCAAAGGGTGACTTGAAGTGCCATTTGACCAATGACGACTAATAAGTATGTGTCAAGTCTTATGCTTATAGGATAATAATGGTTTATGGATTAAAATGCTACGAATTAGCATATTATAGAGGCAAGGTATCGAAACAGGTCAATAAGTTGACCCGAACCAGGTACGTGTAATTATAGTTGTGGATAATATACTTTATGGCCATATATGTAGCGAAAGCCCTTCGTAGTAAATGAGGGGCTAATGTTGACTAAAATGCCCTTGAAGGGTAAATTAGGCAAACAACCCATAAAGGTTGTTTAGGAACTTATATTACAATCTTGTAACCTTTAGACGCGTATGAAAATAGTAGGCATAAACTATCAAGGGTTAAATGCCTTAAAAGGCGTATTGTCGCAAAATAGCATATTTGAGGGGTAAAACTCGGAATAGATAGTTTATTTCATTAAACTCACCACATTCATAGTTGTGGTGGAAAAACTAATCAAAATCACGGGTGGGATTATGAGGCATAGAAGAAATGAGCGAAATTAGGCTTAAAAGGACATAAATGTCCTTAACGGGTCAAAATAAGCACTTGAACATAAGCGGGTTTAGAATGTGTAATAACTCGTGATTTGAGCCTTGTACAATAGGAAACAATCATAAAGATATGTTTACAAAAGAAATAAGGACTGCAAACAAGTTGTTAGATGAAATCACGAACGGGTCAAAAGTTGGTAAAAAGGGTAATAAGCCGAAGAGTTAAAAGTCCGAAATTTTATCATGTTAAACGTTGGATTTTAACTCCATTAGATGGAGAATTAAATTACGGACGCGTAGGAAAAAGAATCGCGTAAATCGGATCAATAACGAAGAAGTTATGACTATTTCCGTAAAATTAAGCGTTGCTGAAAATGCAGGACACAGCTCTGAATCTGCTGGAAAAGGGACTCCCCCGCGCCACGCGAAGTGTCACACCCTGGGTTTGCGGAAGCGTGGGTTTATTTAGTGTGACTTCTTAATACCATAGCTTAATCATAACAAAGCTATATGAAAAAAAAAACCATGCAGATCATCCATTGATTTAAGTTTGAAAAGTAAAATACCACAACATTGTCTTAATACGTTGACACATGCAACGGAAATTACAACTTAATAACATAAAAACTTTGTTCTTAAAACACAACCCCAAATATAACATAAACACTTGTTTAAGACTTGCGACTCGTCCAGGTAAAAGTCGCAATCCCTAAACGTGGATGATCCCGTAACTCTAACACAGCGGGAAAACGTAGCATACCGTGCCAGATCCTTAGTTCCCTGAAATACATGTAAGTTGGAAAAATCAACATAATGTTGAGCGAGTTCATGTGTAAGTGAGTATGTAAAACACTTGTAAGTATAAAAATCCCTGGTATGTAGCAGATAAGGAAAAAGAGATCACCAATGGTTTGCAAGGCCATTGATATGTGTGAAGTGCAAGTAGGAAGACTCAAACCTAGCGGATTTCGCGTTGGGCACAAAGTCACCCCAAGGTCCGTACTGCTGGGCCTGGGGTTGGGCTCGCTACACCCAGATAGATCTACCGCTTACGTCCCTCGGTCCTACAATGAGGATTAATGGCCTCCAATTCCCGCCTACCCACTCACATGATCTAAGTAGTAACCCTCCTTACGCTAACCATACCATGTATAAAGTACTCGTATCATAGTAACATGTATTTCACCCCCGCAGTTTAGAAAACCGAAAACAGTTAAAAGAAAAGGGGGACATGAACTCACAGTAATGCGTCCTTGATAACAGCAACTCAAACTCGGTCTGCAACACGACAACCTACAACGTGCTAATATCTATTAGACGAACGGCCGTGCCTTAGCTTAGAGTCTTAACGTTCTTGGAGAAATAGTTAGACAACTATTTCGTGTTTATACTTCTTAATTATCGTATAATTATCGTTAGACAACTATTTCGTGATTTGAGCCTTGTACAATAGGAAACAATCATAAAGATATGTTTACAAAAGAAATAAGGACTGCAAACAAGTTGTTAGATGAAATCACGAACGGGTCAAAAGTTGGTAAAAAGGGTAATAAGCCGAAGAGTTAAAAGTCCGAAATTTTATCATGTCAAACGTTGGATTTTAACTCCATTAGATGGAGAATTAAATTACGGACGCGTAGGAAAAAGAATCGCGTAAATCGGATCAATAACGAAGAAGTTATGACTATTTCCGTAAAATTAAGCGTTGCTGAAAATGCAGGACACAGCTCTGAATCTGCTGGAAAAGGGACTCCCCCGCGCCACGCGAAGGGAGACCTGAATTATGTCGCGACACGTGGGGCCTTCTAGTGGCCCGCGTAAGCTTACACAAGATCTGTCGCGGCCCGCGACAGACTACAGTACTGGAAATTTTTCGTTTATTGTATGGTTTGTTGTTTAACCTATTGTTCAAGCATCAAAACTAACTATTTGGTTGGTTTTGATCGCAGGAAAATACCAAGTGTTCCCGGATGAAGATCAAGCGTTGAGCAAGAACCGAACACGCGTTAAATGAAGCTTCTGCAAGTTGTTTCGTCGTTATTTTAAAACGGGGAATTAAACCACATTATGTGGTATCACTTAAATTTGTAAAAAAAAAAATTTAGTAAACCCGTATTTTCGATCCATACGTAATCATTAATTATATAATTGTTTTCGCAAACTATACGTTAAACCTAGATTTAGTTGAACGGGTGTTACACGATTGCTATGAAAAAGGTTTGATTTCTTAGCACCATGTTCCAAATAAAGATCAGCTGGCAGATGTACTAACAAAAGCATTAGAAACATCCACCTTTGAAAGCTTGATCTCTAGGATTGGCGTGCTGAACATGGAATAACAAGCAAAATCTTGTTTTTCTATGAATTAAAGCATTAAAATGTTTTCAGAAAATCAAAATTCCATCCTTAAAAATAGTTAAAAATGAAAATCTTTCATTAATCCTTAAAAGTCTGCCATAACCACTGTTTTTGGTTCAAACATCTGTTCTGATGTTTATTGTCCACTGCTGAAAGTCAACCACTGTTTTTCTCATTTCCTTGTTAATCATTGTTGTTCAAAATCAGTGTTTTAACCCACTGATAAGCTATCCACTGATAGTTAAAAATCAGCCACTGTTCTCATTATAACCGTTGCAACCACTGATACTTGTTCCATCAGTGGTTTCCTAAACAACTATCTTCCATTACTCATCAGTGGTTGACACGTGGACAGTACATAGCGGTCAGATCTTTTGTAACCGCTGCCACATCAGCATTCACTTTTTCCTTTATAAAACCCTGATCAAAACCCCAAAAAGGGTTTTCATTGTCGAATCGAATTCACAATTCTTTTCTCAAAACAGTTACCATCCATTTCTCTCAAATTACTCATCGTCTTCTTCCTCTAACTTTCATACTCAAATCACCATGGCTCTTCCATTCAAAGCTCCTCACAATTACTCTGGTCTACTTACAAAACCAACTCATACCTTCACTTTCGACACCGTCATTGACGCTCTTTCGTCCTCAAAGTACAAAACTTTGTTGACTTTTGATGCTCCAGTTTACCTGGAAACCCAGTAAGAATTTTGGAAAAATGCTAAGCTTGATTCTAAGGGTAAGAACCCCAAAGCCATTAATTCTTCGATAAAGGGTGTTCTAGTCACAATAACACCTCAAACCATTTCAGAGGTATTTGAACTCGATGATCTTCAAGGTAAAACTTATTTCCCTAAAATAGAGTATCAAACAGATTTTCTTGAAAGGGGGTATTGACGTGCTGTCGTAGTACACGCAAATTTAATCCAAATAACAACTATAGATAGTGGTAAATGGGTATCGAACTCAGGGAGTATGTGGAAAATGCATTGATTTTATAGCTTTGCGATTTAACTACAATTAACCTAATTTACAGAAATTAAAGATCAATAATTTGGATTGTTTGTTTTAGAAAACTAAATTATCAATTACTACTAATCAAGATTGGATTTTTACTTCAGATTATGAGAACAATGACCATCTTAGGATTCAGTTTCTTTTAACACTTGTGTGAAATTCCAACTAGAAAGAGTTACATAGACATAACTCGTGTTTAAACAGTTGTTGTGATAAAAGGGAACAAAGTACTCGGATTATATGAATGCGAGGTTGTTTCCCGATTATCAATCAATCAATATCCAACCCTAACCCTTCCCGTGATATCTCGATTGTCAACGACACCAAGAACGTACGATTAGACTAGAATTGCAATACCAATTAACAAGCTACAATCAATTATTCAAACACCATGACAAACAAAGCAACACAATGTTATCATTCTAGAAATAAAGAAACAAACACACAAGAGTTTAAGAAAACCTTCACCTAAGATGATCACCACAAGTTTAGCCGGACATTGTTCGGTTTGTCATCATAACATCCAAGTTCAAGTTCATACGAATCAAAAACAAGAACTAAATGTTTAGAATTGTTTGGAACAAGGTAGAACCAACCAAAATCGCCCCCAATGTTCAGAGAAAACGTCCAATGATGAGATAATCCCAAAAGACACCATAAAAACCTTTTTAATGAGCAGTTACGAGTTTGTGCGTCATTTCCACCGTAAATTACGGTACCACCGTAAGTTACGGTGGACCAAAAACTGTTACGGTGACATGAGCCTATGTTACGGTGGGAATTTAGCATATTTCAGGGCCACCGTAAATTACGGTGGCCACCGTAATTTACGGTGGAGCCCTGAATGTTGGGTTTTGTTTTCTTCTTTCATTCCATGCACGACCCGTTTCTTTCCAAACCGTCCAAAGCTGCGTTTTATCCCTTTTTAGCTCCCGAACTGTACCTGAAACATAAGCAACCGTAGTTATCTAATTCAAGATAATTACACGATTAAGTGAAGGATAAATTAGTCTTTTAACATCAATAAGGGTTGTCCTATGGACCACCCGTCACATCCCCACACTTAACCGTTGCTTGTCCCAAGCAACTCATCAAACCATTTTCAAAACAAGTGATCAATGTAAACCAAGCAGAAACATGTAGTCCTTTTACTAACCCCTTTATAACACCCAAAATAATGCACCCCTTTCTATGTCTCTCCTCTCGGTAACAAGTAAGCACTAGCAATTGTAAGCTAGACACACAAAGGCTAACGGGCGGTTGCACAACTATAGGCTTGTACCTAAATCGATCTTTCTCCTAAAACATGCCAAACATGAATGCAAATCAAAGGGACTTACAAGGTTGTAACGTGGCTCGGTGTATGGGTAGGAAATGGAATATATATGAAGTAGCGAAAACTTAACCCGGTCTTTTATTACACAAAGAAACAAACAAACAACTATCAAACTTAACTACTATATACAAGATAACTAAACATTACTTCTTTTTTTCATTTTTCATTGCTTTTTCTCTTTTTCTTTTTTTTTTTGAAAAAGCAAACATACAATATAACATCAAAAATATCTACAAACTACTCCACTACTACTAACACTATAAGACCGGGCCATGTTGGGTAAATTTTTAGGTAACTAGCTAAGGGGTAACAAATGATAAGCTTTTAGGCACAAAATTGGGCAACTAAATGTCCAAACCCCCGCCCCTCTCGCAACCATGCTCATATATATAATTTATGAGGTCCAACCCCCCAAATCCCACACTCACACACACTAAAGACGAGGCTACCTAAATGCCCTTATCCTTTTCGCATTCATATCCAACTAAGGACTCAAACCGTATCAAGGCACAAGTTCTCCACCCGTAGCCACCCTCATGAAAGACAAGTATTATTTATTTACATGTGTGGCTTCAACTCTCACCAAGAATAAAAGGTTATAAAGGGTTGCCGGTGCATCATTTGGGGTTAATCCAAGGTGTTCAAATTCTCACATTGTTTCGCTTGATTTAAATTTTTTTCAAAAATTTCCCACCATCCCCACACTTGGGATACATTGACCCCAATGTATGGTTTTAGGAGGCTTTGATCGCTTAAAACTCTTTCACACCAACTGAAAGCTCAACACTCAAACCACAAATTTCTTTTTGGTATTTTTTTCATTTTATATTTTTTTATATTTTTCTTCTTTTAAAACATCACACCACCAACTCTTCCAACCCAAACAAAACATCACAAACATACACCACCCAACCGCCTGACCATAAACATATCAAACTAAATAAATATTCACAAAATATACAAGGAAAGAACACGACCTGACTAGTAATAGCGTGGCTGTGGAGGCCCAAAAATGGAAGACATCATGTCATTCCATTCTCCAAATGCAAATGTACCGCTACTACTCCCACCTTCTTGTTGGCACGGGTCGATCCATTGTGAATGATGGAGCGGCGGGGTCGGACACGATACACTACCATCGTAAGGTGGTAGAGACGCATAATCCACATGTTGTGGATCCACAACCACCGGCCGCCCGACGTGCCAATCTGCATGCATTCTTCTTGCTTGGTCATCATGGTATCAGTTATTCATTTCCAATTCATGTGAATACGCGTGTGTGCGATTCCACGCCTCTTGACGATCGAAGTTATGCTTCAAAGACCGCTCCATGATTGCACTCATCATCGTGTGTTGATCAAATAACGTCCGCTCCGAACCCGACCATGACTCAAAAATGGCTGCCGGAGGACGTTGGTTCTCGATTACCTCTTGCATCATGCCATCATAAGCCCAATTTGGCTCATAGGAACACTCCGTGTAATCATAAAAGGCACCACCATAACCCCTACCTAGGCCCCCTTGGCCCACATTCACATTCTCACCACCATGAGGCTCATCTGCATAATCATCATCACCACTCGGAACATCCGCATCACTTTCCAGCTCATCCGTTCACCCGGTAGAAGATCCCTTGCACCCACCTTCAATGCTCTCCATCTCTGCCCCTCCGACTTGAGCTTATGATACCATTCCGATTGCGTGTAAGTCCAACCAATCCCCAACTTGTCTTAAGTAAAAGGTTGATGCCTTTTTGCTGCCCCTTTATCCTCTGGCGTGATTGCCTTTTGCTGCTTCATCAATCCTGTGATAATTCGGCAATACGGGACAATATCTCTCCCCAACTTGTTTCGGCAAATCCAGAGGTGGTTCATGATCAAATATCGGATTGGAAAACGCGGAGACCCATTGAGTAACGAATAGAGGACGGGTACTTCCAGGTACCTCACTTGCTCCTTATCCCCTCTTCTCGGAATGACGTTCAAAATGCAAATCGCTAGCAACAACTTTGCTTCTATCTTCAAATTCCTCCGGTACAAAATTCCACTGTAAGTACTGGGCAAAAACTACGCCGCTAACATATCATTCCAACGAGGATGCTTCTCCGGTTTAAGCAAAAGGTCATCAAGACTAGGTATCATGTACTCGCGAGCCGGTAGACTGTCATATTTCCCCAATTTCTTTAGTGTGTCGAACGACATCTCTACCTTAATCCCATTAACTTCACCTATCAACTTCATTTGCGATGGCCTGTCGTATGTGTTGCACTTGAGGGTTGCCATCCATTCTTGAATTTCGGTCATGAACAAATTCTTTCTATCCTTATCATAACAACTAAGTGCCGATTCCCATCCTAGAGCGCGGAATTTGGCAAACACACCAAACGGCCCAAATTCAACTTCTCTCACCTCCCTTTCATAGATGAATGCAGCTGCCTTATTTTTCAATCGGTTCATACTGTCATGAAAAAAGTGTTGATTGCCAATGCTCCGGTTGGTCATCCAATGGACCCGACTCCCATCTTGGCTTTTCAGCCGGGTCCAACTCTATTTCTTCATCCTCGCTTTCACTTTCATCAACTCGACCCAAATATTGCCTCTTTCTTGGTTGTTGTTCCGGTTGCTTGCCCTTATCTTTATACGAAGAAGACGAACTTGCTCCGGCTCTTTCTTTTGTTCGTACCATTTTCCTACACACATAGCAAAGCAAACAGCACAGCCAAACACAAAAATTAGACCCTTCTCTCCAAAATATCCCAACACTTGCTTGTTACTATGGTTGTAGATGCTAGTGAACCAAAACTTTTATAAATTATTTTCTCAAAAATTGGGCATTATGCCTCTATAACATAGAGGTTCCCAAAAGTTCACTACTTTGCCATCAATCCTACATCTACAACCCTTTCAATGATCAAATAACAAATTTCATGACAAAAACTATGAACAAGCAAGTGGGTATGAACAAATATCCAATAACAACCTTAATCTTCACAATGCATCATCAAAATTTAACAAATAAACTTCCATACCTTTGTTTGAAGATGCTAGAACACTTGTGAAACAAAAACTTCAAAAACCCCCAAAGTTTTCGGACCTAGGGTTTGTGATTCGGACCAGAAAACTTTGTTTTATCACAAATCTCTTGGCAAAATCAGCAAGTTCGTGAAAAATTAGTCAAGTTAGACCTAAATTTCACTTGATTTGGCTAAGAATTGAGAGAGATATGAAAGATTGAAGGTTGAAGAAGGTTGGGGATTTTGTGGGTCTTGTGAAAGTGATGGATAAGAATGTTTGGAGGAGAAGAGGAAAGGAAATCGAGTGGCCAGGGGTTAATTCACGTGACCAGATTGTTATTGTTATTATTATTATTATTTTATGTAATTGCTGAACCCGGATCGACCCTTTGACTCGCCAGGTCCACCGTAAATTACGGTGGACACCGTAAGTTACGGTGGAACCTGGCAACAAATTCCTACCGTACCTCAGTAGCGTTTCACCGTAAAGACCAAAAAAAAATTTACCCCCACCGTAAATTACGGTTCCACCGTAAATTACGGTGGTACCTGGGCATCTCTGGTTCGCCAAATAGTGTGATTTTAAGTGTTATTTTTTATCTTTTTTCAGTTTTTTCGATTTTTTTTGTTTTTAAAATTTTTCAAAAAAAACATGTAAAAATTACCCAACCCCCTCGAAAGTCCCGTGTTGTCCTCAACACAATGTTAGAGCAATTCGTGACCCGAATTCTCCCACACTTGTTTCAAACACAAGCTTCAAGCGCATATGATAAATGCGCAAACTATACAAAACAAACTAAACAAAATGCTAACTATTTACACTACCAAACCTGGGCCTCTCATGGTTGTTCCTCATCGACCGGGCGTAGAATGTAGCCCGCTTTATCAAGCTCCAAGTTGTTGATGTCATTCCCCTCCAAGTATGGCTTCAACCTATGGCCATTCACCGTTTGTTGTTTATTTTTTTGCTCATCTTGGATATCTACATCACCTAACCTCCCAACTCGCCGAACGACATACGGGCCCATCCATTTGCTTTTAAGCTTGCCCGCAAACAACTTGAGTCTTGAATTGTACAACCAAACCTTTTGACCCACTTCAAAGGTTTTCTTCCTCAACTTTGCATCGTGTACCTTCTTAAGCCTGTCTTTGTAAGCCGATGCACACTCATACGCTTCGTCTCTAATCTCTTCTATCTCGCTCAATTGCAACTTTCTAATCTTCCCCGCCTCATCATAATCCGCATTTACCGTCTTGATTGCCCAATGTGCCCGATGCGCTAACTCCATTGGCAAATGACAACCCTTTCCATACACCATCCGGTAAGGTGTTGTGCCAATTGGAGTTTTGTAAGCCGTTTGGTATGCCCACAACGCATCATCCAACTTGCTCGACTAATCCTTCCTATCCGTTCTAACCATCTTCATGAGGATTTCTTTGATTTGACGGTTGGACACTTCGACTTGTCCACTCGTTTGCGGATGGTAAGGTGTGGCAATCCGGTGATTCACGCTATACCTCTTCAATAATTTCCCAAAATTAAAGTTCTTGAAATGCGAACCACCATCACTTATAATAACACGCGGAATACTAAAACGAGAGAAGATGTTGGATTGAATAAATTTACAAACAACCGAATGGTCGTTTGTTCATGTTGCAATAGCTTCAATCCACTTTGAGACGTAATCCACCGCTACCAAAATATATAGGAAACCATTCAAATTCGGGAAGGGACCCATAAAGTCAATACCCCATACATCAAAAATTTCGACAACCAAGATTGGTTGTAATGGCATCTCATCCCTCTTCGATATGCTTCCCATCTTTTGACAATTAATGCAATTTCTTGCAAACTCACACACGTCTTTGAAAATTGTGGGCCAAATAAAACCCACATGAGAGAACCCGGTAACCCGTTTTATGCCCGCTAAAGTGACCTCCACATGCGGATGAGTGGGCATGAGTCAAGATTTCCAACACCTCCGTTTTGGGCACACATCTCCGAATAACTTGATACGGCCCGATCTTGAAAAGATCCGGCTCATCCCAAATGTATTGCTTCACTTGAACCATAAATTGTTGTCGTCGCTTCTTTGTCCAATGACTTGGGATGGCACCCGTGGCTAAGTAATTGACATTGTGAGCATACCACGGTGCAACAAAGGTGGATACAGCTAGGGGTTACTCATCGGGAAATCTTTCATTTATCTCGCTAACATCGTCAATCCCTTCTACCGGAATCCGAGACAAGTGATCTGCCACTACGTTCTCACTTCCCTTTTTGTCTCGAATTTCTAAACCAAACTCTTGTAACAACAATACCCACCGAATCAAACGAGGCTTCGCGTCCTTTTTCTCCATCAAATATCAGACCGCACTATGATCCGAGTAAACCACCACCTTGCTCCCCGAAATATACGTCCGAAACTTATCCAAAGCATACACCACCGCTAATACCTCCTTTTCGGTTGTGGTGTAATTGAGTTGTGCTTCGGATAAAGTCTTGCTTGCATAGTAAATCACCACCGGCTTTTTATCAACCCGTTGACCCAAAACTGCACCAAAAGTAGTGTCGCTTGCATCACACATGATCTCGAACGGCTTTGACCAATCCGGTGGTTGCAAAATAGGAGCTTTAACCAAGTGTTCCTTCAAAACAGTGAAAGCTTGCATACACTCATTAGTAAAATCAAATGGGACATCTTTTAATAACAAGTTACATAAAGGTTTGGTGATAACACTAAAACCTTTTATGAAACGTCTATAGAACCCCGCATGTCCCAAAAACGACCTTACACCCTTAACATTTTTCGGTGGTGGCAAAGATGCTATTACCCGTATTTTTGCCTTATCCACCTCCATTCCCCTTTCCGAAATCACATGACCTAGCACAATTCCCTCTTGCACCATGAAATGACTTTTCTCCCAACTAAGCACTAGATTTTTCTCAACACATCTTTTTAAAACTTTTTGTAATTCTTTGAGACAAGATTCAAAACTAGTGCCAAAAATTGAAAAGTCATCCATAAACACTTCAAGTGACTCTCCAACCATGTCCGAGAAAATACTCATCATACATCGTTGGAAAGTTGCCGGTGCATTGCACAAGCCAAAGGGCATTCGCCGAAAGGCAAATGTGCCATATGGACAAGTGAAGGTGGTCTTGCGTTGGTCATCCGGGTGTATTGCTATTTGATTGTAACCCGATAATTTTTCAATAATTTGGTCAATAAAAGGTAGCGGGAAATGGTCCTTAGAAGTGGCGGCATTCAATTTTCGGTAGTCAATACATACACGCCACCCAGTGACCGGTCGGGTGGCAATTTGTTCACCATTTTCGTCCTTGACTACTTGAATACCGGCCTTCTTAGGCACAACTTGGGTGGGACTCACCCAAGCACTATCCGAAATCGGATAGATGATTCCCGTGTCCAACCATTTGATTACCTCTTTTTTACTACCTCCCTTAGGTTCAGATTCAATCGCCTTTGACCT